>OY754337.1:53821408-55051141 GCA_963573305.1 Pyrrhosoma nymphula
TGTATCCCCGACATAGCCGATTCCGAATTTTTCATGGACTATGATTTATAATACTGACACACACAAAAGTGCAAACTTCACTTACTATAGTAGTGCTCAAACATGGTAGCAGTTGCGCAGAAGGCCGATTTCAGTAGAACAGTCGATTCCCTACGATCTGGCTCCGCTCGGGGGAGTAAGGTAGTCTCCAGATTTGACTACCAGAAGTACCAAGGTCGCAAATCTCCATTGCCAACTTCGAAATGCTCGATCTGTCATCAACATTAACTTCCTAGCTCTCTAAGTTTTTTATTCTAATTGTTTCGATGGACCTCTCCGATGAGTTGCGAACGCTAGCTGCGAATTTTGACCTATCTTAGTTTGGATCGCAAATGTTGTCGTGAAACGCGCTGGCGACATTTTCCCATCCTGTCAATTCAAATACAGTTATGTTGGCCGCGTTACCTACCGTGTACTGTCCTCTCCTCTCTGCTCCTTAACCAAGCGCTTTCATACAAACCTTCTCCTCCCTATGGTAACGCATCGCGCAGGCTACTGGCACAATGTTTCGCTACCACTATAACGATGATTTGTCTAAATTGAGATTCGAACCAAAATCTCTCCTTTTTTGCGACAAGTGCTTTCCCACTGTGAACCTGTTGTGGAAATTTGGGGTATCGTGCATCAAATCGCAGTCAAATTTATGTTATTCATCAATGCAAATGCCGCACATTATTATTATCTCCTCACAGGATGAATCCGGTATCCAGGTAGTTGATCCAACATATACTGCCGATAACAGGTTAATTCCCAGTCACATTTACGTCTAGAAATTAGGATGACTTCAATTACTATACATTGAGAATTCTTCAGGGTATAGAACAGATTGAAGGTAGGGTCCACCACCGCTTTCATTATACATAGATGTATACGCTGTTTCCAATCCCTCGATATTTATTAAGGTAGCATTGACTCTAAATACCTATGCCATACTGATCCGTGTTTCCTTGAGTATTTTAGTAGCTATTCGGAGGAATATTTTGCAAGATCAAACACGATATGTTTTCCGTCAAGCGCATTAAACGGAAATAACGTATACGGCGAGGTATCCAAGAGGCACATAAACTTGCGTTAAATGATAGTATCCCAAAATTGGCGATGAGACATTCTCAGATCTCTGGATTTCAGAAAAACGCATGCGATGAAACTTTCATTCCCAACTCACATGACTGCCATTAAATTCACGTGATCGGACCCCGTTGCCCAGGTTAATCAAGGCCGAATGCGTCCGATCGGAGTTCTTGGAAGATGGAGATCAACAGGATAACGACGTAGCGGTCCACAAAACGGCATGAATTTAAGGTCAATAATCTTCCTTTTCCTTGGAAGTTGCGAAATGAATTGCTCATTTCAGTGGCGCGGTCCCAGTTTCGAGAGGACCTTTAATAGTGCGTGATTCTCTTACGTCGAATTCGCAGCGGGAACTGTGAGAGAAAGAAGACACACTCTATTCTCTTCGTTCCTTGAATGGGTCATTAAGGGACTCCCACTGAGTGCTGGCCCACGCGCGAGGGAAACAAAAGAAGTTGGGAGGGCGTCATCATCTGACGCGTGTTGGCGGAGGCCGGCTTGGAGAGGATGGGGTCATCCAAGATGGGCTTCGCTTTTTACCCTTGAATAATGTAAATATATTTACCGTAATTCTCGGTCTACTGATGACAAACAAAAAAGAGTAATCAAAGGAATGATTTTCAACATGGTTAGAGTGACAACCGCGAGGAGTCACACAAGGAAGCGTGATTGGCCCCCGGTTATTCCTAGTTTTCATCAACATAATTTATTCCAGAGACGGTGGCAAGTATTTTTTCCAGAGAATCCTCCAAATTTATTCACCGTCTTCCAGTTTTTACCATAAATTATTTTAGCTAGTAGGTAGCGGATGATTGTAAGTTGAGTTTTGGAGAGAACGCGTGGGGCTTTGTTTATAAACTATTCTTCGAAAATCTAAAGTTACCTACCATCCAAGGAACAGCTCAAGATGCGGACGGATACATCCCACTACTCAGAGAACAACTTGCTAATAGATATGTAAAACACCATCCTACCTGATGAAGAGGTGGACGATGAAATCCATGTGGGGGATAGAAAGCAATACGATGATATACCGGACGGAGATGATACAGCACCATTCTCACTTGAAGAAGTAAAAAACGCCATCGAGGGAATAAAGAAAAACAAAGCACCAGGATACGACGGGATACCTGGAATCGTCATTACAAAACTGAGCCCGCTACTTGAGGATTTACTACTCTCAATTGCAAATGATTGTTTGCTCTTTAGATATTTCCCAAAGTACTGGAAAGTGGGAAACCTTGCTACAAAATTGAAATCGAATGACCAAGACATCGCAGATATGGAATCGTACCGGCCGATAGCGCTACTCTCAGAACTTGGAAAGATCTTGGATAGATTGATCAAGAACAAATTGGAGCAAGCGGTCGGAATAGAAAATCTGTACCATGACCGGCAATTCGGATTCAGAAATGGAATAAATGCAGAAGAAGCAATTCTCAGGCTAAAAAACTACATCAAGGAAAGCACGGAATGTTCTTGGAATTTTCGTAGATATTCAAGGAGCTTTCGACTCCGTATGGTGGCCCACGGCCATTACTGAGCTAAAAAGAATAAATGCACCGAGAAATATAATCAATGTTTTCAACAGTTATTTTACAGACAAAGATATTTCTTAAAACCAACCACGAAGAAACATCCAAAAGAAAACAGCCACAAAAGGATGCCCTCAGTGCTCTGTTTTAGGACCTATGATCTGGAACCTATTAATGAACCGTTTATTAAGAAGCAACTTCCCAAAGAACTACGAGCTAATTGCTTATGCGGATGACTCAGCAATTCTGGTCAGAGCCAACACGCGGAGGGAGATGAAAAACAAGGCAATGGTCTGCATGCGTATTGTTGAAAACTGGGCACACGAGTGCAAGCTCAAGCTTTCCACGGCCAAAAGCAAATTTGTGGTTTTCGGAAACAAGCTACGTAGAAACCCCAGCATCAAAATCAATGAGAAACAAATGAAGAGAAGCCAAAGCTGCAAATATCTCGGTGTTTACGTAGATGAGAGCCTAAACTTTCAAGCACATGCCAACCACCTAACGACCAAAATAAAGAAAATTTTCCATGCTGTTAGGAGATACTGCCGTACTCTTTATGGCAACAAATCCATGATGCAAGTATACAATGGGGTGATAAAACCCATCGTCATGTACGGAAGTGCCGTATGGGGAGACCGAGCCGGAAATAGCAGAATTCATCGAAAACTACTTGAAGCACAACGATCCTGTCTGTTACCTGTGACGCACTGCTACTCCACAACAAGTACAAATTCATTGGCAGTCATTGCAATGGAGCCACCGCTGAAATACAATGTTTGGGAGAAGAAGGCGAGAGATGAATTAAAAAAAGGAGAACCAAACAATTTACTTGGGAATAAGGCTAATAAACGACGAATACCCGCGAATGAGTCAACTAAAGCGGAGATTAAGAGAGATAACAGAGGAAAAATGGAACCTGGAATGGAGCAACTCTGAAAAAGGCCAACACACCCGGGATATTTTTCCAACGATCTAAGACAGAAAGAAAAGATATAACACAAACCAAAAGTAGGGCCCAAGCACTCTCAGGGCAATGCTTAAATTACCTGAAGAAGATTGGCAAAAGTGAAGACGGGAAGTGTACCATATGCGGTGAAGAAGACACAAATAAACCTAGAATTGAAAATTGCCCTTGGTTCGAAACGTGGCGAATTAGATTATCTTTGGAGATGGAAGACGCCAGCCAGCTAACCAGCATAGACATAATAACGTTCTGCCTCAGGAAAAGCAAAACTAGGGAATTAGGAAAACTCACCCAAATTCTGCCTTGAGTAAACGCGATGGCCAAAGTGTGGCATTAAGTCCGCGTCTTTGTCTTAGTAAATGTGAATTTATGAATGAAACTTTTAAAAGTATCTGCAAATATGAAAATGGTAGATAAATGTAGTAATACGAACAATAACTTATTAATAAGATAATGAGTTGCTATAACTTATTTCCAAATTCTAAATTGTGATACTTTTGATATACAAAACGTGTAAAAAAACCTATGATGCATGATAAATTTTAAAACTACATATATGCAAATATGAAATTAAAGATAATTGTTATAATGCGAACAATTTTAACCTAGTAATGGGATGTCTAAATGTAAAAATGTGCTTTTACTCATTTCCGAATTCCAAATTGTGATCATTTTGGAATATGAAACGCGTTTAAAAAATCCTATACAAAACCGTACCCAATGTAAAATTCGACCACTTTTTTGTGTAAATGAAAATCTTCAAAAAGGTCAATGATGAGGGGTAAGCAGAATTGTATATACCCTCAAAAAATAAAGAAACTTTCAAATGTAAAAAAAGTTATAAGTTGAGTCTACTTCCTGCGCAATAGCTACATTGATGTAGTCATAACGAGCTTAATGCTGGCTACCGTGCTCTAGAATGCTAAACAGTGCACCAAATTGCTTCACAGTTTTAGAATGAAATACTGAGGCAATTATCACCATGCCATCGCTACAGTTATGTATGCGATAGTTATGATAACAGTGCACTCAAGAATTCTTTGTTAACCCCAGTAATATCTAATTACAAAGAATTATCTCGTCAATTGAACATGGCCTTGTACTAATTTCAGATGGGCAGAGCTTTGGTTTCATTTGTCCTTCTTACAGGTTCACGCGATACTAACGTGAAACCATAGAGTAATCATCTCACTCTGTGGTGACACCAAAGGACTGTCATTTGTTTGAGTAGGTATAATATATATCTCATCAGAATCACACACAATGAAGTAACCAGTTGATGGTCGCTCGAGTTGTAATTTTGATCGTCATATAAGCCTGGATCAAAAATGCACTTTATTATCAATCTTTCATTTTTTCAATGGATATTCATGATGAACTCACCTTCCAATCACCGTTACAAGTACCTCATTTGTAAAAAATGGCTGTTCCGATAGTCGGATGCGAATGGCTATAATACAATAGGAAAAAACAATATACTTATTTTAATTTTCCACGATATATGCTTGTGGTTCAAAGGATACATAGATTCTTTAGCTTATCAGGATGTGTTGCTCAAGAGATTTACCTCTAACCGTTTCCCTTACTTAAGGGCTACCTACTAAAAATATAAAAATTAATTCGGTGTTTCCAATGTCCTCAAGGTTAATCTAGGATTTTCGGTTTCCCCTTCTCTTCTGAGTGCCTTTGTCACCAGCTGTCATGTGGGCGTTCATACGAAGTTGGTTTAGAGGCTCAGAGATACACAACCATATAAGGTATCAGGGCCTTCCCTTCTTCCTTCTCATAGTTTTATGAGACGCATTTCCCAAAGCCCCCATTATAAGTCATTCGTGAAATTCAAAACCTGATAAATTGGGCTCGTTTGACCAATTTTAAAACAACTGCCTTCTTCACAGTAAGAGAACCAAAAATATTAAGAGGGGATTCGAAACCTCACCACTCTAGAACCACAGCGTGAAATAATAATGAAGCTCAAGGAACAGTCAACATCTTATATATAAACTGAGTACCAGCATGAATATGTGTAAACGACCCCATTTTCACTGAAATGTAAAGGACCCTTATGAAATTGTTAAACCCTGCTGAAATAATGGCATTTTTAACGTATTTCATCACCGTTATTTCGGTAGAGGACGGAGGGAGAAATACATAAACTAGCTACAACGCGATATGAAACGGAATATCCATGAGGAAATGAAGGAGTTAGCAGGGGGAAGGGTAGAATGCAAGTCTGCACACAACCAAATTAGAATTAAACGACTAATAACTGATCCATTGAGAGGAGAAGTGTTGAAAGTTCGCTTTTTGCCACAGCTGATCTGAGGTGCGCAAAAGCATTCCTGTTCCCGTATGTGCTTGAGTGGTTCACACTCATATCAGACTGAAGCTAGACTTATTCCCTTTGGAACCACACATAACTGATTCCAAATGGAATATCTTTAGCTTCTGTATTATTCCACTAGAAAGCAGCACTTAAGGTTTATTTTTATGATCAATTTCACATTAACCCTCATTTTATAACAAATGGCAATTTCACCTAGCACTATTCTTGCTCTCCACGGCACAATTTAGAATGATGATGGTGGGGGAATAAGCCAACCAATACCTTGAGGAATATTCCTGAGAAGGAAATTTCAACGGTCAAATAGAATAAATTTGGAGAGAAAATACCAAAACCGTGAATTATCTGATATTTAACACAATGTGACACTTCAGGCTAATGGGACAGTTTGCTCAAAAGCAAAGGGTTTTCACCAAAGCATTCAAACCCCCAAGCTCGTACTATTCCACCTCGTGACATTTCTCCCATATTTTTCATCCCACTGACCGTTTCTCCGCAAAAGAAATAAGTATACACCAAATAATTTAAACCCCCAGGATCGTACAATTTTACTGTATGATATTTCATACATATCTTTCATCCCACTGGCCGTTTCTCCGCATTTCTGTCCTTCTTTGATTCCTTCATCACTTCCTTCAAATCTCCCGCGCATTTCCCGCTAAAACTAAACCAACCGCACATTTTCCGACGGCCCCATCCTTCTCCCACCTTTTACATTAATGCAAGACGGCCACCCACACCTCCTCCACTCCTCCTTCACCCGCACCAAAGCGACACCCAGAAGACCACAGCTGCCAAGGCGGTGGGAACAGCCCTCCTCACAGCCCCCACGCGCCGAACGCCGCAGTTAACTTCCCCCAAACAAATCGCCCCGAAGCTGCGGGCCACCAAATGATATATTTAATATGAAAGACAATAGAAAGATAAAAAGTTCCTCCAGCTTAGGGGACGGGCTTCAGGGTTGTGAGTAGGTGGAAGAGGGAATGGGGTGGTCTAAGGGTTTTCTGGCGGTTTGGAAAGAACACCGAAAATACATTAATACAACAGAATGGATTCTAGTGGCTTGGAAATAAAAGATGGGTTAGCCATGAACCCATTGAACGGGTGCTGCTGCTCAACAACAACGTTCGATTTACACTAGGTGCTTCATTGCACAGTGTGGTTATTGGATGGACAAATTGGGCAAATGCATACGGAAATATCCCGTGTTCTAATTCTGTGCCCGCGTTCTCGGAATTTCCGAGCATCAAACTGCGCAATAAACTGCCCCACGTAAAACGGCCAAGAGCTGTCGAGAGAGAATTTGCCATAGGGTAATTGGACACCAACCCTGAATTGGGTGGGAATATGGAATAATAATTCTGTTATTGAAAAAATTACGCAGTAGATTTTGTTGAGTTCCAAAAACACAATTTATTAAAAGGGCACAACCGGCTTCGCCGCCTACAGAATCATCAGCTGGCTAGGCATCACCAATTGTTTTAATACACCTGCAATATAGTGTGCTTTGTACGAAACTCACTATTATCTAACGTGTAATTTCGTCCATTACGCAGTGGTTCCACCAAATTACATCTATGAACGTTGATTTAAAACAATAATTATGTCGTCTTTGCCTTTACAACATATTCAAGGTAGTGATTAACCTCTTACATGCTCGAGGTTATTCAAATTTAAAATTATTCTAGCATACTAAACATAAAAATCGTTCGGTTGTAGCGCTAGCTTATTACAAAAACCATGATGAATTTCAGTTCCGTTAGGGTCACATTCGGGTCATTTTGGATGCAGAAAAAGCGGAAGATTTTCTTTACACTCGATATGCACGATGTTTGCAAATACCCGAGCGAAAAAAACCTTGAAAAACTTGTATGATCAATATCATGCATCCATCTCAAAATGTTAAGGTCAAAACTAAAATGGACAACGCTCGATTAGCATCAATTTGGAGACGCCAATATGTATCTATTATTTATTTGAAATAACACAGGTTTTAACAATTATGCCTAGAAAGAACTGCCCCCCTCTAGTTATTATGCACTTACAAACATTTTTGACTGATAAAAACTTTGAAATTGAGTTTATTTAAAGCTTGGGGTATAAGAGTATTTAATAAAGAGTATATTTACACCCCACCAACAATGCAAACTTACTTCACCGTTGATAAAAACGCCTCCTGGTTGGAACGCAAAAACTGCGGAGTTTTTAGCGTTGCGGAGAATTAAAAATGAAAAGGAATGAACGAATTGATGACCTCCTAAACTTCTCCTCCGTAAAAATTCGAAGTGAGAAGGTCTCACGAGACATTAAACTTTCCGCTACGGTTAATATTTTAAGAAGAGACGGAAGGCGTAAAAATAGCCTTCATATTCGTAGTAAATCTCTCGGAAAATGTGAAAATATTTTTCGTGCAATTTTAACCGAAGCCATATCTAACTGGCCTCAGCTTCTTTTGAAGGGGGTATGGACTTAGAAACTCGCATATAACGGAATTGGCTACCGCTAATTGATTGACACGCTAAAAAAATTGGCAACGAATTCTTGTTTAACATAAGAGAAACTATTGCACTTTTCCACAAATTGCTTTAATGCGTAAAACGCGTTTCGGCTCACAAAGCCATCATCAGATACAAGACTAATGATGGCTCTGTGAGCTATGAGTAATGATGGCTCTGTCATCCGAAACGTGTTGTACACATTAAAGCAATTCGTGGAAAAGTGCAATTGTTTCTCTTATATTATGAAGAACTTCCACGATATCTCGTCTGAATCTGTTGAATTCTTGTTTACTAACTATCGAATTCTCTTAGTTATTTTTACACGGTAAGATCCGCATTTCACTCAATTTTTAAAAACAACCAGTATAATACGACCAAATGCTACAAAAATTACGAAATACCCAGATAAATGTAACCACATAAAAGAAAAACCTTTTAGAGGAACATATACAGGTTGATTTAATAGTAAAAAGTGAAACTCTACTCCTACAGATACATAAATTGGTATGCCAAATGAAAAGGTAAAAAAACCATGAGATAAGCAAAACATTAGATTCCTATTAGCCATACACGTGTCAATACCATGACGTAACTCAGTGAAGTTTTCTCCCTCGAGTGGCCATAAAAATATTTACATCTTATCCCAGGATCTTTTAACACATTACATACAGGAAGCCTTGTATAATTGGAAAGACTCAGACTAACGGCTACTATGTTGGGTCCATTAAAAACTCATAGCATCCCCGTTACCACAAACCTATCAATTCAGCTACTCGCAAGCAATCAAAGGATAGGAGAAATATAAAGTCCTCAGAATTGGATCCCGGAGTTCTCCTAGAACATGATACCGCTGATAAAAAGATACACGAGGGTATCTTTTAGCCGTGATGACAGCAGAAATGCAAAGCACGCAGGACGCCAAACGCATCTTTCAGACTGAAATACGTTTATGGTCGGCTATGCACATATGCGAGCTCTTTCGAGCAGTTAAGAGAGACTCACGTCCATTAGATTCCTAGGCGGGAACGTGGCTTGAAATGTGAAAAGATCGTCTCTCAGGAGGCAACTGAAACAACAAATACTTCCTGCCCTGGGCTGGGCCCTTTAAGAAAGATATACTGCTTCATTAGCATGCAAAAGAGGTTCATTCGAAAAAAGTGCCATCGTCCATGGGAAAGGAAGGCATTAATATAAAAGCGTCAGTGGAAGTATAAGTCCACGGAACTATGAGGAAGTGAAGGAAGCAGATGAGTGACAAGTTAAGATAGCAAGGAGATAGCTAACCGAGGAATCTTCAGAGCTATCAAAAAGTTGAAAGCATAGCGCAGGAAGTACGTATAGAAAGAGTCAGCAGAATGGGGACATCAAAGAAAGCAGTGGAAAGTAAATGGTCGTTTGAAAAAATAAAATCATTTAATACAGCAACTTAAAAGCTTTGATGTGGATTTAGTTCTATATCTACATTAGGTCAACGAAAATGCTCAAGGGGGGCGGGGGGATTATCAAGCCATACGTAAAGGCTTCAAATTCATGACGTTTGTCCGAGCACTGCTTTTCAATGAAATTACTGTAATATTCCTTTCCACTGCAATGAGATGTGACACAGAAAATAGGAGATATCTACTCGCGGTCTAATTAATTTTGCTTAGACGATGTATGAAAAGTAGTTTGTTCATTTTCTCACCAGTAATGTTAAGTTAGGCATTGAACTCTTACGCATCAGACGAGAAGTCACAACATTGTATGAAAGGAGTGAACATTCAGAGTGGCACTTCCTTACCAATGGAAGGCGTTAACAGAGTGGGCAGTTGAAAACATGCGATTCTAAATAAGGGCTGGTTGAAAAACGCTCCTTTTAGCTGACACATTTAGGTTAGTAGCTAATTTTTCTCCACTAATTCTATTGCTGTTTCATCTGTGGTGGAGCATCTATACTAAGAGCTGGGCAAAATGCCATATCCGTATAAAACAGCATCGCGATACTAGTGCTTCTACCCTGACCATAAAATATGACGCAGGAGAAACCTGCGTCGGTTCCCATCCACAACCATGTGAAGCAACGGTTCAAACTGGGCCGAGAGTACCAAGTAATTATTATTGGCTAAACACTCCAAGAGCTAGATGTGTTTGCCTTACGAATAAGGTCTTAGGTTACCGGGTTCTACATAACTAGGGTAACTGGAACACCTAAAATAGCAGCGTAATATGTCATATTCAGGAGCCTAGTATAAAAATTTGTATTTACCACTCCAATTTGACAGTACGGCAACAAGAAACAAGTCGCATTGGAGCAAACCTTAATAAGCAATAGCAAAGCGTCTTGGATAACGTAATTAGTGGTAATAAAATAAAACTCTCTTGGAGTTAAGTATGTAATATTTGATGAAAAATCTTCATTCATGATTTCAAAATAAGTATACAAATGATGCAATTAGATGTCTCTAAGACATTGAGATGAAACTCTAGTGGAATTTCCTCAATAAATAAAGTAGCCAACAACCTAGCTGATAACCCTGATTTAATTTTCCTCCTACATT
Organism: Pyrrhosoma nymphula; assembly: GCA_963573305.1. Classification (NCBI taxonomy): domain Eukaryota; kingdom Metazoa; phylum Arthropoda; class Insecta; order Odonata; family Coenagrionidae; genus Pyrrhosoma; species Pyrrhosoma nymphula. The sequence continues at coordinate 53,832,397 of OY754337.1, forward strand.
TTCCGTTCCTCTAGAAACCGCTTCGAATTAAGGGCTCAATTATCTTTCCTATCGTGTTGTATAGGAATCAACTACCATAAGCTCTGAATTACACATGATGTATTGATTGTCTACTAACATGTGAGACAGTTTGTTCCTCACACATTTTCAATAATGTATTCTATTTTGCATAAGTATGCATTGATAATATTCCTATTTATCTTTTCTACCTATACTTCTTTTTATTTAAAAGCATTTTTGATTTGCTCTGCGAGCACAGTGCATCCATAATGGATTAAACTCGCCAATTAATTATTATTGATATTAAAACTCATATCAGATTGAATCAAATTTTTGCGTCCTTCGGCGTGCTCGCAGCTCTTGACAGTCTCATCATTTTATTACATGAAATCCGCTTCAACAAACAGAAAACGGAAGGAACGGCTTGTGTTACGTCGAAGGACTTCTTCATTTAAGACCAAAAAAATGCGAGACGAAGCTCTTTTGATGGATGGCCACAGTAGTCATCTGACATTCATAAGTGCGCGATTAGAGGGAAAGGATAAAAAATGATTTGGAGTCATTGATCACTCGTCGAGAGATGAGGAAGGGATGAGGTGGAATCGTGAAAAAAAAATCGCCCGAAAATCAGGGAGGAGCGAGTAATGACAGGTTTGGACCTGTTTTATTGTATATGGGAGCAGCAAGCCATGAAGTTATTCGCGTAATGGACGGTGCGGGCAAGTAGTTGGACGCCATGGTGCACGCGGCCGCGACCGTAATTTATGGAACGATCCCAGGAATCGTTAATTGGCGAGGAAACTAATTTATTACCCTCCCGTAAGAATTCGACGTCGGTGAATTATTTATTTCCCAAATTGAGATGGACACCTGGTTGGGGTGGGGCAGAGGGTGGGGGGATGAATTTGGGCGATGAACCCCAATAATAAAACAGGTGGAAGTAAGAGGGAAATATTTCTTGAATGGAAAATCTTCATTCTTCTCAGGAAGATGCTTTTCTTGACCGATTTTCTGAGCAGTGCTCTGGGTCTGGGCCGGCCCAAGACGTGGGCAACGTCGGCAAAAGCCACAGGCGGTCGGTTGCAGGGGCGGCCGGTCTGCGGCTTATTAATGAATATGAAAATGAGACGGAGAGTATGAAAATCGGAAAATTTCACTAACTTCAGGCGTGTATCTCGATCGAAAATGACAATATTTAGTGTATCGTAAAAGTGATTGACATTCATAAAAAAATTAAATCAGAAGCACAATAAAACCTGCACACTAGCAATTTCCTTCATTTGCTTCTTGTCACCAGCCCATTGAAAATTATTGTGGCTGACATTGTACAACATTTTACAGCTCAAATTACACCCACCCTCAAGAATTAGGTAGTACAATGCAAATAATCCTTATAAACACTTTTCCTCGTAAAACTCTAAGGTTGACTTAACTTAATTGATTAGCTAATAAATTGCTTGATATTGATTAAAATAATTGATTAACTAATAAATTAAAAATAGATTTCCTGGCGGGAATAGAAACGGCAATGTTAGGACGATTGTTCAGAAACTACTGAGAATCCCCCAAATAAATGGGCGGTTTAAGGAATCGTAATCGGCAAATGAATTCTTTACTAGGGGCGGCCAATGAAAACATATCCCACACTTGTAAAATAGCTTGGGCCTGCACTGCTTGGGATGGAGAATTATTTGCAGTTGAAAGGACGAAAAGCGTATACGGGAGGCTTTTGAGACTGGTGAGAGGAGAAAGATGAAAATACGTAAGTAAGCTGGATACGGGGGAAATATTTCACATGGCAGAGAGGAAAGGCATGACACAGAGAGGAAACTATTCCAATCTTGATTTGGTGGAAGTTATACATCAAGGAGAAAATGAAAAATAACTTTAGAGTGGCTTCAAAGTGAAATTCACAAGGATATTTTCCATACTGACAAATACTGATTCAAAAAAGCTAACTGTTTCGCTGTAAAGCTAAAAAGCAAGAATGACTATCTGAAAATAAACTTTTGCAAGTATTAAAAAAAAGCTCTCTTCTCATTGACTATCGCTGATATAGCGTGATCAAAACGTTACAGACTTTGACAAGGTTCGCTTATGGTCCGTTTACGGCTAGTCAACGTTCAGCCATTGTAATAGAATCCAATTCATCACAATCGCATTTATACGTCAATTATAATTCTTTCCTAAGCTTTAGAAAGGAAAGAATAGGGTAGGAATATTTGACGATATGATGAGAAGGAATTGATGCGAGGGGTGTACAAAGGATTTAATACGGCAAAATTGACAGTTAAATGAAAGAAACGAATAGAAAAAACCCTGAGTCCACGGAAATTGAATGCAGTACTATCCATGACCCCACCATAAATGTGGTAAAATACCTCTGGTAATTTTAATACACCATATCGGCAGTGGTTAATAAAATCCTCAATACTACACTAAAGCAAAATGTGAAATGAACTAGGTGGTTACTATTTAAAAAAAATACAAATTCACATTCAACGGCGATATCAGCAAGAAACATTGTGATGAATCAAGACGGAACATTAACTCTATCTAATACGATCTTTTGAATGCGACTCCTCTCAACAATTGTGAATGACAAATATGAATACGTAATTGTTAATCCATCCAAGAACAAAGAATTATTAAGATTTTCAGTTATTTTGCGAACAAGAAGTAAGAAAGACTACGCAATTTTACTCACCGCGCTTATGGAAATTTATCAACAGCCAACGGGTAGGCACTGGATATCCTCCGCCTAACTTTGCTCCAATTAATAATCGCGTTATTGCGGCAATATTTAATGAGTGAAAGGATTCGAAATTAAGAGATCCCATCTCTTAGGCGTCTAAAATCCATTCTTGTCGTAGGTATCGCAGTTCTGCAACGTACGTATTCAACGAGATTGGAATGCCAAGCCGGGCATTAACTCCGAGTCCCGTCCCGTATAATCGCCGTACGCCAAAGCTCGCCCGCACAAACACGCCCTGAGTACCGAAGTGTTCTCGTACTCGTCGGTCGGACCTCCGATGGCTTACATCCGCGGTCGTTGGGCCTGTGTTTCTCGACAGTTAGTACACGCATTACCTATCTGACTCCGGCGTGCGCGGACCAGCTGAAGTTCGTCAAATCCACGCAGGTCCGAATCGGAAGGAGACTCAGATCCCTCCGTGGTAATCGAGCGCGCGAGTGCACCCGTGTAGCTACTGATTTGCTAGCCAGGCAATCCGGCAGCATTCTCCAAAGACCTCAAGGTCCGGCTGAGTACGTCCGATACAGAACTTTGGTATACGATTCCTTCTTGTAATAGGCATCAACCGAAGTGTTCTCGTACTCGTCGGTCGGACCTCCGATGACTTACATCCGCGGTCGTTGGGCCGGTGTTTCTCGACAGTTAGTACACGCATTACCTATCTGACTCCGGCGTGCGCGGACCAGCTCAAGTTTGTCAAATCCACGCAGGTCCGAATCGGAAGGAGACTCCGATCCCTCCGTGGTAGTCGAGCGCGCGAAGTGAACCCGTGTAGCTACTGCTTTGCTAGCCAGCCGATCCGGTAGCATTCTCCAAAGACCTCAAGGTCCGGCTGAGTACGTCCGATACAGAACTTTGGTATACGATTCCTTCTTGTAATAGGCATCACAAAGAAACACCAGACGCATCCGGACGCCTCTTACGGAATCGGTCCGAGACGTCCAGACGATTCGGAAGAACGATCGCCGAAGAGGGAAGGGATTCCGAAAGAATAAAGAAAGGGAGACACGCGGTCATACTGAAGAGGACAATGAACGTTCTTTTTCATCTTCTCGCGTCGACGGCGTGAAGACGATGAAAGGGGCGCCTTGGCTTGACATACACGCACGCCGAGGAAACAAATGACAGCGATCGAATGCCAAGAGTGAGAAACCAGACGGATAAAGAATGGGAGACCAGAGGGTAAAGGGTGGGAAAGGAATGGGTGGAGGTGGGTGGAGGAACAGAGAATAGTAGGGGTGGTTGTGGAGTGGGGCGTTTAAATGGAATTTGGCTCGTGACATAAGTTGAGTTGAGAAACCCACACTGAAGCCCCATACATGGGAGAAATAATGGATATATATGGACATATATTCGCCATATACGACCCATATATTTGCTCATGATATGTTGCACTGCCAATGTATGTTACAGACATGTATGTTTCATCAATATGTTTTCCATATATGTTTTATATATGACATTTAAAAGAACTTTTTTACCATATTTTTCACTGTTAAAGATGAAAATTTCAATACGTACGTATTTTCTTTTTATGGAAATGGAGAGATTTATATAGACACGAATAGGTTTCTTTAAAAACGTATAGATTTTTATATCTACGTTTATATTTGTATACATAGGGTTGCAAAGTCGGTTAATAGATGGAGGTGACCACCGTTGATGTCGCAGATGAGGTATAGATTGTTGCCACGCCAACTGGCAGGCTATAAGGGTTAGTTTAACTCCGTGTTATTAGTTAACCAATAACAATATTATCACGAGACGCAATTTCTGCCATCGTATCATTCATAATGAACGATTAATGACTGTGACAAATTGCCTCTCGAAGTGACGCAGCCGCGTGGAACGAACCAGATGCCTTTGGTAACGATTTCAGCGTAATTTCCAGCATAGTTGTGACACACAGTAATGCTGATGGATGCTGATGATTAAGAAATGCATAGTTGTGACACACAGTAATGCTGATGACACACGAGATAGAAGACAAACTTTTATCGGTGTATGTTGGACGTGTTGTTTAAATGCCACAGTGTGGTGAAACGCGTCGTGTCAAAGAAATAAATCTGTGGAAGATTACAAAGTGTCTTTATTCATTATGAGTACATAAACCAAATTCCCTCCAGCCACTTAAATTGCACATATTATAGAGTGATTCGATTAGATTGACAGGTAGACGATTATGCACAATTAAAAAAAACATTTTTCAGAATTACTAAGGTATCCTCTGTAGGCTTCCCTTGACATATTGAAACACATTTTTAAGGAATTCATACAGAATTCCCCAGCTCTTTCTGTAAAAATTCCTCAGGATATTCTGAAGACATTCATCGTAAAGTTATGCAGGAATTGCTCAAAATTATATTTTAGGTTGAAGTTAGTTACTTCATTAATGACCTTATTTACTGCTTTTTTTAACTCCTCCGAATGAAAGGTTGAGGAAAGTCAGGACAGGTTACGTGAATTTTTCAAGGTTTCCTGCATTCTGCTGAAACCAATTCTACATGACCTCTACGGAACTTCAGCTAGGGACTAGACGGAACATGATGAGGCAGAAAGTATGAAGAGTTATAAAGGAATTTACTGTACAGGAAATAAATAAATATAGGAAATCTTCAAAGATCATCAAGAAAATGAGCAATGGGAAATAGAAGACCGAAAAAGAGGAGGAAATGTTGGTTAGAAGAGGAGGAAGGAAAACAAAAAGAATTTTGGACGAAACGAGGAGTGGCAAGGAGTTGAGGAGTTAAAGAAGATTTAAACCGAGAAATAAATAGGCGAATGACCATCCACAGATTATTATGAAATAACTTAGTTGAAGAAGAGACTGTCCATATAATCAATTGGTACAATATCAAATTATGGCGACGATGTGACTTAACATATCGAAAAGTTCAACTATCCTCGTTAGAATAGAAACATACTATTTTCGCCGAAATAAAGGATAGACTTAAAATTTCTTTCAACATCCACCGTTACACATTCAAATGAATTGATTCCTAGAAACTTCCGAAGAAATAAAACCTCATCAAGAGTTCACAATGAGTCCAAGTTTCCTATTTTGTAGGCAGTTCCCCTCTATGAACTCTGGAGTTGGACCACGAGTATCCATGCCTCAGAATAAAGGGATGAGAGGAAAAAGCTTGGGAGAATGACCGCGGTTGGAATGAGAAAAGGCCAATTATTGGGCCGGGGCAGTCCTTTTTCACGCCACTAAAGAGCTCAAAATGCGACGGCACCATTTCTTCCCTTAAAAGTCTCAGCTGGATGGAAGAAGCGACACTGATGTAGAAGGGAAAATGGATAAATAGGAGAAAGAGAGCTTGGGGGAAGCATTTTACGCGTCTTGGAAGAACTGGGGAGAGTTATTTACGTAAATTAAGATACATGGAGAGACAAGGGAAGGCTAGACGTCTCTACTTTTTTTCTTCACAAAAGAAAAGAAGGCCGTCCACTATAGTCCAGCACTCCGTCTATCCATCCCATGGACAGCGTTCACTAATTAATTTCGAATGTCCTCTTTTTCGGTGGCGTAGAAATGCCGCCACGAAGGATGAATCCAACCCTTTTAAAGCCACGAGGCCATGCCTCGTGGCCCCTTCATGATTTTCCACCACTCCTCCGCACTAAACTATTCCTCAGAGATGACTACTACTTCCGTGGGTTTTCAGCTTCGCGGTGACAGAGTTACGACCCTAAAAATGCTCCATTTTTCGAGGAATATGCTCGCTAGATTAGTTTATGGAGCTGCCGTGGTTGAAATTGAGCCCACAGACTTCTACTGTCACCAGGAAACATTTTATTTCTTTCGAAGAAAATGTTTTCTGGGTGTACTCTGAACACGTGTTATAGTTAGAGTGAAGTTTATTTCAAAGTTACTACATTAGTATATAATTAAGTCATTTGAGATCTCATTTTGAATAGAAATAAAAGGGTTTGCTGGGAATATTTTCCTCTGCGTTTTTTCATTAACTTTGTGTATCAGCGTTTTAGAGTCATCATCGACCACCGACTATTCATTCAAAACTGACTCTTTTGCTAAAATTCTATATTGAACATTTTCACGTCTCTTCTGATTCCGCTTTAATTAATGTGATCTAATTAATTTTTATATAAAATTTTGACTAACCTTAACTCGCCTCCAATGAAGGACAGGATAGACTGCCTCAGTGTTAAACCGCTATAGTTTCACTTTGATAAAAATTCAGAAAAAATAATGCAAGCAGTTCAATATTTACCTCTCGGTCTGAGGCGCTTAGCACTCGAGAACGTATGCTTTCGGGTGTCACATGAACGGAGTCCGCAAGGACACCTCGCTTCTTAAAGCTTCAGCAAAACTCACCGCGAAAGAGGAAGCCAGGGTATATTAACTGGGTAGTGCACACGGAGCGATATCGTGGGGCCTGGGTTCGTAACTCACTCAAAGATAATGATTTTTTCCCTGTGAATTTCACACAATTATAAAGAAATGATGAAAGATCTAAGGCTTTCCCTGCGTACAGCGATGTTGGGGGTTGTTCGGGTTTCCGACCGGTTCAACTCTCCATTTCTGCCGACGTTTCGATGAACGAGTCGTTCATCATCTTAAGGGCATGCTATAAAGAAATAGATTAATTTTACCGAGGTAATGTCAGAAAAATAAAAAACAGCTATTCTTTACCTATGTGGACTAAACCAAATATTATTTATGTAGAAAGTGTGTGAATTTCTAAATGAGGCTATTCTAAGGTAATTATGTCCTAGAGTTATATACGATCAATTATGTAAGTGGCGTTGTTGTTGACCTACATTGCCTTGTTTTTAGTCTTAAAGATGGAATACATTATGTACCGAAACGTTGGTAAAGAATAGCATTTTTTTATTTCTGATCTTACCTCGTTAAAACTAATCCATTTGAATAATTGGAGGTTGATATGATAAACGCTGATATTAAGGAACGTTCTGTACACACAACTTCGTTGGACCGCGGTGAGCCATAGAGTGTCCCACATTGTTACTAATTTATAATAACATAGCCATAGTTAAATGTTTCAAATTTACGATGAGCAAGTCAATAAGGTCGTGAGGTACATGTCAAAGTTCTCGTCTGAAAGGTCTCCGTTCCGGTTACAATGAATTCGAAGCACCATCCGGTTGGAAACGAAATTGGTTCAAACCGGATCACTTTTCCCTTCTGTCCCTCCATGTTCTGTGCCAAAGGGAGACAAGGTCTCTTTGGGGGGAGGCGAGACTCAAGAGGGAGTATTGCCCCGGCTGTGTATGTGGGTGTAAGGAGATAATGGAAGCTCCACGCTCCAGCAGCCTCACCCGTCTCACCCACCCTCCACTACTCCTCCCTCCAGGGCCCCTTCACTCCAGCTGGAGACAACCCCCCTCCCCCATCCATCATGAACCACTCTTCTTCCACTCTCTCAGCCACTATAACATGGGGCAGCAGCGTCAAGCCCTCTCCCTCCATATACCCCCTAAACAGCTACTCCACCCACCACAACATACCTCCCCATCAGTATTGTGCATGCGTTCCTACAATTATTATTAATAATTCTGCACGTTTTGACCTCTCGATAAGGACTACGTGACAGAAAGAGACACTGGGTATGGGCACTGAGCATTTTGTGAGTAATTGTATGGATGGGGGATTGATTTAATATCTATTCTATGAGGTAAAGTGTGTTTCCATAATATCATATTTGAGTAACCAGCACCAAATTTTGCCCAGTCTTTTTAATCTTTTTGTTTACTTGAAAATTTTAGAATTTAGGGTTTTCATGCGCCAAAGTTACATTTGCCATTGCTTCCAAAATTGGTACAGGCTCTTATCGTGCCAATCAATAAAAAATCACATTTAGGACAAAAGTATCGAACGATTGGAAATATTTTTTTTAAATCAGGGATGAATGACGGCATCGTTAATGTTTACTGACGGAAATGCAGAAGTTTCACTCATTATGTTCATTCCTGAGTCAGTTATGAAGAATCAGTAGTTAAAGAAAGTAGATACGCTTCTTGAAAAACCGGCTAATGCCACTCGACGACATGGAATTGATAAGTTATTTTAAAAGAAGTCCACAAGCTTGAGCTAGTAGGAATGTCACGAAATGTGTTTGGCTAAAATATGTATATTTTAATAAAATGGACGATGATTAATTTAAGTTAACTACTATTGTCATTCCACGACCATCAGCCAATAGTATTATGGGATTTTCCAAATTTTCATTAGGGCCTTATCTCGTGATCATTATTATCATCTTCAGTAGTCATTAATCCGAAGATTGGTTTGCAACAGCTCTCCACTCCACTCTCCCTCTTTCCGCCAACCGCTTCATTTACACGTAAATATTCACGTCGAATTTTGTTAAATTAATCAGTGGAATATTAACACTGAGACTCAAGTATTATATCATAAATTTTCGATACATCATGCCTGAAAACGTCCCTTTAAAAAAAGTTATTATTTCACCACTCCCCACTTTATATGTGACGTTTTATCACGCGACTAGGCATCACTGCAGCGAGAGGCAATGGATGCAACCGTTTCATTGGTTCTGATCAGAATGCACCGAGGGCCGAGCGAATGGTTAGTGAGTGAGAGGTCGAGACGGGAGAGAAGTGTTTGCGTCCCTCAATTAGCGAGGGGATGCAACAGCCACGACGGCGGCTCTGCTTCCCGTTGCGCAACTCGCCATGTTGGCCCCTCGTGTCTCGCTTTGAGTGTCTGTGAGTACGCCTAGTACAGTCACAGAGTGCGTATATAGAGGCCAAAAGCTACAATGGCTGCGATAATTTCTTGCGCAGTCCGCCATGTTCATGGCAAATTCTATTCCCTTTGCAGCAACTGGGATGGGAAAAGCTTTCAGACCGTCGATTAAAATTTAGACTCAATCTATTATTTAAGTTCCAAACCGGTCTATTCTCTGACGACGTTGATAATATTTTACGAAATCCGACATATACGGTAGATCAGATCATGAGAATAAAATTAGGGAACTAGAATGCAGAACGGACAGATTTAGGATGTCATTCTTCCCACGGACGATAAGGGATCATAACAGCTGCCAATGAGACTTTTATCTAGGTTTGTCGTTAAGTAGTGTAGCTCTTAGTAGTAGTAGTACTCCCTAATTCTTGAATCCTTATCTGTTACCTAGCACTAAAAGCACGCCGTGCATGTTTTCTACATAATTCTTGAGTCTCTGTCCATTTGCGTAGTTGCAAAATACATATATATATATAAATGGTCCCTCTCCGTTGTGATAATATCTGTAGTGTGGTAGTGCATGCTTGTGATGCTTCGCCTCGTGACAAGCATTAGCGATTTATGCTAATGCATAATTAGTCGTAGTTACACTAACTTAAGGGTATAGTGTAATGCATTTTGGTGAATACTCACCCCCTGCCACACACCCCTGAGGTGGCTTGCAGGGTATTATGTAGATGTATTCCGGTAGGTCGATAGTTAAGTAGTGGCGAACAGTACAGGCGAACAATAGAAAATAACTTTTTTTTAGGGATGTTGTCCGGTGCGGAACTAAACGTTAAGTTAAGTAATCTTCCTCTACAGGTTGATAAAGTTTCGGGCCGGTACGTAACTTCACTCTTTCGGAAACATTTCATTCCGGCAGGTTTCGATAAAGCGACGCGTCGCTTTATCGAAATCTAAAATATTAAATAGGAATCTAAAATATTGTAATTGGATAATTCTTAACCACGCCAAAAATAGACCTCACCTATCAACGGTACTTAGTGACAGCACGAAACAATGTGAAACAATATAAATAAAAAAAGGTTTTAAATATTACTCGATATCCAACATTGCTAGCGAGTAATCTTTTCTCTTACAAAAACGTGACTTTTAAGACCAATATAGGTGCAGATATTTAACATTTTTGTGGAGCTTTACCAGTAATTATCCTTGCTGGGAATAGAATTCTACACCAATTGTAGGGAAATCCTTACATTCCTCTTTCTTCAGAATTTGCTATATACTGGATAGTTCTTGAGACCGAGACACTGAAGACTTAGCTTAGTAGAATTAGCTCAAGGTTAATAATCACTCCATAGACAGAATAAAACTTTGAAGTCAGGGCCTCAAAAATGGTTTCTTCACCAATTAGGAGACAACACAGCTAACAATTATGCTTAGAAAAATAAGTTCTTGAAAATCTACCACTAACTACCCGGTAATGGGTCTTATACACGCATCAGTACCACAGATGAGAGAAAGCTGGGTTTTGGCACAGGCACCCATCCGCATTAGACAGCCCGCGGAGAGCTGGCAAGCATAAAAAGAAACTTCACAGAAGCTTCTCGCGAGACAATTCAAATTCATTCCCATGCTCGTCTACTTCCCGTTCCTCCAAGAGAAGGGCATCTTTTTTTAAATTATTTTTCATCAAAAGAGAAGGCAAAAATGTAACAGCCCCTGCCAGTCAAGGCATAAAGCTGCAGGCAAGGCTAGCACATCATAACAGTGAGCATAGAGTTTAGGGCACGCGTCGAAAATAAAAAAAAGATTTGAACAAACTTTTGGATTCTCGCAGCAGACCACCCGCCGTTTAAAAAAATGAGGCCTCGTAGATCGAAAGCTTCAAAGATAGCCTAACCCCCTCGTAGCAGATGCCTCTGAACGGAGCCGACTAGACTCGTTAATCTATGCACGACACGCGTATCTTCACTAGCTCCGCCAATGATAGACAACCAAAAGCCTCGTATTCTATCATTAAAAAATGCTTCTTTAATCTTCTTAAATCTTATTTAATTAAAATAAATCAGTAGGCACCTAGCGATCTAATTAGCCATTATGATGATTTCTTTTTTGTAATTTGTGGAAGAAGATTTCCCGAAAGCAAAACTTTCAGATTTTATAGACAAAGCAAAATTATTATTTCTACCCCGGATTATCTCGACGGACATCTTACACTCTCGACAACTTCCTTGCAAAAAAAGAAGTAGCCTAAAACTGATGAATCGTGGAAATGATGGGTATCCATGTTGAGAAAAACCAACTTTGTAATTTCCAGAAACTTTATTTTGTTGGCAGGACGCACGTTTCGCCACACTGTGGTATATTCATACAGTATGCCACAGTGTGGTTAAACGCGCGTCGTGCCAGCAAAATAAAGTTTGTGGAAATTACGAAGTTGGTTTTTCTCAACATAGAAGACGTAGCCTGTTCGTTTGGAGCTCCTTTTGCATGAGTATTTCAAAGGGACGCCCATCTAAAAATGTGGAATTAGGACATAACAGTGGGCATATACTAGCTCGCTTCACACGATAAATGATCCAGCACAGTATGCCAGTTGGTACTAGATATTGAGGATGGAATCTAGCATGATTTGAACCGTGATAGAAGTTTTCACACGGATGTTGAACTTGGCTGACGAGGAAGCTTTGATTTCATTCATATCGTAGCGCATGGCTGCTATCTTTTAGAATTTAACCGATCTATGGGAGAAGACGACCTAAACGACTGTCAAGGAAATTTTCATCCACGGGTGATTTCACGACCAGAAAATAACAAATTGCCGCATGGAGGTATAAGGAAACGCTGATTTCAAAAGTGAAGATCGCATAGTGACTGTAAAAGGTAACGTATTTGGACGACACATACTAAATCCTACTAGGAGTGGGCACTAAACTAGTGCCGCCTTTATTATGAAAGTAAGAAGGTCAGCAAGTTTGGTAGCAATCATGCTTGCTAGCCTGCATGATATTTCAGTATTACAAGATACCAGGAAGCTATCAAACAAGCGAGTATCCTGTAAATTATGCTGGATCAAGTATCGTGTGAAACTGGCATTGAGAAAACTTCGAAGAAGGGAAAATTTCCTTCTTGAAATGTATATCATTTTATCCGCATTCCAAAAAAATAAACTTTAAAAAAAAATTCATTCCAGAAAATGAGTTTTTCGTGAGTAAAATTAGGCTGAAAAAACAGTTTCAAACGTTCTTTTTCTTCTCTGTCGGCCACTAACACTCAGGATGCACCTAATTGATGGCTTTGACATGTGAAGAACGACATGCGACGATATAGGCGAGTGCTTGCATTGGTGTTTATTGGGAGCGTCGTTTAGCGGGTCTTCGAGAAGTTCTGGTCGCATGAAGACTGCTAGTTCTCCATGACAGGCCATCTAAATCCCATCGGAAACGGTCGCATTGACGAACTAATATATCCATGAACTCGAGAGCTGGGTCCAAGTTTTATTTTCAGCCTCACATCTGACTATACTCGAAAGTTTTCCAATAGCTTATCATAGTTTTTGGAAGACGCTACTTCCGCAAAGGGGTTTCTGAGACTATCATAGTGAGGAAATAAAGTTCAATAGAGTTGAACTGAATATCTGCTTGGAATGGGAACTCACAAGATATGAAAAAATGAATGACCTCTTTACATTCTTCCCAAAATTGCATTTTCTGGCAGCAAAATGTAGCCTTCATCTGTACATTAAATTTCAAGTGGAATTTGAGTTTCAATCCTATTTCGAGAATATTGGCATTATCACACACTTAAATTTTATTTCAAGCCGTTTATATGATCATTTTATTGCTTCAATGAGCAAGAGCTTTCTTTGGAAATGAAATTCTCACAAGTTAGAAATATCCATAAAATTGGTTATCCTAGACAAACATCTGGCGGTAAAGACATAAGAATTTTCTTCCAATAGCACGAATGTCCTTTGGCTTATGAGCCCACAAATTTAAAGTCTTGGACGAACCAAGAGAATATTTTGGAGATTAAATAGAATAATTATATTTAGAGATGAAATAACATATCCTGAAATGGCATGTGCGTTAATATCATTCCTTTTTTTCGTAATGACAGAAGATGAGTGATTGAACATGACTTTCGCTCAGACATATATACTGCTATGACAGTGCTATTGCTCCATTAATAAATACGCCACGAAGTAAAAATAATGGCAGTTTCGGCGCTCTTTGTAAGCTTAAATTACGAAAAAGAAATCCATTTCCACATATTAATGCACAACTATTTACTTTCAAGGAGGTTTCACAACTCATGAGTAGTATTTCCTACTTCCTCGAGAGAGGCTGGTTTATGACCTACCAAAATATTGGGAATTATTCGAGTGAGTGCCCATTTTATGTTATTTCTTCAATGCATATGATGAATATCAAGTAGACAAAGAGAATAACCAATGAAGAATTCCTATGAAGGTTTGGGGTGAAAAGAAGAGTAATGAAAACTTGGGGAAAAAGAAGGGATTAACTTATTAGACACATTATGAGACCAAATTTGAAAAAAAAAATTGAAAACGGAAATGGAAGAAGAAATGAATGGCAGGAACTAAAGAGGAAGGCCAAGAATGAAATGCATCTGGCAAATTATGAAGGACGTAGTCAAGTGAAGAGTTGTGTAGGAATGAAGCGGTAGGCTGGTAGGAAACTGGGGTGGACGGCTGCAGACAACCAACATTTAAATTGATGATAGGTTGTGATGGTGATAAACTGCCACATCTATGACTTTTCATTTGTATATTGCAACATATTTGAAATAAAACAATATTAATCTCACTAAAAACTTCTCATCAAGGAGAAAAACGTTAGGCGTAAGAATTGCTTGGCATATTTTTCTCGGTAACTTAATACGAGAGGAATGAGCAGCGAAAATATTCAACCAAGTTGCCGAAAACTTCTCATCTTGGTGGGGGGCCTGTTTTCGAGCCCTTTCTCCCCTCCCCCCTTTTAAGCCATCCCCATTTTTCCTCTGCGTCCTCTGGCCACGCCATTTTCTTATAAAAGCGAGAGGTGACGTCACCACGCACGACGCCTCCTTATAGCCGAGTGCCACACGCTGCATGGTTTTTTTTGGCGCCTTCAACCCCTCCGGAAAGTATCGGAAATGGGAGAAAAAATAATGTTGGGTCCCTAAAGGGGGGAAGACGAAGAAGAATTTTGGATCGTGATGGAATCTCTCAAACATTTTGTTCCCAGGGGAGCAGCTGAGAGGGATGGGAGGGGGTGGGGAAGTAGAAACTTCCGTGTCAGAAATACTAAGTATTCAGCTTCCAAACGAAAAAAGGAAGGAGCTAACGGAGGGGCCTGATGAAGATGATACGGAGAACGTGGGCGATTGCTTGTGTACAGTAAAAGAATATATTTGGGGGAATGCACCAAAAATGTATTCATCAACAGTCGTCGTCTGTTCAGATACCGTATTAAGATTTGACCGTACGGCATTGGAAACGTCAGTAGGCACACGCTAAAGTTTCAAAATGAATTTGTTTTGCATTCAAATGATAGAAACTTTTATTTTAAGTTTTGATGGAACGTCTTAAGAATGACTCCAGACAAGTGTTTTGTACACACCTTGCAAATGAGTTGATTGTACACTGACAAAGAAAATTTTCAGTTAAACGATATTGCCAAATTAAAGCCGACCACAAAATGGGATAAACAAATAAAAAAATACATGGAGGAAGTTGGCATCTATCTATATGTTGTCTGAAATGAAGTAATTTTTCGAAAGAAGGTTGATGGATCCAAGGGTTACAGGAAAAATAAAGTGAAAAGGTCAAAAACATCTGGTCAGAAAAAGGAGGAGGAACCACAACGGAAGAATGAGGAAATATTGGGAGCAAAAGAGAAAGACTAACTAGTAAACCAATAGTTTCCGGCGGTCTGTAAGTAGGCCAAACTCGAAAATGAAGAATGAAGAGGAAGCATTGCTTTTTTGAACTTGGACTAAGTAATTCATTTTTAGCACAAAATTCACAACGTGTAGTTAAAAGGATGCGAACTAAAAAACTATGAATGGAATTTTGACGCTGACTGACTAAAGAGCTAATTTACTCTTACGATTGAAGAATTTATAAGGGAATAGAGCAAGACGCATTTAGACTAATATACCGCACAGTTAGGATTTATATAAGCACAACAATTCCTGATTCTCAGACCCTAAAGCATTTCCATTTATACCAAGTCCATTGTTTTAATAACTCCTTTCAAATTAGGTACTCTCACAATTATACTGTTTGGCGGTATTCATTCCTATCCAACTGCGAAAGGGGTATGTTTCAGCTGTTAAATGAGAATAATCGAAACCTAATTGACGCTTAGGGAAGAATGGTGTAGAAAGTTCAATGAAGTTATGTTAGCAGTGTTGCCTACTATGTGATGTCCTCTACCCTCCGTTCCTTAGCCTACATCTTCCACAAGATTCTCACCCTCCTAAACTCCACGCTTCGCGTAGGCGACAGACACCTTGATTCTCTACCACTATAACGATTCTCCACGATCTGATGTTTCTCGCCAAATACATGAAACGAGTTCATTCTATTGACCGCAGCATGCGACAAGCACGCATGCCAGAGATCTTGAGCCTCAACTCAAGAGTCGCCAATGACGAGGTCACGGTCAAAGTCACGAAGCAAGGATTCGGCGTCACTTATCCGTGTCACCCGACTTGTTTTTTTTCCACTCCCAAGGACATCCGGCATTCCACCTCGTGAGTGTTTTGGCGCAAACCAGAGAGCCATGCGGATATGAAATCGATCTCCCACAACCTTCTGAATAATGGATTAAGGCGACAGATTGCGGCCCTCTGTGGTGTTGACGTTTCCTTGGAAACGCAAATCCTTTCGCAAAATAATTATGAAGGATACGTCACAGTTCGTAATCGTCCAGAACTAATAAGCGGGTGAAAGGGTACTGATGATGAAAGGGTCATATGGCACGATAATTCGCGAAGGTGAGGGAAACCACGAAAATATTTACAAGGAATTATTTACACGTCGACCAGCGTTGCTTAAATTTCCCAGTGACGCAAGGGAAATGTCATCATCGTCCGCTTCATTCTTGGGATGCTTACATTACTCATTATTAATTTCCGAACATGACAATTATTTTACGAGAACTTATTCATAAGCTCGAAAAACGTCCTCAGTATTTCAAATGGTGCGCTGTTTGTTTTAATCAGTACAGAATAATCATAGCTATTTGTTTTGGTCCATTTCAGGCAATACGATTACACAATGCTCGTGAAAAATCCTCTAGCACTCATCATATATACTAGTATGCCACATGCGGTCGCATGAAACAATATAAATAGCGTTTATTGCTTATCGGATGGTAATAATTGTATTTCAAACCCATTCTATGATATCCTTCAGATCATAAAAACTGACCGAATACATTGTAACCTAATGAGGACATATGAGAATGCCCGTCAGGGGTGGATTGAAATAAATAATGGTTAACATTGATGAAAGATCCTTTATCCAAAGGATTGAAAGCATATCAATTTACAGTTATTTTAAACAGATGCATATTCTAATAAAATGTATTATGCGGATCGACTCAATAAAATGTCATGCATACCTACTTTGCTCATTCCGTTTACATAAATACTGGGAAAAATTCGGGATTTTGAAGGTCTGAAGGCTCTGATTTGCCACAGGTTGAAATATTTCAGTTTTGACCCCGCTAAAATATAAATGCCCATCCTCTTTTAAGTTGCCAAAAGTCTCATTGCGCAAAGTTTTTCCGCACTGCGTCGTTCTCGCGGATTTTTAAAATGATACATTCGACCATCTACGTTATGCATACCCGTTTTGAAAGAAAGCTGCATAGATAATTTCGTGAGAAATATTTTGCCCCGTTTATGCATTTCTCAATAATAGTGATTAGTAACAATATTTGTATGAAACTGATGATCTCAGGCCTGACCTCGTGGAAATTATGGATATTCATGATTAGAAAACCACCTTTGTTATTTCCACAAACTTTCTTACGCTGGCACGACGCGCGTTTCACCACACTTTGACATACTCATGTATCACAGTGTGGCATACTCATGCTCATGAGTATGCCACAGTGTGGTGAAACGTGCGTCGTGCCAGCGTAAGAAAGTTTGTGGAAATAACAAAGGTGGTTTTCTCATCATGAATATTTGTATGTTTTTGTATTGTTTGATATCATTAGAGGATCCCTATTTTTTGTTTTCTGTAAAACTTTGCATTTTATTTCAAACCTATCTCATATATCAGGTATTCTATATATGTTGCATCAATGAAAAATCCCTCCAGAGAGAAATACATCTATCCATATAAAATAGAGAACAGTGTACACCGTGTTAATAGAAGGAAGAGTACTGAAAATTTCCTTATCTCTAAAGGTGATATTTGGAACCCAACATCTAGGCACACACTACAGTGTTAGTATTTCGTGTACCCGCAGCATCAATAACTTTCCCAGAGAAAAATTGATAAATATTACATGTGGTAATAAAGAAATATTTTGCATTAATTGCTGGGACATTCAAAATTGATAACGTGACACCCAAAATCTCATTAAGGTGAGAGTTAAAATTAACGGTGATGAAAAAAAGTAATAATTGGCTCCACTGAATTTTCGCATCGATCGAAGAGTAACTCTTTTCATTCAAACGTACACTCTCATATCATTCGAAAAATCCAATCACCGAGGGCCAAATTCCCTACCCCTTCCACAAGTTAGATTCAAAGTCCTTGCTGGCCCAACATCCTAACGAGCGAACGAAATATTGACTCATCGATTCTATTTTTTTCGCGAGAGACGCGTAAGATTTTTTCCACTATCATTTATTTTCTTTGAGGGTTTACTGACCCGCAGACGATGCCCAGAGGACCCCCGGCATGCCGCATCACGAGCCGAGAATAACTATTCGGACGGAAGGAAGGGGTGTGAACCCTTGAAGGGGAGCAGTTTGATAAGGAGCCATTAATAACTGCTCTGGGTCAAGAGTGCGAGCGCCTTTGGGGGATCTGCGAACCTTCACAAAAGAAGACTGTAGGCCATGCACGATACAACATAGGTAAAAGACGAATTCCAAAAAAAATAATGAAATGGCCTATGTGATGTGAATTTCAACGATAAAACATGCACAGCGCAGCGGGATATGATGAAAACATTCACTGATTTAAAAGGAAAAGAAAATATTTATGGGTCAAAGAACAATATTGGAAGGAGAAATGAATGTGAATAAGTATAGAGGAAGACCAATAATGGAATTCATAAAAAACTATGAAGGACGTCAAAATGAATAATTATATAGGAATTAAGCATTTTGCGGAGAGGAGAGTTTATTGGAGAGCTGCATGGAAACCTACGATGCCTCCTACAGAGGAACGTATGCTTAAATGGCAAGATTATATTCTTAAAATCGTCGATACCGTAATTTAAATCATCTCCGATTGAAGCCCGTGTATGCTATACTGGTAGCCCATGAGTGGAATTTGTTTGCGAGGCTTCGTGAAGGCAGAGGCAGTTGTGTGCAGCAGAATCGGTCCGATGAACAAAAAACCCGTGATTCTATTCCCGGTCCGGAAAACACTTTTTCCTAAAGCAATTTGGGGCGCACATTTGATTCATAGTTTTAGTTCAACGTACTTTGTTATCGGATGAACTAAGACTAGAGTCGAAGAAAGCAAGCAGGATGCGAACGAAGGAAGCAAGTTACATGGCGTGCGAGTCTGCTTCTGACTCTGATGAAATTACCAGACTCCCTGACTACACCGATAGATTAGACTACGGATAAGATTAGAGAAGAGAAGAGATGGTGCCATAGGAAACGATAGCGCAGGGGAATATTGAAGCCATCAAAAAGCGCAACCGGCCATATAGGATTAATTATATTTGCAGATAATTAGCCGAAAACATAGGTTGTAAAAATAGGTAACGGAATTTTCTCGGTAACATAATGACTATCCATGAAAATCCAAAATAAAAATATAATTTTATAAAAAAGCACTGCACTATTGATAAAAGTCAAGGACTAATTGTGGGTGATAGCCATGCTAGATGGATAATTTTTCGCAAAAAAACAGGGTTCACTTTCTTGCGTCAAGAAGCCATCTACTCCCTCCTTTAATCCATGGACCACCCAGATAAAAAATGGCAGATAAGGCTAGATCTAAACGAGTATAATTAAAAACCTACTTCTATTCCTTTAACTGGCACCGTTATGTAACTTAGAACATCAAAGATATGCGCCCTAAAGCACGGCAATTTGGAGGCCTTTAGGATAAGATGTAGATTTACTCACTTATTTTTTCAAGACGAAGCAGAAGGAACAGAGCTTTGGCACAAGTGCCAGAGTGGAATCGAGAGGATCAAGGACTGCTATTTACCTGAAATGGAAAAAAAAAATGTCAGACAATTCAAAACAAGCGATGATATCACTCACAAGATTATTTATTTCTATCTACACCAAGGAAACTTCACCTGTGGAGACAAATCTCACGGTATTCTTAGAGGAGAATAAAGTTTGTAGGAACATAAATATTTTTTAATTTGTAGACAGGATAACTGAAAAAGTGCAGCCAATGAACACGGATTTTACTTGAAGCGCGGAGTACCTCGTAATACACCTCAATACGGGTCAAAATCAAGTCAATAGGTAGGACGGATGAAGTTCTTTAAAGAGGTTTGAGATTAATAAAAGAGATTAAAGTTCATGTATCGTTATTTTATCAGGGGCTTTCTATGCGTACCTAATGAATCTGAAAAGGTTTCCCCAAGCGGCAATCAAGTTCTCAATGCTCTTAACTTGCCGAGCAGTTTCAGTATGATGTCATGGTATTATTTATACGAAATCAGCAGATTACAAGACAGTACTTATATTTGCAAGGAGATGGATAATACAAGAAAAACGATAAATGACTGAATCACTCGCAGTTTTAATGTCACAAACGAGTTCTAACATCAATGCTGAGGAATAAGCACGCCAGTAAAGAATTAAGCTTAAGAATTTCAAGCCGAAAATGTCTTAATTTTAAAGGTTCTGATAACACTATAACCCGACTTCATTCGTCAAAAAAAAGTATATTATTATGCCCGATGGAGACCGAGGTATTTCACTTACCAATCTTTATAAAGTTTTAGAATCTCCAATGAGAGGAGAAGCCCTGAAGTCTTTATGTCTTGATTTATAGATATAAAATTATAAATCACGAGGTCAGGAAGAGGGAAGACGGGTTATATCCTATAATCTAATTAAAATGATTTTATGATAAGATTTTATTTTTACATCACCATCTCCTTCCAGCCTGAAGGACACAAGCTCAATTAATTGGAAATTATTAGCCATAAGCTACAGAAAAATATACAACACATTGCCATAATAGTGATGAAAAACAAAATAAAACATGCTAATTTCAATGCGAAAATAAATCGAGACGTCCAAAGTTGGTTTGATTCCATTAGGATAATGGGTCCACAAATGTTCCGCGATAATTTGAGGCTAATTATTTCTGAAGTAAGATAAAACGGATTCCACCAGATGATATCAAACGACTTCCACTTGTGAAAGGATTTTAAGAGATAAGGTAGGAGTCCGAATCTAAGAGCTGAGATAAAAAAATGTAAGACCACTTAAATGAAAGAATACTGAAGTAGAAACTGCCTACATACCGACTGCTAAAACTCAGGTAAAACAGTAGTGAAAAAATATTCTCATTTCGGCAGAGAATAATATTTTTTTACCATTTCGAATTAGGACAGTATCTCGGAAGATAAGAGTGAAGGTCTACTGAGCCGCGGTCTGAGTTCGAAACTGGGGCATACAAATCAAGCCTCCTAGATTCGAGCATCACAGGATCAAGCAAAACCCGAGCTGTGCCAATTTATCTGGCCATCTGATTTTCGTGGGAAATACAGTAATATCTTGCAAGGCATTTATTTATGTGATATAATAGAATTTGTATATATTAGACACTCTAATTTTTTAAATCAACCAAAAAATAATATATAAAGCGTCCAATTCAGGGTCTTTAGAGACAGCAATATAATATAATTAATATATACTTGACACTCTAATCTTCAAAATCAACCCAAAAATAATATGCGTTTAAAGCATCAATGTCAGGGTGTTTCTTTCAAGTTCTGGTGGTTCGGTCCCTGAGAAACCTGATGACAAGCCAATGGCTTATCGGGATCACAGGGGCATACGGACCCTCAGAATCGTCCGAGGACAAAAAAAAATGTGGCGGTTCTTTGCGGAATTAGAAAAAATACCAACTATTCTCATAAAAATAGAATTTTTCTTCTTAGCACTAGGATTAACGTGGTATGCCACCAACCACCAAGTAACGCAAACGCATTTTACGTTGATAAGTTATAGAACAAGTCACATCCTTTAAGTTTCTAGGAACCACGTTATCATACCGCAATGAAATAGACATTCACAAGAAATTTTCCAGCTTCAATTACGTCAACGATGCAATAGAACGAACCTTAAAAATAATGTTATAAAAGACACCTTAATGAAACGTTATAAAACAATGACAATTCCATGCGGAATATACGGCAGCGAGAACTGGACACTTAAAAAAGCAAATAGACAAAGATTACAAACATCTTAAATGAAACTCTTAAGATGAACAGCTGGCTATACACGAACAAATAGAAAACGAAATCTGGATATAAGGCAAGAACTCGGCGCAAAAGGTATCAACGAAACGATACGAGACTACAGCAAAGAGATGGAGATAGAAAGAACACTTAGAAAAAATGATATCCCAGGGGCGTCCAAGCAAGAGATAGAGAGACCAGGATTAAAAAAGATCGTAACAGGATTAATGTCTATAACTTGCAGTGAGAAGAAGAAGAATTTCGATGCTAGGAGGTGATTCCAATGACGAGGACCTTGTTTATTTACCTATGCATAAACGTGGATTCTTGAGAAAAAAGGGCAAGAATAGTTTCAGATGCTCGAGATGCAGGTGTGGAGGAGAATTAAGAGAGTTTAGCGGACGGAAAGAAATACGAACGAGGAAACGCTCGGTATAATGGGTGAGGTAAGGAAACTTCTGAGGGAGATTATGAGGAGGCGGAGTAGGTGGCTGGAAAAGGTAATGAAGGGGGAAGACATGCTGAAGGCCTTTATAGATGGGAGGATGTTGGGTAAGCAGGGAAGGGGAAGATAGAGAATAGACGTGGTAATTGTTGGTAGAAAACAATATTCATACACTAAAAGAGATATAATAAAAGCTACGAATTTCTAAAAAATTTATGCAATTAAATATTGAAAAATAGAAAATTTCATAAGCATGCTATTTATATAAACATAGCAATAGTGCTCAGAATGCCACAATCTGTAAATTATGACCTTGGGAAGTGGCATCCTTTCAATGAAAACGAATTCTCATTTTTCTAACGACAATTCCATCGGCTTAGCTAGAAATCATTAGTCGCTCGTCCGAGCAAGGATGACGCTTAAAAAATAGGATTCCCAGCAACGACCCGATGATGTGCACCATGTCACTCGAACTCTCAATAGAAAAATAAAGCCACGGGCATCAGACGTCAGAGAAGCTACATCACGCTCACAAGCAATGGAGGGAGAAAATACTCATTGTGTACTGTGTGCCGGAAAAGGGTTGGGAAAGGACGCCAGATGTACGCGTCATGGTGAGAAATGAATCACTGTCACAGAGAACACACTAATCCACATCACAAGCATTATTGGATGTCACACACAAGCTCACACACCACACACTCACACACGCCCTCACGCCTCTGCTATTTTAAAACACCTTTCCGGACATAAATAATAGCCCGAGAGCGTCCTTGGAAGTTCTAACCTGGAATTCTTATTTTGGACGCAGGCGAGAGACGGTCGCGCAACACCAGCGCCCAAGCGGCCGAAAAAGTCAACCCGGGCCCTCGATTAACATCACAATGAGATTTCATTTTTCGGCGACGGAACGAAATAAAAAAACGATTGGTGGATGAAATGAAAATAACAGAAAGAGCCGACGAGACATGACGTTTTAAGTCGAGTACTGGGACGAGAATCGCTACCGAGACGACATCTGAAGGTAGTAAGGACTTCCAAGCGGGAGCCCTATAAAGCATCTATAGCACCGACGGATCTTCTTATTTTCAGCAAGTATTTTTTTTGGCGGAAGGTTTGAGGGGTAAGGTTATGAAGGAGATGCAAAAAAAGGTCGACTTAAGACTGGGAGCGTTCTGAAGGACGGAAAGAGTAATAAAAGTGCCATTTATTCGTCGTTATTAAAGCGGACGGGGATGAGTAGGGATTTGGAAGAGAGAACTGTGACCCTGGGACGGTGGCTTAGGGGTTAAGGACGACATGGGCGGATCCACGCATCATTCGTGGGAAGGAAATGCATAAATAAAAATGTCCCGGATAAATTTCAACGCGTTTTTTTCACGCACACTGCACAAATAATATGATACTTAGTCATGAACACGGTATCAAGATAAGATCCATTATTTATTAAAGGTACTCTATGCTAAATTATATGATATATCACTAAATTCACCTAAGAGAACACGGATACACTTTACTTGTATGACGGTACTGCCGATAAAAGTTATACCACAACATGGTGGAAGAATTCGGTTCTTACATTTTCTAATCCCGTCCCCCATTCTTATTGATGATACAACTTCTCGGTTTATTTTCTCAAAATTCTAATTCTACATAATATTGTTTAATAAAATTCATATTATCTGTAGTCATTCAATGTTGAATATTTACTTCCTTGTTCAATTGTTAATTTTATTGGAACAAATGCATTTGAAGCAAGAGCTCAACAAAAGCAGCACTAAAGTGTGGAACTTTCCCATTAAACTACCACCATTTGACTAGACCGGGATGTTAACGTGAACCTTTCAACATTGTTGCTCATGAGGCGTAGATCAGCCACACCCGCCACGCCCCATGTACCACAGAGTATAATGTAGGGTAAGGTAAGGTAGGGTAGAGTATAAGGACCTGAAGTTAGCTAAAACACCCTCGGAAAATTACCATAAATGATAATAGTGAGGTGGTGTAGCTAGCCAACGCGCCCAACCGGATTCTGAAAATTTCAGGCCCATATCATACTTCAGTCAATTTATTTGTTCTTGGCAAACGTCAACACTTTGGCAGTCAGGAAAAAAGGAATAATGAAACGAAAACATGAAATGACTAGAGATGATTAATGATATGGATAGGTATAGACAAGAGTTTCGTGGCATAATTACAGTTTTAAATTTGAGATATTAAACAGAAAAACAGTGTCATCAGCATGTGATAATGATGAAGTAACGGATGGTTATTAGTAAATATTAAGAGAAAATCATTCTGCCATGGCTTAGTTCAACTCCTATCAACAGTACCTCCATGACAGTGGAATACCAACAGAGGGAGGTGTTAAACTTGCCTCCGCGAGGCAATATAATTCGCAATTTCTTTCGTGAATTCGCCCCGAACTTCTTACATTTCACCTTACGGCCTTATACTGACATCCAAATTACAGGTATAATTCATCCGTGGGAAGAATTTCTACATTACGGTGCCAATCATCATGCCAGCAGACGGCGTCTCCAACGACCGAAGCAATTATAAAAAAGAATTAAGAATTTACACAGTGAAGTTATTAGACATCCACGAAATATTATACCGTCCACTTATCAACCCCCACCTCAACGCTGAATGATTTGTAGCACTTATTTTATCGCGGCGTCAACTTACTGAGTGCATCCACACCACTCCACGTCATTTCACAGTGGCGTCAACTAACCGCGGCTTCAGTTTACAGAATGCCAACGTCAACTTATCTCTGACGTGACTTATCACAACTATGACGTTAAAGAGTGTGGGGGGCAGGATAACAGGCAAATATTTTAATTCCTTGCATTACATTCCTTTTCAGGACGAGATAGTTAAACGAGGCGTTCTTTACGTTAACCTCAGGTCAATGAGACACGCAGACAAGCATTCGAATGTTTTTAAAGGCAATTGAAAAAGCACGGAAGTACGTGACTTCATGAAAGGTAATATAATTACATTCGTCTAGTTCCGTCAATAACGACACTTGAGTTTTCTTAAAGTATGTTGAATAACCGGCCAACTCCAACTCATGATATTTTTATCACAAATGGAATGTGCATTGGCTTTTCTTCTCCTATACAGAAATCAAGTGGCGTAAAATGTGCAGGGAAAACCCCATGTGTAAAAACCAAAAATTCATATTTAACGTATTGCTTCCATAAAGTGTCTCCTGAAACCATCCGGTTAAACCAAGCGATGAAAGTGCTTTGTGATAATAAATATACAGAACGAAGCAATGGCGGAGATACGATGCGTTGATTTAGAATGCGCGAGGGAAAAATATGGCTTATGATATGATCAAACAGAATCTCAAACAGGTCTCTAAAAATAAAGGAATGAGTCCTCAATTTACTCACATTTACGCATTGAAATGTGGTCAATGAGAATTCACTTCCTGAAGAAATCTTAAGACCTTTTCCTAAACCCTGCAAAGAATTTAAAAGGAAATTACGCTCAAATTTGAAAAAGCTGAAACAATAAAGTGTGTAGTACACATGTAACGCATTCGATCAATAATACTGTGTTGCCAATCCACCGAGGGTTTGTTGCAGGTATATTTTAATTTATGAGTTGTTGTAGGATTTGTGCATTTTCTCAGATTTTTTTGGGTTTTTAAAAATCGCAGGTTTTCATGTAATTTTCGTATCAAACAGAGTGTACACGTATTACCCGGCGAATGCCTATTACAATCTTCTGTTCGAGAAAAAACAAGAAAAAGGAGCGAAAAACATGCAGCGTAAAAGAAAACAAAAGAAGTTTTATTTGGAATAGCTGGCTCGCACTCACGTGTAGCTGGTTCCACGAAAACACTCCACTGCAACACTCATGACCAAGAGTCTACTGCGAGATTTAAGTTCCATCCCCTCAAGGCTAAGCGTTCAATGAAGTGGGTTAATGACGAGCGTAAATAGTACACGGATGCAGGGCGCATCGATAAGTAGACATTTATGCACTCTGGAACGTTTCCAACAAGGGCCGAGTTATGCAACAAATGAAAGGGGAATGACTTTCTTTTGGCCCACTTAACGAAGACATTCAATACAATCGTGTAATAGGCGAAGGTTGGAGACATCGCATACGTGCATTAATACTATAACCTAGTCCAAAGGAGTCTAGGTTCAACAAATGATACATTACACACTACACTCTCCCATAATTTATGTTTTTCTGGTCTGGTTTACCCTTGGGGTGGTGGATAGGCCGGGGCAACAGAAACCTACACCCCTCTTCATCTGCCACCGTCATACCCACCACCACCCCAGGCATATACTTACCAGCAACCTGGTTCACATATCCAATTTTTATACAAATAAACTCTTTCAAGGATTATACAATTGTACAATTGATTTTTTTTACAATTTGCACAATTTTATTGTTTATCTGATAACCAGTTACCTCATTATACAATTAGTCCCTTATAGATCCTTGATTCATGTACAATTTATCACTTAACAAAAAATCATGGTTTAATATGGTTTTCCTTCCATCCATAAAATAAACTACAGATGATATTCCAGGTCCGACAGAAACGATAAATTAAGAGAGATATTTTGCCGAACGGATAGGTATGGGAATTCGTTTTTCCCCCGAACAATAAGGGACTTCAATAAATGCAAGGCGTAATTTCATTAGAGCGTTTCCTTTTTATATGTAAACGGCTGGTGTCTTAACACCCCCCGCCACACGCCTATTGAGGCGGCTTGCGGGGTAATATGTCGATGTAGATATTCATTCAGTACCGGACTTTACGGTACACCTATTAGTGCCGACAGGGATCAATTGGACCCCTTAGGAATACTTAGTTTTCTTAAGGTAAATTTAAGATTTTTAATACAAATAATATGCAAATTGTTTAGAAAATGTCTTTTATATATTATTGTTTTTTTTGTAAGAATAGTGGTTTACAGTAACATATTGTAATTTGCCATTTCCACTTTGCCTTTTTCACATTTCCATCGACCGTTGCCCAAAAGTATTACAAATTACGTTGAAGTTAAGTATTGTTCCCTGCACGTTAAAAGGTTTCCAAACAGTGCTGAGGAAATCAAAGGATATTATTCAATATTTACGTATCTACATTGAAGTAAAAATTACGCATACACCATCAAAGTATTATTACTGTGCGTACGTGTATATGAATTCGTATTTTGAGTACTTATAAACGATTATCTTCGTTTATAAAAAAATTAAAAAACTATAAAGAATAGTATTTTAACAAAAGATAACACCATTCATTCTAAAACGAAAAATCTCCAATAAAACAGGGAAGAAATAGCCAGGTAACCCCTATGGTAGTTACAAATAGGTAGAAGAGAATCGAAATGAAAAACTATGGCTGCTATAAGTTACCTATTTCCGCATTATATTCTCCTGATGAAATAAATAAAAGTGAAGAAATATACAAGAGCTGGGAGGAACAAATCAGAAATAATGGATTGCCGAAATTGAATAGGGGTCAAAATGACCCCTCCGGTACTTCGAGTGTTAATACCGATTCTAATTGAACATGAGAACATGACTTAAGAAGGTAAGCTACCACACTGCAGACGGCTAACGAGTTGAATCGTGTCCATTTTCACAGTTCATTTAAATACCTTTGTTTGACATGAACAACAAAATCGCAACTTTCCACTAATTTTATTTTTCTTCGACAGCTAAACTTGAAATTACATCGTGCTGAGTACGAGAACTGGTGAAAAATGTAAGAAAGTATTATTCTTTCATCTAATATAAGAGCTATTTCCGCGAAAATATGTGAATTCTTTATATAAGCGATTTCTCTCTGGAAATTAAATAAAGATAATTTTAATGCAAGTATTCCTGCAGTTATTTGCAAATTCAAAAAATTATATGGATTATCTAATTTTTAGAATTTGCAAATAACTACTGGAACTGAAGTCAAAATGAGTTGGTTCTAAATAAATAGTGCTCCAGTCGGCTCCTACATCTGAAAACAAGTGCATTTTTAAAGTTTATTCTAAAAATAACCCGCATAATTAAGTCCTTATTTTTGTTGTATAACAGCTATGACCTCTCATAAGTTTAAGCAGTATTAAAAAAAAAGAAAAGGATGGAATAAAGTATTTGTTTTGAGTCACACAGTCGACGTGGAACATTCTTATAGAAAGAGAGAATTATTCCCATTGATTGGATAGAAGATACGGGTGATTGCAGCCTGAGCTTAAGTTACGTTATGTTCCTAAGGTAGATGGATCCATTTTTGTCCATGGATAGCGTGAAACTTTGCATACGCATTCTTATTAGTGATATCTATAGCTAAAAGGGAAAAAATTTATTTTACGGTTTTTTTTTTGGCAATTCAATCCTATTTTAACACGTAGCCTTACGGCACACGATATAATTTTCGTAATAAAAAAATACACAAAACGTTTTTCTCTTAAACGCGAAATAATACTTTGTATACTATCATAATGGTTACTAAGGAAATAAAAGTGTCAAGCCGCGTAAACGATTTGAAAAAAATACACTTGATTTTAATCTTCGCCTAAATTTAGAATATCACGCCGAAAACTCGAAAAGCAATAACATACTTTAACTAAGAAAAAAATGTAAAATATAATCCTTGTATCACTTCATTACCGCATGTATAGTGAATTCCAAGCATAAAAAGATGTACTGCAGTGAAATGTGATCCTAGAATATTTTTCCTTACTTTAAAAATTATTAAAGTGTACAATCTATGACCCACGATTACCACTCCAGCCACCTTAAATTAGGTTATACATCCAATTTCAGTCGACCTTCTGGAAACGAAATGGGGATTGTGAGGCTTTCAAGCTGATCACTCGCGCTTCGGGATGCCTGGCTTCTTGGCACTGATCCTACGCTGGAGGACAAACATGGAATTCCATTAAACAGCCATTTAATCGATCACAGAGCTTTGACGCCAAGAAATGAATGGTTCTTACAATCTGACAAGCCCTGTTCTGGTTTGCAAAGGACGTCCCAAGTTAAGGGATATTGAGATTTATGAGAGCACTAACACATTCCTCACTCATACTCCGTCGAGGAAAACATTGAAAGTTGCCGGTCAATTATTGGGGAGGAGACAATGGTCATTTTAAATTGCTATCATACAGTTGGCAGTGGGAGAGATGATGAATAGCCTCCGTTGCGTGACTAGAAATGGAAAAAGACCAATCCACATACAAATGTTTCCTTCTATTTGCATTGGGACATGCATGCATCACTATTTTGGGAGCACAGTACCATGTCAGGCTTTAAGGAAGACGACAAAAACGTAATATCGAAAATAAAAACATTCGCTAGACTACCTTACTTTCGTGTGATACAAAATGCGGCCTTGTTGAGTTTCTTTTTCATGCCACTCATCATTTTCAACTGCGTTTGAGATACTAGATAGTAAAGAGAAGTCCCTTCTATTGATTACACATCCAAACCAAAAAGGTTATTTACAACGTTGATTCAGAAAATTGGGTATCACCCCAGCTATTGTTTCTTAGTAATGGTTGAATTATTCAATTTTGCTCCGTTTCTTAAAATTTCGTCTGCACAATCGGTATGCCATAACAAACAATCTTATATCGATGTGAAAGTTATTGCTGTTGGGCCACGAAAACTGGCTCTACTTCAATAATTTCCTCCACAGTGCCCTATCCTTGCATTCATCTTCTGCTTCAGTTACTCTCATGCATTGTTTCATACACTCCCTCCTGTACTTTTAGACTCCCAACATTCCTTCTCCTTGAAGTCTCTTCTGCCAAATTCACCTACGACTTTCTCGGTCTACCCCTTCCTCACACGCTATTCACTCGATTATCATGTATCCGATTCGTTATTCGACACGCATCCATTTTATCAATAAAGCTAAAACAATGAGGTACTACAATCTTTTTATACAAGTTCATTAAAAGAAATGCAATCCACATTTTTTCATGACCCACTCATTCCTAACCCTATCCATCCTACTTTTTCCGCAAGCACTTCTCACATTCCTACGCCATTTCAACTGAATTCAGCTTACTCTTAAACTCCTCCTGGCATACCCAGTTTTCACGGCCATTTAAGGTGGCTGGAGCGGTTATATTGGATCATTTAGTGCACTTTTTAATAATTTTTCTTGTAGTTAAGTAGAAATTCTAGGATCACATTTCACTTACCTAAGGACTGCATCTGTTCATGCGGTTGGAACTCACCATACCCGCAGAAATGGAAATTATTCAAGAAATATATTTTACATTTTTTACTTTAATCGAAGCATACATACTATAGTTAGAGTTTTTGGTAAGGTATACGAAATGTTTGCGAAAATTGTATTCAAATACGTTTTTTTCTTGATTCGGCGTGACACATTGATAATTGTTATCATCTATTACAGTAATATGAAATTTCGCGCTTATAAGACTGTATTGATTTAATCGAATTATTACGGAGTATTTGTCATGTGCTATAAGATTACGTGTTTAAATAGCATAAAATTGCCAACAAGCAACATCAAGAAAGTACATTTTTTCCATTTGTGTCTATAGATATTAGAATCAAGCAACATCAAGAAAGTACATTTTTTCCATTTGTGTCTATAGATATTAGAATCAAGCAGTCAAAGTTTTGCGCAAATCTGTACTTAAAAATTGCTCCAGCCACCTTAATAAATTAGGAAGAAGAACATTTATGTACGTTGTGATTTTCTCTTCCCTAGACAAACACTCATTCCTTCAAATGCTCCATGAGTGATATTATTCTTGGGTAAGTACGCAAGATAAAAACAGTCCAACGCAAAATTCAAGAGGGTGAAGTTCGTTTCAGGCCTTATACGAATGCCAATGTTACGATCAACACGTGATGAATGGCATCCACACAAAAAACCTCTCAGCAACGGCCATCAGCGTTGTGGAAATTAAACCCACGCACTTAACCCAGGATTTTGAGGGGAACCATCCAGTGACGGTCAAGAACGACCGCGTTGATGAGACGACCTTCCTTGGCGTACTTAAATAAAAGAGCCTCCATTAATCAGATCGTAAACCTTTACTGAAAATTTGTAAAAAATAACAAAGGGGATAATTCATCTAGAAGAATAATTTTAGACAAGTGTTTTTTTTTTACTTATGAGGTCAAATGTGCTTTGAGTTGGTATGCGGAATACAAGGCAGATTTTTTTAAACACGTCGAATTATAAATCATTATTTTATAACACCATTCAATTCAGATGCGCCCTCTCATGTAAGTTTATCATGACTTCCATACTGTCGAATTACGGCGATGAAGTACGTATAAATAACCGCGAGGAAAAAGTCCATGTGAATCGAGAATCGAACCGTGGTTTGGCGGGTCCATCTGTAGACCTCAATGCTATCCAGGCTTCCTTGAGGCTGTTTTACATGACATTTAGGTAAGCGCTAAAATCAGTAGGTACCTATTGAAATCAGTGCTGAAAAGTCGAAATCAAGTTCGGAACATATGGTAGTTTGAGGGAGATATCATTCACATAAAATTCTATGAATTTGGCCCCATTATTAAGAAAAAATCGCATCTTTCAATAGTAATAATGAATCAGCCACTTATCATTATCATTTTTGATATTTTTGCCAAAAAAATATCAGCCATTTTCCGTAGGCAATGGTACGGGTATGCACTCCAGAGAGTAATTATTTAAAAAAATGAGGAATTCATAAGGTTTGGTTCACGTCAGAAATTTAAGTGTAGTTTGTCTGCTTATTCAACTATTAAAAACAACTTAACTACTGCAGTAATTTTTAAAGAACCGCAAAAATCTCTTCGGTTGTGAAGACGCTTTCAGCTAACGGCGTGAAAAAATTATCGCCATGTTAAAAGCTTATACATGTATATTTAGTTAATAAATGAGAATTTCAGTAAATCAAAACAGTTTTGCATTGTTAATTTTACAATGCTTACTTCACGCTTCTTACAGTATTAGCTTAAATTTTAAAATAAAATTTGAATATGATCTCTATTATGACTACGGAATAATTTCGTTAGAAATACCTTCAATCGCAGTAGATGCCTCGGAGCATGTGATTAGACCACGACGCTAATTTCAGTGCGCAGTGGCGTATTCCTGGCATTTGCTGAACTATGCATCAAATAAACGGCGTCATATTGCTTTAGTATGCATATTAAAGCTTAATACATGTTTTAGGATTTAAGACAAGTTAAAGCCTATAATATGTATTAGGCTTTAACATGTCTTCTTTGTTTCACACCATGCGCTGTTCACACCCTCAAAACCAAAGTATTATTGTGAATTTATAAAAAGTATTGCAGTCAGTAACATCTTTATTTATTTTACTTATTAAGGAAACATACGAACCACACACCACATTTATTACCTGGTATTCGCGTCTGAACTTTATCATAAAAAAATATATCTCTCCGGAACCCCCAGCTCTACCATATCCCATGTAAAACGGCTGTTTCAATTTTTTTTACAAATATCTGAAACAGTTCTGTGGTAAGAGACTTGATATTTTACTATCATTTGAAAGATGAGATCTTCCTCTTTGTCATGAGGTCTAGTTCAATGACTTTTAATTTAAGTTGTACAGTGTACACCTCTCAAACTTTAGTCACTTTCCAGAGGATTAGATAAGGGTAAGATATTATATTTGTATGTACTTATAATAATATAGTGTCACGAGGGTGGCGGATAAAATATAGAGACATAAAAAGGCAGACACTCACCAAGGAATTCCGATTCATTTAGATGGCCGAATCATCTTCCTCAAGATAAGAAAATTATCTAAATGATATAATAAGATTATAGAACTATTAGATACAGGCTATACCCTTAAAATTACGTGGAGGGATTGAAACCAGTAAGGGTTGCGAATAGTAAAAAGCAGTGTGGAAAATATAAAGTTAATTCATTTGATCAATGAAACCAACCTGAAGTACTTACGCAGATGAGCTGAATTGAAATGAACCAAAGCGTTGAGAAGTTTCTGAATACAGGTAATGAAAGGTATTAAGAGAATGAACGTAATGAGTTTTAGATGAAGACCATAATGCAGCCACTAGAAATAGGTCACGAATGATGTAAAACATGATACATACAATGACACCAAGGGTTCAGAGAATAGGATTACATTAGAGTGGCTTGACCTCATGGCGGCATATAACGATGCATGAGTGGCCTACCACTAATGCCGCGTCCGCGAGATAAATGACACCCACTTCATCCAGACAGCCAAAGAACGCGGATGCGAATGAAAAAGCATTCCTTTGCGTTTTGGCTGACAATTGGCTCAAGTTCAAATGAGTGGAAATTGATTTTCTGCTGTGTAATGTTTGAACATTTAGAAAGTGTAACGAAGAATTTATATTTGATCGGGAAATCATTAATGACAATACTTAGTAATTTTTCACATATTTAGAAATTTTACACGTTCTTCCCAATGGTCTGAAAATGAACGCACTTCAACATATAGAAATTATCAGATAACCCAATAACCTTTGTAATAAATTATTATTTCCGCATCCCTCATCACTCTTTTCCGATAAACTTAACCTTTCCCGCCTCACCAGCCCTTAATCAACTTGTTTTTGTTTTCACCCTCAACCCTGCCCGAATATTTGTTTGTTGCCCCTCCTCCCTCGTAACTACAATAACAATTAACACACATAACAAACTTCTGTACCTGAAGTTGCCGAATATCGGAGAAAAGCGTTGTACAATAAACATTTTATAGAAAAGTACTAAGTACTATCATTAATCATGAGCACTAATATTATAAACTTCAAGTGAAGCCTGCCACTGTCAAATTTAGACTATTAATTTTCAATCTGCCACTTCAATTCTAAGATGAATTTCACACAGCCTTTTATTGATGGAGAATGGAAGAAATCTTAGGGAAAAAAAAGGGCGGCAGGAACTCTTGCTTTGCCACTCGCGATATGCGTATTAGCAACCCTTAGATATAATATAATCAACAGTTATTAATTTCATCGCAATTAACGGCGTCAAAATTAAGCTAGCTTAACGCCCACTTTCGCAATTATGTAATTATTTTGAGCATCGCGTCATTCCACTGCATGCTGGACCTTCTTGCGTCATTATCCCATACACCAAGGTCCTCTCGTGTGGAGCACATGCTTTTTTTTTAAGCCGCCAGGGCAATGTCAATTTTCGCACCAGTGGGAGTCATTTTTCCAGGATGCGTGCCAACAATGGCGAATTGGCGAACGCACACTCCACTGCGGACGTCCACCACGATGCGACCGCGTGGAGCAAATTCCTCCCATAAGAATCGACGGCGCGGCCCAATTACTCTTGCGGCATTTCAGTTATTCTACTGCCGAATAAAAAATTCTTCAAATCTCTCTCTTTCTGTTTTAATTCCAACCCTTGCCACCCTCGTTTAATACGTCAACTGCCACATTACCGCCCTCCCGGCTTTGTATCTCGAATGATAATACGCACAATGCATAAATTTCACAATTTTTTATATTGTGTATTTAAGTCATTCAAGATTCAAGTCATTTTCCAATCACTGCGGTTGCACAAATGATGTGGTGGCGACGTTATACACCAAAGATGGTTAAATTTGCCATGAAAAAAATAATTTGACTTGACCGGGATTCGAACCCGGATCTCCAAATTGCCGGTCGGGTGTGTTAGCCAGTTACACTAGTGTTTGGCGGTTGGTATCGCGACGGCAATAGTGACATCCGGATTCGAATCCCGGTCAAGTCGAATGATTTATTCATGGCAAATTTCACCGACTTTGGTGCATTCAAGATGAATTTTCACATAGTTGAATCCGATTCCATCAATTTCATCTTCTCTCGTTTTATCCAGTCTTTCGTATAATGTTTCCTCCCTGATACGAGTAAATATGGGTTGGATTTTAATGCCCAACTGATGAATTTTTGTTAAACCCCATAGTGAGCCTGCAAATCAGTGAAATATCAGATCGGAAGGTAAGAAAGGTTAACAGTTTCTAAGGTTACTGAGTGCTGAAACTGGAGTGACTTTTACAATAGATATAAAAGACATTTTTTCTCTTATGTATATCGAAGAAAATTAATTTTTCCAGGGTAAAGAGTGCAACCACAATTATAATGCCCTAGATAATTTACAGGTGACGCCAAGACACATCGTATCACGACAAAACATATATCTGATCCTAGCATGACTTATTCCTCACTTTTACGGAAATACAATTCTCTCCATCAAAATCTGGTTATAATAATAATAGTACCTTTATTTTAGAACGAAATTGCATCATAAAATTGTCTTTTATATTTAGCTAATTAACGAATGAACACACACAGTCATGCCCCGGGAGTTGAAAATCCTACCCAGGCGGAATGCGAACCCGTGACCCTTGAGTTGACAGGCAGATGCTAAACCTCGCCACCACCGGGGACGGCTTTGGTCAAAATACCACTTTCAATTCCTTTCCGAGAGCAATAAGTTGCATTGCTTACTTACATCGATCGACGAAAAAATACTTAGCTAAACCAGCAACTCAGAGATACACCGGGGTTTTATGCCATTTCTGGGATGCAAATGCATTTTTTTTGTACATTCATGATAATGAACAGGCTAACAGACTTGCAGCAATAACTTGAGCCAGTAGGTGCAAGGGAATGCCAGATTTTCCGAGTCAAACCTTACTCCAATGGAGGTCCAAAATACTTCCAGGATACAAAAGTTCGACAAGAAACTGATGGCGACATTCAAGCAGAAGGTTCATACGGCATGATGTAGTGTAATCTACATTCCTACTTCTTCCGGTGCTTTGCACTTTGCACACAGCTTTACACAGACATGCGGATATTCACGCTTATTCCCTTAATCTCTAAGGATATCAATAGATAGACTTTTTGCAAAATACAGCTAACTTCATCTCAAATTTAAGCATTCAGTTTCAAAAGACATATTTCACAAATAAGCTTATTCTTTCACATGGCAATATAAGGTAAGGATAAACTTCTGAGATGACCTCTAACCTAATAACTCTATGATTTTTTAAGTTGGATAGGCTTTCCACAGGCATTGCGTTAAGCTATGACGGACATTAGAGCTGGCCAAAAGTTTGCGGTAAGTAGTAGTGAGAAACATAACGCTGATTAAAATTCTATGAGTTCTCCTCAGAATTTATTTTATTCACTGTTTCACAGTCTGTTCTCCTTCTCATTGCGTCCTCCATCCACTTTTGCTACATTTTCCGATAACCCGCCATCTATAACCTTTCCTTACCTACAATCTTTAAACATTACTCGTTTGTCTTCCATGCCACCCAGATATCCTTCTCCATGTAAATATAAAACTTTGTGTACAGAATCATTCATTCATTTTTAATAATGGGATAACCAAATAATGTTTTGCTAAGTGGTTACTGGACTGTAACTGCAGAACTGAAAGTCTGGATCCGCCCCCACCTAGCATTGAATAAAATGTGAGTCACCAAGCGAAACAAAACATGCAATACGCTGAATTCTGGTCATGATCTGAATCATCCGCAAAATTTACGAGAACTGACGAAGCGCGGACCAACAATTACCCGCAGAGCGAGTGGAACGCCGCCTGTGAATTTAATCAACAAGCTAGTTGGAGATGAACCGTGAAGTATGCGGCGAGAAAGAATTCCATCCCATCCACTCCTGTTGCGACAACCCGCGTGGGAAAGCGTACTCCAAGGTAACATACAGGGGTCGGCTGGTTTTCAATGTTAAAAGCAAGGAATTATACCAGGTTTTCCAGAAGGAAAACCATATTTTTTAAAGGAGGTTGTGGGTAATACGGTGTGAGGTATGTTGCTAAAAGGAATAAACCATATTCTTATTAATTCCACTGCCTTTGGAAATATGCTGGACAATTTTTCTTCTTCAATTCCATTGAATATAGTGCGGAGTTATGTGAACGAGAGAAAATAAGAAATATGTGCATATTTTCTCCATAAATTATAATAAAATTTTACAGCTCCCTTAGCTCGGCAAACATGCATTTTGTTGAAACCAATTTGCTGTGGGAAGCTCAGCGAAGTTTTACCCAAGATTCTTCTACGATGATTTGTTATAAGCTAAAATAAATTATATAGTAAACGAATTAAGGTGTTTGTCGGCGAATTAATTTGGTGGAATTGAGGCATGGTAAAATTAAAAGAATTATACTTTTGCATTTCCACACTTTTATCATCCCCCATCCTAACCTAAAGGAGAGCAAGAATGCATAAGATGTTGCCAGAAATTTCTTTGCCAGTCCTTTTGAGAATGACATGAACATAGCACCCAAAGGCCGAAGTACTAAATAAAGTGTGGAATATACGAAGCATGATCCTTTTGATTTAATAAAATAATAAAAGGTTTCATAACTTGACGTGAAAGAGAATATAATGCCTTAAAAAACTATAAATGATAACGAGACGTGAACCCTTAAAAAGTACTTCGGCACAATTCCACACTATAACAAAAACCAGAAAAAAATCAAGGAGCAATTCTCCAGTTTGCAATGATGAAAAAATAAAATATTATGTGTACTTCCTTGCAATATTTTTATTTGTGCGTTGCACCAATTTACGGCATCCTCAGGCACACAATTCTTGTGTATTTTTTCGTTACATTATATCTGCCCGAATATTTGTGTTTTTCTCCTCCTCCCCCGTAACTACAACAGCCATTAACGAAAAAAACAAACATTCTGTACCTGAAGATGCTGTAAACTGGCGTCATACGTCGTACAAATTAAAATATTGTAGAAAAAAAAAATTAATTTACTTTCTCATGAATGCAAAGACAAAAAAAATTCTACGAAGTGAAGCCTGCCACTGCCAAGTTTATTAGTAATTCTTAAATTATGCCATTCTGGTATTTTAAGGAATCTGGTATACAAGGAATGCTGGTATTTTAAAAAAATGCAGCAGTACAACGATATTTCCCCGTATTCAAGAATTTCAAGGAGGGTTGGCTTCCCTGAAACATGTTCGTATCCGAGGGCAAGAGAGCCAAAATAGAAACTCCCAGCAATTATTTTTTTTTTTTTTTTTTAACTTTACCTGAAAACCTGTTGGGTCGGAAGCGTGCGTCTCCTAGCATTTACCCTGCCTCCCCTTCTCTAAAACCCCTCCCGGATATCCTGGGTGGAGGAGGCATACCGTAAGCGTTGAGGATGGTTGAAAGGCGTGTTGAAGTAACCTGACCCTGTTATTCTCCACCAATTTAACTCTCACGCTTCCTTGAGGGCAAATTGAAACGCTGCGTCGAGCTAAACCGGAAGAGATATCGTGAGCGTTCTACGCTATGCAGCGCCAATGAAGCTCGCTCTTAGCATGAAACACGCCTTTAGGCCCTCAATACCATTGTCACACACAAAGAATACCCTATATAGGAAAATGTATATTGGTCCCAAGCATCAGAGTTTCAATTTACCACCACCACTCAAGAGTCCTGCGGGTAACAAAATATCAGATTTTCGTAAAGTGCACAGACGGGTCTGTGTTACGCTAGAGAAAAGGATGAATTAATACTAGGCACACACAGTTGAAGTTGATGCGTAAGCGAGTTGAAAGGCAGGACATTGGTACACGTTATGACCAGAGTAAATACGGGCATTTGCAGAATGTTCAAATGTTTGGCCTTTTATGAATGCAAGATTACTGCCAAACAAATAATGATCGACCATCAAAATTCCTTCAAACTGGATAATATTATAACATTTTCAACTGTAATGACCAGATTTAGTTTATCAAACGAATTTTTTTTGCCATATCTGAGGTTTATTTAAGAGAATTATTATGCTGATGCTGTTTTGAAATTTAGAGGAATTGATTAACTCTCATTGCCAGGGTCATCCCTTTGTATTATGAAATTTAAAACTAGTTTACACACCTAGAATATTTACACACCTAGATACCTAGTTTACAGACCTAGTAATTAGATTATTACGAAAACAGCGCGCACAAATTGATCATATTTGAAAGCTAAAAAAGCCTCAAGATTACATATATCGGCCTATGGAGTACGCTACAAGATGAAATTAACCTTCCTTTAGTAACGAAAATCATGCTCTTGGAAATGTTTAGATAAATGAGTGAAGTAATAATAAAGGCAGTAGCACACTTGCCTACATAAGAACTCAAACGCTATACTATGAAATGACTTGCCTTTTTCCCCATGGGGTGAATTCCGAACGTTCTGGACCGAGCACGGAATTCTGACCTCGCGGATTTAGTACTGCAATTCCACTGGCGCCAAAAAGCCTCGCGGCAAGCGTTTTTTAGAGCCTCAGCCCACGGGTTATATTTTAACGGGCACTTTAACCTAATGCCTGTTACTTAATATTCATGTCATCTTCTGGAAACTTCCAAGGGGCATAAAATTACTTTCATGGCTTTTCAACTTTTAATGCAGTTCCCCCTTCAAGGCGTGAGACATTCAATTATGTCTAAGGTCTTGGGAGCAAAAATTAGTGGCAAAAGTTAAATAACGAGGCAAGGAGGCTCAGTCAACTCGACGTCAAATGTTTTACTTCACTAGGGTAATAATGCATTTATAGGCAAGTCATAAATGAAAAATTAAATATTCCAGTTAATCAGGATAAAACGATTAGCAGAGGGAAAAAAGAGAAATATACCTATGCTGCACATCACAGTTCACAAATCAGCTAAAAGTAGAAGATTTCTCTCAACCAATAATATTTATATGAAACGGCAGAGTAAGGTAACAACAAATTTTGATAAAAGGGGGGTGACTCATACGAATTGATTTAAAAAAAACAATCAAAGCCAAATACTCAATTACATAATTCTCCGCAAACATAGGGAGTAACAATTTTAATTACAGTTCCTGGTTTGGAGAGTCAACAGACTACACTGCGCTTAAGTTACATCGAGACTTTTCATCAAAACGGAGTATTTAGCGACAAAGGCCTTTTTTTACTTTGGCTAAACAAGAAATGAGAGTAAAATTTGAAACATGCATGAGCTTTGATAAAAAGACAGTAGAACTTTAGCAGCCACCTGAAATAAGCATAGTAGCTTCTGCTCAGTACATACGTAAGCTCCGATGTGATGTCTGAAAATCGATAAATTTCTGAAGTACACGCTACATATGGACTTCTCAAAGTTGCGAAAATTCATCTTCATTCTTTATATACACATCCGGGACCCATGAATAATTGAATACGCAATTATAACAGATCACCCGATACCCGTACGAAAGGCATTTAGGCATATTAAAAAATTAAATATTAGATAGTGGTTAAAACTTTGAAAAAAGATACTTAGATAAAAGTCAGGATATGTCATTTCGCGCATAAGAGGTAGGTGAAGGATTGAGATGAAAAGTATCCTTTTCATACGGGATCCTAGCTCGTGTATTACAAATAATACGGGCCTAGGGTATTACAAGACTTTGGTTTCTCTAGTGGTATACTGGTGAAATTGCGCAGAAACTGACTGTTAGATTGGCGTAGCCGTTAGCAGACAAAGCAAGGTCGATCAACATATCCGTCGTATTCCTCCTTTAATATCAAAACATCAGGATGCATCGAATCGAAAGCTGCACGTGGCGCAAGTACCACTAAGGCTGACAAC
The DNA here is from genome assembly GCA_963573305.1 of Pyrrhosoma nymphula. Classification (NCBI taxonomy): domain Eukaryota; kingdom Metazoa; phylum Arthropoda; class Insecta; order Odonata; family Coenagrionidae; genus Pyrrhosoma; species Pyrrhosoma nymphula. The sequence goes on from OY754337.1 coordinate 53,873,531, forward strand.
CATACTCACTTTGAAATTACTGCGTCAGGCAAAGTTAAAAAGTAGCCTAGGACGGCCAAAGCCACGATGGGTGGCGAAAGCTATATAAATTAATAGCCCCAATCGCCAGATTCGGGACAGGCACGTAAAATACTTCTAAAACTAGTCGAACGTGCGTGACCAGCGGGGATTTATCAATTTTATCAGTGTCACCGCGAAATGACGAACCGGTCGTTAGAGGGTGCAGCACCGTATGTCTGTCTGTCCCCCTTCTCTGATTTCTCTCGCTCATTATTTCTTGGGTGGGAGGAGAGAGAGAGAGAGAGAGTGAGGGAGGGGGGGAGGTACGTAGGGGGGAAACAAATGAGATACGAGGATCGAGGGCAGAGTGGACTTCCGCACCGTGTGCAGGCTCCAGTTCCGGTCTCCGGCACCTCCCCCCGCCAACCTTTCGAACTTCACGTCATTTCCTCCGGACTGGACTAAACAGAAGGAGAGAATTGACGCTTAACCACCACGCAGAATCCCCCGAGGTAGAAAATTAATCCACAGGTAACGCTGACCAGTGCGAATAGGTTCACCTGAAGCCCTTCATCTACATCTACGTACTACCCCGCGAGCCACCGCGCGGATGCGTGTGGCAGGGGTTGCCAGCCACGCAGGGGAGGGAATTGGGAAAATGAGGGGGGAGAGGACAGAGATAAATAGAATGTCACCGATGTGTCTTATGTTAGTGTCACGCTGTTTTTGTCATAATCCCAGAAATTGCGGGGAAAGGAGGAATTATTTAAACTATCAGTTTCGTGGCGTACTTCTTATTTTGTCACTTTATGATACCTTCCGTGTGGTATTGAAACTTGCCTGATATTCATTTTTCGAGTAACCTAAGCCTAGCGTGTAGCCTCCGAGTCTCCAACGACTTCCAACATAATCCTTTCTTCAGCTGCGTTACACTTCTGTTCGCTCGTAGCAGTTTTAAACGAAGCGTGCGGCTTTCCTTTGTATTTAATTTATTTCGCGCTTTAAATCTTTATGTGCCGGGTCCCATATGCTCGAGCGACGTACATGCATACGAGCAAACATGTTGCTAAAAATGGCAGTGCATCAAAGCGTGCCGTTAATTTTTGGGGAAATAAAAACACACCAGAACAATCATAGAAAATTAATCGAACGAAAAACGTCAACGTCGAATCGTTAAATAACTAGGCGCCACAATTACTCAGGGCTTACCTTGGAGTAAACATACTCGAAAAATATGTAGCCAAGCTAACAGAAAGCTAGGATTTATTGAAAGAATACTGGGGACATTCGAGGAGAAGGTTAATGTGCGCTGTTATTTTATACTGCTTCCATACTTCATGGGGATTATTTGTTAGAGTTTAGTCATGCTACTTGCAAAAAATATTTTGAAGATTACAGACACATTAAACATAAAATAAATCAGCATTAAATGCAGACATTGAAAATCGACAGAAAAAATAGAATAAAAAAGTATAAAAATAACACTACCTATGGCTAGTAGAATTATTGGTGGCATCGATCATAGCTAATGCAGTCCTCAATCGTACGCCGAAAAAATGGCTATATGAACTTGTATATCCCATAGTCTATCTCTTTAATTCTATGGTCACTGTATTCCACTTAATGTAAATAGACTAGTTCAATATATAACCCAAGATAAATTTGTGATATTTTCGTTAAAACGGTTAACATTTAGGAAGAGTAATTTTTGACGACTATAACGGGATGCGATACAGGCTGGGTATCAGAAATTTCACTGAAAGCGTTAACAGAGCTCGTTTATTCGCTAGTTATATTTAATATAAATAAATAAATATACCAGAGAAATATTTCACCCCACATGAATTTGTGAAATTTATGTAAAAACGGACGACGTAATTAACAAGTGATATTTTTTTCGACTATTTTGCCATACAAACTGGATATTTGAAATTTCACGAAACCATCACCATTTGAAATTTCACCAAAATTTAAACCATCATCAGAGCATTCATATTTTTGTCCACATTTTCGACAATTTTGGAAGCATCTTACGATCATAAGGATGATGCATTGGAACTCATAGGAACTTTAAAAAAATTGGGGCGAATGCGGTTCTCTGGCGCCAGGCGAATGAAACATGCTGCGACCATTATGAAAACTCCGGAAAAAGTGTCATGCGCTCCGCGGGGCAGGATAAGGAATAAAATGGGTCATGGGGCAATGTCATACCGCGAATGCCAAGTGCATCGGGGGACGTGGCCAAGATAGACCTCTAGCGTAACGGGCGTCTTTTGAAAGAACTTTTCGACGCATAAGTTTCGGGGGAAAAGGCGATTTATTCCCCAAATTTAACGCTTCATGTCCTTTTTGAGTTCAAGAGCGTTTGAAATATTAATAGAACTGTTGCTGACCTAACCCTGGTGGCAATTTTCCATGAAAAAAAACAATCGACATTTTCCGTACTTTTCCACGCTTTGAAAGATAATTTTGTTCTTCAAGGTCTTGTAAATGTCAGTAGACTTCTGAAACAAAGGGTTCTTTATTAATATTGCATGGCAACGAATGGAAAGTTGCCAAGTAATTTTTTTTAACTGCCAACTTGCCAAGTAATGTGTTCGCTATGAGATACGTGGCTTTTGAATATTGTGAACCCTTTACCTCGGGTAATATCCAAATAAATTCACTTATAGCATATTAAAATGGTGTCAGAGAATCTAATATAAATTCGGCGTTACTTAACAGCATTCAATTGCAAATATAAAGGGAAGAAAGGCAATTTTTCGTTTTACTGTCACGTATTAATAAGGTTTTAATGCGGCGATAGAGCATTATTTATCTTATTGTAGTCACCCGTACACAGTCGCATAAAAGATTCCAGGGAAGAAAATAATTTTCGCCAAAAAAAATTACACTTAATTCAAGGCATTTCGGACTACATGACCTGACGTATCTAGCCTGTATATGAACTAAGGCCCCAACCGGCACTCACATCGAAAAGTCCTTTTTTTTAGTTCACAGATTCCATTAGAAGTGAGACTTGAAACAGCAAAACTCTTTCAAATTGATCTATGTCAACTCTAACATGATTCCGCTTGCTTTGTACCTGGGATGCTCTTGAAATACCCTGCGTGTATCACCACCGTGAAGTAAAAGAAAGGTGACTAATTCGATGAAATTGGGCCACACTGAGTTAACGAATAACTTTTCTAACTCTTTAAAAGCGATTACGTTTAAAGGCGAAAGGCGATTAAATGATTTCGGCGAAAATTGTAACTTCACATAGACCTGCGAAGAAATTCAAGCATGATTACTGGTCCAAAGCTCAAATGAAGTTTGACTTACTGGTCTATAAACTAAGAAAATTGGTATAAAACGCTATCGTCACCGTTTAGCGTTTTATCGCCTTTCTCATGATAAACCCCGCGAATGAGACACATGTTGCATTCAAACTTCTGCGATTACGTGTGTGTTTAATTAGAAAAAAGGATGAAGTGAGCGATTGGTGGAGTTGCGACAAAGCGTGATTTCCATAGGCGTTCCGAAAATCAATTTTCTCTGGATGTTGTGATTTTTTCATGCACTCGTCGACAAAAGAAATCCCTTTAAGCCCGGCCTAGAGGTACAGGTAGATTTCGAAGTTTTTTTTGACTCAGCTCATTTTGCTCACCATAAGGGTTAGTCGTATCAATAATTTTTTTGAGACAAAAGTATTAGTTAATATTTAAAAGGTCTATAATAACTTTGAACGTATCTGATAGTGTGCCTACTTATGAAGTTATTGATTTATTTGTCCGAATAAAAGCTATATCCCCCTTGAGCTAATGCTTAGTGTCGTAAAAAAATCTTCAAACAAAAGCTTTTGGTAGTAGTATTATGGAATTCGCTCCATGGTAACGACCACGAAATTTCTTCGAAATTTACCAAAAACTAGATCAATGATCGGCCCCCAGATATTTTTCAGTTTATAGGTGCATCCAAACACGATCGTAGAATACTACTACTATTAAAGGATGAATGCCCATCTGCCGATGATATAATTATGCATTGCAAGCGGCTATAAGGACGCACAGCACGCTCCCTGAGCCCGCATACCCAGCTTCCTGCTTCGCGCACCCGTCCCGCTTCTCGGATGCAGTCCCTTATATGCACCCTGGGCTTCCACCAAGGGTTCTCTCAGCTAGGGTTTCCCCCCGTCACGAAAAAGTTGGGACAAGGAAGGTTTATTTTTTATTTATTTTGAAAACGTGCTAAGAGAGAAGGAACGGGGTCGCCCGTAAACAAGGGGAAAATAATCGTCCCACCTGCTCCCTCGGGAAAATTTGAAAGGGGGCAATCCATCAAATAGCACGGGGGAGGGGGCGTGGTAATCGGTGTCCGTCGAAGGCGACCGGCGGGCTGCACTTCGTGGGACGCGACACCACCCGTTGGAGAACGAAAATAATGGAACACAGGCGGGAGTTCTATTAAGGGCCAGTTAACAAGAAATGCACTTCTCGGGCTAAGTAGATAGTCATTGATAAGGCATTTATTTTAGGTCTAAAGTAATGAAGGAGCTCACAATGAGAGGACAGCTTGAGTGGACCTGGTAGTCGTTAATAAATATCTTATTTTAGGCCTAACATGATTAAGGATTTCACTTTCAGTCCACAACTCGCGATTACTAGATACATGTTGGTAAATACTCGATGTTTTTTGGAGTCAAGGGTACTCATTAGGCTCACGTAAGTGGTTTCAGGTACCGGATGAAAGGGAACAAAAAGAAAATAATAGGATTAAAAACGGGGTGGGATTTGGAGAAGACATCGAAGTAAAACCAGAATGGGGGTCGCTAATTTAAAGAATTTTTCCTCCTTTTTTTGTTAAACTTCCTTCCTTCACGCCTTTTATCCACCCTTCAAGTATTGTTTTTATTTTTCGTGATAAAATTTCACCGTCATATTCATGTATTCTATAAGGAAATCCAGGTTAGTCAAACGATATTAAAGAACTGATGGCGATTAGAGTTTTGAAAGAGAAATTGCAGAGAACTTATGGGAAAATGTCATAGCTACCGTCATCACCTCAACCAATTCCATGTCTCATCAAACTCATCTGTGTCACCTCCTATCAATCTGTGACCTTTTATCCCTCCATTGCAGCATTTAATACTTTCAATTGATCGAAATTAGAAAAATCAGAAAAAATACTATGGTGATGTTATGAAAGAGTATTTTTTTTAATTACAAATTTTTTTTATACGCTAACCGTCTTAATCTCCCATCCTACATTCTTGAAACTCGGAATAGGTAATGTTCTTCCTTATTATTTCCTTTTAAGGCATTTCCTGTGGGACAGAAAACGGAAAAGTGAAGTTACACATAGAGAATTCTACTACACAGTAATTTGACGAACTAATGTTTCGAAATTACCTGTCAACTTCAAAAAACGTTCAAAAGATTTTGCTATAGTAAATACTCATGTAAAACGTAAGTACTTGAGAATAGTGTCCAAAGAAACTTAGAAAGATTTCAGACAACAGGTCACAAAAATAATAATATAATGCAATTTTTCTCCACCCATACCTAGATGTAGAACGGACGATATATTCTTGCATACTAGGATACATTTTCTAAAACCAAACCCTCATTGTTTTCATTACGTTACCTACTTCGAGTCATTGCATCCCTTTAAAGAACAAATAAGAGTTCTGGTGGGGAGTAAATTTCTTATTTGCAAACTTTTCTTCTTCTTCTTTAGCGGCTCAAATAGAACATCAAAAACATACAGGGGTCGATGCCGCATGGTATATATATGTGGCTCACTCGGTCAACAATTCCCCCAGGGGTTACTCACATCGTGAGGGGTTAGGAGTGTTTTCTGTTCCTCGCTGAATGGGAGCCTGCTCATTTACGAGCCACCCAGCTGGGTGAGTTATAGGCGCCAGGGCAGGAGACTCGTCTATCGTAGCACGAGAAGACTTGGGAGAGGGAAGATGCAGGCGTTCGGATAACACCCGCTACCGGCGATCACTCTCAGGCGGGGAAGAAGGCACACGGGTCAAGGATACCGCCCATTCACGAAGAACTAGGACACGGTATGAGGTGTTTTTTTACTTGGTGCACTTATGCTGTTGCGTTGAATTACTTCTTCTTTATAATATTAAGGTACAAGAAGCTGGCTCTATTAAAAAGGATGCTGCAAAATAAATGATCGCATTTTAATGCACCAAAAATGGAGTTTGAGTATCCATTGAACCTTCCCACGATTTTAAAGCATTACAAAAAAAACATGTTTTCATTTAAATGTTTCACGGAGAAACTTAAATTTAATGGTTATAAAAAGTTCACCTTTGCTCCAATTTAAAGACTGGCTTACTAAAAGCTTCCATTTCTCCCTATAACAACGTATTTCTCATTGACTTTGGTAGTTGTTCCCCACAGCTTTCATTTTTGGGCAAGAAGAAAATACCTTGAAGAAAACTCAGCGAAGCGAAAGAGACATAGGACATACTCTGATATATAAAGGGCCTACTAAGGTAGGTATAATGGAAAAAAACGAGTAGGAATAATTTCCCATTAAGGACAATGATGGAATACACGAAGGAATAATTAAGAAAATACACACTAAAGGTCTATGAAGGAATTGAGCAGTTGGCTGAATACTGAAGGGGAGTGTGGAGTAGTAGCTAACTAATCTTCAGCTAAATTACTGCTATGGAGGATGGCACTCCTCAATATATTCAGCCTCGGTACTGAAAAAATCCCTCTTCTCTGTGAAAATTTTCCACCTAGTATCCCTTCAAATGTGTTAATATTAATCGGATAATTCAAAGTTAGCGCAAAGGCATGATTTTTGAATCATGCGAATAAATATATATTCATAATTGCCAATTCATGTGTCACGTAAAGATGGCAAAAGCGCTTCTGCCCCTTTTCCTCTAAAAGTATCTCCGAAATTAAATAGATATCTTTGACCTAAAATCAATCAATGCAACCGAAATCTTAGTAGTAAGGGCTTTGGCAGACTTGTGCTGCTGATGGATAATAGCTGTGTCACATTTTTAATTCACTGAGAGAAGATCATTCAATGTTTATTCGTCACAGTTTATTTTAATTTGGTAAGGTAATATTTTAATTCTTACTCCCAAGAGGAAACAGAATTAAATCTGTCAAGTTCGTTAAAAAAATACAGAAAGGACGAGTAAAAATCCATTTTTCTCTAGCGTATTCACATAAAATGTCTTTCAAGTCATATTCTTTGTAAAATGGCTCTAAATTTTTCTTCTGAAAGAGGCTAAAAATGCCAGAAGAATCGAATAAAAACTCGTTGGAATCGTATTTGGACGTAACCCAAATATAATATTCCACTGAAATGAATTCTGATTATTTAAATGAGCTTAGGTAGAGCAAGGTATGTAATTGCTTGCAAAGAGAAACGAGCTGGAACAATGCCCTATTTGTTTTAGCTCTTCAATTTACTGAGAAACTACGCAAAGAAGGTCCGCTGGGAAATCTCGTGGAGAGCTGTAATGACAACTGTCTTGCACCTCACAGGCAGTGGATGAATAAATGAAAACAGGAGGCAGTTTTCTACTCGATCTCGTTTTACCAGGGCATTGAACATTCCCCATTTTCCAGAAATATCTCTAAAGATTTCAATTTTATTATCTAAAGCAAAAGATAAAGTCAAATGATTAATATCTTTCACGGAAATTAAAGCAGATGGGACTCTTAACGAACAATTTTTTTAATGATGGGGTGGTCATAGTAGAAGATATCTTGCTCTAAAAACCAGATGACTATGCTGAAAGAATCCAAAAATTAAAAATGAATAAATATTAGTAAATTTAAATAATTGTGGTTTTCACTGTGTGGTGTGAAAAAAAAGAGTCAACTTAAAGCTTCATTATTGAATATTTACTTAATTACTGAGAATTGAAGTCACAAAATTTTTGGCGTCATCAACTTTGAAATATTTACTTCATGCTTATTAGAACTGTTTAAATAAAAAATCGAATATGGTTTCATTATGACTATAGGGTGTTCCACATACAGTTGACAGTATGGGCTCTAATGGAGATTCGTTTCCCGCGTACATCTCCATAACTCGGGAGGTGCGATGTTGCCATTAGTAACACGAAAAACGAAAAATAATAGCACGAAAAGTTGGGACACGTTCTTAAGGTTACATGGGGATAGAATCAGTCGTCAACGAGCGAACTTTGTGGAAAATACCCATAATAATAAGAAGTAGCTTTGTTACGACTTCTCATTACAATGGATGAGTGCATTCCTCTGATTTAAAACTTAATGTACTACATACCTGATGAAAAGGTGCGAAACCAGATTTTGAAGAATATTTTAAAATGTATTTAATAAATTGTGCGGTGAAAAATTGAAAAATGAGGTTGTTCCCTTTCTCTATATATGTCATTTCCCTCTCCTCAACCACTTTTCCAAGACCCTGACTTTGGCCCCTCTCATAATTCGTAATCACCCGTGTTACCTCTTTCTTTGCATTACCATCACCCACTTCCTCCTTCCATTCACAGTACAACTAAGAGACTGACAGCTCCTTAGTTTAGTAGGATCTTTAAAATGAAGTGTAAAAGTTGAAACCGGTGGTGGTAAAAATAGATACATACATAAATATCACACCATTCCCTTTCGAGGTAGGTAGAGTCAAGAACTTAATTATTGCCGTTAGCCATAGAAAATTAATAAATTCCTCCACAATGTCCCATTAATGCTTCTCTAACACTCATGCATTGCTTCACGCACGTTCTCCTATTCTCAATACTCCGAAATATTCCTGCTCTTTAGACATTCTTCTACCACATTCACCAATAAATTTTGCGGTCTACCTCTTCCTCTCACACCATTCACTCTTCTATTACATATCTGTTTCGTTATTTGACTCTCTCCCATTCTATCGACATGGCCAAGCCAACGAAGCACACTACTTTCCTACATTTCCATTACTGAAGCATCCAACCCACAAAAATGTTATGGTGTGGAGAATTACAAAGTAACTAATTCTTATTACATGGGGGCATTGAAGTAGGTGCTGGAGGAGCTCCTCATTTACTACACGCTTCTTTTGACAACATCCAGGATTTATCCCGAGACGCGTGATTTTGCCAAAGGTCCCTTTTACCCGTTGCTTCCTCCTCTTCAACCGACACCGCCCACTCCCTCTCTGCCTATCCCTCCATGCCCTATTTTCCGGATATGGAGACCTCGTAATGGAACGAACGCATTTATAGCATCGTGGCTTTGGCGGGCGGCGGCGGTAGGGAGGGGGGGAACGGCTCAAGGGGTGGTCTCCGCCCCTGACCCTTCCCTCCCTCCCTCCGTACCTACCGCCTCACCCAACGACGCTTAACGCTCGTCAATCTTGTTCGAGTGCGGAGAGAATAGAAGAAGGGGAGGAAAAAAAGTGAACTGCGATTGGGGACGGGGAAATATTGAACAAAAGAAGGCGATGGATGCGCACGTCAAAGGAGTGTTGGAGCAAGAGTGAGAGAGAGAGAGAGATGGTGAAAGAGAGAATGCGAGAACGAGGAGAGATCGCATTCGAGAAAAAGGAATAGCGTGGTAGATAAAGCGCACGGTGACAGGGACTCGAGCAATGAATGTCACGAACCCTTTCCAAAGAAGGGGGCAGGGTTAGGGGGGACCCTCCTCCTTCGTTACACTACCATTAGCAATAAAAGAGGGCTTTTTGGCCACGCTCTTCTTTCTTTGACAGCTCTTTGAGAACGGAATCCGCCACTCTGGGGGCAGCGCGCTTAACGTTTCTCAGAGAAAACGTATGGCCAGCTTACATAAAGTTCTCTCACCTTATTTTCTCGCTAAAATTATATGCTCCACCGGATTTCTTACATTACTTCTAAATGTTTACTTAAGATTACTTTGCATCAATTGTTAAATGTTGTTGTATTCTTGTTGTGTCACTATTATAAATCTAAGGTTTTCCAGAAAGACCACATAATAAACGTGTAAGCTGCGTTAATAATTCTTTTATTTCTGCTCAGAAAACTTGTCAAATTAAATTTTTGTTATCCATATTGCACTCCGAATATTTTAGTTATAGCGATGCGTAATATATTTAAATCATCAATTAATTTTTTTGAGCCATAGAAAGTACCTACCTACTCACGGCGTCATCCCGTGAAAGAAAATGTTTTACATTGTGAAGGATATGGAATATATAATCGCAAGTCAAATGATTGCCTAAATGTTCTCTTTTACGCTAGTTTGTCATATTGTTATCCTTACGAAAAATAAAATTGAAATAGTGGCTCGAAACTTCAAATAAATAGATAAAATAAGAGCATCGAACGAGCGATACGGTAGAAGAGCAAAGGGGAATACTGAAGCCACTAAAATTCGCAATCGGCCATATTGAATGATCAGTTGCACATTTTATATGCCAAAAATATTAATGAGGCATTAGTAGTGGAATTTAAGCGGAACTGTAATATTTACAAATTTAACATCACATTTCAAATAATTTAACAGAAAAAGCTAAATGGAAATAATTTACACTATCAACCATAATATTCACAAACAAATTGTACGCGATAGCCATATTAAGGGGATCATTTTTCGCAAGACACAGGCTTCAATTTCGAGGGTCAATACGCTATCTAATCTGTTTTGTAATCAATGGACCAGCCCGATACTTCCCAGCCCTCGCAAGTGCAGCTGATTCATGTCTCGAAAGAATAACAAAACGATTGTTTTGAATACAGAAGACAACGTCCCCTCTTGTCTACTGCTCTGTCTGTTGCCTACTCATCGCTTCCTCATACCGGATTCGTCTCCATTTTCAATATAAAAGATAGAAAAACACAGCCTATGTCGGTAGACTTATCTCGTTGGACAGGGCAAGAATGGGAATAAACAACTCATATTAGTCGTAACCAGACGAACTGGCCCTAGGTCCTTCGCAAATCCGACCCCCGTCGGCCGCTCTATCACCTCGTACGTCCTTTTATTAAGTACATCTTTGCCTATTTAAAGTGGTATAAGCGAGATATTTCCTTAGTCATCACTCACTGATTCAACCCGAAGGTTGGTTTGGACAGCTGAGGGTAAAGCTCACCCCAGACTAAGCCACAGGCGTGTATATTTCAGGCATTCAGGGTAGGGGGGCCACTTCCCTGGGCCACCTCGCACTCCGAGGATTTTTTTGTTCAGGGGCGCTCAAAGGCTTCACTTGGATTTGAACCCGGGAACCTTCGATCAGCAGCCAAGCGCTCTAACCACTAGGCCGCCCCGCTCTACCATATTCGAATTTGAATTTTTTAATTTCAGCGTCTGTAAGAAGGATGAAGTAAACATTGTAACATTAATGGCGCAAAAATATAGTTATATACGACAAAAGTCTCAGTAATTAAATAAATATGTCTACATAAGGCTCTAACTTGACTCATTTTTTCACGCCGTACGATGAAAACGCCTTCGCAACTGAAGGTTTTTTTTGCGATTCTGAATAAATTACCGCGGTGAGTCATTGATTATATGATATAAATAGTTGATAAAACATTGAAACTACACACCGTTAGCTTTTTGATGAAATCTAGTTGTTGTAAATTCCTAACTTTTTTCAATATTCTCCCTCTCAACCGTGATCCATCCCATGTAAAACAGCCTATATTCTAAAGTAAATTGCACGGAAATTAGTTCGGCAAGGGGTTAATCTTTTGATACCATTCGATAGATGAGAGTTATTTCTTTAAAATGAGGCCAAATTCATCAAATTCTAGGTGAAATGATATTTCGTCCAAACTACTTTAAGGGAAAAACGTAGGGAATACTCCTCGCGAGAGTCCGGCTTTAAGCTAGATTTTCATGTAGCAGTTTTTGCATTGCCGGACACTACGTAACCAATCAGAGGCGAGATCTTCAAAGCAGGCTGCGTTGCCGTTGGAACTGCCTCAGATGTGTCAACGTTCGACTCAGCCTGCGTCTCACCCGGGGTTGAACACCGTCGCATTCTGTCATTCGTTGATCACGTGATTATTTCCCGGGGAATTGTGGGTCATCATCAGATTGTTGACAAATGCTGAACTTAGGAGGTGCTGCCCATCGCCAATACTCCTCATGAACATCCTTTTTTCTTTAGAAAAACTCCACTATACAGGCTATATCTCCACAATGAACAGGAATAAATAGGTTGAACGCGGCAAGGTTTTCCATCGTATTATGTTTTCTTTCTTTGCTGCCATGAAAACAGGGAACTTGTGTGTGTTCGTGTGTGGCGAAAAACGCAGCGACAATATGACTCAAAAACGGCCGAATGAAAACGTAGCTCTAGCAAAAAATACATTAAAAGACTTATTTGGAAGCTGAGAGGGAAAAAGTTCGCGGTCACTTTGACTTTGATTGCAAAGTCACATCATAGGAGTTCATCCTATCTCCGTCCTTTAAAATGGAAACGAACATGAATGAAACGAACATGAAAGGAACAGACACGATAATGCTTTGTGACGCGACACCCGTTTCAACGCGTGAAATGTTTGGGTAGTTCTGCCAGTTATTTTTGAAGTAAAATGCAACAGTAAATAAATATATAACGATTTGTGGTACGTAAGTCAGTTTACCATTGAAAAAATTAATATTTTAAAATCGATTGCAGGAATACAATATCGGACAAGGGCACTAATTCATTTCACTACAAGGAAAATAATTTCAATGAACTTTTCCGCAATGCTTCACCACAATATCTCACTGCTCACCGAATTAATTCGACGGGAAACTGTCATCATTGGAATACCGAGCAGAATATTTCCGAGGCAATAACAAAGGGCTTTAAATTGGGCGCCATAATGCCTTATGATGTAACGTTCATTTTCTATTTCGTGGATATATTATTAGCTGCATTAATCATTCTGTAATTGTCTGCAGTTGCTCAGCTAATTGACGACCTGCAGTTAGTCAAGTAACTTCAGAGGAGTTCATCAAATCACTTTGACGGGCATATTGGAATGGATCTTGGTTGCGACAACAATAAACGGATTTAGGTAGAAAAGTAACAGTAAATAAATACGTAAAAATTTTCAATGAGTGGGAAGGTTAACCATTGAAAAAAGGAATACTTAAACAATTGCAGGAATGCGATATCTGACAAGGGGCACTAATTAAATAGGCTAAAAGAAAAACAATACCTTCAACAAATGTCTCCATAATACCTCGCACAAAGCATAAAAAGGATCATACCACAGCTGGCCTAATTAACATGGTTGAGGAAATAAATAACTGACATCATTAAAGAGTTAGAGCAGAAATATTTCAGACTATAACAACGGGCTTTTGATTTGATCCCCTGAAGCTAGAGTTGAAAACAGACGATTGCATCTTCACTCTGTTAGCGGATGAGTGGGCCGGCGAACAGTCGAAAGTTAACAGCCGAAGAACTCACCTCCAATATGTGTAATAATGACTCCATAACAACTTATCTGAAAGATTAAGGAGGCGGTGTCTTTTAAGGCTAGACCTCAGGCTCTCCTGGAGTTTAACAAGTCGAGATGAAGGCTGAGATATAGTTCCCAAAGTGCTCTGATCAATCGTAGCACAAAGTTCCTCACAACTTTCCCTGTTAACAGATTTACCGTCTCTTCTTCCTCGTGTAGCGCCTGGGGCCTGGACACAAGTTAAGTGTGGGCGAGTGGATTACCGCTAGTGGGAGCGAGGAACAGCTGACTTCTAACCTTAGCTCCGTAACCAATGTTCCTCAGGCGTGTTAAAACAGCTATAAATTTACGCTAGTTAGATTTTCCACAGCGGCCTTTAGCGTATATTCAGCTCCTACTCATTGTGGTTCATAATTCACGCAAGCCGTACGTTGATAATTAAAAAGCGACCAAGAAACTTACATAGGACAGGACAACCAGGAAATGAATAACTACTGGAGGCAACAGCTTTCATTTGAGCATAAAATGACATCCATGACCATTGTATGACCCTTAATGAGCAATGCTAAGGCATCATAGCGTAAAGGGGACGACGAAGATTTATAAACATTTGCTTAAGCAACTAAACAATACCTTAATATTTCGAATGCCAAAACACAAGAAACAGGAGGTGGCCTAAAAATAAAAATCATTAATAAAAGTCCAAACCCCTATTTTTCAGAACTGTTTACTGCTTCTAACTATCAAAACTCTTACGCTTTCTACAAATAGGTAAATAAATTCGGTACGAAAAATAACACACTCATTTTTTCACTCGTTACAAAGAGGTATTTAATACTTTGAATCCAAAACACCGTTAAAAAACATTAAAACAGCAAATTTTCATGACAAGGAAAATAATAATTTTAAAGCACCTCTTGAAAACATTTTCGTCACTGTCATGTGTATATCAAAATACATGCATTTAAAATACATTGACAGTATTGATCCACTTCTTACGCGAATATATGAAAATAATTTCGACATTTACGTCTCTGAAGTAAATTGTATAAACTTTAGTAAAATAATTTAACCGTTTGAGATAACAAGGGCCCACAATATAAATATAATTTCCGCAGAAATCAAAGAATAAACAGAAAAAAGAAAAGTACAAATTATGAGAAAGTTTTAAAAAAAGACAAAAATCGCCGTTGTTTCTGAGGCTGAACCTTAAATTCTTGCTCAAACATATGCCTTAAATTGAGCAATTAGATTGAACTCTTCGTAGGATAAAACAATTTGACTCAAGTACCTCAACAAAGATGCTCTTGGGGAAGCTTTTTCTCTCTCGAAATAAGAGGATCCTAAAGAAAAACCTTTTCTTGGAAGTACAGCGGTGAGAGAAGCCGCGTAAGGACTAGAAAAAGGGATGTTAGAGAGGATGAGAATGAGATAAGGAAAGGGTGCGGTCGAATTAGTGTTCCCTGCTAAGACGGAAGGAAATCACGGGGGAACACTCATGGATACGACAGAGGGCAACGTTCACGCGCCTCTGTCGTCCGTAATCCTTTCTTCAAATGGAGACATCATATTGGGATTCCCTTTCCCTTGTTTCTTTTTCATTCCTCTAGGATAAAGAAAAGAAAGAAAGGATACACTCGGGCCGAGAGGGCTGTGTGAACTGAGGGCGAAGGGTGCCTTGGATGGATACTCCGCTTATTTGGGGGTGAAAGGGTACAGATGTCGCCACTGAGAACTTGATCGTTCACGGTGTAGACGCTAGAGGGCAGTGATGGCGCGGCACTTAAAAGGGAAAGAAAAAATGTCATCCCCCAAATAAGGAGGTTCAACAGCGACCGCGAGTCATAGCAAATACAGATTTCTTCATTTTCGTTTACTCTATTTAATAAATACAGCTTCCACTGATGGCATGTATTGGCAGTTAAAAAACAAAATAAAAGTAAAAAACACAAATTATTCGACGAATATATATTTAATGGACATTTTCTTAGATGCAACTACTAAACTAATTTCACTGAAATGACACATTTTTACTTCAACTGTTGCAGTAATTTACTATTAAATTAAAAAATGAGATGAAAGAGTGCGCAAATTTTATTACTATTTAATTACCTGGGGGACATAAATTTTCCTTAACAGCTTTACGCTAAACTGACTACTTGCGTACAGGGAAAAGTGTCCAGTTTCACACGAGTAAAAAAAGTTTCTGGCCAATTAATTCGCAAATTGAACTTGATATAACAAGGTAATAGGGGCGGGAATGGGTAAAATATTGGGCAAAATGATATTTTCTTAACGATTATAAATGTCATTTTTGCGAAAAACTCTGTTAAGCAATCAGATTCTCACTGGGAATTTAATGATAGTAACAGTAGGGTACCTGTTCCACTTTTTGAGATATTAGTAAATTACAGCAATAGCTCAAGTCAAAATGCGCTAGTTCAATAGAATTGGCGCTGCAGGTGTCTGCTATGGCTGGAAAAAGGGTGAATTAAAAATATAATAATCTGAAGGTTTTTTACCTTAATAAAATACTTTAACCATGCCTCCCCCACCCTTCCGTTCCCCGTGATTCAATCCCTTTGCCCCCATTCCCACTCTTCTATTTCAACCACCCCACAGGAAGTTTTTAAGTACCAAAGCCAGCTACCTTGCTCGGAATCCACCGGGTCTGATAATGTGGGTTTATATAGTTTTACTTAACTTGAGTTTCTGTCTGTTTAAGTGGAATCTGTTAAACGGTTTTTCACCCACTTACACTCATCAGATCTTTTTCATATTTTGCACACGGGTGTAACTTTTTTTATTTTTTATTTATTTTATTTATTTATTTCCATATCTACGAAAACAGCACTGGCGGCCTTTTACATCGGGTGTTTCAACATATAACATTGGACGAACACAAACACCCATGTCCTGAGTGGTGAAAAATCCACTCAGCCGGGACTCGAACCCGCGACCCTCAGTTTAGCAGGCGAGGACTTTTCCCCGTCGCCACTGGGGCCGACTTTGATGACAATACAATATTACAATATAAGTGTCACGGCTTTCTCTCCTATAGGCCCGGGTTCACGTCATGAAATTGGTGGATATGTAGGTTATTTACTTTATTGTTGGCAATCGAAAAGATTACTTGTGTTTTGGTGTGCTCGGCGAATTCTTACTTATAAATGGAAAAAAGAATATCGGGGCACCAGGCGCATCCCGTTTTAAGAAGCCCCTCTCCACCACATGGACCATGGCAGCAAAACTTTTTTTCACTTATGTTTGTATATTTAATAAAACCACGTCTCTTTAAAAAAGTTTTTTTAAACACTTATTATTCATACAGTCGCAGGAAAGCCTCCTTAAAGTTTTAAGGGTGGCCGAAGAAAAAGAAATAGCTCTCCCACAGCATGTCATTTAACATGAGCAACCTCCTATTCGTTTCTTCATTTCAGGAATGAGTACCAGAAATGTTATTTGCGTCATAAAACAGGAAACGTGGAGAGAGAGAGAGTGCATTCATATGGCGAGCCATAAATAAGCACATATACACTTTTTTTAACAAAAAAGAAGAAATTCGCGTCACGTCTTTGCAGTGAACGGTCCCTTTTCTTGTCTCGTATCCGTTTCGTGAGTAGTGGGGGAAAGAAGCACGCCGCGACCGGAAGACGCAGGCACGAGTCGCACCGTGTTATAGTAAAACACGAGCGTGCGTTACTCCCCTTCCTCTAGGGGGGTCGAAACAAGCTGCCCCATTCATTCAATTGACAAGAAAGGGAAGTAGGAGACGAAGATGGCGCCGATAAAAAAATAAATGAACATCATGCCACGAGAAGTATGCGCGCGTACACTAGCACCCTCGTGCACGCGGTGACGCGGCACACAGACATGCGAGCATCGCAGGGCGCTTCCCGCGAGACATCCCGTGAATCGACAACGACGAGTTTCAACCAGACTTCTCGGTCTCTTCGGTGATTTTCATATTCCTTTAGTGAATGACTAAATGTATAGGCAACAGCGCATTCTTGGTGGGAACGCTTAAAAAAACTGAAGGGTGTCAGAATAAAACCCCAGTTTGCAGAAAACAATTTCGATAGGAATTCGTATTTTTTAATAAAAATTTAAGAAAAAAAATATTCAGAAGAAAATAAAAAGGAAAGAAGGTAATTTCCCGTCCTGATGTAGATGAGTAAGAACTCTACATACATTCATACTACATTGGCGTTACAGGTGTAACCTCTATGCTTCCCTCTCCAAGAATTTTAGCAATTTAGTGAAAAGCAAGCAGTTTCAAACTATATTAGAATTCCTGCATCCATGATACCTTTTGCAAAATTTGGAATGGTTTCCAAAGCATATGATACCCTTCTCTGCTTTTAAAACACAGTACAATTGCAACAAAATCACGCCAATATCCATTTGCGTGTTCCATTTCTAATTATCGCGTTTCATTTTAATATGCCTCCCCGCAACGCCAGCGCCAACCGATGTATGTACGGTTGGTAGCGTTGGGAACTACGTGGTACAGCTATACGGACGTACTAAATCCCATTGCGATTAGGACCTAAAAGCAGTGCCGGCCCTGGACCCTATGCAACGTGCAACGGCCCCTATGCGACGTGCGCAATACTCGCAGGCACCCGGTCTTAGGGGCGGCCAGTCTACGACTTATATATGGAGGTGAAAAGGGGACAAAAATTACGAAAATAAGAAAATGCTTTTATCACGTATTTCCATCCATAATGACCCTTTTTAATTATATCGCAGAAGTGACTGACACTCGTGACTAACTTCAACAAAGCAAACAATGAAAGCTACTAACAATTTCCTTCACTAGAATTCTTGTCAATAGCCCATAATAGGAACTGTGGCTGAAATTACACCTATATTTACGGTTAAATTAATACCACTCACAAAAAGAAGGTTTAGCGTAAATTATCCCTAAAAAAAACTTCTCGTACTATACAAAGCTTGGAGAAAACTTAGAGATTAAAAATTGAGTTTCTCGGTAAATGGAACTACGGCATTAAGAGGATTGTTCTAAAACCCTAAATAATCCCTCAAATTAACGCGCGATTTTAATAAATCACAATTAGCTAATTAATTATTTGTTAGGGGTGAGAATAAAAAGTTGCCCACACTTGTAAAATAGCTTTGGCTGACACAGTCTACAGGCATAGGTAAGTACTACCGTACGTACGACTATTTTGTAAACGTGGCATAAGGAGAAAAGATTCGTTGCCAGTCGGTGAACGCTTCCGTATGCTGGAAGCAGGCTGAAGGGGTGTGATGCAATGCCCAGGAGGGAGGTGGGCTTGTCCAACGAACCCTGAATCTCAAAGATAGTTTTAGACAGCTAGAAGAGGGCGAGAAGGCGTGGAAGAAGAAGAAGTGTCGGGGGTTTGTTGCGTGGGTAGGGGAGGGGGAAGGAAGGGGGAAATGTTTCCTCTTGGCAGCGTGAAAGCTAGAGCAGTTAAGGTAGCTCGAGTGAGATATTTCCCTAGTCATAATAGAGACCATATTCGAATTTTATTTTCTAATTACAGCGTCTGCAAGAAGTATGAAGTGAATATTGCAATATTAATGGTACAAAATAAAGTTATATTTGGCAAAAATTATAAGCGATTAAATAAATACAACAACATAAGTCTCTAAGTTGTCTAATTTTTTCACGCCGCGCGATCAAAATGCCTTCAAAACAGAAAGTTTTTTTTAACGATTCTGTAAACATTATTGCGGTGAGTAATTGATAAATATTTTGAAATAGTTGAGAAAATAACTACACACTTAGTTTTTTGACGAAACCTAGTCTTTATAAATTCCTAATTTTTCAATATTCTCTCCTTGTACCGCACAGGGTAACCTATCCCATATAAAACAACTTATCTCTTTAGCCAAATGGTTCAAAAAGTAGTTCGGCAAGGGGGTAATATTTTGATATCATTCGAAAGATGAATTTTTTCCTTAAAATTAGGTCAAATTCATGAAATCCTAAGCGATACCTCGCTTAACCTAGCTTAAGAGCGATATTGGTGGTGACGGTGGTATTTCCCGTGAACCGGAAGGACACGAGGAAAGGGGAGGCGGAGAGTAAGTGGTGGGGGGCGAAGGGGATGGGGAACAGCCTGCGGGCGGGCGGCAGAGCAAGGAGGAAGACCCTGAAGAAGTAGGAGGGCCCCTGATGGAAAGAGGGCCCTTCGAACGAAGAATTCTAAATTAGGGAGGAAGTGTTAGCTGGGGAAAAAAGGGGGGTTGGAGGGTTTAGAATTTTTTTTTTACTCCTGCCCCCTCTTCCGTCATTCTAACCCCCATCTCGAGCTCCCCTCAAAGGGTGAAGGCAGCAAGAGGGTTTGCAGTAACATGTTGACCGCGGTAGGAGGGATACAAGGGGTGGGTTTAGGCCTCAATCCCCAGATACACACATGAGTTGACTCGTAACTGATCAATTTATGTTGAGTCAACTACGATGTCCGACTCCACTTTGAAGGCCGATCGTGACTACACGTACTTGTCGCGAATCTTGCTATTTTTGGAAGCTGCTAGCGTCGCCGTGTCATCAAGTGGAACCTCTAATCAAAGGAAATATGTTCCTCCAAAATAATAGGAAGAGGTATTCGGATACATGAAAAAGAGCCGCAAGATTATGATATTATTTTTTTATAGGCTACAACACTATGAGTTATTTTCCGAGATTATATTACCTTTAGTAAGAGAGCAATACATGAAAATACAATGACAACTTTACGCAACAGGAAATCACACGATTTTTATAAAAGAGAAGGCTCGTATCATGCTTGTTTCTAAACTCGAAATAAATCGGCAATGCTTTATGTTAACCTCAAATCATGCTTTTCAACTTGTAATTGGGCTAGTGGGTGAACCTCTTCGTACAGCTATCAACGCTGGGTTCAAAGTGCCAACCCCGATGATTCCTTTCTTTCTTCAGCACTGACAATGATTTGACCCTCGTGAGACCTTCCTCTAAGAGCTAAGACCTAAGTGACCTAAGAGCTTCCAAATCTTTTACAAGAGGTATAAATATATGCTCCTTGTATTTTAATTTCCATAATCAAAATAATTAGTTAATGTGGACTCAATACCCGATGGGAAGAAATATAATCCATAACACTCCAAATCTATTGGCATGCATTCTTAATCATTATAAATCACGATACATCCTCCTATGGCTGATCAAAATTTCCCTTTTCCTTGGCAATTTTAGAGTTGAATTGATTTTACACGATTAATTTTATTAAAACCTCCTCGTGCTACACTGTAGATTTATAATCCTCCGATTGACAGACAACCGTCAGGGGATCTTGGACAGCCTCTCTGGAAAATTTTCTGGCGACGCCATTGAGGGATAAAGATGGGGAACAAGCCGTGGGGACTGAAAGGGCAAGTCCACCAGTCAAGGAAAAGGGTGAAGAATGAGAAAAAGTCGAGGAATGAGCGAAGGGGAAAAAATACCATAGGACGGGTAGGTGAATACTGGCGGGATACTCTCCTTCCGAAAGGTTCTCTGCCCTCGTCTCCCACACTCATCCCAGGCGAAGGCAGACTCAGCCTACGGTCCCTTAATTAATTTGGGAATTACTATTACTTCGAAAAACATTGAAGGCGAAAAAAAAACAAATCACCGGGTTACAGCACTCTATAAGAGAGTAGTGAGACCTAATAACTGATCAAGTATAATTAAAGGTGGCTGGAACGATTTTTGTTTATAAACAGATTTGCGTGAAACCTTGTATACGTGTCCTTATTAGTAATATCTAACGATAAAAGTGAATAAAACTGCATGCTACCGATTTGGTTTACTGACAATTCAATGATATTTTAACAAGTACTCTTATGGCACAATAAATTGATTCGAATCAATTCGATTACTTATGTATAGATTTTCTCCTTATGCGAAATAATAAGTTTCATATTATTATAATGACTGCTAACAAATATCAAGGTATCATGCCGAGTAAGAAAAGCGTATTTAGATATGATTTTTTCGTAAATTTCGAATTTCGCGTGGAAAATCCAAGTCAAAACAATGCTTTAATTAAGGTGAAAATTTGAAATATAACTCTTGCATCATATACATTACTGCATATATGGTGATTTCCAACGTATAGACAGGTGTACTTGAGTGAAATGTGGTCCAAGAGTATTTTTTTCAACTTACTTGAAAAGTTATTACAATGTGCCTTCAACGACTCACGATTACCGCTCCAGCCACCTTAAGAGCGTATTTTAGACGAATAAATGAGATAAAGCAGGTAGAGGGTCCGGATGGAAACCCAAAGACCATGGGTTTAAATCTTAGAGAGACATCTTCGACAACTCTCACCAAATACCCATCCGATTGGATATTTTTGGCTACCATAACTTTGCTTTAAGAAATAGCTATTGATATTTAAATTACAACTTCGTGTATATTGTCCTTTCTGATTATTATCCTGACACAAACAGCCATACCAACTGCGCAAAGAATAATCCTTTAGCTTCCACTTCCATACATATTTTAAATGAAAATGAACATTTTATTACGATTGAGAGAAGTCTATTTGGACTGAATATCGGATCATGCATTGCTCACAAATGCAATACCCACCAGACGGCACGTTGAATTTCCTTCTTAAGCAATATGTGTGTATAATTAAAGCACAGCGAAGTGTAAGCTAATCTTTTTCACCGACATCCTCATACACACGAAAATCAAATACTAAGGGATTGTTCGTTTTTCTTTAATTTCTACAACAATTTCAACGAATAACGAAAGTGTAGAACGCCATTTGAACTGGGATGCAACCCTTCTCAATTTACAATGCAAATGTTTCGCAGGCCTGCATCTTAAATTTAACAGGATTTTACTCGGGTCTTATGATTCACGACATGGAAGAGGAGGTTCTTTGCGAAGTACTAACCATTTACTCTCACACACCACTGAGTACAAAACTATTCATCTATATCTACGATGTTCCGTGCAAGCCAACTCTTGGGAGTGTGGCACGGGGTGATTCCACACCAGGCATGCAATGCTCGTCCTAGTTCAACGTCAATCCCTGGCCACCATATGCTGGCTAATGTCATGAGAACAATGCATCCCAAAGCTTAGGAGAGTTATCATGTAATCATATTATTACTTGTATCATATTATATAATATTATGAGGCAGGTAAACCTCTTAAGGTCATGAAAAACGCTTATCTAAAAGCATTACCTCGCCGCTAATAAAAAAGTGATGGAAGAAAAATAAAAAAGAAATATTGAACAGAAAAATGAAAATATCAATCCACTCAGTAAATGTAAAGAACATAGTATTACAAGCAAATAGCGCCTCCTATTCTTACTTCTAACTCACATGGGCGGGGTGCCAAAAGACAAAGCGTCAGAATTGTGAGAGTGGTAGGTGGTAGGAGGGTGGATGGCATCTACTGCCAGTAGCCCATTAACTTCGGACTGAGAGGATCCGTAGAGTCACCTCAGAGGGAGAAAGGATATCTATTTTATTTTTTCCCGACCGGGCGCCGAAAGGGAAAGCGCTCGGAATGAAGTACACCACGGGCAGTCATCGTATGAGTGATGAAAGATGATGTTATTCGTTGATGGGCCTGTTCAAATATGACGTCCGCACCTGGGGAAAGAGGGTGTGGATTTTGAAGGGAAAGCGGCTAAACATATTTCGGAGGGTGGGTTGTGACTGCATGTGCCAGCTGTGCTCCGTATATCTCACACTAGATCTTTTAACTAGTCTGTAGAAAGACCTAGATCTTGTTACAAAGCGTAGTTAGGATATACTTTTTCATATCCGCATGCGATAAAAATAGTAAATGCAGTTCTGAATTGCTAAATTATTGAAATAATTGGTCCTGACAGTAACAATACTATAAAAAAGGCGATGAAAATGCGTGAGTAATGTTCATTACCGAGAATTACTGAGCACATTTAGACTTATTTATTTATGTAACAAATGTATCAGTAAAAATTGGAAAAAAATTCACCTCGCATGCCCTAAATGACATCTAATGTACTTCAACGCAGCTGGACCTCGAATTCAAACAGGTGGAATCTGAACGGAAATAATGTGTTGATAATAAGTAAAAATTGGGAAACATCAAACCGAACAGAACTTTTATCGCATAATTTTCTGAAAGCATGAGGCACAATGCGAATTGTTTTGACCATGATTGTCATCTGCACATAGCAATGGCAATAATGACGAATAATTGTCGCAATGAAGGGCCGCAGTTTTTTTCGATACACAACTGTCGTTTTCAAGTTATCAGTTGAAACCTTGGTCGGATACTTTTAGAATAAATCAGAGCGGAAAATACTCCGTAATTCCTTATCCACTAAAATATTGCTATGTGATTATCGTTAAACGCTCCTTGCTGGGCATTAAAAATCTCGTAGAAAGCAGCTACAAAGGGAAAATGTTGAGTAAACTTAAGTAACATTAGACACATTTAATACTTCTTGAAACCATGACCAGACAATTGTTTCTATTAAGTAATATGTAAAGACCTTTTGTAGGGGAATCCCACGTGCAAAATCATACAGAACTATTCCATAAACATTCAGGGAAATAAATAATGGACAATTCACTCAACTCACTTATTTAAGCAGAAAGGTGAAACACACAGAAACGCCAAAGTGAAACGGTCATACCTGAAACGAAAGAATACAAATTATTATTCAATGCCATTAATTACTAGGTAAACAGAAAAAATATATTAATTAAAGCGTTTATGATAGTCACTTTAACGCCGTACCAAATCAATATATTTAAAATTTTAATGGACCATTGGCCCGAATGAATTCCAACAACAAATTCATTCTTAGGTACTTAGGTACTTAAACATTACCTCGTTTAGACAAACTCTAATGGCCAATAAAATATATTCCATCAAGGTACACTCGGTGGAACAGTTTTCTGTTGAACAAGGAAACAAAAAATATTTTAGTAGTTCTCTTACAACCAGAATGTTTGGAGCCCCCATCGTAATTCAAGCGTCAAACTTAATTTATCAATTTTTAGAACGAATACAACGATGTAATTTTTCACACAAAAAACGTGTTCCCACCAATCACAATTCCAAATTAGAGACGCCAATTTGAAAGTTTTTCTGTCCATGGTTTCTTCGTTGAAACCGGAATTAAAACCAAAATGATGAGGAAGTGCTGGGCTAGATCGATAAAAAAGTTATTATGCTGTATTCGGAAAGTAAAGAAGAAGGAATATGAATACATAGACATCGAAAGAATGTTACCTTCTTAACATTCACAAAAATCGGATACGCAAGGAACTAAACTACTCAATCAATCAATCAAAATAGATTATTTTCATTCAATTTAGACTACGAGGTTTGATTTTATGTATAAGTACATTTGTAATAGATTCAAAAATATAATATGTAGTACCCTTCTGGTGCTTTTCCGACACATTGAATCTACGAGGGTCTGCCACCGGGTCAAGGGTCCATAGTGGTGGACGTTTAGGTCATCTCTCATCTTCCCTGAAGATGACATTCGAGTCTAACGTCGAAACGTCAGCGAAATGTGGAACTTTAACCTATAGGAAAACACCATATGAATTCACGAATTGAAATTTACATATAAAATCCTTCACGAATAATAATCCTCCAACTCAATTTTACATGGTTGTCTTATATGGGGCAACATATACTTTTGGAGAAAAAATTTATAAGGGCAAGAAAACTATTTTTTTCTCCCCTTAACATGATTAAAAATGAACCAACGGGTGAACGACTTCAAGTTTACTCGAAAATTAAATGATTAATGGGCGGGGAATGCTATAAATTGGAAAAGAGGCACAAGTTCCCCTTGAGCAAGCATAATTTCAGCCCTGAGGGAAGAAATAAAACTCCTGAAAATCGAATTTCCCTAAAAATTCCTCCTCCCGAAAGATAGGCTTTTTCAGGGAAGCTTCTAGTGGACGACCGCAACAGCATAACATCCCCACAAAAACTTCGCCCAAACGGCCGTTAAAAAAACAAAAAAAATATGTGAAATGCATCCCATATGGGCTTCGGAGGGTTAGCGCGCCCAAGGGGGCGGGGGCAGGGTAAAAATAAACCCTTTAAGAGGCTGTCAAAGGTAGACGAAGGGAGGCGAGATGAGGCACAGCGGCCCGTGAAGGGGGCAGGGGTGTAGGTTGATGGCTGGTAAGACTGGGGAGGAGGGAGTCGGCGTAGTAAACACGACTAAAACCGACGACCTCTAACGTGCAGTGAGATGTTTTTATGTTAACTTCAAAAATCAGTCCCCCTTCGCTACCGATCGAATAATGTGCTTTGAAATCGATATCTAGTAAGAGCACACGCTCTCGCTTGAGAAATACCTTTATGCACCTAAAAATAGACGGCGTGGTAGTACAGTGGATGCAGAAATGGACTCCTAATCTGAGATTCCGGGATCAAATCCGTGAAACTTTTCTTTGAACACACAAAAATGTGATTTTTCAGGGTGTAGGACAAGTATCGGGTAATAAGGCATCAGAAAATGACTCTAGTTCCTGCTTCGACATGGGAAATACAGTTACGGCGCATTGTGATAACCTTTTGATTAATTTCGTATGATTGCAAACTTCACAAACAGCGAAAGGCTCCACATATTGGTTAGGTATTCTGACGCACACGGAGACTAAGGACTCTCACTTTAAAAGAGTAAACAGGGTTACAAGAAAAATATTTACACATGTTCATGAGAATAGGCTTAACAATTTCAGACCTAAATATTTGATAAGGAATTGCGACTACAGCACATTTCTTGAATAATTCCATTTGTTCACTTCAGGGTTAATGCCACGTTTTTTTAAACTCGATGGTAGATTTAAGGGAGAGTGGAGCTCACCAGGTAGTATCCCTAACCACAATTTCTCGAATCATATTATGAGGCCCATGCCTAGTCTTAAGGCCGTTTTACACGGGGCACGTCATTGCGCAGGTTAGCACTGCATTCATTTCTCAATCTTGCGTGCAATAATTATTGCGCAGACGAATGCGTTACCTTTAGCGGTAGCTTTACACGGTGTTGGTAAGCAAGCATTCATGCACGAAATTTCGTCTTCTGTTGAGTGCGCGAGTAGCGAGTCACTTGTTAGAAAAAAGAAGAAACGAAATTCTGTGCGCATCGTTGTTGACATGTTGTCACACGTCCTTGTGTGACCAGCTCAAACTTATTCCGCAAAGGACAACAAGCAACAACAACTGCACACAATGCAATCCACCAATACAACAAACACTTATCGTCACTCAGCTTCTTCCGGTCCCTACTACTGCGACATCTATCGGAAAAAAAATTTCTTGAAATTGCGAGAATGCGAGCTCGGAATTAGAACAGGGGCTATTTTGCCATCTCGCGTTCATGCATTTGCGCATGCGTTCTAGCATTTCACCGCTTTACACGACGCAATTTGAAATGCACGTTCGAACATACATCAGATTGTGCAATTACGTGCCCCGTGTAAAACGGCCTTTATACCGCCTGCGGTTCCCCATCAATTGGGTCAGCTTTGGACCGATGAAAGGGTGGCAGTCTTACGACACGCTAAGAAGCTTTAAACAATAGGTGTGAGCTCCTAATTGGAATATTTGCACTCATGTTTAGAGCTATACTAATCATCAAACGAATCTGAACATATCTGCGGGAAATTCTACCAAATAAGGTTAAAAATCACAATTTTTTGCGGCAATCCGCAGTCGTATGCGTATTACGTAAGACGTCCATCTCGTCATATTTGGTATTCTCATCGATGACCGTCGTTTTCTTCGGCCATTAATTATAATATTCCCGGAGAAAATCGTGAAGAACGAAAAAATCAATTTTTTTACTCTTTATGGGAAGAATGAAGCTTTATAATGGAAAAAATGTTCTCACCAAGAGCTCACTGAAAAAAAATGTGGTTTATGTCTGAGTTCGCTCTTAAATTTTCACCTTGACTTTTCATTTTAGCGAAAATGTATTTATTACAACCGCCAGTAGTAAAGTATTAAAAGTTATTACGCCAACGATTCGTAAATGTCATAATTTCAAACAAGTGATGACGATGTTCACATAATTCATCCCAAATTCATCTCCCCGCAGCTTTAGAACGGAGCCTTTCCACACTTCGGAATATTTGCGCATTGCCTGAAAGAATTTCAGTTTAGCCTACGCACGATTTTTCATTTTGAAGTCATTCATCCACCAAAAGTGACCATTCACGAACGTCAAAAATATTTCACTGTTTACTGCTATTTTGTAGTAAATTCTACGGAAATAAATCAATTAATGGCGGAAGATTTTTATCTTCAAAATTAAATTTATACAAGCTAAAACGCACCATTTTTACACAGTAAACTCCATTTCTAAAAAACAAATTCCGTAGTAAAATTTTTTTTAGAGCAAACAGTTTAGACACCAAAATTGGAATACTAATACAGTGGAAAATCCGTTATAAACCCAACAGGAGGTTCAACCAATGGTGACAGTTTAATTGACTCAAGAGGACTGATGTTTTTATGAAAGATAACAAGCAACCGAAACGGAAGGTCATAATAACTACTTCCATTCCCTTATCTGACTTTCATAGCTGAGCTATCCCAGTGGTATTTCTTCCCTACAAGCTGAAATTGCTTCTCCATTCGGATATCTTAATCGTGGCCCCTTCTAAATCTTCTAAGCATGGGAAGAGTGAGTGCTTTCCTAATAACCGATCACGATGAGATTGATGTGATATATGGATGGTAAGTATACTCAGATACACCGCAATATCCATTTAATTTCTTTGACCTATTGACAGAAATCGGTATATTTTGGAAGCATATATTCCCGTATAATCGATATTATTGTACAAACACCCGCCCCGAGATTTTTTTAGTCCAAGCCGATCTCTTAAAATAAGTAAGCTTTTAAAATTAAGACCTTTTAAGAACTGAGGTAAGTAAAGTATTCGCCATTACAGAATAAATCGCATTTTTGAAGAATCTGAATTCTTCCCTTCTCACATGGGAGATAAAGATGGCAGCACAATTCATTAAGCAATCAAAGATTTAATATTTCTTTAAAGATTTACTGGGATTATTTAAATATATACCCTAGAAACATTTTAATTATTATTAATTAGGTTGTATTTTGCCAGGGTTCACTTTAATTGTACTATCCAACATCAATTTTCACGCAAGAAGTCAAACATATGAACTTAAAGAAAGATTAGAGGAAGTCAAAAATTTTTCCAAAGGACTCTGAATTTTGAAGTACATATTAAAATGGGTATATCTATAGTGGGACAGTATATGTTTCATTCCTTCCATCATTAGTTTTCGGAAGGCACGGGAAAATGTATCGTAAGGTATGTTCTGGTGGAAAATAGTTTGGGTGAAAGCCAGCGAGGGACGCTGGGACTATTCCTCGGGGTTAAAATACCCGCTTAGAGGGAAACTGAAGCATCTTAATTAACGGGGAGAGCTCCTCCAGTGAAAAACCTGAAACAGGGAACTATTTTACTTTAAAGCTTCATATCTATCAGAAAACGTTGGCCTAAGAGGTAACGTAGGTACCCCAACTCACGAATGATTAGCCCTTTAAGGGTTAATTAAAAAAAAGATCTAGCAGCTAAAGAGCAATTAGCAGACGCCGTGCTTCGTCCAGCATTTAGGAATAAACTTCCGAGAAAATAAAATCAATCTGAAAGACGATTTGATCATCGCGAAGATTACGGGGTGGGTTTCTTTATTTTTCTTTTCCCAGCCAGACAGTCATTAAACCCTTTATCACCTCAAAAAAGTGGCAACCACATTGATGTAGGCATACCAACGTGAAGGTTGCACAGCAGGGGCATTCACGAACTAATCAACAAAAAAACTCGTTTCAAGACATGCAAGCCGCGAGAGATACCGTCATGTGATTACGTTCGTTATCATCGAACCACGTATGGACCTCATATAGGTACGTATAACAAATATGTTCCCTTATGTTCATAAAAGAGTCACTGTGTCATTGACGTCAATGCAGCCAACTTGCTGACGTCGTTCACTCCCCCTCCAATCGTTGGGGTGATCCCTTAGGTAAAACATTTACGAGAAATCCAAAAGCAAAATATTTACTATGCTGATATATATTTTTAGACATACAATGGGGAGTATTTTTGGGAAGTTTTGGCTATTTTTCCAAAAGCGAAATAAGGCGATACGGATAAGGCATTCAAATAATCTTTCGGTGGGACAACAACCATATAACTCAATGACAGCTGAGGGGTTTTTAATGAAATTGGATGTGAAACATCGAGATGCAGAATGACTTTTAAAAAATTAAAAGTTTAAAATGTACTGCACCAGAAGCAAAATAAAGTCATACATAAACCATGGAGTTATTTTAGGTGCCAACGAAGGAGACCTGTATTGTTGGCACTATTTTATCTCTAGCGCATGTGTACTCAAGCATAACATACATTGTATTTATGAATAAAAAAATAAAATTGCAAGCAAAATAAAAGAACTATCTCCTAGGAAAATAGAAAGACAGAGAGTGAGTAACTCAAACATGAACTTTTTACGAGGTACACTTGAACAGGTATTGAGTCATGACAGGTTACATCTACTTCATCTTATTTACAGTAACCATTTCGAAATAAAAGTTAATTGATAATTAATTATACATTTTTCACTGAGAGCAGGTACAAGAGCGTGTGGCATTGTGTGTTAGGTTACCAGCGACTAAATTATTATAAAGGGGGAGAATGGCATTGAGAAGGAAAAAAAAATAAAAGGGAATGTAACTTGAATGCCACTGTTTCCTAAATTTATGGCTACTTCACGTTCTCTTCAGTACGCTGCACACTTCCCAACAAAAATGCGCAGTTGCTTCATCATTGTTACAGCGCTACGCTCTGCGCACTAGGCAACACACATAAAAACAGATCAGAAAAGGCGCTTGAGAAGACATGAAAATCAATAAGTAGTTTTTTTATGCATAAGTATACCGTGCCTCATCCCTGCACTCAAGTAATTTCACGTTATACAACAAATAATTAACTCACGAAACTTACTACCAACCAAGCCCATCCGATAGAGGAATAAAAGTCACATGGCGTTCCCAGGAATAATTGAAGGAACTCATGGTGTTCTCTGGAGGTTTGTTCATTTATTTACAGAGAGTGGTCCCCGTACAGAAACACTGTCAACATACAAGGCATTCGTAACAAAAATAAATATGAGACTCACCACATAAAACATTAACCAGTAATAAACCAGCAAAAGAAAAAAGGAAGAGAAATAGGTTGCAAATTATTTGAGGAAAAATGTGTAATGGTCAAGTTAAGGTTAAGTTTTAAGGGGGCAGAGAAAAGGGATCACCGCCTAAGAGGAGTGAATTCATTAGGAGGGCGAGACGAAATAAGAGCGAGTTAAGAAAGCGAAAAGTTTATTTAATGACTTAAATCTTTCGGTTTCGCCGGAGAAAGACCGAGTCAAAAGCCTTTATTCTTTCCGAGAATAACTTCGAAGAAGACATCCACGTGAAAAAGACGTTCTTTTCTCCACCAATAGTTCCAAGAAAGTGACACATGGGCCTTACGCAACGACACTTTCGAATGTTTGGAAGAAGCACCCATGGGCTTCTCCCACATCTCAAATGCAAGCGCATTTCCCTGCAAGCGCATCTGATCGTGTCCCGGCCCCACCTAAATCAGCCTAATCCTAAAACTGGTCCCGGACCAATACGAACTCTTCAAAGAGCCTTGGGGTTGTAGACACGGGACGAAGGTGAAAGACCCTCTATCCCCTAAAAAACGGACATGCAGACGAATAGATAGACGGACGCTCAGACAGACGGACCGACAAGAGTAGAGAAGCTCCCACAGAATGACCGACCGACCTCGTGGGCACGCAACTGTAATTCCGGTGACCCCTTCCGAAGGCGTCCGGACGGAGACCTTCGACTGCCTGCCTCCCTCCTCTCCTTCCTTTCCTCACTCGTTCTTTTTTTCTTTAATAAGCCCCATAAAATACGAGTCCCTCCCCTTCGGAGTTCCATAAAAAGTAAACTTTGAGGAACGTGGTGAGGGGGGTCAGAGTGGAGAGAAGGGGAACGGAACTGAGGGATCATTGGGAGGGGGTTTTGTAGAGGAGATGAGAGCGTTAAGGGAGCAGTTGGGCTTTTACTTAGGACAACAATTACCAGAAAAATATCGATAGTTGGGACCCATAGACCACTGAAACTAAAATGTCGATGCTGAAATAATATTGAACTTGGACCTAATATATTTCAATAGATATCAATGGAGTAGCAACTCACATCTTTGCATAAAATTTAAATAATGTTATTTAAAAATTAACAGCGACTGTTTAGGTGATTTCTAAAATGTAAAGAGAAGCTTTCTCCAGAAAAAAATGCACTAAATTAAAAAATACAGTGAAGGGATCGACGCCACAACTAGGAGCGTAGAAATCGCCATCAATATGGCAGCAAGCGCGTTAAATTTCGAAAATATTCTTTCAATTCCATTTGACAACATTTAATGAACATGCAAATAACTTGGGTGCTTACAATGTGTGTACCTAGAAAAAAATCCACTTGAGTAAATATGTGTTAAATAGAAATGAATTAATGGGGAAATTGATTACGACGCCCAGTATCGCTCAAAGTAAAACTCACTTCAACAAATCTGTGAAATATAATCCTTATCCTATAAGCTTTAATTAAAATTAAAGCCTCAAGCTAAACACTTAGCGGGTCCAGAAAATATGCTTGTCCAACTGACGGTACGTGACTTTTCAACAAGATTCAATTGAAAGTCACCGGAAGTTTTGAAAATGACTACCATCTCTCAATGAACAAAATAACTAGCAATTGATGCGATTTTAAACTCGAAAAACTGTATATATTTAAATCAAGGGAAAAATAACATTGCCTACAGTACATCATGATTATAACATTACCTCAGTTAACTTCCACTGAATATATTATTTCCATTCATGAAAACCTAGGTTATAGTCATACATATTGTGCCATCTTACAAATCACATTCCTCAGATGACACCATATGTTGAAACATTGGCCGTGAAATATATAAGTACATCATTGATGGAGGAGTTCCCAGAAACCGAACCCTAAATCGTTGATTACAAGAGCATTATCAATGTTTGTCTTAAAAATAAAAAAACACGCTAGATAAATATTAAATATCGACGGCTCCGATTGGAGAAAACAATGGCATACTAACATCGATGAGATGGAAATAACGGTGAGGGAGCATTGAACAACGTACGCAAAAACATCAACCGTTGGATTCCAAGCATCGATGCTCATTCTTAGTGCATCACATGGGCCGGAGCACTGTATGTTGGGGTCATAGCATGCAGGGGGGTACAGCCAGGCGCGCGCACAACCAAGCAGTCTTAAATTCGGTTGGTAGTCGTCCCACCCGAAGGCATTACTCTCTTTCCACGGCGGCACACAAGGACCAATCTCCTTTACCCCCCTCTCCGTACAAAAAGATCCCGGGGGCTCGCGTTGGTCGTGATAGAGGGGGAGGGGAGATTGTATCCACGGTAATAAGACGAATGGACCCATCTTATGCCCCCTCTCCTCTTCCTATCGGCTCTCACATGAGGAAGAACAGGAATTCCTCACTCGTAGCCGCTGCATCGGCGCTTCTTCTCCGGCAGTTTGTTATCCGGGCACCAACACCGCTCTCACCGAGAAGCCATCAATTCAAAGCATCAGCGGATACATTCCGGAAGAATTACTACCACGAGAACAACTGTATGATTGGGTCCAAAATACTTTTCGGCATCATATTTTTACGGATCATTATCGACAACTGCTGATACCTCACATCTGGGTATACCGTATGCGAATGGCATGAGAGGATGCCTCGTAGGTGGGTACGCTGGAGAACCGCATGGCATTGCTTTCATGCTACTTTTTTTTAGAAGTATGATGCTACTCTTCTGAGTGACTAGCTAAAGTGTGTTTTCATAGTTTGGGTGTCATAGTTTTCAATGATCGTCTTCGAACCAGAATACATTATTTCCTTCATAAATCTCTGTGCCTATATTCCAATATAAAGCATAAATCTTTATGATAAATTTCGTCTTAACGAAATCACATTCACGGCATTACGAATCTAATGGGAACTGCGGTGTTCTTATTGCTGCTCTTAGCTTTACAGTGAGCATTAGAATTTAAGAAAAAAAATTCTTTTTAATTCAACTCCACTCTAATGGAACAGGGGATGTGATATATAGAGACGCGTAGAATGAAGTTTGTATGATAAACATGTAATTTGGTGATTCGCAGACTCCAACAGAGAGAATGAATAACTTGAATAGCAGGGAGCGTTTCAGATAAGCAGGAAAGATGCTTTTTCGTAAGCGTCAGGACCACGTCTAAGGATGCTGCAACTGTTAGTGTGGGGACTGGGGGTCTGACATCTCCCTCCCCCACCATCCTCATTTGAGCTCCAGACTGCGTGAGTCATCCCCCCGGAAGAAGAAGGAGAAGGGACAAGAAATTTGGTGTGAGGGAGGAGAGATGTGCTCCATGGAAGCCCCACCCTGAGTACGCCTCCAAGACCCTTCCCCACTATACAATCCCCAACACAAGAACCATTGGGTAGGAACTCTTCCCATACCATTCTTGCCTTTACCAAACCCTCTCTCCATTGTCGAAACCTCCCCTATTATATATATAAAGCATCTTCAACCTTTCTTCTTTTATGCTTGCCCTAACCCAATCCTTAAAGGTTCCCATTCCACCATTTTACTTCCACCTCACCCCCATTTGAATCCCACCTCTCGCCCAATTTGACAGGACTCGTCATCTTCACGGACTGTCATCTCCCCCAACATAATTCCTCCACACTCCTCCCGTCTCCATGCCAACACTCCCACCCCTAAAAAACAACCACTCTTCCCAACTTCTCTGACCTCCCTCCTTTTTCCATGTGTCACCTCCTCCCGTATCCCCATGGCAACCCTTTTTCTCTTCCGTCGGATCATCGCTCCTCCTTTTTTTTAAGTTTTAAGGACGGACGAAAATATCGGTTTTTAACGCGGGTACTAAATCGGTGATCGCCATGATGGTGGCTGCCGTTTAAATGCAAATGTCCGAACACAGTCCCCGTATCATTCTCTTACCGTCAGACGTTGAGTATTTTTTCTCCACTTTGTCCTCCCATTTGAAAGGTCTGAGGGCACTCAGTGACGAGCGACTTGAAACTGAAAAACACACGGGTTCGCCTCTCACGCCACTGGACAGCTTCTGAGGGCAATTGATGCCCTAATATTGACACAAGCATTGCTCCCTGCTCTGGTAGATATCTGTAAAACGTCTAAACCAATTTAAAGATGATGGCAATGACGCGTAATGAATAGCCATCGCTTTTTAGACATCACATCACGAAAGCCACCGATAAAATTTTCCGGTGAAGCACTAGTTTAGGTAAATCAGTTTTTTCAAAAGGAAAACAACCTTACAAATTCATTTTTTTAAATATACAAAAATTAATAGTGCTCTGAGGTTTGCATGCATATATGGCAAACAGGTTACTTTCTACCTTTACTTTCTACACCCTGTTATCTATACTATCACCTATTCTGTATCGTTTTTGTCGATGATATTTCATGTGGAAAACAGGCATAGAATGCAAAAGAATTCAAAGAAACGTGTAAAGAATAGCCACCACTTTTAAACTTTGAATACCAGATGCCCTAAGACACACGATTAAAAACATAATGAAAAATAGTAACTTTGTGATTCCACTATGAAACTATCGTATAAAGTTTCGTTCAGGTTTCATTAAGTTACGACTGAAACTACTAATAAATTAAAATAATTTTAATGATCATCCTTTAATGAGCTAGGAGCTGCTTATTCCGAATGATGCACTACTAAGCTTCAGAAACTTGGGTCGCCAATATGATCATAATCCCTTTGAAAACGCTATAAGCTCAAATGGAACAAACTTTATTCCGCACTCACTACACGGTTTTCGGATTCTGCATGCTTATATTCTAAGGCAATGGTTCCCAAAGAGGGGGCTTTAATCTAGGGGGCGAAGAGAAACAGGGGAGCGGCAGAGGCGTGTGCATGGTACTCACCCATTGGCATCATATACATACGCGTCCTGGCATAAATAAACTATTTATCAATTTGAATTGAATTAACCATCGATTTAGTCACAATTGTTTGAACATTATTTGATGATATGCTTGTTTTGTCCCTGTAGTCTATGATTCTGGTTATAATTTTAAAGCTAATGGTTGGGGGTATGGCGTTAGTTATAGGTTTTTAGAACAAAGGTGGCTCGAAAACGTTTGGAAAACACTGTTCTAAGGCAATTCTGAGGAGAAAATTCTGCAATGTGCATTCTTCCTAAATGGTTACATAACTTTTCTTTATATTCCGTTTTTTTCTTCTACGTTAAAAAGGCTCAAATTTTGTCCCGTGATTTCGATTATTATCCTATCTTGTAATAAGCAACCTTCTATTGTTCTTAGGAATTCCATTCCAACTGTGTCAAGCTTTTATTGAGAGACGCACGCCTCGCTACTACAACGGTATTACCGGAACTGCCACAATTTCGTGCAATTTTTGGATTCTGCGTGCTACTTTCAAAATAATATATTTTTAGCGGTTTACGTGAGTTCATAATCGAACTCTGGGGGGGTTAAAAAGAGTAGGCTCTCCTTGGAGCACGGAGATTTTTAAATTATATCTTACGGACAAGGACACATATAAGCTTTAATTTTCACTCGTGAGGGTTACTCCGAAAGAACTTCCCCGAAAGGAGGCGAGGCAAATAAACTTCGGATGTGCGACATCCACCGTAATAACAAAAAAATAATATGAGGTATAGGGGGAGATGCTGACGCAGAAAATAACCCTTAACGCTTTCCACTGCTCAACTTGGGGTGCGCGCGAGATGAAACCATTCTCCCATTCTACGCAGTACTCATTCTTTCACGACTCACCTCGGTAATGTTCCCCGTTCCCTCCAAACTTTCCCTGACGGAGCACTTGCGGAGGCCCTTCAGCCGATATTCGATTTTGAATATCAAACACCTTTTCAACATCGTATCGAACATTTTCGGTACTTCATCTACATCTACATATTACCCCGCAAGCCGCCTCAATAGGCGTGTGGCGGGGGGTGTTAGGACACCAGCCGTTTACATATAAAATGGACACGCTCTAATGAAATTACGCCTAGCATTTATTATAGTCCCTTATTGTTCGGGGGAAAAACGAATTCCCATACCTATCCGTTCGGCAAAATATCTCTCTTAATTTATCGTTTCTGTCGGACCTGGAAATATAGTGGGGTTCTAATATGATGTTCTCCGTGTCGCTCTGAAAGATATCTATTCTCAATTGTTCAAGTAATCTAAGCCTCGCGCGCAGCCTCCGAGTCTCTAGCGGCTCCCAGCCTAATTCGTTTAACATCTGTGTAACGCTGTCTGTACGCCCGTAGCTGCTTTTGACGAATCGTGCAGCTTTCCTTTGTATTTTATTAAGTTCCCGGACTAAGTCTTTCTGCACCGGATCCCATATGTTCGCTGCATATTCCATTGCTCCCAATCGTTTTTGCTCTGCAGCAGTAATTGTCCAGGCTTCACTGCTTGGTTAGAGCAGAGCTCCAAATATACGTTTTGATGAAATGCTTCGATGCCTACTTCCAGGCTTGTGTTACAGGCTGTTAGGAGACTCATTTTCTGGCAGAATGTCTTCTCCACATGCACGATTTTTCTCACACTATCTTTCTTGCTTCCTTTACAATGGCTTGAAATCCTCGGGTAAAAAAATGATTGCACTCGCGCGAGTTTTTGCCGCCTGATTTGACGGAGGCTCGGTCTTCTTGATTTATCCCACGGACCACAACCTTGATTTTCTTAATAATAATTTTCAAGTTTAATTTCTTCATAGTTTTGTCCATACATTCCGGAATTCTCGTCAGATCTTCTTTCTTCTCAGCCAAATTGCTATGATTAATACATAAATTCATAACTGCAGATGCTATCAGAAAAGTGAAACTTGCTGGTTTTTTCTCACATGGCAGCCACATATAGTTTTTCCTGATTTTCCAATCATTGCGGCAGCACAGGTGCAAAGATATACACCAGAGAGGGTGAAATTCGCCATGAAGAAATCATTTGACCAGACCGGGATTCGAACGCGGATTGCCGGTCAGGCTACACAACCAAGCTACATTAATAAGAGCTATGTTTGTACGAACGAGTTGTTCTCGTTCCCAGTCAACATTGTGGCACAGGAGAAGTGGTCGTTCATGGTATGCCACAGTCGTGGAGACTAACGTAACGTTGTCTCTTTCGAACGACTAACCTTTGACAAATTTCCCAGTCATTGTGTTCGTTCAAATGATGTGGCTCGCAGTCACTCGCACTGGTGTAAATGTATTCAGCAAAGAGGGTGAAATTCACAATGAAAAAAATCATTTACATGACGAATTTCACCCTTTTTGGTAAAAGTTTTTCCTGATGTTACCACGGTATTGCACGGCTACCGCGGTCTCACACAGCTCCCTATCCTCCGGTTGCAGCGGCCCCCAGAACTTCTTCCCCCATTTTACTCCATCTTAGTTCCTGCACACCCAGCATCCCAATTCACTCGCTTTTTTTTAAGACGGGTGGAGGCAAAAGTAAGTGCGAGTTTATATTGCGTAGGCGCCGGTTTGACGCCTTCATTCACCCTACTCTACTTCGCTCCTTCCATCGACCCCCAGCTCTATTGCCCATCATACCCCCAGTATGAAAGCCACAGGGGGAGGGGAAGAATAAGAGAGGGTACACCAACATGGGGGGAGGATAACGCAAGGGAAAATATGTGAGTGAGCGGGGATAGGCTCATGGGAAGGGCTCAAAGGGAACA
Organism: Pyrrhosoma nymphula; assembly: GCA_963573305.1. Taxonomy (NCBI): domain Eukaryota; kingdom Metazoa; phylum Arthropoda; class Insecta; order Odonata; family Coenagrionidae; genus Pyrrhosoma; species Pyrrhosoma nymphula. The sequence continues at coordinate 53,911,781 of OY754337.1, forward strand.
CGAGAAACTTCGAACGGAGACGCCGTTATGGAACCCAACACGTTGGACGGCTTAATATATAAATATATCTCGGGAATCCCTGGGCCGAGAGAAATACTGAAGCATCCCCTGTTCCAAAGCCTTCGTAGTATCAATCTGGTCAGGGGGAAATCGTCATTACCTAAGTGCGGGAATCCTTCATTTGTGTCTTTTTGAAAGACGCGCTGAGGGAGGAATTGTATTTTTATTTTCTTATGAGCTGTTTTGGGGAGCTATGATGTGCTACTGAAAGGAAAGAATATACGGATGCCACATCATGGGGGAGACGTTCTCCGCAGATCTTCCCAAGGATTCATAAGGAAAGGATGATAAATATACGGGAATTTGACTGCAAAACGGTGTTCCCTTCTTTCCCTTATTTAATGGAACATTCTCTGGTTTACAAGTGTATCCCAGAATAAAGATTTGCGGCCGAAAATTATGTGGTTTATCAACAGTCGTCATTTATTTGGGCCTTGATTCTGAATCCAATAAAAAACGCTGATTTTTTCGGATCTCCAATTAAACAAACCAAGGAGCCAATTGCATAATACTATGACTATCTAATGATTCAACCACGACAACCATCTTCTCCAATGTAGGGGCGTTGATTTTGTGGCATGGGACGAGGCACGACGATCTCATAGTGCAAGTGTTCTGGTGTTTATCGTTTCAAGAAAAATATTCATGAGACCATGATACATTTCGTATTCAATTTTGATGTGATTTGAGAACCATAGATTCATTCAGCATCTGAGATCATGAAAACCCGAAGTGAGAATAAATCATTAAACATAAACAATACACTAACAATCACATCATGAATTGAGTAAATAACTAACGATCTTCAGTTTTTATATGAATGGATAATTTTGTCACCGAATTCCAAGAATAGAAACATTGGCATTCAACATTTTCTAGATTAGGAAACGATAAAATTAAAGTAGTTACAAATTTATACGCAAAATTTAGACAACAAACAAGGAAACTTGCTGACATTAGACGTGATTGAACGCTAAGTTGTCTATTTTTAAGCTGTTCCTCAGTCATGTAGCTCGTAGACAAAATTGCCTTCAACCTTTATTTCCAGAAGAGTTGCCGACAAAGAAAGCAAGGTGACAAGCGTCTGCGAGGAACAAAGGTCGCCAAAAAGGAGAATAAAGGCCTGCGCACTGCATAATATATATCCCGAGAGACCAGCACAAATCGATTCTCTGGCCTTCCCAATCAGCGCGCAAACCAAATCCGTTCCAGTTTATTTACGGATATCTTGCGCGTGGAACAACAGACCGAGCCGTCTGTTATGCTACGAGAACGAGCGATCTTAAAGTCTATATATTTATAGAACCGGACCTGCAGGGCATGGAAAAAAAATATATAAGAGAAAAGGCAATTTGATCTTTACGATATTTTCTAACTCTGCTAGCTCCAAAACCTAATCAGAAGACGTGGTTTTTTTTAACTGCAAACGTGGGGATAATTCAAAATGTTTTATGAACCAATCTTGAAGGTTTGTTTTACAACTCCTCTGAGAAAATCATGACAGATTTATAGGAAATTAGCCACCGGAAACAAAAATGTAGCGAGCGAGTTAACTGAATTTTCCTTTAAAGACTAGCGAATAAAAATTTGACCCAAATATCGTCTTCTAAAACAACTTTTCATTTCAAGTCACAATGGTATCATCATCACTATTTATCATTAAAATAAATAAAAATCTCTAAACCTGCCGTTTTTTCCGTATAAAATAGCACAGGAGGCTAAACTGCGTAAAATATAACTGAGAGAGATCTTTTACCATAAATCCTCACAATACTAAACGAGTAGTGGTCAACTCACAGGTTTGATTTATTTTAAAATATTAAAATTTAGTTTTTATGCAAAGAAAGTACTAAATATGGCAGGATAGTTTTTTATTCATTGAGGAACTACCAAAAATAGGCGCTCACACAATGAGAAAAATATAATCAAATTAAAAAAAGAAGTAGGATCTAAGTCTTTCCCGGCGAATGCTTAGGATGAATAGTTCTCGGGTTTCCAGCCGGGTAATGGTGTTAAATTGCACCCTGCGCGGTGAAGTTTAACAACATTATCCGGCTGGAAACCCGAGAACTATTCATCCTAAAAAAAGAAGTTCTGTTCATTTATTTAAACATTTACGTCCCAATGCTAGGAGCCAATCGACCTCGAAGAACATATAAAACATCGGTTCAATCAAAAATATCAACACTGACATACCTTATCCTATAATTACTCACGGCAGCAATTTTTAATCGCATGCAAACATTCGTGCACATTCTCCGCATCTGAGAATTTAAAACTTTTAAAATTTTACTTCAGTACGCATCCGGAGTAGATACATAGGTCCTCAATTTTCGTTCTCGAAAAAAAAAGTCTTATAAATTCAATTTTCCTCGATAATTAATGGTATTTCCCACTATTAAATCGTAGGCAGGAGAGTAAAGAGAACCTGGATACCACAAATTTCAAGCAGCGACGTCTTTTGACGAGTAAAACTCAACCCTCAACCGACCCTGAGAAACGTTTCGTCTGGATTACGCGGGGAGTGAGGTGGATGGTAGACACGCGCTGAATAAATAAACAACCAAACGTCTTACATGGCACACTCGAAAGGACAGATTTCAAAAATCCTTTCCCCCTTGCCTCCCCTCCAAACTTTCCTCTCCCTATTCCATCACACCTCTCACCCTCAAACCCTTTCCACTCCTCCTCTCAAAACCAACGCACCCTTCTCTCTCTCCTCTACTGCTTCCCCCCAAGCGGACTGACTCCATCCACGAGGAAACTCCACAGGACCAATATCCTCTCTCCCTTCTCTTTTTAAGTCTCCTATGGAAACCAGTCAGCCGCCGCGCCGCAGCCGAAACCCATTATAATAATAATAAATTACCTCGTTTCTGAGGAGGGGCGGGATTGCTCCTAGGAGAAGGGGGAGGAAAGGGTGATGGAGGGGAGGGTTTCTTTTGAAAAAGGACGGGGAAGGAGAAACATTTTTCCTTCCTTCCGCTGCACGCCGCAATGGATTCCGGACGATGACACGGAGGGGAATCTCGGGTATCTTAGGAAGGTATAATTAGGTTTTTGGTACTTCGACAGCTAAGGTCATTCTGTACCATGCTCGAACCTATTTATTCAAACTGAGAAAGTATGACGAGGTTTCGACACAGTTTTTTCCACATGCAATTTTATTTTCCATGATACCATTGTTTCGTTACAGAGTAACATCATCAGATGGATATCCCTCAGACTACGCTTACCCCTTCACTCTGAATATAGTCTATATATAGAATACCCTCAGTTCCCTTGAATATACGTAGTGCTGTATGACTGAGTCTTGCCACCTGACTGACTGACTCTGTAACGAAACAATGGTACCGTGGAAAATAAAATTAAATGTGGAAAAAGCTAAGTAGAAACTTCGACAAAATCTCTTGGTATGAAGGACATCCACAAAGTTACGCCCGAAACAATTTCCTATTTATTCATATCAGTCAAAAAAATCAAACCAGAGAAATATTTAGAATTGAAAAAAATAAGATATTCACAGTATTTTTGAAAAGGCCCGTTTCTCATTAAAATTCTAAAATGCGACTGAAATTCTCACCTTAAATGATTTTTTTTAGGTTTCCCGAAATCTCGGATATCTTCAACTAAGAAGGAGCCATTGACAATGGAAGGGTTATGGTAGCACAGGAGAATATTGAAGCTCATAAAATACGCAATCACGGCCATATGGAATGGATCGCTTACAAGGAGTTAATACACAGAAAACATCTAGGCATTAGTAGCGTTGTTGTTGCGTTTACGTTCAGTCGACTCTCATCTATTCTCTCGACATGATCCAAACCAACGAAGCACGCTCCTTATAAATACAATGTCCATTACCGTCCATTCCACTTTCTTTCATGATACATAGTTATTAAAAATATTTCGCAATGCCATTTGATGTTGATCTAATTAAGCAATGTCAAGAAAGAATGGCCTAATATGATTTGGTCAAATTGTTGGATGTGTTAGACGTGCACCTTAGATTTAAGAAGATAATAGATGGAACCATACGGTACGAATAGCACAGGGTAATATTGAAACCATTAAAATGCGCAATCGGCCATATTGAATAGAGAGGTTGTATATTAAATTTTCCGAAAACATGGGAATCAGCAGCGAATTTGTCGCGGTAAAGAGATGATCGATCTAAACAAAATGCAAAATGGAAATTATTTTTAAAAAACACTGACTGAATTATTAATATAATGGTGGTAAAATCGTGCACTGTAGCCATGTTATGTGGATCATGTTTCGTAAAACCAGGACTTTAGATGGAACTATACGGTACGATGGCGCAGTGGATTAATATAAAGCCTTTAAAATACACAGTCATCCATATTGAATGGATAAGTTGTGCAGTAAATACACAAAAAATCTAAGTCTTATCTATTAGTGGAGTTTTTTCAGTAGATACTGTAATGAGTTTCCTTGAAAAATGCATAACACAAATAATTTCTTTAAAAAACCACTGCATTATTCATAAAATTTATGGAAATAGCGCGCCATAGACATGCTACGTGGATCATTTTTCGCATTAAAAAAACAGGCTGCATGTCGTGCATCAAGAAACCATCTAGTCTCTTCTTTAATCTATAAAAGAGGGTGGAAAAGGACAGGGGGGGATTCTCAGTGGATGATTGGGGAAGGAAGAGAGGCTGCGTTACCATGGAAACGAGCTTGGCGGGACCTGACTCTGGCAATATATTGCACTCGGTGGACCTTCCGTGCCGTGACACGTTAAATCTCATCTATTTTTGAAGATATACTACTTTTAAAAAGAGTAGCATAAGCTTTTACATTAGTTTTCATATGGGGTGTTTCATTTCATCTCCAGTGTAAATTGTTCCAAAACAAGATAAAAACAGGTTTTTTCTCGATTGTATAAACTTTTTCCATTATATGGAAAACGTAATAATATTAACCTCAGAGTTTTTTTGTTAACATGTTAATTTATTTAACTTTTATGCCTGCCAAAGTAAAAGGCCTTTGTGTTATATTTGGTATTCAGAAAATAAATAAACTAATTACACAAGCTAGCAGCATATAGTTCCTTGGCCTATTAAAAAAATGATTTTGATGTCGGCCTCAGTGGTGGCGGGGTAAAGTCCTAAAGTTTTTCACTTGCCCAGGGCATGATTGTTTGTCAAATTATGGTGGTTCGGCCCCTGAGAAACCTGACGACAAGCCAATGGCTTATCGGGATTTCAGGGGCATACGGACCACCAGAATCGTCGGGGAGCAAAAAAAATTACTTCCCTGTATAATTAGCTATTTTTTTAAACTGGGTAACAAAATTATGTATCAATGAATCACTCGGCCAAATAGTAGAAAATATCTAATAGTTTAGGTATCATAAAAAATCAAGTATGAAACATATGTAGCTTAATCTCAAGTGAATGCATGTAACTCTGTGAATGCATGTAACGAACATAATGATAAAATAAAATGTCAATGTATTGTTACATACTTTGTTCGCAGATTGAGTATCACCCAGACTATTTATAGCACAAAAAATAATAAAATATCCTTTTTCCGACATTTTTTCCCAATTAAAACAATTTTCAGCTTTTTCCTCTTTCCTATTGTAAAAGAAAACCATGTTGACGAAATGACAATTTTTGACTCACCCATAGAATAAAAAATATCTATTATTCAATTTTTTCGTAATGTAGGCTCATTTGTAAGTTTGGTTGGATGCCTGCGTCGAAGAACGTGGGACTTGACTGTGATTCCTACACGCTCCGAGTGAAATCACTTCACGTTCCAAAATATATCACACGACTACGGTGGCAAACAGCCAAGCGCCTTTCGAAACGCAGATATTGGGGCCTCAAACTCGATGGAAATTTTATTTACGAGCCCAGAGAATTGAAAATAAAGGCTTCAGATTCATTCATGCTCATAAGAAAAACCGCTAAGAGTACGTCTCAACTTCATTTATATCAATGAACATCCTCACCAGTAATTAAGAGCGAAGACACTAGCTACTCGTATCGTAAGATCCCCGTAACTTATCGCCACTAAAAATGATTGGCACGGCAAAATGTCGTAATTTAAGGAGTATATATCCCAGTCTTTCTGATTTATTTAACTACGATAAATGCAAATACTCATCTATCATAAACCTACCTTAAAATAGGTCAATTTCATTGAAGTACATTCTGAGTTTTAATTGCAAAAAGTATCCAAGTTATTTGGGAATTCATATTTAAGTTTTTAAATATTTACCAATAACTCTTAAGTTTTTATCTATTCCAAAGAAGTTTGAAATTCGCAAAATGTTACCACTGGTTTCGATTCAACGGTTGCCATGATAAGATATTCTAAATTACCACACTGAGGACAATATGCTATTCTTTCAAGATTCTGTTCAAAAGTTTTAAAGTTTCAAGAATAAGATATCTACCCATTATTTTCCAAGGTTTCATAGACATTTTCTAAGTTCTATTTCATGAACGTTTATTTTCCTCGAGATTTTAAAACCAATCCACGACGATAACTGTTGCAGTAATAGCATCCAAAAGCAATTGAAAGGCATTTACAATGAAATGGACGAAAATTAAGCATTAATTATATACGCAATATCTTCAGACTTCTAAGCGTTTCCGAACAGATATTGCAGAATACATTCACCAACTTGTGCTAGTTCTCCTCGAAATTATTTCTCTCCTCGCCTAAATAGAAGGAATTTAATTTGTCTCACCAGTCCAATACAACAGACAAAATCGCAATAACGACAATTAGAAGAGAAGTTCACTCGATGAATAAAATAAAGAGGGTGTTTCTTTCGGGAGTTTTGAGACCATGAACCCTCTGATTCTTCTTAGTGAAACTTCCCCCGAGCCATAAAAAGGGCAGAAACGAAAAAGAATATTTGCATTATCAAACGAATGGGATGATGATAAAACTCTGCCCGCCTCAAAACCCTATGCAAAGCCAGAACAAATTTAGTCGGAAATGAAGAAGGCAGGCTGACAGGAAATGTATTCATTGCCAGTCAAAGATAGCACCACAGTCCCTCATAAAATGCGTGATAAATAGCAACATTCATTTAATGGAATAACTTCACCTCGAAAGACTTCAGTGACAGAGAAAAAATGGGATTCGATTCTCTTCTGAATAACTTAAGAGAATTTCTCAGATTGAGGATGTTGACTTAGAACGACGGAGATAAGAGAATCTTCTGCAGCATAGCGGTCCGCCATTCCAGAGATCAACATTCAAAACCTACATATTTGCATGATTGCCAAGAATTAACTGAACAGCTATTCAATTTTTTAATAAGCAATGAAACAAAACTTCTGCCATTGCAAAACATTGACCTATATTAAACATGTTATCATATTAATTGTGCATAATTTTCCGAACATTAAATCCCAGTGAACATTTTTTTCGAGGGCTGACAACACTAAAGGGATCTAACCCATATGAATAAATATAACTAAGGATTTGCATGCCAAAATATCTTAATTTACTCTGTTAAATAGGAGTTTACTAATACTCATGACTTTTAAGCATCTGGAAATGAACACGCTAATGAAGGAAAACTACAATAAAATATATTTATGGCTTAAAATTTGAAGGAGTCTAGCATTATCTTACACCGAAACTATCCGTTATCTTGCTAAGTAAACTAGTTAACTGTTTTAATTACACTAAATCATACTAAAATGATGATAAAATTGTACAAATTATACACTGTAAATAAAAAATACCTAAAATTCACCCATGCCAGAGCCTGGAATGTCAGCCAGTTCACGAAAAATACTGCAAGTGACTGCATAAGACAAGCTAAATGTTAAATGAATTTTCAACCCAACTTAATGAGTGCCAGGGTCTTCAGCACATTTCATAGTGCGTAATGAGGTGAGATGAATTTTCCAATGAAATCAACCATATTCTAAACTCACACGCTTCTTCCACGGAGACGTTCGCTTAAGCCACAATCCTTATTGCACAAACCATGCAGTTAAATTTGAAATTATAATAAATAAATATGAGTCAAACAAATCGCATGTGCTAAGGATGGCAACTGATTAACGGGAAGCGTAGGAACTGAATGGGTCAAGACGGAGAATCTAACCATATTGCTCACGGTGTAGCAGACCGGAATGCGAGTTATCAGAATCGTTCTATAAATCACGGCACAAGGCATGAGGTTCATTCAACTGCGTGGATATCCCAAAGGAGACACACCCCCATAGCTTCGTCCTTCCTCGCCCACGGGAGTTTATAAAATAAATACGCACATATTCTCGGGCGTATGCACGAGGAACCCCGGATTGAAATTTTCACCCCCTTTCGGACTAAGGAAGAGAATGATGAGGCTCATGAGAGTAATGCCGACGCATCAATCTCAGTCGGGCACGTGAATGAATCGGGTGACCAGGTCTCCCCGCCCGCAAGATCACTGATGAGTCCGATGGAACCCCCTGGAGAAGGTAATAAGCCACCTCCTTAACCCCGGCCATTCATTTCCACGTGGAGCAATGAGATGGATATGTGTCTGACAAAGAAGATAGTGCAAGTTAGGGTGCTACCATATACGGCGTCAATAGGGGGAAGGGTCGATTAGGGTGTTCCACCAGAACTACAGATAAAACGCAGCAGCTTCTTCACCATTATTCAACTTAGCCTACAATTTTATGGGAGCAAAACGTACTTCATTACGTTTTTAGGGCAGTACAAGTAAATTCCCTAGACAACATAGCCATTTTGTTGCAAAATAAATGAATATTCATAGTTCTACTACACTGGTAGCACACGGTGTAGTGCATGCTAGTGAAATTTTGCCTTCTGACAGGTATTTGCAAGTTTTTACTAATTCATCAACAATCATAGTTTCATTAGGAAACTTTAGTAGGACTAACTGTATGGCATTTTGGTAAAAGCTCAACCCCTGCCCTACACCCTTGAGGTGACTTTCGAGGTATTATGCAGATGTAGATGAGCTTGAAAAAATGTCGTATTCCCTCATGAATGGGACACCGCTAAAAGGATAACAGTTTGCAGTAGGAATTATTAAAAACGTTTATATGCAACATGGTTATTAGAGGGATCCCACGTGAAATTATCGTAAAAAAAACATCAATAGATTTCTGCCAATCTTTTATCTAGGTTAATGTGAAGTCTCTTTTATTCTAATCCGATTATCAAGGGTAGGTTCTAGACTTGCAGCGAGGCAGCCGAGTTCACACAAATAATGAAGGATGCGTACAGTAAAGATTGTCTTGATCATATATATTCTCTTCACCATTTATCTACAATGATTTTCTTGGAGGTATAATTCTTTGGCTTTAAGAGGACAGCTGACACACAAATATCACATGGTACCTACACGTCAATGCCTTCATTTGCGCCCTCTGATAAGGATACTTAAGGCTTGCAGACAATTCAGATCATTCTACGTCTCCTAATGCGAGTATGTGACCGCTCCATAATTATTTTTCAAAATACAATGAGCTATTGATGAATGGGCAATTATTATCAGAGGTAGTCGTTTTACTGAGATATATTTTGGTGGAATTAGAAGTACTGCCATCTCCTATGCCGAGATCAAGAAACAGACTATGGCGAAGCAAGTTCTCGGTTACGGATGATCTGAAGGAGAGGATATCATATGTATATACAGTTTGTATACATGAGGTCGTTGAGTTGGGAAACCCTTTCTCAGCCTAATTGATTTTAGCCGGGGGATGCTTGAACGCCAGGACACATGAATATCTCGACCTGCAGAGGATCTAGTTGGTGTGGTGACTGAAATGTTGACTTTCCATCCAGAGGGCCCGGGTTCAAATCATGACAGTAGGGGAGATTTTTCATTGATATCGTGATACTTACTTGAGATCCTTGTGGAGGATACTTAAGTATAGTGCTACGTCCGTCGGACGGGGCGTTTAACTGAGGTCATCCTTAGCGCCGTTCATAAAAAGCAAGCTAATGCAGATGCCAGGTTTCTAAATTTCTCTTCCATACACCAGGTAATCCTCCACCTACCAACCCACGAATCCTCAGTGGTAGAAATGATCACCTCACCAAAATTACCAACTCGACGTGCAATACTCCCTCTCCACACGATCTCGTTTCAAATTTCACCAGGAAGCGGAGTAATGTCGACAGCGTTCCAGAGGACTTCGCCTCAAATCACCCGCACTGCCATAAACCTTCGAGCGGGACGTACGTGTCGTAACGGCCTGGCTTGCGCGATACACATCCTTAACATGAAGAGAGAGATTAGACCTCTTCCTCAGTGCCTTAACCCTGCAATCCCTCCCTCACAGCGGTACAATGATATTATTCATCACCAAGCCTTGAATTAGGGAAAAAACTGACGCGGGGGCGGAGGGCTTGGAAGGAAGGAGTGAATCTTTCTCTTCCGCCGTCACACGACTAGGGATCAACAATGAGGGCCTCTATTCCAACAATCCAAAGCCAGCTTCCGTCCAAACAAACCCCCTTGACGCCAGCACCGCTGCTACTCAAACATTCTACAGTCACCCCTTCATCCCCTTGACATGTCACTAGATCCACTTCAGGCTACCCCACGAGCAAACACCAGCGAGAAGCCTATTGAGGGAGTCTTAGGGTGGTGAGCACTAATATAGGGGAGGAATAGAATAAGGGAATCAAATCAGGCAAGTAGAGAGGCCACTGAATGCACGCGGTTACCAGCGCCTCAAGGCTCAGTAAAGAGTGCTGCATTAAACTTGGCGCACTATTTCGTTAGGGTAATAGATATAGCATGCATACATATCCTTGCATATGGACTTGTGAAGATCATGATGCAAAGGAGAGGAAAGCATACTTGAGATGTGGGTTGAAGCGGCCCAGCTTTTTTCCAGATGACCCTGCATGAGTCCTTCGACAACTTTGCCCGCTCATCAACGCGTGGTTTACGGTCAGTGTCCTCTAATCATCCGCTGGTGAGTGTCACCAAGTTTCACTATACCTATACTGCCCATAATTGCGGACATTTTCACCTCTAAGGGCAGGTTGGTAGAATGGTAAGGTATAGATTCATTTGGGGCATTAAGATAGTATGGAGATAAATCCGAAGTAAGCATTGGCATTCCCCATTCCCTCCTCCTTCATGTCTGGTGTCCTAACGCCCCCTTCTATATGCCTCTCATTTCATTCGAGTATTCTACCAGCTGATTGGTAGGTTTTTGGACAGTCCCCATTCTGTATCCCAACCTCATAGACATTGTCTCGCTTTCCCTCCCAAGGATGGCGCGCTATTAGATCCCTCTTCAATTCTTCATATCTTCTACCTCCTCTTATTTCGCCGAAAATTCCTATCCTCTTCCTTCCTCTTCCACGCTTCCCCAGTGTTCTAAAGGCCGTTTTACACGGGGCACGAAATTGCACAACTTCAAACTGCTTTTTTTTCTCAATCGGGCGTGCAATCATTTTCGAATTAGAGCAAGGGCTATTTTGCCATCTCGCATTCATGCATTCACGCATGCGTTCTTGCAATTCATGGCTTTACATGGTGCAATTTTACATGCACGTTCGTACGTACATCAGATTGTGCAATTACGTGCCCCGTGTAAAACGGGCTAAACAATAAGTCGGCTCGCAGGGTAGTATGTAGATGTAGCATACTCTTGATGAAAGGAACAGGGAGATTCCTGTGAAAAATCTCCGCTACCACCGGGAACCAAACCGTGGTCCTTGGCTTGGAAAGCCAGCACTCAAGGTACCATACCAACCCGAGCTCCACAACGCTTTAAGATTATGGATTCTTTTCGAACATGCAGGTGGAAATTCGCCAAAATGCAAAAGGATTTTTCAAAGGAGATATAGAGGTGGTGCATGATTATCAATTCGGGCGGACTGCGGGGACCTGGCAGGGAAACGGCGCTTACTGAACGACAGCTGAGCCCACTGAGTAAGAAAGTATTCTTATGTTAGTTATCACGATTACAAAAAGTATATGAAAACTACTCCCTCGAGAAATGGCTGAATTCGAAGTTAAAGGATAATTGTGCGACGCATACGTTAGATGTTTCTCTTATCACACTATTACAGTATCCTTTGAATATGGTAAATTTTCAGCAAGGTTAGCGATTTCTTCTTCTCGATGCGATTAATATCAATTACACCAACAAATCTTAGCCTCATTGTTTCAGAGTTTGAGTGCGAATGGTGAAAATAGGGATTTTTTTCATCGGATAGCACGCAATCGTTAAAATTAAAACCCCAGTGACCACATCCCCATCATGTTTAAGTAAATGTGAGATACAAATTTTCTAAATTTTCCTCAAAAAATCAAATATATAATCAATATGTGCATGGGTAAGCCGCTGGAATTATAAATTTCCTTTCAAAAGTGCATAAACACTTAGTAGTTATGTGATTCAAAACGGCATCTCGTTGGCCTTACGTCAACGCACGGTATCGTATCCCTATTAGGCATGGATTTCAGCGTGAAGGATCAAATCATAGTAGCTCACTGTCTTCCACAGAGGAAATTTAAACAATATATTTTTCTCAAATTAAGAAAACAGACCCGAAAATCACAAGAAAATAAGTCATATTGCTGTTGGCGACACCGTTCCATGCTCCACCGCGTCATCATTCCATGAAGGGTTCCCGATGACGTAGTGTTTTCACGTCGCCAAGCGCCAGTAATTTTTAAGAAGAAATATATTAATAATACATCATTGCACTCCGATAATACTCATGTCCTGAATATGACTATGCATCAATCGACATACAAACAAAGATAGAATTCACCAATCGCCACATAATTATAAGATGATTCTAAGAAAGTAATATGAATCAATTATATAAAGCTTAAAAGAGAATAAATGGCCAAGAAAACGCAGAAATGCCACCGAATGCAATGAGGGGTCAAATGGCCTAACCGTCCTTCTAGGTATTGCTTGCTGTAAAAAATTGCAAAATATACATCACGTGATTTTATTTGAACTCCATTAAAATATTGGTAAAAATGAACAAAGTTACAAAATTTCAAAGAAATGGAATAAAAAACAATCACTAAAAGTTTCGGTTGTATTCCAAAAAAGGTTAAAATGCCAATGCCGTCCTTGTAGCGTCAAGGGTAAGTACTTCAAATGCAAATAGTTTAAAAAAAATAATTCGCTTACACTTCAATTCAACACAAAAAAATTCACTGAGTAAGCAAGAGCGCAAATGAAGCATGGGAAACATTTGGTCACTTGTGCGAGTCAGAGAAATGGAAATCAAGAACCTTGTGTCGGCATCATGCTCCACTTTAAACATGCTGTTCGATTAACCCAAAATTACGCAAGAATCACGTCACATGAAAGGCATGATAAGTGAGCATCGCCATCCGGACTCGAACACAGGCCCGAGGCTTTGGATAGCCAGTGCAGATTCCATCGGAGCTACCTAATGTCGATGCGAGGGATCTGGTTTCCAAATAAGGAAGATCCAGACGGTCGGGACTCGCAAAGAATTCGTTCTTTTAACATTTCGACCTTCCTCCATTTCTCATTCAAGCGGGATTGGCAGCCACCGAGGCGATTATCTGCGTCGACCCCATTTGCAGACTGATGAATGGGGGGAATGTGAGACTGCTCCATTAAAAGAGTCCAACCAAATTCCAGACCTCATAGTCAACGTTGGGGGCGGTAAATACTGTATGAATGCGAACTTTTACCATCGACAACTTATTATGTTTACAGTCCCTCATACAGACGTGACTCACAGACGAATTCTTGTGAATAAATAATGTATATACTCGATAGCATACTCTCGAATTATCAATGAAAAAGATAGATTAAGGTCATACGGATAAATTAGTTTAATCAGCTTCTTAACAGCGAATCACAACTCACGTGATCTACATTCAAACAATTACGCAACACTAAAAATTCCGTTACTTTTCGCTGGAGGACTTGGTTGCAACTCGATTGATTCAATCATTTAGCCCATAAAAACCGACGTCCCTGTTCCAGTGGCTAATTATACATACCGAAGCATTTATAAGAAAATAAGTTAATCTTATAATGGAAAGTTTGATTGTCTTTTCTCGTAAATAAATGCCAAATGTATGCATGGGGGAGAGTCTTAAACCAATGTCAGCTCATGTAACAGTATCTAAGGAGTAGCAACCCCATGATCACAGGACAAGAACATGCTTAATATCACCTCCCCTACCACATCCTGAACTATTACTGGTTCTAAGTGAATTATCCTGCATGGGTTTTTTACTTTAGTTACAGGAATGTTTGTACGAACTAGGCGTATTGCTCTCGCAAATGTTCCTGGCGTAGACCTGCATGTCAAGGAGGGAAAGTGAAAGTGGAGGGGGTGAATGGAAAAGACGGAGGGGAAGAGATGGAGGCAACGAGATAGAGAGAGAGAGTGAAGCAGGGGAACCAAACTACTTCGCAAAAAAGGCACGAGGCACACAGGCACCAAGCAAGTGGTTGAAATCACACACTGATATGACTTTACTAGGGACCATAGGCTTAAATATCATGCTTTACTGTTGTCCGTCAAGACACCGTCTACTCTCTTCTTAATCTCTGAACCAAACCCATTATATGTGAAAATTAAGACACCAGAACGAATAGGACCAGATATCATGTCCTTTTCCATTAACTGCGACCGTATTGCTAATTTACTTCAAAGTTTCGCATCCAGCAATATGCCTAATGGCATGGTTTCATGTGAACTTACTTACATATTTTTTCCAAAGAGGTAGAATGAACAGGGTTCTGGCTCAATTGTCAGAGTGGATTCGAAAGAATCAGGGACTGCTATTTACCTGCAATGGAGAAAACAACAATGTTAAAAAATATAAGCCAGCAGAGGCAGCGTAGATATGACTTACAACATTAATATTTATAGATAATTAGCTCTACTCGTGAATTAAGATGTAGTTGGCGAACATATTTGCTGTAATTGGGACATAATTGAAATAACTCTACTTCGTACATTATTATTAATTATACTCCGTATTAACCTATACCATACATTAATTAATGTGTCTAGTCTTGAAACGGTGTTTACAGAATGAGGTGGATATGTAAATGCTCCAAAAGACCCTAAAAAATAATTAAAATTTAAAAACACTGCTGAGATAATAATACATTAGAAAATAAAATTGCATGAGGAGGTATTTATGTGAAACACGTTCTAAGGAACTTTGAAAACCATGACTATTATAGAAAGACGGAATAAAAATCCGGGTAAATTACGACAATAAAAGGGATCAGTTACTTTTATACGCGGGTTGAAACAAAAACATTTCTACTTCTTAGCTACTGAATAGATCTCCCGAAAAATGAATAACGAAGTGATCAATAGTGTAAAGCACCTCGGCTCGAAACTCATTGAAAAAATATTCCTTGTCAAAGACGCAGTCAAATTGGGCATCGTAGTCCAGTTACCGATCGCTATTGTCCGTAATTTTATATCATAATACCGTTTCACGGCACGCGAAAAAGTTCCTGGCGGAGACCTTCATGCCAAGGGTAGGAGGTAAAAGTGTAGGGGGAGAAGGGGAAGGACGGAGGGGAAGAGAAGGAGGCAACGAGAGTGTAACAGAGGGGAATCACACTACTTCGCGAAAAATGCACAAGGCACACAAACGCAAGGAAAGTTGTTAAAACCACACATTAATACGGCTTTACCAGAGACCCAATATTAAGGTCTCATCGTGAAATTAGTCGAAACGGGACGCA
Source organism: Pyrrhosoma nymphula (assembly GCA_963573305.1). Classification (NCBI taxonomy): domain Eukaryota; kingdom Metazoa; phylum Arthropoda; class Insecta; order Odonata; family Coenagrionidae; genus Pyrrhosoma; species Pyrrhosoma nymphula. The sequence goes on from OY754337.1 coordinate 53,927,548, forward strand.
TCAGGCAGTGGTGCCTCATCCCACTTCTCGAAGCGCTGCTTGATGGCAACAATTGTAAAGGTTTTTCTGACTGACCCTCCACGCGAAATTAACCTTCCTCCCCCTTCTCGCAGTATTTTGAAAGTTCCGTAGCCCAAGTCCCTAAATCGTCCACTACGCAGTGCCAGGAACTTTTTCGAGAGCCAAACCAAACTGGTTTCGCTTCCCACCTCCTATTTCCTCATCTCCTATTAAAAATAATAAAAAGAAACAACTTCATGCACATGGCACGCGCGAATCCTTCGGCCTGAGATCAAAGCGGATACGGGTCGAGGAAGAAAGGCGTGGCTGTTCATCCCTCGTGAGCAGAATCGCGAGAAGAGATCTCGGAAGTATGTAAGGAGACTCCGACGCGCTCTTTTGATAAAAAGTCCCACCACATCCTGCCTACTTCACCTCCCATCTCCCGCCGGCAATATATCATATCACATTTACACGTTTAACCCCGAATGTGTGCTCCTTATCTGAAATCGCAACTCTTTTCCGGGACGCGGAAACCGCACGGTAGGTCTAAAACTTCATCCTTCGTGGGAGTAATTTGTGAATAAGAGTAACTAACAAACAACTATGGACTTGAAAATTAAACTGATATTGTATACAGAAAAAGAGAACGTTGGAATTTTTGTCGAATACATTTATTTGCTGGCCTAAGTTCAATGGAGCCCAAAAAATATAAGAATAAAAAACATCCACAAAAACTCCTTGGATATAATACAAAAGGACTTGAAAAGTAAGGACTCTTTTAAGGATCGAATTTTCAGTCACCCCCACATTATGGGAGCTGTAGGGTCGGAGGAGCCCTGCAATGATATTCTCAGTCGGTCCTACAACGACCTCTCGGGAAAGGTAGGGGTGGTTATGTTGTCTGACCTCCTGTGATGACGTATACGATGAGATTTGCATAAGTAGCGCCATTTTTGCCCACTGATGTAGGGATCGGACTGAACTAGAGCTGACAAATTAAATCCGAATTGCTATACGCAATCTCGTCAGCAGGTTCGTTGACAGCATTAATTTCCCTCTAAACATTCATTTATCGGGCACAGAGTGGTTCCATGATAGTTCTAATAGGTTTTAGAAAATAAAGCAAAAGTTAACTTGACGTTATGTATTACTATTCGCAATAAAAAAGTAAATTTACGAGAGAGTGGAATAGGTGCCGTCAGCGGATTTGTTCACAGCATTAATTTCCCTTTAAACATTCATTTATCGGGCACAGAGTGGTGCCATAACAGTTCTCATAGATTTTATAAAATAAAGCAAAATTTAGCTTGACGTTATGTATTACTTTACGCAATAAAAAAGTAAATTTACGTGAGAGTGGAATAGGTGCCGTCAGCAGGTTCGTTCATAGTATTTACTTTTCTTTCATTATTCAAGTATTTGGCATATAACACCATGAGAAACTTATTCCATGTTTTAATAAATAATGTAATTGTTTTCAAAAGCGTACCTATTGTCACACACGGAATAACAGAAAATATGTAAGGTAGGCGACAAGGTGCAAGTACTCCGTATTATTGACAGCATTTGATTTTCCTAAAAAATTAACTTATTTGGTGCAAAGTATTATCAAATACATTTTTGCTACGTTTTTATAAACTACGTGATGCTTTTCATGAGCTTAGTTCTCATTTAAGGTATTCTAACGACGATTATTTCATCGAGGTGTTCAGCAGACGGAATCTGGCAGCCATTTTTATATAGGGTGTAGCCGTGTCCGAGGTACCCTACAGGGAACCCTACATCAGTAGGGGCTGTTTGTTTTAAAAATGGCCGCTCTGATGACGTATATAGGATAGTGTACACCCGTTGATTACGTCAGTAGGGCACGATGACGTATACAGGGTTGGCGAGCCCTGCAGGGACGACTGAGTATACGACCCTAAAGATATTATCTGCTAACCAATTCAAAACAGGCAAAAATCAAATAAAAATATAAAGTTCATAAAAATACAAAATAATCAGCGTAGAGAAGGAAACCTAGTAATGACTCTAAAATGAGCTACTATGAAACTGAGCTCACGTATTTACTAGCAATATTACTTTACTTTTCCCTATCACATGCACTATTTTCTTTCTAAAGCATTCTTCCACTCTTACGACAGTCACGTACTATCTAAGTAACCAAAAGTACAATAACACCGGCCATGTTGCTTTTTATTTGGCCAACTGACAGATATTGAATTGAATTGAAAACAGACTTTATTGTTCTGGGACTTTATGTCCCCTGGAACATTTAAATATTATTACATGCCACAACAAATAGTAGGAGGTAGAGGTGTGCTTAGCTCTAGTGCTAGCATTCAAAATGTAAAATAACTCTACAGTCAAGCATCTGTCCTACTACGAAATATCTCATTTTATAGCACGATGCCACGCTGTTAACCACGTAAAATGACTTGTGAATGAAGCCTCCTACCTAGTATACTTTCCTCTTAGCAAGGAAATATTTTTATTCAGTGTCTAAACGAAGGTTTGCGTCTATGCTTCCCATAAAGGCCCTTGCCTTGAACGTATCATACTTTCATTATCAATAATGGGATTCCCATCTTACAAAGGCACTAAATGTCTGGAGGGAAAAGTACTGATTAAATTTTCCGATTATTTTTTACTCTAAGCCAACAGTATATCGGCATACGATGATCGCAGGAAAATAGGGCTAAAAACAGGGCATCTTAAATCAATGACAAAAATAACATTGGGCACTGCTTTCCAATTTGATTAACATTCCTTTATGGTGGTAGTATTTGCCTAAGACCCTTTGAACAGCTTGTCACTGTGGTAAGTGGTGTTCTTTCTTGCTATCCAGCGGTGAGTTAACATCATCAGGAAACGCTGTTATACTTAATTAATTACAATCTCTAATTATTTTTTCTCAAGATAAATGAGAATTCAGGCATATTTAGTTTAGAGGCAAAGCTGAAAAAAAAGCATCAATGCGTTCAAGCTGAAGCACCTTCAAATACTGTCTCTTGAATAAAAAGCTATTGTGTTTTGATTTTAAAATAGATGGGTGTATTGAACTCAGGTCGTCAATCATGCACTCATCACGTACAACAAATCGTAAAAAAGTCAATTTCAAGTTTGCTTTTACTTTTTACCACCGGATTCGACCCACCGAACGTCATTCCACTTCGTCATATCTCGAGCGTCGATCTCTCGCTGGACCCTGAGATGCCAAGAGTCAAAAAGTCAGTGCATTATACCGGCGAGGAGAATTGACAGGGCGAATCAATCGTTGAGGGGAGACCAAGGGAATCTCATCCACTGGGATGGAGATACGATTACCGACTGTCGACATACAGATGGCCATCTTCCAACTAATAATTTCAAATTTGACGTCATTCCTTCAAAATACGAGAAATAATAATTTTAGCTCCATAGTTTAACTCAAAATGTTGGTTTTGTGCATCTCATTAAAATATCCTTACATTATTTTTTTCTAAAACGAATGAACATAAAAAATCTTATTATTTCAAGAAAAAAGGAAAATATCCTATCCAAAATGATAAACATTAAGTACCTTTTCATTTGCGTCATGTTTATTCTCGAACACCAAACAAATACAGCAATATTTTTCTCTAGTCATAAAAAGGACTAATTTTAAATTTTATTTAGAAATGTAAGCAGTTTTCGAAATTAGGTACAGTAATTTTAATGCCATAAATCATTTTTAGACAAAACATTATTCAATAAACAAAATACACACATTTGAGGCTGTTATTGAATTATTTGATTTAAATGTTAGTTTCACGCCATGCAATGAAAACGACTTCACAACCTATGATTTTTGGAATAATAACAGCATTGCGCCAAGTATAAAATTAATATAGCATAGTAATAGGATCTACGAAACTCCGCCGCATCTCTGACCCGATTTGTGTATCAGAACTTCCTCATTTTTTTAAATGACGTCGCCCTGCTATCATCATCATTAGAGTAATCTACCGGTTAGAGGTAGGTTATGATGAAAGTCAGATAACATCAAACGGACTCTTACACGTGCCGTGCCCTATCTACAATGTACCTCTAGTATTTCTTTCTTCATCTCAGCATAAGTCCTACCTTTCTTCATCCCGTCCATAAAACCTATTCTCTTTCTTCCCCCTCCCCGCTTATCCAACATCCTTCCCTCTGCCGTGCCTTCAGCATACCATCGCCCCTCATTACCGCTTCCAGCCAACTAACCTACCTTGCCTTCCCCTTATCTCATCCACAACTTTCCTCTCCTCGCCCACCATGTCAAGCACTTTCTCATTTGTCTTCCTTTCCGTCCAACCCACCTTCTCCATCCTCCTCCACACTCTCGAACGCCTTCAGCCTATTTTCGTCTTCCTTCTCAATGTCCACGTTTCTGCTCCATACAACGCTACACTCCATATCAATCTCTTCACCAGCCACTTTTTTCATCCTTACTTAAAGTTCCCGTCACCATCTCCATTCTATTATTGAACGCTTATTTCGCTAGCGCTATTCTCCTCCTAATGTCCTTGCTACTATGTCCTGTTTCTTCTAGCGTACTACCCAAGTAATTAAATTGTTCTGCTTGCTCCAGTTTGTGACTTCCTACTCTTATCACCAGCCTCGTTTTCTTTGTCCTAAAGAATCTCATTACTTTTGTTTTCTTATGATTCATCTTCATCCCGTATTTCTCGCACTGCTTTTCCAATGCAGCTACTAAAGTTTGCAATCCTTTCGATGACCGACTGGCCAACGCCTAATCGTCCGCGAATCTAACCGACTTTATCCGCTGGCCTCCTACTTTGATTCCCACAATTCCAGGAAAATGTTTTCTAGTTTTTGCAAGAAAATTGAAAAGGAATGCACCAAGTGCTAGATTTATTATGGATGATGAAATCTCGCTCCAACTACCTTCATCACGCATTGCGAGTACAATCAGTGAGTAAAGTTACACATGGGTTTCAGTAAATCTGATTCACGTTGACGTGAGCTATTTGTGGCGAGCATTTTTTCTCAATTTTCTTCCTCAGCGTACATACAAGGACGAAGGATGTGCTACGTATAGCCGGAAGAGTGCAAATAGGGATATTATTCTCGCTCCATAAAATAATTTGCCATAATCCGCCCACCACCCCAGCAATAAAACATAATGGAGCGCCATTTACGCTCATACCTGCAAATGGAAATCTTTGTATTTGAGGATGTGGGAGTTGGGAGCCTAGCACTATGGCTGCCCTCCCCTTTTCCCGCCAGCCTTGGCTTTTATCACCGGCGGGATAATTATAAGCGGAACCCAAACGAAAGAGGACGCTGTACTCTTTTTAAGGTGCTTTCGCTCCGTTAGCGATCCAGAAATGGTCTATTCAAGTAAGAAACGGAATCATACCGAGGATATTGAAGCATTCAAAGAAAAAACACGTTGAAAACCTATGAATAAGTATAACTACTGGTGCGTTGACAATGTTTTACTTTCATCAAACGAATAGTTTCAAAAGACAGGAGATAAATATAGACAGATAGATATTTTTAATTGTTTATTTCGAAGCCTTAAAGGTAAGTAACGATGATTTATTTAATGATAGAGCTTCGGGTATCTTTAAAGGGTATAATTGTATGAAGCTACCGTCACGCGTGTGCAGTAAAATGCGGGAATACAGAAAAAGAATGCAAAGCGAAATATAAAAATATGAATACAAAAATACGCACATAAATGCATACAGAATGAAACTTAGCATAATAAATAAATTATTGGGATTAGGTTATTAAGAAACACTATGATAAGCTAAAATAAGAACAATTTTTTACCTTATGAAACATTTTTAGCTTGGCATGGAACAAAGCCTAGTCTAAACGTTTTTAAGAAACTGGATATATTTGTTACTGGAAAAAAACATAAACTGCTTGAAAAATCAAGTATAGCCCTTAAGACTCCAAGCCAGGAGTACGCATACCCTAAGTGCTACATCTGATTGGTATTGGGGTACGCGAGAAAAGCTTGATAATGATTGAAGTGTGACTAGCACATTCCCATGCAGCCAAAGAGTCCAACGGATTCGGGTGTATTGGACGGAAATAGGCCACCAAGTGGCATAGAAGTCGAATAAGGGTGGAAACCGCTGCATCTGGGATTCGTTTAAGTGGTAACCAACCGGAAACAATTGTATTATTTAACAATTGATATTTTTTTAAATTACGACTTTATTAGTTTCCCACCTAAAGGCATTGGCTATAGAAGTCCAACCGTTACGTGCATGGCTTTCTATTTCTCAATACCTCATACCAATAATACCAATACCTCATACCAATAATAATTTCTCAAGTGTGAAAGAACATTCTCTACTTGGCTCCATTTTCCTAGGTCAATTATCTTCGGACTCATTTGCTATCATACCTGGTCAAATTGACAGCAATCGCCAGGTCGCCATGTACTGGTCACCAGGATACGATCCGGGGACCCTTCAGGGAACATTCGATATTTCTGTCCACAGCTATAGGCATTTTTTCATCCAACTCCGTCACTCTTCGTGAAAATGATTCATATCTGCTCAAACATTTAAAGACCGAAGTGAATTTACCAAAGGTCGGTGATGTTCCGTATGAGTTATATTTTTTTTTTGCTCTGCCTCTAAGCAATGAAGAAAACTCAGGAGGGTGGAAAACACAAAGGTATATCAATAAGTGCAGGAATTAAATTAAAATGTAGGAGTTGTACTCTCCACTTATATTTTACGTAGGTATATTAATACACAACACGTGTTTCAACGCTTAGGGCGTCGTCATCAAGTATGTAAACCTGGGGTACCTGATGATGACGTCCTAAGCGTTGAAACAGGTGTTGTGTATTAATATAAATTAAATGCAAGTGGACAGTACAACTTCTGCAGTTTAATTTAATTCCTGAAATGCTCTTCTACCACATAACGCCAAATACGGTCGAATGTATTCAATACGTGCAAATTAGGATCACTCTAATACACCTTCATGGATTCTTAGTTTCGTCTGGAATTAAAAAAAAACTCTATTCATTACTTATTAACCTAATTTCCTCAAGGTGAGGTTGCATAATGGAATTTTCCGACATTAGAAGACCTTGGACTCCTGAACGCCTTTTATTTACGACATCATGTATATAATTCGTTTCCACTTCTGTGGATCTCATTCTCGAAAAATAAAAGTCAGACGTAAATGTTTATGGTCTTCCGTCCGGTTGCCGCGACGTTGTAAAAGCGAGACTGGTTGTTAGACCTTGCAGTGATCGCTCTCTGAGATAATACAAACTCATCCACAACTTTCTGCTGCAGTTTCCTCGGTCCCAAAGTGTGTGTGTGTATACATACATATATATATATATATATAATATATAAATAAAAATAAACTTTGCCACAGGTGGGGCGGAAATAAATATAGAAACACAAAAAAGAAGAACACTCACACACTATACGTTCTGATATTTCGACAGCCGAGCTGCCTCGCTTATCGCGTGTGTGATTTTCCACGAACTCGTATATATATATATATATATTTATATATTTGTTACGCACGCAAGTAACCTGCCCTTCAACGCCTTCAAGCAGTAGTGCATGCTCAAGATATTAAAAGTCCTCATTACGTGTTGCCGACGTCAAGCACGTATTTAAACAGGGTTAGTTTCCCCAGCCAGCCGACACGGAGTGCCCTTCCGATGGGAACAAAAAACTCGAGCACGTTCCGCTTCCATAGCTGGAGAAAAGGTGAGACCGATCCGGGTTGGACGGCGGAATCATCCTCAGTTCTTGGCCATTCTTCCGAGTTATTTCAGGATAAGGCGATAAATAACTCGGCAGGGAAAACCAGAGCTGCATAGCAGCGAGCTGTTGCAGCCTGCAATTTTCTTCGGAGCGCACAAATCTTTTAATCTTTTACATGTGGGAAACTTAAAAGGCTACCGAAAAAGCCATCATTTTATCGCAGCGACGCAATGCCTTTCGACTCAAGGGAAGCGACGTTGGCCTAGTCCGGCGTGATTGAAGGTTTTTGGCTTTTTTTTTTTTCTTCTTTCCGCTGACCCGTCCCGGAGAAACCGGCCGTCAATAAAGGCAATATCGACGTGACTTCCAAGTGCTTTGTTATTCCACTCGCACTATTCCAGGCCGCATGTCACGCATGTTGCATGTACTTCCTGTTCCCGTTGTCGTCTTATTTTCCCCGTCTTTCCGTCTTCTCGGGTGCTCAAAAAGGGGTTTTGCGACACTTATAAGGCGACTAAAACCTGAATCGTGGATGAGTGAAATCCATAACAAAATGACAATACGTCCTGAATGATAATTAGTCACCTTGGGAACCAACTGAGCTTAAGTGAAGTTCCAACGCGACTCTGTGGGTCATAACAATTGTCAGAATTCCACACATTTAACCGCATTGTTTAAAAAATACTGCTTTCACTGATATAAAACCTAAAAATAAAATTAAGGTACAAAATATACATAATAATCTACGAATATATTTTTAATCAGTACTTTTTCCAGCCATATGAGCCGACTGCAGCGCCATTTCTATTGAACTAACGCGTTTTGACTTCAGTCTAATAATTTCTAATAGCTCAAAAACTACGATAGATTTATTCCAATATTTCAACACTATATTCAGTTCCAGGGGAACTGAATAGTGATGAAATTATTATTTCCCGGGCTTATTATTGATTTTTTTTTGGCAGAAAGAGCACTTATATTTGAAAAAGAAATGTAGTCCTCATTTCAACCATTCATGCATTTAACACAATGTAATTTCAACTTTAATGTTCGAAAAATATAACGTGGAAGAGGATTGGTTTTGTTGTTCATATCTAGGAGTAATAAAATGTTTCTACAAGTAGCTAGAATATGGATGAAACTACATTTAAATCGGAGGAACCACCTTGATACCGGAAATTTACACCTTTAAACCCTTATGGAATAAATAGCCTAACTGCCTAATGCGTCACCTAGTTAAAATGATGCATTGTGTGAGTAAACTTATAGATATTTGTTTGTCCTACAATATAAATTTTAATGAAAGACTAGATCTATACAACCATCACAAAGTCACCACCTGTAATCTAGGATTTTGGAGTAAACTGCAGATAGTGGCAATATAAAACAATATTCAATTCCTTTAAATACGAACTTCTTTCATCAAATTCTCGATAGTGCAAGGTTCTGGTTTACGTGATTTTTTACATCACAAACGATATCCACTCCCTTATACGTATTCTGGCTGGCCACCTCTTCATACTCGGATTATCAATAAGGAATTACAATTAGATGGTTGCAAGGTTAAAGGAAGGAATAAGCTGAAGGTCATATTTTAGTTTTTAAAATGCTAATATTTTCTTTCCAGTTACTTTTTTGTTATGGTCATCCCATTCATTAATTTTGGAATGGCCATCTTGAAATTATTTTACTTCAATGATTTATAAATCGTATAAGGTGATGCGAGCGATCTATGGGCCAATAAAGGAAGGAGAGCTATGGAGAATGAGAAAGAATTAAGAATTAAGGGAAATATATACAAATCCTGACATCATAGCGCAGGCTAAATACAGATAGTTGAGATGGGCTGGACGTGTGTGCAGGAGGGAAGAAGATTCAACCCTTAACAGGGTTTTGGTGGTCTTGAGTCCCTGTCCATCTGAGTAGTTGTAGAATGCATGTATATTGACGGTCACTCTCCATTTTGATGACATCTGTAGTGTAGTGGTGCATGCTTGTGAGGCTTCGCCTCGTGACAAGCATTAGCGAGTTATGCTAATGCATAATTAGTCGTAGTTACACTAACTCTAGGGTATAGTGTAATGCATGCTGGTGATTACTCACCTACTGCCACACACCCCTGAGGTGGCCTGCTGGGTATTTTGTAGATAGATGTTTTATATGGAAAGCCAAATGGTAAAATACCGTTAGAAAGGTGGAGACTCCAATGGTGGGACTGCACCGATAGGGACATCATAAAAGTTTAAGCGAATGAAGAATGGACAGAAGACAGAAAGATATGGCGACAAGTTGTTGGTGAGGCCAAAAACCTGCATTGGTTTGAGTGGCCTCATCGGTAAGGTAGGTAAGGTAACAGCTGATCATGACCATCCTTGGAGCAAGAGAAGGCAGATTATTCACTTCCAATAAAAAATTAATGTGTACTTGAAAGTAACGCTGTAGTCTTTTAAGATACTAACAAATTGGCAATTATTCCTAACTCCTGCGCATTACGCGGGCTGTTACACCAACCAACCGATATAAACATCTCGATGAACTCCATTTAACTAAATTACGGAATTTGTCAATGTTATCTCTAAGGTCAATTACAACACGTCTATTCCCGTCTACTAATAAGGCGTTATTACCTGCGAGGCACCATAAGTTAGAGTAATTATTAGTCTAAACGACGCGAAGGGGAGGGAATCGTCTGCATTAAGAAATAAGAAATGAGCGAAATGATCCCAGGGCCGGCCCGAGTGAATCTGACAACTCCAGGCAAGGAAAATTTGTGTCTCTATACACCATCTCTATTTATTTTATCATATTCACACAAGCAAACATACATCTACATACGCGAAATTATGTGCTATAAAAATTATTAATTAACGCTTATACGTACATCTGTTTTTATAAGTGATTAGACACCCCCCTACTCGTAGCGCCTATAGGCACATCCCTATGTTCGCTTAATGAAAAAGCTGTCCGTTTATGATACGAAAATTATTATTATTATCACTTGGGTATAATTTTGAGTGAAATATTCGTTCCTGCATGATGGTAGACCACCGGTGCCGGTCTGGCACGCTTCGTATTCGACGGGTATGTTTAATATTCGGGATTATTATAAGTTCCCCCAGTAGCCAGAAGTTGTCCAATTCACGACGGTCGTTAAGGTTAAGTAGTCAGGGATGTCAGCTGTGGAAACGTCAGTTGGCGTGCCCCGCTTCGTTCTTCAAAGTCATCTCCAAGATGGCGAGGAAACCATTCCCCCCCCCCCCCCCCCATGCTATTTTTAATCCGCTTTCCTCCGACCCGCATCGCTCTGGCGTCATCAGCATCGCATAGATTCATTCAGAACGAGCTCCTTTCTCTACACGCCTTGGATGCTTAACAGATTTTTTCGCGAGGTCGACCTTATGGCCATTAATCGTTATGGCTCGAACCATTATCATTCCTTCTAAATGCGATTCTCGTTAAAGCGACTCTTATTAGTTTTCATCCCCTGACGTCAGGCATTCTGAAAAAATTCATGATGGGCATCATGCCGACTACGAACTACTACGTTCACCGTTATTAATCAATTCCTCATTGAGAGGCTTGATTAAAAAACATCCCTTACTTTGAGGAATACATTGTCGATGGGATGCTTTCTCGGGCTGTAGTGGGTTCTAAAAAAATTGAATTGATTGGTTAAACGTAATCAATTTCCAAAACTAGGATCATCAGTCGAATTTGCCAGACAGTTCAGTTCGAATAAACACGGGTTCATTAAATTTTATTGAGCCATAAACCTATTTTTTCTCTATTTATCTTCGAAGTTGCTTATCAAGATATTTTACTTTGTGAGTGCCAATTTCTATAAATTATTCGAGCCCTTATACTCACTTCATTTGAACGAAAACGTAAACAAGTTGGTCCAAAATTCCTTTTTTGTGGGCCTTTCTCATTTTATTGATAGGGCTCAATTTTTTGACAGGGACACAAGAGGAAAGAGCAGGCAAATGTATGCACAATTTTTCCTTATATAATTAAATAATAAAGACAAGCCAGAAAATTTGAACAACAAATATTAATTTCAAATATCAATAAGGTAAATGCTGGGGACAATTACTAATAATTAACATTTAATCTCCATAGTGTGGACCGTTTATGTGTCATCTGCTTGATATGTATGCACAAATAAATCTAATGTTTCCACATTTTAGTTGATTTCGCAAACTAAACATGAAATTACACGGTTTTGAATGCGAGAACGGGTGAAAATTACTGTAAAATAGTATTTTGCTGCAAAATATATAAATGCCATTTTAGCAACAAAAAAAAGTTTATGAAAAGCGAATTCTTCCAAGAAATCTGTGATGAAAAGTAGGACCAATCCACATTAGTGTTTGAGCTATCAGTAAATAACAAACGGAATGAGAGAACAGGTGGTAAATATTTTGGAGAAGAGTACTTTTATATCTAATATGAATTAAATTTTCGCGAAAAACTATATAGAAGCGAAATATCCCAGTTTATTGAGTGATAATGAAATATGTACAGGCATAAATCCATCAAAATTTTGAGTTATTAAAAAAACTACAATAACTGAAGTCAACACGCGTGAGTTACATCAATAGAATTGGCGCTGAAATCGGCTCCATAGGCTGAAAAAAGTGAAAATCAAAACTTTTTTCGGCAATGAAGTGCGCATTTTGAGCTTTAATGTTGATTTTCAATACCCAAGGCATGTGCTCCGTGATGGAAGTATTTTTTTCATCAATACAAACGAAAAGGTGGAATTCAGTATTTGTTTGACTCCAGTCTCGGTGGAACCTCCTTAACACTCCCTATGAAGAAAAATTTTTTAAGTGCTTATAGGGGGAGAGAAGTAAGGGAGGGTTAGAAATGCCAGCCGAGCCCCTGACCCCACGTCCACCGCGATGTCCCGTTTCACAAAGAGGGCCTTGGCCTTAGCATCTCGAGCTCACTTCCAGGGGATTGGTACAGCGACGAAGAAGTCCCTCTCATTTGGAGAGGGATGAGGAGTATCGGGTGTCGAAGTCATCCGTGGGACCTTTTTACTTCCTTCCATCTTCCCCTCCTCTCGATCTTTTAACGACCACTTAAGTCGGTCCACTTTGCATAACGCGGACCATTAGCCAAAGATGGCCAGTGAACGCATTGCCGCGTGGAGTAAAATATTGCTCAAAATTAGAAGCTGACTCGTCCGGGCGAAAATATGTCTGTACTTAAATAAAACTGCAGTAGTTGTACTGTCCACTTAAATTGAGTGTAAAATATTACACAACACGTGTTTCGAAGCTTAGGGCGTCATCATCAGGTCTACCAGGTAGACCTGTTCTGTAAAGTACTAAAATGCTGTTCCACCATGTAACGCCAGATACTGTCGAAAATATTTCTGATCCCATGAACATTTTAGTGTGAACTTACCGCACTGGGTAAATTACTTTTGTATAACTTCATATTTATTTATTTGTTAAGGAGCAGATAGACGACAGAGGGTAGTGAATGAAACATCATTCTTAATAGCTGGGTACACAGTTCGGTGACGACTAAATTGGCGACGATGCAATGTTACACTCATCAGTGTTAAGTCAAGATTGCCTCAAACGTTTTGCATAAACGCCATTTGCAAGATCTCTCTCATAAGAAATATTTTTGTTATTATTATAACTGAGTTTCCCTGATTTGAGGCGAGTTACCTCTCAAATTAATCCGTGCCTCTAAGAAAACAAGTGTAAAACTCCGTGCTACTATGGTAGGTTTGATAACATGTATAGAATTAGAGAGAGGGGGGAGGATGTTACTGGAAGGACAAGTTTAAAATTTCATTTTTTCGCGTCCAATTAGGGACCACAATAGCTATTGACGATGCCAATAATCGATGGTAAAGATAGGTGGCGTTGCTATTATGATCTATCTTGTTTTATTTTTTTCTTGTTCAACTTTCAATGCATGCATAGGTGCCATTTTGTTTCATGTTCTATGTGACTGTAACTTTGTAACCATGTTTGCCAGTTAGCGTGACTGTAATTAACGACATTGTAATTTTAAAATCATTTTGCATGTAAGCATGACTGAGTTCTTAAGAAATGGTTCCTGTGATGCACGAGTACAGCGTCCATTTTGAATGAGAAAAATGATTGACACCGTATCACATGTGAGATTTTACAGATACTTTGCTTAAGGTTGTTTGAGCGTGATATTTCCCTACTCAAACTGTAAACCAAATTCGAATTTTATTTATTTTAGCGCCTGTAAGAAGTATGACGTAAATATTGCAATATAAATGGCGCAAAAATATAGTTATATATGACAACAATTCTCAGTAATTATATAAATTTGACTCTTTCTTTCACGCTTTCACAACAGAAGGTTTTTTTCGCGATTCCGGTTCAAATTACTGCTGTTTGTAACTGACAATTTTTTATAAATAGCTGAGAAAGCATAAAACAACACACCGTTAGTTTTTTTACGAAATCTGGGTGCTAGAAATTCCTAACTTTTTCAATATTACCCCTCTGGAGAGCACAGCCGAAATCTATCCCACGTAAAACAGCTTTTACATATGTATTTTCAGGCATATTGCTCTAAAAGTAGTTAGGCAAGGGGTTAGTATTTTGACATCATAGGGAAGATGAGTTTTTCCTTTAAAATGAGGTCAAATTTACCAAATTTGGGTTAGTTGATATCTCACTCAAACTACCTTAAGAGTGTATTTCGTTTGGGAGTTCTATCAACTGATTGGAAGGTTTCGGATATTCCTTACCCTAACGCTCTAATTTCTAAGACATATTAGAACTCTCCATCATAAATGTAAATTACTCGTACATTTCTTCATACACGTCCTCCTGGTCTTAAGACTCTTAGTATTCATTCTCTTAGGAGTATCCTCCGCCTGAACAGTGTGTTCACCCATGACTTTCTGGGTCTAACTCATCCTCATACAACATTCATTCTACACCCCTATACCTGTGTCACCATTAGAATCTCCACCATTCTCTCACCATAGCCACACTAACGAAGAACATTCTTTTCATATTCAATAAAATAGCGAATAATTATTATTATGATAGTGTAATTGACGATTATGTAATGATTGTAATTAAAGTAATTGCATGGCTCGTGAAGAACCACCCCCTGCCACACATCCTTGAGGTGGCTTGCAAGGCATCACGTGGATGTAGATGTAAGTTTAAGGGCTGCAAATATGGCGGTGGCAATAATGACTCAAAACGGTAGAGCCTGTAAACACGTGGAAAGGCCGAATGAGATAGGATTTCGAAATCGGGGGCGGTGTGGTGAGATAAAGAGGCGTTTGGAGGTGGAGAGGAAGGAATGTTAAAAAGGTCCGAACAAGTGGGTCCGTTTACACACCCGCCGTATCTTTTAAGGCAGGAAGCTCCATTTTGGAAGGCAGGGACTTTGTTTGTTGGTCCACGGAAATGAATTTGGTGAGTGCTGGGAGAATATGGGAGGTATGAGAAGAAGGGCTCTAAAGGATGGGAAGGAAGGGGTGAAGAGGATAAGAATAAATTGGTAGGAGGGTGGGAAGATCTTAATTCGGCGATGATGCGGGAGATTGGGAAATACTTAAGATGGGGACGGGGTGCGATCGGCGATGCCCGAAAATAACCTTGAAGCATTTTTACGACCGAGATATAAAATTTAACCGTGAACTTCCTCTATCCCCTCTGCCGCGACCGCGGTAGTGTTCCAGTCCACTTTCAGGTGTACTGGCATACCCGTTAAATTCAGGACGCGGCGTCACAGCCTTAGCCTTAGGGCCAACTGCACAAAGTGACTGATACGGGCGTAACAAATGTTAGTTGACAGCATGAATATAGAATACTGGATGGGAATCAATGTTGCGGATCTGTTGTCGAAAATTCCGCAGGCTAGGCTACCGCGACTGAGGCGATGGCAGCGTTGTAAACAAACGGGCATTGGTAGAACTATTGGCGGCGGTTTAAACTGCTTACAGAGCGAGTACTAAGGGTTATGTTCACGATTAATCGGGAAAATGAATTAGTATCGCTTCAGGAAGTAAATACTGATTAAATTTAATTTGGATTAAATGCCGATGTCTGGAACTAATAACGTTTATTCATTAAAAAAACCTTAAATTCATAAATTCATTTTTATAAAAAACCGCTGTAGAAATCCATGAATTCCATTATGGTCAGGGTTGTTTCCTTTGCAAAAATTGCAATTACAAATTAGGGATTTACACAGTAAACGAATATTCACGTTACCTCACTCTGTGAACTAAGTATGGAACGCCCTACAGTTGCTTACTAACCGACCGTACCAGTAAAACTAGTTCATGACGGCGCCTGAATTAGCAAGTATCACCATGATCGTGAGTGATGGTAAGGGTAATTTTGAATACACAAGCCAATAATTTTTTCAAAATAATATTTGCTATGATATATAACGCTCAAATTCAGCCGGTGAGAAAAACCCACGACCAAAGCTAGTGCAAAGTACACAACTTTTCCGAGTTTTCGTTATTCTAAATAATTCCCCTCAAGCTTGTAATCATGATTAAGTAAATTAGTTAGTATGTACCTTTCTACAACATTTAACTTTTACGACGCGTTTCACCAATATACGGCATCTTCAGGTAAAAAAATTTGTTTTTGTACCTAACTACGCCGTTCACAACAAACTTGTGTACCCGACGATGACGCAAATCGGTGAAACGCGTCGTACAAATAAAAGTTTGAAGAAAAGTACTAAGTATTTTACCTCCACACGAATAGAAACGTAAAAAATCTTCCTCCACGAAGTGAAGACTGCCACTGTAAAGTTTATTCTCTCATGCTCTTCGCAGGAATTCTTCATTGGTGAATATCCCAGTCCATTTGATCTCCATCGTTCTTCGGTAACGCCACGATAGTAATGATTCCTGGTAATTTCAAGCCGGTGCAAAACCCATGAAAACTATATTCAAAATTTGCGTGCGTTTGTTTAAACACCTCATTTCTTTCCTCCGAGAACAATTAAGGTCAAGATTTCCGGCTGGTCATTGGAGAGGGCGCACTAAAAGGAAAAGAATCGCCCCGCCCACTGTAAATCGTTGCAAAATTGCTCCGAGGAATTGGTTCGACCTGAAACACGAGACTCATTGAGGCCAAACGACAACAATGGGCTGCGGGAGTTTTAGCATAAATTATTGCTTCAAATCGCGTAGTGGACTCTGGCGAATGTGAAAAGGGTTTCAAACCAGAGCAAGCAAAGAAACGGCGTCCATTTACAGCGCTGTTAGACGAGAATTCACCGTCGGTTGCGAGCCATAAGGGAAGCGAAGAACTCACAGGACATTTATCATTAAGCTCTTACCTGCTTAAGTTTAAGTTCAACATTCAACTACGGAAAACCATTACAAACGAGGCAACAATACGATGTAGTTCAATTATTATCGTTTGGAATAACGCTGACGAGGACTGTGGCCAGCCGTATTTTGAATCTAAGACATATCTACCATCGGTAATAAAAGAAATCCATATTTTCCAAAACATTTTTCAATTCAAACGTTTTGGAAACATTGGCATTATGTAAAAAATGTTGTCCTTGTTACTAGTATTAATTTAAAAAAACCTAACATAAAATTCGAGTGTTGGAACAAAATATCTTATTTATGCGACGGTTTATTATTTATACTCAAAAACTTATTTGATTGACATCTTATAACTCCTCGTTGGGTTCTTAAAAAACCCTCTTTGGGTCGATTAGAAAAATATTCTCACTGCAACGGAAACTCTGCGAGTCCACAACTTTAACGAAAGAAGTAGCTTTTATTTTTTTACGACAAGAGAATGGTTTAACAGCGGTTTAAAAGGCGTATCTCAGTCCATCAGTTAAATACGACAGTTTCAACAACTGTTCATAAAATTCAAATGAGTAAATAAACATATTCTGGGTCCCACCGTATTTACCAGGAATGTTACGCTTACTTTGCTAATGACAGCTGAGTCCCGGTATGTGACGTGGCAAATTTTGTCCATCATCAAATGATTGATTGCTATTCCTGTACGCAAATTTAACAGTACATTTGTCTTCCAAGTCCAAAGCTTAATGGTATGGGCATTAACGTAACGCCAAAATTATGAATTTCGCGTCCTTTAAGAAACTATTCAAATGCTGTTTTTTAGGAATAGTTACGGAACATTCTTACAATGGATATCTTAAGGCCCCATGGGAGTAGAGATGGAGCCACAAATCCAGAGGGGGAATTCATAATATAATGGATAACACGTGAAAAACGTTGTATTTTCCACTAATATTTATTACTTTGGGTACAAGGCACAACTAGTTTCAACGCTTAGGCTTTATTTTATTTTTTTAACAACCACCGAAAAAACCTGTTATATGGCCTTTATAACGGGGTATTAACAATTAACAACGAACGAGTACACACATCAATGCCCAGAGAGACGAAAAATCCTCCGGGGATCGGGAAACCAGGAAAATGGGAGAAAACCGGGAAAGGCGGGAATCGAATCAGCAAACTTCGGGTAAGCAGGCGAGGAGGTTACCCCGCCGTCTTCTCTCTTTCTCTTCTAAAATGAATTTTCACAGTTTATCACTCAAAATAAATGATTTAATAAAGTGCTTAATTTCTTCAAACTTGTAGAGATTATTAAGAGGAGGCAGAGTAGGTGGTAGGAACAGACAGTGAGGGTCGAAGGGATGCTGAAAGCCGTGATAGCCTAGTACTAGCAGCACGCCGTGCATATCTTCTACATAAGTTTTGAGTCTGTCCATTTGTGTAGTTGCAAAATACATGTATATTAACGGTCCCTCTCCATTGTGATAATATCTGTAGTGTAGTGCATGCTTGTGAGGCTTCGTCTCGTGACAAGCATTAGCGATTTATGCTAATGCATAATTAGTCGTAGTTACACAAACTTTAGGGTATAGTGTAATGCATGTTGGTGAATACTCACCCCCTACCACATACCCCTGAGGTGGCTTGCTGGGTATTTTTTAGATGTAGATGTAGATGATAGAGGGGAGGATGTCAGGTAAGCGGCAAAGGAGAAGAAAGAGAATGTGCAATATAGTGGTAGAACGTACCTATGCTGTGATGAAGGAAGGAATCGTACAAGGAGATAGGAACCTGCGCCCGCACAATGTCTAGAGGAGTGTACCTCTCTTCCATTTAAACTCACGTTAACTGGTGGATAGCCCTTAGGAGATGATAATCATATACGATCACATTTGCATTGGAGATTTGAATAACGGGCAGAAATATTTTCTCCATCATGTCTTCGGAACATTCACGCGCATTCGTGGAATTTTTAGCATCACAGCGATGGCTATACCAGAGATATGTCTCTTTCAGAAATCCATAAATAGTATTAGGGTCCGTTTCGGAGGAAAAGAGCGTTTAAATGTCCATTCGAGAAAGAATAACTCCGGGTTGTTTTCGGGAGGGTCTCTGGAAATAATTCATAGGAGGGGGAGTTGGGGGAATGCGTCCTGACCCCGCAATGAATATGCGCGACCTAGGTAGCGACGGAAGCTGGGAGAAAAATGCAAATGAGGAAGTGACGCAAGTGTGGGATGACTCACTCTTTCTCAAAAGCGAGTCAGGCGAAAATAAATCGTCGTTTAAAATCGCGAAATCAGACATTCACGCATGAATCATCAGAATGCTTGGTAAGTATTTAAGAATACAGACATAATTCTCGGAAATTTCTGGAAAAAAATCGAACAGGAATTTAAAATATTGCCATTTAGTACCAAATAAATGCGAATGATGGACAATGTGGAAACCATATCTGCACTGGAATGGTTTCCACAGCGAAATGTTGTCACGTTTTCTCCGCCCAAAAATTAATACCCTTTTCGAATGTTTGAAAAAAACGGGTAAATCATCAAAATATTGACACTGTTCCCAAAATTATAGCTCATTTTTTTCCCTCGCTGGAATAAAATAAAAAGTAAAACATATAAATCCCGAGTTTCCAAAATTATCCCATCATGAAATGAACAAATTCGAAGTTGCGTAGAAATTAAAAACCTAATATAAGCCTCATATCCCAATCCAGTTGAATTGTAGTTGCTTAGAATATCAGTTTTTCTCCTTTAGTTTTACAGCAATCACCAATTTTCCACCAATTTTCATAGTTTTTTTTTCTGGTGCGATAAACCATCTTCAAATCTTGCTGCAGATCTGTCCCAAGGCACAGTAGTTTTCCCAAGTGTAACCGAAACTGAAAAAATTGGGATAACTTTTGCCTTTAACGTTGAAAATAATCATTAGTTAGCACCTGATAAAGAATAAAAAAAGCTCTACATTCAAATTCAAAAGATAATTCATTATCGTATAGGGTAATATCTTTCCACATCCATATAACTATTGCTCAGACGGATACATATTTATAATTCCCGAAGACTCTTAAATATCTTTACGACCAGCCAAGGAGTTGAGTTCGGGGACGAGTTAGCACGGGAGGGGTTGTTATGTACTGCTGAATAGCTGGGATGCACACGCTAAAGACGACATTTGAATAGAAACCACCCCTCCATTCGGAAGTGGAAAATTTTATGGTAGCTAGGCTTCCTCGGAGATAACATGCCATTAAACCATAAATCTGACGTAAACGCCCAGGATGGTATGACTGGTAGCCTTGCTTCGCCATCCGCCCGCCCTGGTCTTTTTATTTAGGGTCTGCACGTGGAAATCCCATCTCCGCAGCGTTGCCATAGCTTGGGAAAGAGTGTGATGGGAGGAGTGGTCTGGAAATGTCTATCCCTTGTACACACTGCGTCCGTAATTAGGGACACAACCCCTCCCCCTTCCGCCCCTCCGAAACCTCGAAGTTCCTTTCAGACGACAAACATTCTACATACCGACAAACATTCAGTAAGCATTTGACGATGATCCGTCTTTGGTAACTATTACCTTTCTAGGTTTACCTATTCTTTATTTAAGGGATTCACAATTTTCATACTCTTTAGTTAAATTATAAAGAAAAGTTTGATATTTTGTTACCATGCTTTTTTCATTGGTGTTTATAAATGTTGGCATATATTGATGAACTTTAATAAATGACAAATGTTTGGTATTTGGCGCTACTGCTAATGTATATGCTTTCCAGCCAGAGTTGTACACATTCCAAAGCATAGATTATTGCAAATAGAGCAAACAGATCTATTCTAGCTACTCTTGCAGTGTTGCATGACACTTTTGTCTGCGGTCATTTTTACTAATTGATTTTTACGTGAGCGGAGTTATTTACAACCTCGATTTAACCTATGAGAGGCTCAGATAGGGAATCTCGGGGAATAGCCAAATCCCGATTTTACTTTTACTACTTTAGTATCGCTTTTTTCCATTTCTCTTTTTAATATAAACTGAGCAAGGGAACACGTGCTTACAACTTTGATGTCGAGGCGCCTTAACATAAACCACTCGCTCACTTTCATCTTCTGAACACAGGACTAAGAACACGAACTCGAGAGAGGCCAATAATATTTTGAACCTCCTATCATATTAAATACCTACTCGAAATCAGGTCATTGAACTGAGTGGCTGAAGTAGAACATAGAACGAGGTAGATATATCTTCCACCAGGACCTATCTAATGATATTATTAATGAATCCTGACGGCACATTTCATCTTTTAAGGTCACCGTTATGTACAATTTAGGCAGAACCAGTGGCGTACGGACGGGGGGAGATTAGGGTTAAACCCCACCCCCGAAAACATGTTTGCCTGAATTCGTTTTCGTTCGTTTACCTGAACTAGCGTTTAGAATTTTGCTTATTGGGCTGAAAAATATAGTTGAATTATCTTCACGAAAAGAAAAATTTAATTTAATTTTGGTTAAAGTGAATAATAATCTAAATATCATTTTATAATGATGCACATAAATATTAATGAAACCCCCTCATAAGTCCAAACTGCCCGCCGAATTTGGGAAATGAAAACGGCTCAACTGCAGTAAATATCTCCGCACACTCTTTTCGTTTGGTAATGGAAGCGAAGAATGTTGCAAAAACATTCCACCTATTCCGTTGGTGTCAGAAACGGAATAGATTAGAATCGACGTGAGAGTTATATGCTTTTTATAAAAGTTCATCACTATGTACATTTATAATCATAAATAAAAATCATAGTAACAAAAGATCAAACTTTTCTTTATAATTTAACGTAAAAGTATGATAATAACGATTGCCTATTAAAAACAATAGGTGCAGTGTACTTGATAGAGTAATGTGACAGGGATGCGGGCGGTAGAACGGGCCAGCTCATTCACGCATGTATCCCCGTTAATGACACGCACCCACGTTTCTATGCAGATTCTAGTAAAATGACGTTCGCGCGATACATGCTTGGATACGGTACATGAGAGGGAGTATTTCATTGAATGTACACATTTTGGAGATCGTGATTCGAAGAATTGCAAAATAAATGCAAACTGGTTTAATTGAACAGCGAGTGAAGAAGAGGGAAGTGAATAGTGTGCGAAGTGTAAATTTTTAACGGAAATGCCAAAAAGACAGAAATATTTTGGAATGAGATATGGCGAAGGAGGGAAATGCAACCGGAAAACTAAAAAAAATGTCAGACGGAGGAAGAGAGTGGGCAGAATTTGTGAGTATCACCATGTGGGGAACACATTTGGTTGAATCGAAGGACACACACACCAATAAGAAGACTAGCTTTGCCGTTTGATGACATTTCGAAAATAGAGGATGGATTTTAATCCGTTTTCAAAGACACCATTTGCTTTTCACACTGCTCTGCCCTATACATTTTTATGCGTATACTCAGAAGGTATAAGGATTCGAAAGGGTACAACGACGGCACATTTATGATTGCATTTTTTACAGCTATTTTTGAGAATTTAACCGGAAAATTATCCTCTTCTCTTTCGCTCAGGTATAATAGAATGCCGAGTTAACCCGTCAAGACACTAACGCTGTCGTTTATTTCACTGGTAAATACATTTAAATTGACTCAATATTCTTCTGCCATTAAAACCGATTCAAAATACTGTAGCGAACGCTAGAATAGAGAAATAGTAATAAAATAAGCTTTTCAGATATAAAATGATAGCAGCATGTCAAAACCAGTAGTCAAACAACGCAAGCAATGCAATGAATACATCAATATTTTTCCTTACAGTGTACATACAATTGTTTAGCAGTAAATATGGTGCTATTTTCACTTATAAATACTCTCTTTATTTTACAAGTGTTCCACATTTATTACTGCACGGAGTACGGGAGACTTCTTAAGATCAGGAAACGAAACCGAAGACACAATTAGGGGTATTTATGACTCCCTGTAACGGGTACATTTCCGCTGGGGACTGTGGGAAGGACAGGGCCGCCCTGCGAATTGCATGACCCTTGCGTGAGTTTAGGGTAACGAAGGGCGAGGTTTGAAAACGGAGAACATTGGTAACGAGGGTGACTTGGAGCACTTAAACAAGAGGGGTGTAGAGCGGGGGTTGGAAATGTGCGTTGGGAACCAGTGCTCCCACCCCCCAGTCGGTGATGCAATTCGAACGGAAGGGACGGAATTGGGATGGAGGGAAGCACCCTTTAAGGACAGGGGCCGGATGAGAGGTTTGGGGTTGAGACGGAAAGTAAGGGGATTACTGAAAGAAAGAAGTGGGGGGTAGAAGGAAATAGCTTTCAAGCCAAGGTTGAAAATACTTCATAATTTTCGTGGCTACATGTAGACAACTCTGGTTGAAATGAACTGAAGGCGCCATGAAAGAATTTTCACTTTCACCACATGTAAGAGGGGTTGCCACAATTTTGATATTTAGAATTCCTTTGAAAAAAATTGAATGGTCTAGTGACATGGGTGACTAAGCGACACCGAGGCTCTTTTTAAGATGCACAGTGCAATGATCAGAAAAAATAATATCCAATGCCAAGCCAAACATAGCAGCTAATTGTCTTACTGATGCCTGTTGCTCACGGTAAAATTTTCGGTAAAACGTTTTATAAAACCGACTAATTTTATAAAAATGAGCTTGCTAACGATAAAACCGTTTTATAAAACCGAGTTTTATAAAACGTTTTACGGATTAGGACAGGTTCTATTTCCATAAAACCGTTTTATGCAACAACCAATGAGATGTTCCGCTCATCGCGAAGGTGAGCTTTCGTCTCGCACATCTTTTCGCGATTTTCACCCACTTTAAACAGAGATATCGAAACCAAATTCACCTCACTTTTTATGCAAACTTTGCAAATTTGTTTAACACTTTCAACACAACAATGCATCAACTACTTTAGAAATGGGAAACTTTCAAACCTGAGAAGTGCGATTTTTCCTCTCCGCCATCTTGTGAAATAATGCCGTTTCCTCTTATCCACTGTACGTGGCGCAGCGATCGAGCAGTTGCTTCTCTAGCATATATCCACCTCTCCTACACAGTTTCTTCCCTCCTTCCACTGAAACTCGCCCCGCAACGAGTGTTAGAGAATGGAGAAAGGTTTAACCTCAAGGTATACCCGATGCTAGCGCCATTTACGGCATAGCGGTTCATATTAGTACTGCTTCGATTTTCCTCTTATAAGGTTCTTGAGTTTTACCGTGAGCAAGCTAGTACGTTTTACGTACGATTCATAAAACTTTCAATAAAAATTTTTATAAAACTGTTTTATGGAAAATTTTACCGTGAGCAACAGGCATTAGTCAGAAAAGTGCTTCCACCATCAGGGTTTCTTAAATCTACTGTAGTTTTAAGGCTATTGCTGACTTTATCCTTCATTTTCTGAAAACTTGGTGAGCACTGCTTGGGTTCGTCATTAATCTGGCAACAATAGAACTAGCGCAAATATTTTTAAAAATAGTTTTGCCATGAATTCCGGCTAATAATGTACCCCGAACTCTGTAGCCGGGGCTATCATTAAAAACCACAACGAAGTTTTGGTCATCGCAGACGAGGTTATTACATCCAAATACGCCCCGTTACGGCCATGATACCGCTCCAAAAATGTAACCCAGCGTTCCCTCTACAGTATACATCTACAAAACATCTACAAAATACCCTGCAAGCCACCTTAGGGGTGTGTGGCAGGGGGTATAATGCGACATCTTAGCTCCAATCTCGACTGTTCTTCGTTATGTAGGAAAGGACTAAAGACATTCTAGGCGGAGTTGTTTCTGCGGAAACTCCCGGGCTCTTGAAATCGAATTATCATTACATATTCATTTACGAATTTTGTTTATTTATTCACTTTATTAAGTAACCAACAATGGAAAACTGGCTTTATAAATTTATTGATGTGATAACAAGACGGATAATTAACAGTGAAACATCATCATAGTTTATCTATAAAATGGCTGGTGGGTCCAGAGGCAGTCCCCCTTTAACCTCCCTCACCAGCAGGGAGTAAAACTACCAACTTTCCCATATTAAATCCCTTTTCATTTTTTCGTACATTTTTACAACCTTCAAAACTTCAATTACTCCTATCTCCTTTTCCTCCTCTCAAGATTGCAAAATATTCTCACCTCTATCGCACCATTCAGCATGCCCATACCGCTTATTCACGGCATCCAGTCACTTATTCAGAGGGTGGGAATCTCTAACTGTTAGAAGGGAGAAATACTGATTAAATCTTATGCACAAGTTCGGAGCAGACAGTTTTTTGCCGGACGTTCAACATATATTGCTTGAGCCAACGTACTACGGTAGAAGCGATGACAGGAATAAAATAAAGGAAATTGACCGCAGACCGATAGATTTAAAATGTCATTTTTCCCACGCATAATAAGAGATCACAATAGTTGCGATAGATCAATCATATGAAACTCCAACCCTCAATAGGTAGAGTAGAATTTTCACTTGTGCATAATAACATAACAGCATTAATAACACTTCACACTGGTCGATTTGTCCGGCATTATTTTATTTTGTTCTCTGCATGAAGTAGACTCTCGTAGCATTCATAAATTAACAGTTCTAGTAATACTAACCACTAGATGTGTCTATGGCATTGTTATGCATGTTGCATGTTCATTTACGTATCACTCTCCCAGTTTCCGGTTGGACTGCGCACTGTTCTCCTGACTGCTTTTTGGCCTTCGCCTAGCGACCGGGGGAGCGTGCGGGGTTCTGATTTGTGCTGGGACGAGTGCTGCATGCCTGGTGTAGAAACACCCCGAGCCACACATCCTACTGGTGGCTTGAACGGTACTTCTTAGATGTAGATTCATTCTGTGTATAATTAAATACCCATGGGGACAGACCCGATGTGATGGACGAGAATAGTGCACTTCTTACAAGAGCTAAATCCTGTCATTTGCCGTGCATGGAAAGACGACTAGTTTCCTAGGAAAGAGGAGTCTCTTAGACTTTCCTATGCCCTCTAAACGAGTCCAGCGCCGCAGTGGCACTCCTAGAACTAGAGAGGGTAAGGTTAGTCATCTCTAGGCTTGACGCTGACTCATGCCGGAAAATGAATCCCAAATAGAAAGGCTGCTGAGTCCCACTCGGGTAACCCAATACGGCCAAATGGAGCGGGATGAAATAATTGGCGTCAGAGTGGAGGACCCCCTTACTTACGGGCAAACAATGTTACAGCAATCTCCTCCCGAATGCCTAAGGCGGCATTGAAGATAAACAAAGCGTGGTGGGAGCTGGAAACTTACTGGTGCATGGGGGCACAATCAATAATAACCATAAAAGACGGTTACGTTAAGTGAAGGCGTTGTATGGTGTCGACAAAACCTTTTAGTAGGACACCAAAAACTGCTACATCTCACGTGATCCCCTAAATACCCTACTTATTTTCAGCCTCAAAAGCTTCTTTCTACCCCGAGCACTTGCATGTGTTTTTTGAAGCTCTTCCAATAACTCCTCTTTTTTCCCCATCAAACCCTACTTTTCTTCTACATCTACGAAGTACCGTGCAAGCCACCAGTAGGGTATGTGGCTCGGGGTGTTTCCACACCAGGCATGCAGCACTCGTCCCAGCACAAATCAGAACCTCGCACGCTCCCCCGGCCGCTAGGCGCGCAATAGCAGTCAGGAGAACAGTGCGCAGTCCAACCAGAAACTGGGAGATTAATACATAAATGAACATGCAAACATGCAGAGCAATGCATATAGACACCTCTAGTGGTTAATATTACTAGAACTGTTAATTTATGAATGCTACGAGAGTCTACTTCATGCAGAGAAAAAAAATAAAATAATGCCGGACAAATCGACCAGTGTGAAGTGTTAGTGATGATGTTGTGTTATTAAGCACAAGTGAAAATTCTACTCTACCTATTGAGGGTGAGAGTTTCATATGATTGATCTATCGCAACTATTATGATCCCTTATTGTGCGTGGGAAAAATGAAATTTTAAATTTATCGGTTCTGCAGTCAATTTCCTTTTTTTAATCCCGTGATCGCTTCTACCGTAGTACGTTGGCTCTAGCAGTATATGTTGAACGTCCGGCAAAAAACTGTCTGCTCCGAACTTGCGCAAAAGATTTAACCTGTATTTCTTCCTTCGATGAGTTAGAGATTCCCACCCTGATTCCTTCAACAATTCGGTAACACTGCAAAGTTTATCGTAACAACTTTTCACAAATCTTGCTGCTCTCCGCTGTATTCGATCTATTTCTGAGATTAGTGCTACTTCGTAAGGGTCCCTTATGCTATCGGCAAACTCCGAGTGAGGTCTCACGTGTGAAAAATAACATCGCTCTTTAACCTTCTCGTCGCATTTTCCTAATATTCTTTTAATAAATCCCAATTTGCGACTAGCCTGTCCGCAGATTTCCCGGACGTGTTTCCCCGAAGACAGGTCCTGAGTAAGGGTCACACCTAAGTATTTAACTGACTCTACATTTGAAAAGTTGGTTTGATTAATTGTGTACGATTCGTTGACCGAGTTATTCTTGTTCCAAAAATTCATAACAACGCACTTTTTAAAATTCAATTCTAATGGCCAAGCACCATTCATTTATAGCATCTAGGTCTTTTTGTAACGCAATCTTGTCAGACTCATTGCCTAGATCCCTGTACCTTATTCGGTTTCGCTTTATGTTCAGCTACTTTCCCTAATTTTTCTCCATGGGAGTACTTTATCGCATATGAATCATTTCCATTAAAAGCCTACGTTTTGAAAGATTCAACTCTATGCTTTACTGCGTAACGCTAGGCTTTATAAAATGCATGAATGAGACAGAGGTGATCTTTTTATCCCTACGAAGTTATCATTGATGTTTTTTCTGAGTGAGGCATAGCAAAAGGAACTTTTTCAGGACGGTACCTGAGGAAATGTTTGCTATAGCGGATAATGGGAGAAAATTAGTTAAGGTGATTCGGAAAAAACTAACAAGTAGGCGGTTGTAAGTTGGCGGTTGAAAAAGGTAATGACAGGAGAAGGGATGCTGAAGGCCGTGATAAAAGGGAGGATATTGAGTAAGCGCGGAAGAGGTAGGAGGAGAATTACCTAAATGAAAGGAGAGAAGAGAGGTAGGACGTAAGCTGGCATGGAGAAAGATATCGTATAATAGGATAGGGGGCTAGGCCAGTAAAAATTTGAGTATATTTACTCTCTTCCATTAAAGCATGCCTTTACCGGTAGCCTACTCTAATAGAAATAATAGCTACATTCATTTCACTGAATCGATTTCCCGTTTTCAAACAATAATATGAAGAATGAAGACATAACAATTTTCCAAAAAATATAATTTACTTCCGACCCGGGGTTCAATGTTGGTACACATCTTCAAGTGAAATAATGTATCAACATTGAATGAAATCCGGGTCGGAAGAAATTTTATTTTATTTTTTTTAATTGCACGTGTTATTTCTTCATTTTGTACAAATTCCACTCAATTTCGCGAGACTCTTCGGATTTCATAAACAATATGACGGCCTAGTAAATCATACGACACTATCAAAAGTTTGCGTGAGCAATAAATATATATACATTTAATTACAAGACAATTGAAGTAACATCCCATAGTCCAGAGTAATCTTGTATGTACGCTGACTTTCATATATATGTTTACGCTCAGAAACATAGAACCGAATAGGTATAACAACACATAATAATGAAAAAGCATTTAAGCATGCACATGACCAGTACCCTAACCTTGAATATAAGTACAAAACGGCGACCGACGATTATCATTTGGCTAAAATAAAATACGACGTCTCAGCCTGCGAAAACTCAATCCTTTTAAAACGTAAACAAGGATAATAAAAGTGCTTTAATTTGCTCAAAACTTAACCGGATTTCATGCTGCCAGCGATCCATTACTGAAATTATTCTATCGATGCACAAAATTACGACGCTCATTCTCATGACCCATACTTATAGCTCCAAAACATCAAACGCCATCGTCAGTTTGCTTTCCAAATAATACCAAAAGTTCCCTCACATTCGTAGTGATGAAGACCAATGGCTGGTAACCACGCATTTTATGAGCGATAAACTGGACTCTAATGATCAACGCCATTCCTCTAGAGAGCATTTAGGTGTCACGAAAACATTTGAACGTGTCATTTAGAGTGTATAATAATAGCAATATGAATTTTTTCACTTATCGGATTGAGTACCGACCCTCTTCGGGTGAGAAAAGGGGGACAGAAACGCCGTAGTGTTCCAGGCACGGACACCGGGGAAAACAAGGGACGCACGTTAATTCAGGGAACTAAAGCACACGCATAGTAGATGTCCCTCTTCCCCATCTGGTCCTCCCTTTAGTAGCACCCTACCCTCTTTCAGAGAAGGAAATTCTCAGCGTGGAATCGATTGATTGAATCACAAATTCAGATTTATCCCCACTGCCATTCGTCTTCATTACTCAGTGCTGAAGGCACACCCACGGCCCTGTTCCGAGCCTAATCCAATCCCATGGGTGACACCCCCCCCCCCTTCCTTCGATCTACAGCCCTCCCCTGGACTGATGCCCTCATTACGGACAAATGCTAATGGACATTGATTCAATTTGCAACTCCTCCACAGCCTTTATGGATAGAAAACACTGTTACGACTCGTCAGCATGAGGGACCAATAAGAAAACAAACTGGCGACGGATAGGTAAAAGATTTCCCAAAAGTTCCTGGCAAGGAACTCCGCGTTGAAGTGGGAAGGTATCAGTAGAGGGGGTGAAGGGAAAGGACGGAGGGGTAGAGAGGTATGCAACGAGAGAGAGAGAGAGGCAGAGGAAGCTAACTACTTCGCAAAATAGGCGCTAGGCACACTTTACAGGGGACCCTATGCTGAGGTCTCATAGTGAGTCGTGTCAAAACGAGACGGCAGACAGTAAAGAGTCATCTCAATTGTGCTAACAGCAATTAGAAAGGTTTTCGGACCCTCCACATTAAAGGACCTTCTTCCTTTTTAAAGTTCCGTAGCCCATGTCTCAAAATCGTCCACTGCGTAGTGCAAGGAACTTTTGCGAGAGCCTCTTAGGTGCGTGGTCGTCTTCACTAAATTGGAGACTGGTGATTGTCAGAAACAACTTGAATGTGAAAAAAGTTTGAAAATTTCTACGTCAAAAAAATAATTTGATTTTGAATCCCATTTTTCTCATTATTGAATGCTATTATGGTTCAATCAGGTTCGTGTATTCATAAAATTAGCAACCACCCCTTATTTTATCGTTTACGCGCGATTTTTACTACGGTTCAACACGGTTACATGAAGGGAAAGGTGTCATAAATTTTCCGATGCTATTTATCACCAAATCGCCCTAAACATAACTTGATA
The DNA here is from genome assembly GCA_963573305.1 of Pyrrhosoma nymphula. Classification (NCBI taxonomy): domain Eukaryota; kingdom Metazoa; phylum Arthropoda; class Insecta; order Odonata; family Coenagrionidae; genus Pyrrhosoma; species Pyrrhosoma nymphula. The sequence continues at coordinate 53,957,972 of OY754337.1, forward strand.
CCCAATACAGGCATACAAATTTCATCCAAAACAGATATAAGTACCTACTTTCCAACAGGGAGGAACGGAAACGAACGACTAGGAGCAGAAGAAGCCTATATTATTGATTTGTCTGACTTATGTATCAAAAGGATTCAGGCTGTACTATGTGGAATTTCAGAATTGTGAAAAAAACACAAACTATCTCCATAAGATGGTTAACCTTGTCAACTGCGGTTTTTAAAATGTTTCTGTTGTCTTGAAAAAGAAGCTTTATCATGGAAACCGCGGTAAACTACTTAAAAAGTCGAGTGAAGATGCAAAGTGTTCTTCTTTCGTACTACCCAACTCAGCCTAAACAGGGATGTTCAGTATCAGGAGTAAGGTTAAGTGTCATATTGTGATAATCCATTTGTGAACACCACCTCATAGTCAGGATGTGTCACGTAGGTAGAGTCTGAAGCCATTACACGAAGGTTTACGATAGTATCGATTTCCTCATCCTCGTCCCTCTCAGCACTAGAGCTGAGAGTGATGGGAATGGTAAGGTGTTGAAGGGGACGCCTATAAGTCCTTTGTGGTTTCCTGTTCTCCCACGGGAGGCATACAGCCCATCCTTCTCTTCATCGAGAGAAAAACGAACAGCGCTCCTTCCCACTTGAAGCAGATCATACATTTCGATTTCGCTGGCTGCTTAAACGAAAGATACATTCGCCAACAACAGCATGTGTTGTCTACTCGCTTAAGGTTAGGTGAGTCTCAAAGGATTTCGTGACTGCGCGGCGGCTTCATAATTTTACCCAAAATTGACAGGTATCAACAACAAATACCGATGCTGAATTTCCCTGACATCATAATTACATCGCACACAAGAATTCGAACATAGGAATTTATTTGCTGTGGAAACAAAACGGATATTTCAGTAGATATTTTCAAAATTTCAACAATATAATATTTTAACAAGCCGTCGAGTCATTATATAAAAATACAGGATAGTTTACATTTTTGGAACAATTTAGCCTACAAAATAGATTAAATGAAGCGACCTGAACACGTGCAGAGAAGCTCGTAAACGCTATGGACTCATACATAATGATTTGTTAAAAGTTTGAATTAGAACAAAATTCAACAAAAAGTTGGACAGCTCCTTGGATGATATTTTTCGAACCTTGATTCTTTTTCACAATATTTTGACTTAGGAAAAAAAATACGAATTAAGTCGAAATTTATACCTCAACGGTATCACATGATACATCAAAAGTACAATCTGACGACAGTGTATGGATACGTCAGTCAATTCTCACCAAACCGCATTTTACTACGCAACGTTTTCTTAGCCGCAACGCTATACTCTAAAGTGCTTCAATCGAACAATGCTCTTGAAAAAATCGTGCGGCCTTTATCTTGAGAATGATTGAATGCGGTTACCGAGGCGTTGCACAAGGTAGACAGGGGAGAAGAAAGTTTAAGGGGAAGGGAGGACCTCATGGGAGGTGTTGAGTATTTTATTTCGGGGACGGGGGTTGGATGGGAAAGACGCTAGCACGAACAAACATACAAGCATCATCTCTGTTCCTTCCGCCATTTATAAATGCTCACCCTCAACCACTTCAAAACACTCTTCGAGGAACCAATCGTTGCTGATATAGTAAGTCTCAATGCCTTTACGTCGAAATCTCAGTCAGCCCTTTTCCATATCTTTCCTGTGGTCGCTCCCTAGGATACATTCTTCATATTCTTACGTGGCTCTTATAAGCAGACTGATCTTATCGACTGTCAACTTGGCGAAGGACCTCCCAGGAGAAAACTATCTTTTGCCACAGTTCGAAAGAATGATCGCTCACGAGGCCAAAGGTCAGACCCAACCTTTAAAGGTGATGCGAACTATGTTATCCTGCCTACAACTCTGAGACACAACAAATTCTTGATGGACACTTTATGAGCATGTTGGGCAGTAAATCGGATATAACAATGCTATGGGGAAGTACGGCTTCAAAAAGCTTTGACATTTCTCCGTCGGCAAGGGGGAATACCGTCATCTTCCAAGTATTTATTCGTCGGCTTCTCGTGAAAGGCAAACAGGACCCATCAATTTATTACTACACTGATGACCTTAAAATAGCTTCAATAGAAGACCTTCCTGTTCCATAGACTCAGAGGAAAGGTCAAATTCTCTAAGTAATCCGGGATTTATTTATCAAATAAATTCAAAATTTTAATCTTTTTCATATATAAATAACGTCTTGAAATCTTCATATTCTACTTTTAAATGTACTTAAGTCAACTGTGATTCAATACAATTTGTTACAGTCAGTATTAATAAATTTTAAATTACACCAAATAAAAATAAATTTGATCCTTCAAAGAGTAAAATCCACCGAAAATAGCGTCTCGCGAAACCAGACGTACGTACGAAAATCGTTCCTGAGATGATTTATAGCATCTGGTAATTCAACTAGGATCCTAAATAAATAAATATACATATTCTAAAGCTAAAGAAGGACCAACAGATCCGAAACGTTCAGTAAGAACAAATCTTTATTATCTTCTCTTTCCCTCACCTCCTGTAAGTTTTCATTTTATATTTGTGGTCAATTGGCGACAACTTCTCCATTATTTATTTATATATATATATACCGCCTGAATACTATGTGCATGGAATTATGGAATAGGACCGTGGTTCCATTTTTTGGCTTTCCGAACTCGAGCCAATGATTGATAAGGACGGACGTGGGCATTCGTAACGCGACGTTAGAGGTGAAATTTTTGGATATTGCTTTAGAATGAGTATCTAATAAGTTCAGATGTGAAATTGTAATTTCGCAAGATGCTTGCATCTGCTGGAATATTTTTGGATGCCTGGACGAACGAAAACGGCAGTTGACAACCCGACTACCAGCTGGCAATAATACTCTCTTATAGCGCTCCAAATGCGGCGTACAGCCCAAAATGTATGAAAAAGATTTTTAGAATGACACAAACGCTGCGAATGTAAGCCTGAGATTTTACTCGATCTCTCTCATTTTTTTTGCTCGAGAAAATACGCTAATGAGCTACCAAAATCTGCGCTACTTTCAATTTTCTAACAATTTCTTTCGAGCTCCGATTAAAAAGTACACGTCATGTAACGGGATTCAGAAATTTTTCCGTATGATCACTTTCACGAACGACAGGAAAAGAGGGTCTAATCGCTGCTCCACCACTTCAAAGCACGCAACCGCTCTGACATCAGCTTTCCCCTTGGAGAATTAACGGCCAGCGTTTATGAATGGAACTGTGAGCATTAGTATGTAACGTGAAAACTGAGAACTATACAGTCTCATCATTTTTACTCTTTCACACACGCTAGCTCGCCTCCAACTTTTTCTATTCCTAGTTTCGAAAAAAAATCTCTCTCATTTGCACACATCCTCTTGCGTAAAAGCCATCACTCGTTTCCCTTAACGAGGAGAACTCAAAATGCATTTGAGAACAGAAGGAGACGGCGTCGAGTCTGTGGAGTACAGCGTGCGCGCGCCTCTTGTTGGGGCGTCGTCAAAGAAACCGTTTCACGAGAAAACAAGGATCATAAGTCACGCTTATTTTTATTGCTTCTCCGTCTCAAAAGACGCTCTCAAACCGTTACGGTTATAACGAGGGAATTAAAAATTATAGGGGAGAGACGTTAGGAAACATTTGATGGTATCATTCCTCGCAGCTTCTATTCAAAATCCCCTGAAGGAACTAACTCCTAATGGTAGGGTACCTACTAGAGAGAAAAGACCAATCTAATGCAAACAGTCTCTGTACATGAAGCATGTGCTAGCGCGGCTATATGCGTGATGGAGATAAATAACCATGGGAAGAAAATCAAAATGTGACGTTGATTGGCAATTATAAATAACTCATCAATTTTGAACAGATGCATTCGTGAATGGAATGCTCTTCCAGAGAAAGTCAATCATTTTCCCCTTCAAATGTAAAATTTTTTTAGAATATATATTAGGATATTATTTAAAGGATGCTAAGAGCTTATTTTCATACTTCATTATCAATATTGAAAAAATTCTTTTCTTCTTCTTATTGTTCTTTATATGTGACCAATGGCCTACAACTAGCTATGTACCTATTCTTAATAAATAAATGAGATACTTATAGGTAATTTGTACCGTTTACACACGAAAAACTGCGCGAACACAAGTACAGAATATTTCACCAGTTCTGATTCTGAGCATTCATTTTCGCAATCTCCAGTCGTTCGCACATCTGTTCGATTCGAGAGGGCCAAATGCCTAGCGCAAACTGACTTTTCAAGGAGCAGAGAGAGAAAGTGAGTGATTATGTTTCTTAGGTAAAGAAAAAGAACATTTGGGTAACCTGACTAGTCCAAAAAATTCTAAAAGTACGTTTGTTTTTTCTTGATGAGCAAGAAATTGTCAGCTCACATTTAGTTTATCCTTGACTAACAACTGGTGTCTTACCATACTTTGATGGTTTGGCAAGACCCATAGGCAACACCGATGATTCCCTCGAAGGGATGAAAAGGCCTCCCCTCAGCATACTAGCGTAACTAACGAAGAAGCATACTAACGAATAAAAACCTACGGGAAAAATCTTCACTAACATAGTAGTGTAAGCGTGGTCTCATCAACCCCTGCCAAACCCCCCAAGGGTTTGTGGCCGGGGATGAGTTTTCAACTGCATGCATTACACTATACCCTACATACATACCCATCACGTCATCCCCTTTCGGAGTAGGCAATGTCAAAAAACGTAGTTCCTGCTGTTTCACTTAGGACTAACTCTTTTTTAATAATTTCCTCCATAATGCCCTATTCCTACATGTACCTTTTTCGCTTCTCTTTCATCCATTAATAGCTTCATAAATGCCCTTCAATTCTTGTGAGTAAATAATTTAACATCAAGCATAGTAATTGAAACTACGACTATTGATACATTTGCAAAAACCTGTAGATACCTGTCAGGCGATGAACATTCTCTAACATGCCCTACATTATATGTTACCATATTTTCGAAACTGTGAGGGCTAAAGTAGATATATGCAACAGCGTAAATGCAACACTATATAAATACAATACTCGCCTGAACAAGCCTGCAGTCTAGGAAGACAATATAATATTCCTTGCCATAAAAAGACATGTCCGAGATGCGATCAGGTATCTTAAGAGGAAGAGAAATGAACTAACGCCCGGTAGTCCCGTTTTTTAACCCAGGAGATGTCTATCCGGGAGCGACTCACCAAACCGAAGTTAAATAACTTTCCGGATACTAGATTTATCAGGAAAATTGCGAGGGGAATAGGGGAGGTAACTAGTTCCATTTGAACGCATCTGTTAGTTCTAACCTTAGCAATGAAACTGAATTTCTGGATGAAGATCGATTTGTTAATACTTCTGTGTCGCCCCTAGACTTGTAAGTTACATTTCAAAGGGGATCATTTATGGTTGGGAGTGCTGCTTTTTCTCGAAAAGTAACCTTAAAAATTACAGATCACCGAAAAAGATTACGACATACTGAAAGACTGGCTTATGGCATTGCCTTCTTGGCAGGTAGTTAACTAAAAAATCTTATTGCTTACTCGTAAACCAGTAACCAAGACCAGGACTAGGCTTAAAAAAACTCAATCTTCCTTTCCACCCTCACTTAATTTAATCTGCTTCACATCGAAGAACAGAACGTGACGTGAGAGTGGAACCCCTGAGATCAAACGTCTAATTTCCCACAAAAAAAACATCTTTTCTCTAATAACAATTTTGAAATGGTTCGCAAGAGAAAGCGGTTGATCCGAAACCCATAAACAAACTGCCTTCACTGTTGGGAGACTGACAGTTGATCGATGGGAACCACGCTAAACATTTAAAAAAAATCTTGTCTTACGTGAGCTATGGGAACGAGTTGACAGATCTCCCGATGCATCATGGGAAAAGAATGAGGCGGCCTGCGCATGGAAGCAGATGGATAAGAGCTCAGGTCACCTTTGGTTTCGATTTACGACGTTTACGACCCACAAACTCAAGAATGCAAATACAAGCCACTGTGTTCGATTTATTCGGCGTGCTTTGTTGAGTTAAAGAGACCGCAGGCCACTATCGCAAAGCATTATGGGAGCAGAGCACCGCGACGAATTAATCGAATGGCTTCGACTCACGAATCATGCTGGCTCTCCGACCTGAATAATAAAAATATAAAAACAGAACTACGAGACTTATGGTGACCCCTCTGATTTTTTTCCAGGATTGAGAAAGCAGAACAAAATCCATGCAATACGAGGGCACTGAACTTCAATAGAAATCAAAACGGGGGCAGCAAATGAAACTCCAGAGGAGGAAAATCCGAATCATACTACGAATTATCCTATAGACACTTAGCTTCAAACATTCAACAGATCGATTGATGAATACACAGGGGCTGTGCTTTTAAATTAACGCATACAATATTGAAATGAAATGTATACTTATATAAGTAATGAATAGAAAATTTTAACTACGATATTTTTATGATAATTTCGTCAATAATTAGTCTCAATTTATTACTACAATGTAAAAACAGCGATTTATCAGACAGATCACATTTATCTGTTTTTCCTTTGGAAGCATAACAGTTCTTATTGAAATTGTGTCACTATTTTGGAGTTTTTTTTAATTTCAATAATTACCTCAAACGATGGATACCATAATAAAGTCCTCATACATGCCCATTGGGCTTCATTACTTCAAAGTAAAACTTTTATGTATAAAACCTGGTGTCTCCAAAGACAAATTTCAACACAAAAAGGTTTGTGCAGAGGAAATTATATTAAACATGTTTTCAAATGCTAAATATCCTCAGATAAGGTATATTTACATCTCAAGCATCAAGGATGACAAAACTGGGAACTGATCATGCATTTCTTCGAAAGTTTTTCGAAGAGAAATAATTAGCCTATATATGTCGCGGAAAAATTACAAACCCAATCATCACATGCATAAACCATCTCTGCATCCAAAATATTCGCTGGTTTTCATCGATTCCGTAGAGTTTAAAGTATAGGTATCGGAAGAGAGACCAGCTCAATCGAAAGTTGGCTTGCGGCTATGGTGGGAAGACCGCGCGCGGAACAAATGGTAGGGTAATTCCCAGTTGCTTGCTCTCCGATGGAAGTGGGAAAGATAACACATGTATGATTTTCAGCTCAGTACACAGAGGAACGTAGTTGGAGCGATGAGCTGGATATTATGCACTTAAAAAGAGTAAATGCTCACTTGCAGAGTGGCACCAGACACCCTGTACCTGTAGGATGATTTGTGGGTGAGCATTCAGGGGAAGACACCCCGGGATATGCACGTTTAAGAGCGAGTACAAAGTGGAGACCGCAGACGGTACACGTGCGACAACGTACAATTACCCCCCTCCGAACAGCAACCCTTCCTCTGAAATCATCCCCTGCCCTACGTACCGACCCCTGCGGGTGGAAAAAGTAGTAAAGCGGTCTTTTAAATCACTTAAGTGGTGCGCAATAACAGGTTTCCCTTTAAGCTTCCCCTGCCAACCACCCTTCCTTTCCCAACCCTTGCTCTCCCCACTCTACTCCAATCTCTGCGCCAATCGCCTTACGCCTTACTCTCTCACGCATTCAAGAGAGCAAGGAAACTGACCACGGACAAGTGACGTCAGGGGATGAACTGAAATCAGCAGAAACTCAAAGCCATGGTCTCAGAGCCAATATTTCACCCTAAAACCGTTCTTGACCGACCATCTGACAACGTTCCAAAGGAGTGAATTCTTAAATATGTATTTTGGGTAGTTATTCAGGCCATTCCCGATATGTTAAAAAAGAATTTAACACCAAAATTAATATATAAAGCACGCTTTAAATTATTCAAACATTAAAAACATAATATTCCTTAAGCATATTTTGCAAACATGTGTTTGTTTAAATTCACCATTCTGCATCCTTTTAGAATAGGAATGTTACGAATTGAATATCTATTGAATATATATTTTGGATTATTATTGACACCGGTAAGAAATTGAATATTTGTAACCTTAGACGGATCTTAGGCAATCAGTAAATTCAGTTTTAATGGTTGAGAAACGAAATGCTGAAACTTCATCGGAAAATTTCGTTAGTTGCCAATAATACAGCACGTGCCAATAAGGGAATCCTCGTTGTGATTTCAGATTGCGAATCCGAAGATTCCCAGACTATGAGGGCCTTATAAGCATGAGTTGTTGGTAAAACAGTAGCTTTGAATACCTAGTTCTAGATAAACAGCAAAGGCGATTATCGTGTTCTATCGCCGTATGTGAGAACCAAAAAAAATCATCTATATATTAGAGCCTACTGTAATATGGTAGTGAAGCCAGGAAAATTACTATTAGTTGCAAAACAAATGAGGTTTGATTACAGTGAAAGGCCAAGAATGGAATTCATCAGTAAAATGAAAGGCGTCTAAGTGAAAAATTGTTTAGGAATGAGCTAGCGGAGAGGTGAGTTGATTGGAGAGCTACAGCAAACCAATCTTCGGAATGTTAACTGCTGATGATGCGAGAATCGATACTGAAATATTCGTCGACAGGTGTTTATAATTCTTACCAAATCGCACTTCCGAGCACACGTTGTAGATCCGTAGGAATTTAAAACCCAGGATCCAATGCATCGGAAAGGTGAAAGTGAGAGAACAGATAGAGCGGTAAGCATGATCGATTACAGAGTAGCGCTATCGCGGGGGTGGCATCGTGGTAGGGGAATGCTGAGAGCGCTGACTTCAGACGATCATTAACAACTCCTCGAGATTCAGACCGAGGTAGGTAACTGGGTGACAGGAAGGAGAGAATTGAGACATCCTCACGAGACCGGATTCCATCTCCTCAACGAAATGTGACAAAGTCCTTGGCAGGAAGTGACTTGGACTCGCTTCAAATTAACTCTTGGCGAATCGGAGGAGAAAACTACTACTGGCTGATGACTGGCTCCATTCTGGGAAGCAACAGCGTGTTTTAGGATTCCAAGGAAAGAAAACCACACAATTCAACTAATTATTTCCATGAGCGCTGTATAGAAATTCTCTCTTTCCGGAAAAAAAATGTTTTTCAAGATGGTCAGCCCTGATAAAAGTGTAAATATTTTAGATAAGCACTCTCCGAGAAAATGCACCATATTTCTATCTTTGAGGACAACTCGTAAAGAAGGAGATGGAATGGAGGTAAAAAATGTTCTTAGTGAAAAAGTAGTTCTTAATTCTAAATAAAAAAATTAGGAAAAAATTAAATAAAATAAAAAAGGAATGCTTACAAAACTTTGCCCCTTTTTAGCAAATAATACACCTTTTAGAGGTCAGCATTTTCAGAACAACAACTCGGTGTTCATGTCTCTCCCACTACTGATGTTAATTAAAGACATATCATTGAATTGTGAGATCTGAAGTTGAAAATTTGTGTAAATAAAAAAGTTTAGCTGAACATAAATACACAATGACGAAAAAATAAGTACTGATACCAACGTGGCACTGAACATAAAAGTTACTCCTTCGATTTAGTTAAAATTAGTTACGCTCTTAATTTAAATTCCATTCCTACGAATAAATTAAAAACTGATATGGAGTTATTCACCTCCATACTTTCACTAACCTTTATTAAATCCCTATTCATTTCCAGCTTGAATGCTTGATTAAAGTTACGGCCGTGAGAATTGTTAATTTTTTAATAGGAATATGAACATAAGTCATGGTAATAATTTATCTGATTCCATGTAGAATACTTGTAGTGATTAGTTCTATCAATTGGAGACGCGGAATTTAATGTGTTAAGATGAAGAATCTCCATCGTAACAGAATGTTTATGCTTACCACAGAATCTTACATGTTGCTCTCTAAAAAAAAAGCAAATAAGATAATAAAAGTTAATAGGACTTCAATCTCATGTCGTTCGGCGTACCATCTATCAAAGTAAATATTACTTTGTGGTGGATTAGGATTCATCGCCTGCTTACCCATATATCGCGGGTTCGACACCGCCAGACTGGTGTTTTTACCACTCAGAACATGGGTGTACCCCAATGTAAAAGGTTATTTGAGCCAAATTCGGGAATGTGAAAAATAAATAAAATGCCTAACAATTAGACGGAAATTTATTCTGAAATGTTACATCTACGTTCAATCACATTTGTATTCCGTGGATGCACACAGAAAGTCTCTTCCAATTAGAGTACTTGTTAATAATGTAAGTTATCTATCTATATGAGTGCCTAGTCCATCCCTAATGAATATAATAATAGTTAAAAACCGTATTAATTGTGAAATTTCCTTCAACATACGTTTCTACACTTAACAGAATGTTTATGAAATTAGCTAAAAACGGTATAATAGTGCGTTTGACGGTTAGTGCATGCCTAGTGTGGAGTCATTCCCTGCCATAAACCCTTACGTGGTTGGAGCGATTTTTGTTCATCCACAGATTTGCGTGTAACTTTGTATACATGTTCCATTCAATGATATTTATAGATAAAAGTGAAAAAATTGCATCACCCCTATTTAGTGTTTTGGCAATTCAATACTATTTTAACACGTAGCTTTATGGCGCATGACATAAATTTCTTTTAAATTTGATTAAATATGGACATATTTTTTCAAAACGCGAAATAATACATTTCTTAATGTTATAATTGTTGTAATAATGTTATAATTGTTGCTAAGAAACATCAAGTTATCACGCTGAGTCCAATACTGGAAAACTACATCTTTCAACACAATTCCGTCTTAAATTTTGAGAATCACGCCGAATAATCTATTTAAAACATGATTTAATAAAGAAAAAAATTAAATTATATTCTTGCATAATTTCCAGTACTGCCTGTATGGTGCGCTCCAATGCATAAACGGATGCAATTAAGTGAAATGTAGTCCGAGAATTTTCTTTCGACTTACTTGAAAAATTATCGAATGTGCAATCAGTGACCAACGATTACCGCTCCAACCACATTAGTGTGACGTGCAGGTGTCACGCACATAAACTACGTCTGAAGATTAGTTAAGCACCCTCGATTCGTCGCCCACAGAAGCTCGTGTGAGCGGGGCTGACCATTCCGCTCCCGCGGTAAATTGACCACTTCGCTGAACACTCACGCCTCGTCGAGCTCTTAAAAGAAATCCCAGCTGGACGTTTTCACAGTGAAACTCGACACCAAACCATAATTTTATCCGATGAACGTGAGGAGATCGGTGTTTCTCACGAGAATTTGGAACGAAATCGTTGATAAATTTCCGAAACATCATCCAGTGTCGTGTTACTCTAGGGTTGTTTTACCTCCCCTACTCCCTTCCCATTCTAATGAATTGAGTTTTTGAATGCGCTTCTTTTTAGTGTATTTCATAAAAAGTAGATACCTCGAAAATCCCCATCAACATTAATCCCATCAACATCCCCATTAATCACTCACTTTCCCAAGTAGTTGACAAGCCTACGAGAGGAAATAAAATATTAGACCTTTTTGCAGTAAGCCATCCTAAGTTGATAAAACAGCTCGATATTATTGACGGCATAAGTGATCACAGAGTAATTTTTGCAACCTTAAAAATTGAAGTAGAGTCAGCTGTAAAACCGAAACGCAATATTTATTTATTTGATAAATGCAACTTCATCAAATTTGGCGAGATGCTTAATGATTCGTACACGGATTTCGTAGCTAAAACTGAGGATAAAAGCACTAATGAATCATGGAAATATTTCTTAAAAATTCTACGACGGGGAATCAACGAATATATTCCGCAAAAATTGAAATGCGACAGTAAAGAACCTCGCTGGTATAACAACGATGTTAGGAGGGACCTTAAGAGACAGAGAAAATTGTACAACTTGGTTAAAAAGTTCACTACGGTAGGTGACAAATCGAAGGAACTTGAAGCAAAAGAAAGTTACGCTGCGCAACGCTCAAAAACTAAGAAATCAATGCGTTCTGCATTGCTAAATTTCAAGAAAAAAGTACTTGGTGAATTACTCGAAGAAAATCCGAAATCTTTTTGGTCATATGCGAGAGAGCTTCAGGGAAAATCTTCAACCGTAGATTCGTCATTTAATAAAGATGGCAAACTTGTCACCGAAAATATTGACAAAGCTAACACGTTAAATTCCCACTTCAAAAGTGTATTCACCACAGACGATACTGCATGTAATTTTGAAATACAATTCACTGAGGAACCGATGAAAGAAATCACTATTCAACGTGATGGGATAACTAAACAGCTGCAGTCGATAAAAAATAGTAAATCTCCGGGTCCAGAGGGAATACCCGCGCGTGTCCTCAAGGAGTTAGCGCCACAGATCGCACCGTTCTTAGACATAATATTCAAGAAGTCATTGTCTGAAGGAAAGATACCATTAGACTGGAAAATTGCAAACGTTACACCGATATTCAAAAAGGGAAACAGACACGACCCAGGGAACTATCGACCAATTTCATTAACGTCGATTATAGGCAAGATACTCGAACATATCGTCGTTAGCAATATCATGACGTTCCTGGACAGTCGTAACGTCCTCCATGGCTGTCAGCACGGCTTCCGGAAATGTAGATCATGTGAAACACAACTCGCGCTCTTTCTTCATGACGTTCTCAAATCTGGTGAATCGAAAAGACAAGTTGACGCATTATTTCTAGATTTTAAGAAAGCTTTCGACACGGTACCTCATAACAAACTTTTATACAAATTACAGTCATGCGGCCTAAACGAAACAGTAGTAAACTGGATACGCGACTTTCTGAGTGATCGTAAGCAAAAGGTAGTTCTTGACGGAATTAGCTCTGATGTCGTTAAATGACATCAGGTGTCCCGCAAGGAAGCGTGATCGGACCCCTTTTGTTCATTATATACATAAATGATCTATGCGCTCGAATTAGCAGTAAAATACGTTTATTTGCCGACGACGCTGTCATCTATCGTGAAATTAGTGATCACTCTGACTTTGAAACCTTATCATCGGATTTAAACAACGTTCATGAGTGGAGCCAAGAGTGGGGACTCGAACTTAATCTAAGCAAATGCACGGCGGTACAATTCTTGCGGAGGTCGTCCAACTATTCCCATGTGTATGCTGTGGATGGTGTTAACATAAAGGCGACAGATGAAGTGAAGTATCTAGGAGTTACGATAACTTCGGACCTATCGTGGGGAGCACATATAAGAAATATTTGTGGCAGAGCTCTGAAGAAGCTAGGATTCGTCAAGCGTATTGTGGGAAGATTTTCGGATGAAAAGGTAAAAGAGAGGTGCTATTTCGCACTCGTCCGGCCACACCTTGAATATGCAGCTAGCATATGGGATCCGGTGCAGAAAGACTTAGTCCGGGAACTTAATAAAATACAAAGGAAAGCTGCGCGATTCGTCAAAAACAGCTACGGGCGTACTGACAGCGTTACGCAGATGTTAAACGAATTAGGCTGGGAGCCGCTAGAGACTCGGAGGCTGCGCGCTAGGCTTAGATTGCTTGAGCAATTGAGAATAGATATCTTTCAGAGCGACACGGAGAACATCATATTAGAACCCCACTATATTTCCAGGTCCGATAGAAACGATAAATTAAGAGAGATATTTTGCCGAACGGATAGGTATGGGAATTCGTTTTTCCCCCGAACAATAAGGGACTATAATAAATGCTAGGCGTAATTTCATTAGAGCGTTTCCTTTTTATCTTTAAACGGCTGGTATCCTAACACCCCCCGCCACACGCCTATTGAGGCGGCTTGCGGGGTAATATGTAGATGTAGATGTAGATCAACGAAGATAAGAGAAATAAATGCATAATGCCAAGGTAATTTATGGTAGACTACGGACATATAAAAGCTTTTACAGCTTTATCTAAAACACCAGTGTGATCCTGAACTATTTCAGCTGTTTACAATCCTCGGAATGATATATGATGCCCCATTTCAAATTCCTTTCAAGACATGAATTTTGAGAATTACATTTCTTGAAATGCATTTAGTATACCCTGGGAAATTCCCTGTTTAAATGAATTTACGAAATGCATTAAGAATATATTCCGGAAATGCAATTAAAACGAATTTAGGAAAGTACCTTTTAAATCCATTTTTTCAATGTGTGATGGTTCACTTGCAAAGAAAACTCATTAGGTTACAGTACAGCAACCGAGTACTTTGCTAATCTGACTATTCCGCTTTAAAAGGAACCACAGTCGTAACTACTAAACAAATATGGATACTCCACTGATATCCTTCACTGTAACTTAAATTTTCTTCCATTTAATAAAATCTAGAAATAAAATTATAGAAAGTTAAAAAAAAAACATTCGCAGTGCTTTTAAAAACTAGCCGTAGCTTAGTCATATTTCTTGCAGTTTAATGACATAAAAGTGATAAGCACTAACAGTATATTAGTCTTATTAATGGCACAGCTGGAGGTATTTAATTCCTTCGCTTATTAGAAAAGATAAGCGGCATCTAGAGCGAAGTTTCCGCGCATTTTACTCGCTGGAACGACAAAAATCCGCAAGGTCAACAGCACTCATTGTCCCGCAGACGAGAATCTTGGGAGGTTGCGTTGGAAGTTCGCCCTCCTATGGCGCGCCAGTACTAATGAGAAGATTATGAGGAGATTAAATCGCAAGAGGCGAAGGCGTGGAGACGGAGAGGAGGCTCCGGAACATTCATAATCCCTCGCCGACGAGGCCTCGAAACAGCTAAGGCGGGACTAAGAGTGTGAGTTTAGAAGAATGAGTGAGGAAGGAGGAGTTTATGCAATGTATTTCCCGCTTCCCGCGTGTATCAGCCAGGTCTCTCAAGTCTTAAGCACCTTTTGAAGAGATACCCTTAGGGCCTTTCACACCCCACGACGGATAACTCAAATCGCATCTCTTATAGCACCAAGCGGGGAGACGACTTCTAAGAAAGTGAAATATTGTTCTGAGGCAGATAAATTAAACGTATGCATTTTTCAACCACTTCGCTTGAAGTGTTATTGAAAATATTTTTTTTACTATTACTCTTTTTCCTCCCATCAATATTTTAGACGATATTTAGCCGCATCAACAAATCCCCACCACCTGGATCGATATTCTGCCTCTCTTTCTGTTGCTCCGATCTTTTCTCTATCCTTCTTCACTTGGTCCCACCATCTCAGACGTGGTCTTCCCCGGGTTCTTCTTCGTTCATGAATCCCGTGCAGTACTTCCTTCAGCAAACATCCCTCCTATTTCCTTAGAACATCTCCAGCCCACCTGATTCTTCTGGACTTTATCTCACTTATGATGTCTGGATGTTTGCATAGATTCCTGATTTCTCTATTGTGTCTTTTCTCCATTGTCCTTCTTCGTACGTGGGCCCATAGTTTTTCCTCAATATCTTATTCTCGAATACTAATAGTTTTTCTCCTCCTTCTTTGACAGTTTCTATGTTTAGGATCCGTAGAGCAGTACTGGGGAAATTATTTTTACATAAAGTTTAATTTTTGTCTTGTGTGACAGGGGTTTAGAAGCTAGGATTGAAAATATTAACCGAGAAAAACAAAATACTAGAAAAAAATCAACCTAAAAAATTTGGGATTTGGCCTCTACTTATTACTAACATGTCAGCGGAACGGTAGTTTTTACGAGTAAGATGTGATTAAAAGTCATTTTATTCATCGAAAATGGCCGCATGTGGATTTCAAATTTACCCGGAAATATCATTTGGTCAGATTATGTAAATCTGCTGCTTTTCTTCGGTTCTAAGGTATCATTTTAAGCCGAGCCTTAGGCGGAATATCTTTTGAAATATTAACATTCAATAGACCCATAGAATTTTATTACAATTACCTCAAAATTTAACTTAAGGCATAGGCTGACGGTGAAATGAATGAGAAATATTGGTTGAAGCTAAATGCCAAAATTAGTAGTTTAAGAGTGCCTTGCATGACATTGCTCCAAATGAACTAGAATATATTTTGGAGTCCAAAGACGAAAGCGAAACTTTGAGAGCAATATTACTGAAAGATATAAAGATGTATATAATTATTTAAAAGACTTAGGCATAGAAAACAGTATTAGTCACTAAAATAAACTAAGCATTCAGTAATAGAGGGGCAGAGTCAGAAACGACTCGGAAGAAATGGTTGCTGCTACGTGTGATGGACGAAAAACGATGAATATATTTTATCCAAAAGGGATTTCTAGTAAATTTTCCGGGAAGGAATTACAAAATCAGCAGCTATGAGCGTCACAATTTTTCCAAAAGGCTGGTTACACTTAATCCCTATTCGACGACGGAAAATATTTTTCCACGATTTGACCTTGACCCACTTTTTGGTCAAGGGTGTGGAAAAATATGATCGGATATGATCAACTAACCGTGTTCTCAGCGGGCTAACACAAGGAAGCGTTAAAAAAATAATAATAAATGGAAGTGCCAGTCCGTCCGTCTTGCAATCTGGTGCGGCGCGGCGTCGAAAAATGCATCGCAGCGGCATAGCCAGCCAGGGACAAATTAATTGTCTCGCGCGACGCGGGGCAACCAATCACGAAGCGACGCTGGTGGCGCCGGGACGGGTCATGCCCCAATTAAATCGCGAAGCGTGGAGCCACGGAGTACGCTTGCAAAGGCACACAAGGACTCAGGCAGACTCACAATCAGTCGATCAATTCCCGGGGAACACATTCTTGGAAAATAAGGATAAGGACGGCGATATTGTGCGTTAATATATCGGTAGGTGTTTACACTCACGATATCATCAATATTGGACGTATTTTGAGGTGAAGGCAGACTCAAGAGGGTGGTAGAGGGAAGTACGCTGGATAAGCGCAAAAGAGTACAACATAAAAAGAGGTCGTAGAAGGCTTGATTTCGGGTAAGCGAAGTAGGCTAACATTTGGATTCTACTAATTAACTGATTGGTTACATGGGAACCTGAACATAGTACAGTCTTTATATCGACTATTCAATTTCTATATATTCCTCAACTCTCCTGCTACTGCTCATGGCTAACTATTTACCCGTTATTGAATTTATCTTGAACTTCCCGTAATTTCTGCCTTCCAAAAATCTTATTATCACTAAAGATAAAAATATATACTTTCCTTATAATTTAATTCCAAAATGGATCCGGCCAAGGTTTCAACAGATACCTGCCAAACTCAAGGTCTTTCTATTATTATTCTTCTTCCCAGAGCTTTGTCTCCAAAGGTTTAAAGATTACCACGAATATTGGAAGCTGAATTGGAGACTGTCCAAAAACACTTCCACAAAAATCACCTCAACTGCGGGGATCCGCATCAAAACCCACAGGATGAAAAGTATGTACACTGGCCGGTTTAAAAGACCAGAGCCCCAAAGACATTTAGATAAATACATACCCATCAGGTATTACTGACGCAAAATTAACTCTGTTTCAATAATGCTTTCCTTACTACTACATCCTTGCATACTTATTTAGCTTCAGTTACACTCCTACATTGCTTAATGTATGCCCTCATGTTCTTTAGACTCCTGTTCCTTCTCTTATAGGTCACTTACACCAAATTTACCCATAACTTTCTCGGTCTACCCCTTCCTTTCACACCATTCACTCATCTATCATATCACTCCCCTTGAAAGACCAATGAATTTCTTCCTTTTCATAATCAGGCACCGCCGATTACAGTTTCGTAACTACTCCCTCGATAAATTAAGATCATCTCCAGGCATATCCTCCCTGACTGACCACCTAGCCCTTCTCGACAGCAAATTTTTCATGAAAATAGTCAATGGAAACTATAGGTCATCGGAACATCTTTCTTTTTTCTCCTTACGTGTTCCTTCACGAACTGCAAGACTGAATAAGCTATTTCATTGCACCACACCACGTCTCTCTTGTCTCCAAACGGTCTTTTATCTACGTGTAATGCTACGTTGAAAAGTGTCCCTCAATTCGATCCATTCCATTCCTTCCGTATCTGTTTCACTCCTCCCTCATCCTAGATCTGCTCTCGTCTTTCGCTCTCTGCCTGTTTGGTTCGAATTTGCTCAGTGTTAAATGTTACTTTGTTATAAATTTATTTAATGCTGTATTTTTTATATGGTTCTTTGTTATTTCTTTGGATTAATGTTGTTATTTGTCCATTGTAATTGGCCTTGAGCTGTTTTTGGACGTGAATAATAAATAAATAAATAAAATAAATAACTCTGCTTCGTTCATGCGATTCTCGTCCATTCTCTCGACGTAGCCAGACCAGTGAATCACCATTCACACATGACCATTACCGAAGCATCAATTCCACATTCTTTCAGACATTTACCGATGCTTTATCCATCCTACCAAGAAATCGATGTCGTTTAAAATATCAGGTTTCAACAATTTGATATTAATTTATTTACTAGCGGAAGGTGCCCGTTGAAATTCAACGGGTGTGAAAAAAATTGAACTTATTTTATAGGAAAACCACAAAGCCTGAAGAATACTGTGTGCGTGGTCATTTGAGGAGTTTGTAACCTATCTTGTACGTTGTTTTCGTTGTGGTAGACACGCTGACCGTTTTACAGGTGCACGGAGAGATGAGTGACTGTTAGTCCTCCTTCATGCACGGGAAACGCAAAAAATAGTTAATGTAAGTAAACTGCACTTTTGCACCTTTAAACATATATAAATAACTTGCAACGTTTATGATGTGGGAATTTGTCTAAAAAAAGTTCGCAATTGCAATTAGAGGCAGACAGTTCCACTACGTGTAATAAATCTGTGTATTAAACGATAATATACGACGCTGTGTTTTTTGTAGCAACATAGGCATTATTACCATTACTATTCGCTGCACCTAAGTATTCTTGCACATTTAATTAAGTGTGTAGTCAATTTAATTCCTTAATGTGCATCGTTTACTACGCAAGTGTTCTCTCATAGACATGCAGTGACCCTATTAGAGCTACTTTGAGAATATACATGGAAGAGCATACTTGTTGTAAATATGCATTGAATTTATCGATTACCCACCGAAGCAATCTATCATGGGGCCCTTGGGATTCTTGGGATACTTGGGACTTGGGAAGTCCAAGTCTTATCCAGATTTTCTTTCTACGTGCTATCATGGGCCTGTAGGAAAACGTTATGTTGTCAGGGAAATATGCTATTGTTGATTTCAGAGAAAAAAGTGAGATTTTTCAGCTAAAAACATCTTATTCAGACAAATACGAAGCGTAAAAGAAAATATATTTAAAGAATTTAAAACTTCATTTACTCACCCATCCGATAGAAAAAATTCCAATCCTCTATCTTGAGCGGAAGTAATTTCAATATGAAAAAAACTAAACCACTGCATAAAACCCAATACGTAGCGTACCAAAGGGACTTTTTGGGACCTTTGGGGCCCTGAGATCTTTTAAAAATAGGCTATGATTTTCCTCTTTTCTTGAACTATTAGTACACGAAATTTCAGCATGATCAGAGTAAAACTGTACATTTGTATAAAAACCAAACAGACAAACAAACATTCTTCTTTTTATGTATAAATTTACCTACCTATTTTTCATAACCACCGAATATGGTTCACATGGATTTTACAACGGGGAATCAAACGATTAACAACGGACGAATGCACACAACCATGATACATGAATTTAAGCTTTCCCAGTGAATATGATGATTGAAAAGTCCTCGGGTATTCCACCATTTATGGTTCTCCATTACTTCCAACGTTTCTACAGGCGACTCACCCATTGTAATCAGGTAACCTGGAATATTGGGTTTTGTAAACAGCATTTCAAGGTACTTCAAGTCAGAGGAATCACTCAAAGTTTTGTCCTACTCCTTTCTAAGATGTAAATTGGAGTATCCTTCTGTAGTATGGAATCCTAAAATCAAACTACTGAGAAAACTCACAACTGAACAGAATGTGCCAAACTTTTAACAACTGCTGTGATAAAATTGATTAATGTCAACAAAAAAGTCTCTTTTATAAATTGATAAATGTTATATTTTCTTGATGTGTTTTGAGATTTCTGTACAATTTAATTGATTTCACTGAGTTTTGTATTTTTTGTTTGTCCTGTACTTATTTCGTTGGGCGAACGTTAAACTCTATAAATAAAGAAATAAATCTAATATCCCTCAGATACTTAGATACATGCATACATAACCATCACATGCAAAACCTTGAAGTACTCCACTGAATGGGAAACTATTCTTTTTAATGACCCAACATGAACACAATCCATATAACTGCTGGCAGCACCCAACTCAGTTTGGTGACAACCGTAGTGGATACCTTATTCCAATTGGATTGAGAAAGTATTTAGCAAGATTTCTAACTGTGGAAGCGTTTACAATTGAGCTCCCTACAATTTTCCTAAGTTACTACGCTACACATTTACGTCCAACTTGTTTTTTGAGATGGAAATGATAGCCATTGAAGTTCAAGGTTACGGCTCCAACGTGCATCTACTTTGAAGCCGGTTTGTCCCGAGGAACAGGTAACGGGGTAGCCTTCAAAAGATGGCACTTACCTAGCGGCGTGGAATGACGCTAATCCGGAGGGTAAAAAGGGATGCAGCTGGAAAAATCTTGGCAGGAGATTTTTCTTGAATTTTGAAATATGTATTAGCACAAAACAAACTTCCTTGAAAGGTAGAGAAGGATGACTCGCTTTAAAATTCCTTAAACGGAAAGCAAAAGAAATCGAACAATTACGGCCAAAGACTATTTCAGTGGGATATTTTTTTATTTTAAAAGAGATCTGTATCTAACTAAAACACCAAAGTACAACGAATGCTTCGATGACGTAGAACACTCAATTGGGATAAATTTCGGTTAAAACATTCAATGTCACTGAACAGAACATCACTCGTACATAATACAAGTCGTATACATTAGGTGACCGTTGAACCCTTTTGGGCACAAGGAAGACAATATTTGATAAATAATTTGTTCTAAGCTTTAGCGGAGATTTTGAGGGGAATCTCATTCCTTAAAGGCGAACCTATTCGGGACTTGACTAACTTATTAAGAATTCGTGTCAATTTGGTAAGTCTGGTTGGAAAAGGCAGCTATTCTGCCTTAACTAGTTCCTGAATTTGGCGTGCATTTTATGTAATAGTGTAATAGATTTACTTTACTTGGATTGCCAAGCTAAATGACCACACATAACTCGAAGCTTCTACGAATACCCTCTCTGCCACGAAGCCAATAATGAGTCGACCAAGTGCTTTGGCTAATTAAGTCGATTTACAGGCGCAACACGGTGTCAACAAAGCAAGGACGCCGCGGCAGTTATACGAACGAGAAACTTGCATTTGACGGACATAATTCACATCTTGGAAGGCTTCATCTCGTAGAAGGATTTTTATGCTGCCCTGGACACGACGTGAATCCTGACAAAAAGGTGGAGAAAAGGAAAAGGCTTTGACCTTCAGCTCCGTCGGCGTCAAAAGGCACGAGGGAATGAGGAACGGAGGAAATATATCCTCAGGCATAATAAAAAACGGCGAAGGACCTTCTTTCTTGAATGAGAGAGATGGAACGGGGGTCTCGAACAATAAATGTCTCGACTCTTCATCGAGGACGATACGAGGGATCCTACAATGAAAAGCCATTAAAATTTCAAAGATTACGTCATTCCAAGTTCATCATGAACAGAAGTTGAAGAGCTAAAAAATAGGAATCATTTCATTTGCACCGGTACCTAATAGCTGCGGCACGCTTCGAAGTAGGTCTAGGAAACATCATAAACGTGCAGTGTTCATAAACTTTTCCCAACACAGTAATCCCAGTACCACTAATGGGAACATATTTTGCCCTTAAACGTGGTTTTAATACTGCTGAGTTCATCATTATAACTTTATACGGTATAATTGATTACTAAAAGATCACTTAAGACCGTACACGCAAAATGAAATCATTACGTGCGTTTTATTTATACTCTCAACATTAACCTCGAACGGGTTGGTTTGGAAAGCTGAGAGTTTTATAGTTCTAGTTTTTCTAAGCTACCGGGCTAAATATATCGATGACTTTCAACAGAATTCATGCGACAACAGGAAACAAGCGCTTGCTAGAATATCATTGAGCAAAAAGCTGCTCTCATTGAGCCATTTGGAGAATTTTCCACGGTAACTCGAGAGCACGTAAACCCATATCCAAGACAAGGGCTCATAGTATCATTAATGATATATGAGCGTTCCAGAGATTCTGACGATAATACTGTCACCACCTCGTTTTCAGAACCCATGATACCGACCAGTTTTGCATAGATAGAAGCCTAAGCGAAAATTTGTTTACAGCAAAAATCACAGATAAGGGATTTAAACAATCAAATTCTTCCAATTCACTCAATTTCATCGGATTTGGTTAATGAAATAGTTCTGAAATGCATTTATAAATTCGTTTACAAAATATGAATAGTAATATGAGGTTTTAAAATGTCCCTTAAAACATTGCACCACATCATAGATTCATGATTTTTTGCGAAAGACAAAATCACAATCGCAGATATTAAATTTTCTTTCTACGGACAAAAAATTGAAACACACGAAAAACCAGCATATTATAGGTAGCTCTCTGAGGCCTAAAAAACCTCAGCGCCAAAAAAGTAGATTTTCAACCATAGAATTGCATGGGCAGTAGGTAATAGGATAATCTCTGGCGACGCTTTTGATTATAAATATCAATTAAATTATTTTGATAAATAAGTGACTGACATTGAAAAATTTCCGACTCTACAAAACTCGAGTAATGTATGACAAATAAAAATTAAAATATTTTGGTGCTCACAGGTAAAGTAATAGCATGAATTACAAATGCCAACTTAATTCAAATCAATGGTTCGCGAGTTCACTTCGTGAAATGAAGACAAGATATTTTCAAAAATACAAAGTTTATTATTAAAAACGTCAACTTAATTATTGCCTATTATTATAAAAGTCTACATTGCTCGGTAAATTTGCTTTAACAGTTTCAGACATATTCACACAATACTTCGTAAAATTAATAGGCATAAGAATCATATTCAAAATCAAGTAATTGTAAAAAATACTGGGTGCAAACTCGAAAAATTGGTTTCCACCAAAATGTCAAGGACTGCAATCTGTTGCCTTACTGTGGTGTATTGTAAACAGAAAAGCAACAAAACTTCACAACAAATAATATAACTTATACCATATGATCGGAGGGTAATTCACTAATATTCTTCTACAGAGTTAAATTTAAAGATATCCGATTCTGCCTCGTGGAATTTTAGCAAGCTGAAAATAGTTAAGACACTTAGAGTTTCCACATGGTATTTCGGTGGTTTTAGTTCGTCATTATCAGGGCTACTTGATAATGTCACTCTTGCGATTAAACTGCGGTCGACTTTATAAACTACCGTGGGAAAATACAATTGGTTTGAATTATTTAAGATCTAAACACGTAATCTCTTTTTTTGTATTTAAAAAAATCTCTTGTACTCTCCGAGACATCTGGATTAAGTCATCGAGAGTTGAAATCTCCTGATACTACTTCACATGAGATTTCGGTAGGAAATGGAGAAGGATTCAGGCACATTTCGTAAACCTGGTCACTCGTACCTACACACCTCACCCATATAGCCACTTAACACAGCAATCCATCCTCAAGACAATATTTTTTGACCTGCTTAACCCTTCCTTCCCTGAAGCACCCAATTCCTCCCCAAATACTCCATCGACAGGCTTACCCCGATTTGACCGGGACCATCCCGGT
Source organism: Pyrrhosoma nymphula (assembly GCA_963573305.1). Classification (NCBI taxonomy): domain Eukaryota; kingdom Metazoa; phylum Arthropoda; class Insecta; order Odonata; family Coenagrionidae; genus Pyrrhosoma; species Pyrrhosoma nymphula. The sequence goes on from OY754337.1 coordinate 53,981,602, forward strand.
TAGAAGGGTCTTTCCCGGTGTACCGCGTGTTAGGCAAATTTATCACGGCTAACACTGAAATGCTCCGGAATCAATCCGTTTAGGCCCGGAAAACGGAAAAATGCGCCGCTAGAAAAATATAGCGAGAAATGAGTGAATCGGAAATATTGTTTCAAATACATCACGGATGCTCGAAGGCACTAGACTGTTTATGGAGACTTTGATCTCGTGGTTGAAGGAAAGAACCCCTGTGATACAGGTGGGCCCGGAGTAATCCATCGGCGGGGGCCAAGAAAGGTTCACCCACCCCACTAATAACGATATTCGAGCTCTATACTTCACAGAGTTTTGTACTAAAACAAGCCGCGGCAGCTGCAGGTAGTTATTTTATTGTGTTATTGCAATCAAAAATAAAATAACTATAAGTGATGGAGTGGAAACGGAACATAACTGCAATTAATGAACATGAGCAATTTCCACAGATATAACATTTTTTGCACGACCGGTTTCACTTTTTACAGCATCTTCAGGTATCATCAGCACCTGAAGATGCTTTAAAGAGCGAAACCGGTCGTTCAATAAATGTTATATCTGTGGAAATTGCTCATTTTCATTAATTGCAGTTACATACCATTAGCTTGACTTTTATAAACAAGGTCCCGATTTTGTCCCAGTATTAGCTTATTCAAAACTACATATGTCCCGGTTTTGGTGCATCAGAATATGGTAACCCTATCTATAGACTACACAGAAATTTCCGTAATGAAAAAGAGGCACGTACCGATTAGGTGGGGCTAGGCTTCCTCTAACGAATCCAATTCATATCCGAAGGGAGTCGTCGCCAAAGCGAGACAAGGGACCGGAATGGTCTCCCCGAAGACAATGGGATCCCGTGTTCACGACGAGTTTAGACGAATGCTGTGGCGATAGATAAGAAGGGTTCTCACTCTTTTTTGTTTAGTTTTTTTTACTTTTTTCTTAGAAGAACCGGGTGGAGACTACCGGCGTCAGTGAACCTGTTCGAAATAATAATAAATATACAAAAAAGTACATTCCCGTGTAGGTTTTTATTTTTTCAAGAATTCTTTTTGGGACTTCTCGGAGAACGGAACGGCACGTGGTGATATCGAGAACAATGACTTTAGGGAGGAGGACGTGTTTGTCGGAAGACAAAAAAAAAAGCAAAAGAAAAACGCACGCCCGTGTTGTATACCCCAGGGGCCTCACTGGTGCCACTCAAGCACGACTGCCACCATAAAATTTCGTGCGATATCCCACCGAATGCCTTTATCTTTTTTTTCATTCCAGCTTCGAGCACATATACACTAGAGTGCGCGAGAGATAGTGTGTAGTTAGCAGCCAATGGTACATGTGACGTCAGGCATGGAAGCTCATTGAGGTGTTTGAACGTTAGAATCCTGAGACCGCGTTTTATCATATAGTTTTACATCCCAAGCTTGATTCATACAATTAAAGGATAAAAATATAGTCGATTCATAAGAATTACTGTTATAAGGGCAAAATTTAGTTTTTAAGGTAAAGTCTCTTGTTCCCTGGGTTGTTTCCTTTCTTGTCGAAGTTTTATGTGGTTCGCCTTATAATTATTTTTACTTCGAGTGAAGTGTAATTTGACCACATTGCTGTTATTTTCTTTCAATTATCATATTAAATTAACAAGTTAAATAAATAGAACATATTACTGAGTTTTAATTTGCTGATAAGGTATATTTATGTGCTTACCAATTATAAAAAAACAATCAATCGGTAATGGTGCCTCTCCATCTATATATAATCCTATTATATAAGCTACCGCAAGCGATTAAAATTTCAATATCATAGCAATAAGGCCAGAGACGAGATTTATTTTTAGTACTAAAGATATTTCTTCGGTAGCGGATTTAAAGACATTGTCGGCAGAATCACCAAGTGTGACGTCACAAGTCTAGGGATTCCCCTGGAGACAACTTTCAGCACCGACAGCGTCTCTATATGATACACGCTCGAAGCAATCCGGGGCTTCCGTTCCCAAAACCCTTGGCGCCGTTTGCGTCTCTCGACTGAAGTAAGTAAAGGACGGGGTGCACGAAATGGCCGAACGAGGAGATCGAGCGGGAGTGGTAAAGCATGTTTAAGCGTTTTGCCCCAAGTGCCTCGCATCGCTTGAAGGAGAAGTCACGTGCCGCACGGCAGGAAATGAGATAGGAGATAGTATCCTAGGGGCAAAGAGGTCGGACCTCCAACAGCGGGAGAAAAAGAGAGAACGAAGCACGGCAATGATGCATCTACATATCTACAATGAAACCCGTGAAAGGCTACTAGGACGTATGGCAAGGGTTGTTAGGAGAGCAGCAATTTATGTGCTAAAATTATTGATATTCCACCAAATGAACGGTCCGGGACAGTCCCGTTTGTAATATCCCCGAGGGTGAGGTGATATGACCTGATGAAAGATTTGGTGTTTTCCCATGCGGACAAGGCAGATGAAATTTTCTCGGGTTCCACAACGTGTCAGGAAGACACTGAAGACGATGGAAGAGAAAGCCATCGAAACGTTGGCAACAGCCACCTTCCTGACCTGGTGTTAAGTTCTGAGAAAATGTCATCAGCTTTCTTAATGCTTACTCACAAAATTACTTTCTGTGAACTTTTATATATTTTTTTTAATTTATTTACCTATTTTCCGAAACAGCATTTCATTCCTATTCTTCTACATCTTCCTTTCCCGCCCGAAAGTATTACATCACTACATACCATTGACTATTGCTAGATCCTCCATTGACTTTTTTATCTCCTTCGTATTTCCTCTTCCTATCTTACTACATATCAACTACCTTTCGTTTTTCTTCATTTCTACCTAGCCTTCTAGATACTGGCTTTCCTTAGTGTTTTCAAAGCGTACGGCCTAATGGGCTTCCAGTTTACACTTGTCCATTCTCCTCATTATATAAATACCTGCAGCATGAAATTCCTCAATGAGGTCTGCGTGAGGTTTTGCCGGTTTACCTCGCGCCTCGGGCAAATACCAGGCCATTAAGCGATCCCGGATGTAAAGAGTTCCTGTGTAAATAATACTTCAACCTAATCTGCTACACGCTCCAATGTATAAAATTAAAGCAATCACAATGTAATTGACTAACCCTGATGAGGAGAAATCCTAAAGCGGGGGCTATTGTTGTAAATATATATATATGAATATATGTGCATATCTGTAAATATCTGTAAAAACGATGAGACAATAGCAATAAACACCTTTTGAACTTGAATTCCTCAATAGGTAAGTTTTCAGTTTTTGGACTGGATGAATGAGTTGAACTTCAATGACAAAAAACCCTGAGTTTCTGCATTCCAATTCTAAAACATTCCTGGAATTACCGAAATTACGCATACACTACTGGGAAGCTAATAAGTTATCTCTCGCTTGAACATCATAAAATACCTTAACCTTTAGAATTTTCAAATGAGATTTCATATGACTTCCCGCTAATTAAAAAGTTCCTCCTGCACCTTAATAAAGTGTGCGTCTCTCAGAGGGAAGTATGAGTCATTATTTGAGCGAAATGGGAACTGTGCTACAGGAGTTTTAAGAATCCCCAAGAACGGTTAAAATTTTCAACTCAGCCTTTATGGTTCCGATGCCTAAGAGCGACGTAGCTCACGCGTTGGGGGGAGGAGTGACATGGACGCCTAAGTTGGGAACTATATTTTACGACTGCACTGCGAGATGAGCGTAAAACGTGAAATCCTTAAAACAGCTACACGGCTAAAGTACAAGTTGAAATACGAAGGCATTCACAAGTATGTGTCAAAAATAAAATAAAATGGTATAAAACTGTTGTGAGTTTATAGGAAACAAGAGCACGTATGGAAGGAATGATTTTGTAAATGCAATGCATTACAATTTTCCAGGAGATTTCCCAGGCTTTCGTTAAAATGAATTCTGCAAAACTAATGTTTGATTGATTATAATGCAGAACTCTCTTCCAGCAATGAATTGCGATCAAATGAAGCCTTATTCAGGAAGAACTCGGCAGTTTCCTGCCTCGGCAATGGCGAACACAATTTGGTAGAAGAACCGACAGATCATGACTGTTGCGTTTAAATGTGTGGGACTTTTCAACCGTGGTACTGTCTAAGTCCTTCCGGAATAACTCTCCAGGGGCTTTAAAACAAAAAGGCTCTTTTTTTGTTTGGTTTTCTTCGGTCAATGCGTTGTTGAACCCTGGTTTGAGAATTTAAACTTCATAAGTGGAAATGTGTTGGGCCACGTAAATTTAATTTGAGTATTTTACTTTATTTGATAGAAAATAGTCCACATACAGCAATAACGATAGTAAAAAGTGTATTAAATAAACAAAAAATGAGACCTAAACAAACAAACAACAAGATAGCAAAACAATAAAAAAAACTCAGAGGAAATATAAATGCTAATTATTGTTGATATTGTCTAGATTTGCTCATCATTTCCGGAAAGATGTGCTGTGGCCGAGTTGGTGAAGTTTTTAGGCACTAGAGCAAAGGGATCAATATCAGTAGGGAGTGAAGTTATTAAAGAGGTGAGACGGAAGAGGAGCGAACGTTAAATTAGTGATAATCTGGGTGCGGTTCGATGGTATTAAAAATGTTTTCAAAGTGACGGGGATTATAATCTGAGGTTAAGTGCAGTCACGGGGATTACGTTTACAGAGAGTAGAATCCATTGCCCCGATTTAATGAGAAGGGCTGCCTGTAAAATAGGATTTTCTCATTGGCCACGAGTGAAGAGTAGATGAGATCGAAGACTCCAGGACATTTCATAAACAATGTTATTCAAATGTGAAAAATTGCATTGAAAGATGCTATTACGTCTCAACCTCGTTATTGTCGATTTTATACAATGCCGAATCCTTCTTGAATAACAAACCAAGGGTGTTAAACAAAAAGACTCACTATTGCTGCTTGATGAATTTTCATCAATATGTTATTGACACCAAGTTGTGAATTTAAACTTTTTAAACGGAAATGTGTTGTACCACGTACATAAATTTCGATGGTTTTAAAAGTTTCCTCTAATTAAAGTCCCGGTAATTTCCTTTTCGAAAATTCGAATTCATTGCTTCGATTTAATGACAAGGGCTTTCTGTAAAATTGAGAACCTGCGCTACGAATGATAGTTGCATGAGACGCAAGAACCCAGAAAATTTCAGAAGCAAGGCTGTTGCTCTCTAGGGAGGAAACTTCAGCATGTTAGGCTTACGTTTGACGATCAAAGGAACCCGACAAGAGTGGAACGCAGTGTTTTAAACTCTCCGCGCATTTAAGCCCGGCAATAAAACCGAGACGGATGAAGAGCGAAAGGATGTAGATGGAGGGAAGGAGCTCGACAACGTAATCCTATACCCTTACGGGGAGGAAACCAAAAAGACCGTCTAAACCAGCAGCACCCTAAGGTCTAGCTGCCAACACGCAGCATCCGCAACATCATCCAGAAACAAGATATGATGCAACGTGACCCTTTCACTCTTCTCAAGGTGGAGGAAGAAAAAAAAATTACGATCACTTCCCGGGTGTAATTAAATAATTTCTGAAATTCCAGTAATACCTCTGCGTCAATTAGCCTGTCTTAGGGCTACAACGTTCCACAGTGCCCCGCCTTATACCATTGCCAGTCACAAAAGTAATACCAGGGATTATAAAAGTCAACCAATTGGTGACCATTCAACTTCCTACACGTATTATGGGCACATGTTTTCCAAAATGTACCATAAAATATTCAATACGCACATTTAATAGTTTATTAATATGATATATGGAGGCCGATTCTTAATCGGGTCGTAATATTTCATTCGGCGTTATCATGATGAAATCTCACGTGCTGAGTCAATAAACTTGATGAGCGTCGTCAAAAATCACGTTGACACAATTCCACCAATAGCTCACTTTTCCGGCGACGGCAAGTGACATCATTCTTTTTCGTAAAACGCGTAATCATAAAACTTCGAATGCAACAGTGGCCGTAGTCACGGTGCTAATGATGAAAATGGTGATAAAAACACGAAAACAGTGTGTTTTATCCTATATTAGTTTAATGACCAGAAAGCCAAAATAGAATGCCAGAAAAATAAAATTTAAACTTTCTCTTGCATCTAAGTCCAAGTGTCACCGTCCTAAACTTATTTTATCATATTTTTCAACCGGAACATAACTAGCTCCACCCTGAAGTCCTCGTTGTTTCCTATGATTTTTATTATTTGTCACAAAAATCTCTTCTGGGCTCAAACTTGGTCTCTTAATGAATTTTCCCGAAGATATGACCTAGCCCCATGAATTCTTCGTACCAAACACTTTCAAGGTAGGGTGTCTCATCAAACATTTGAGCATCGTTAAGAGTACATATTTTTCAAGAGAACTACATACAATTATTTATCGTTTAAGATTATACGTTTAAGTTTACTCAGTGATCTTGCGGTTTCTTTGCATAGTTTCCATCGCTCGCAGACAAATGACATTGTGTCAATTCACACACCAAACGGTTGTACTTGCATTGAAAAAAGGGCCGGAGTCCGTATATAGTGTCCTAATCTCTTAATGTATACGTGCACAAAAATGTTTATGCATTACACAATGTTTTGCAATTTTGAAGATAGGAATATTAATTGTTTGAACTCAATTTCTAGAGGGGTTTAGTGCTTAAGGGAGTCGACGCCCCGACTACAGGACGACGAACTGCAAAGCAAGGCCATATATGTGTTTAATTATTTATGTACGGCATGCAAACTGAATTAGAAAATACTGATGCATCTTCCATGGCTATTACTATTTTAAATCCCCAGTAGAACGAAATTTTGCCAGTTATTTCCGGGTTTTTAGGAATAAATGATAATTTGACGTCTAGAATACCTACTTGTCCATTCTCCTCTTTCGTTTTGGGTATATAATGTAACAAATAATGAAAACCTATAGTATGGACCTATAGTATGCAAATGTTAAGGTCCTTTCGCCTCGAATTTTGGCTTGCGCTTCTATTGCTAGGGGAAAATAAAACAGTTTCCCCGGCAAGTAGTGAACTGTTAATGCGAATGTCATCCGCTATAGGAATCAATATGGCCGCCGGGGGAGGTTGTCGGAACCTTACACATATATGTCCTTGCTGCAAAGGACGCTGGGCAACCGCGAAAACTCCCGCTCCTCGGCAGAGGGTAATAAACTCTTTCGAGTGCCTCGTTGGGTGGTCGGTGAGCTGATTGCCATCTCGGCTGAGACAGGGATAAGGAGATTATAAGAGTGGGCGGAGCGGGCGAAAGATGCTGTCTTTGCATCCGACCAGGAATCGCGGGCCTCGAGAGGGGGGAAAAGATACGCGCGACAGGGACGGCTGACGAACACACAAGTGAATTTCGCTGTCATCACGAGTATACATGAGCCTTTGAGGGCATAAAAGCGATGAAAATTAATTTTTTGGCATACTTTGGTTAATTTCCTAACCACTAGGGAGCATACAAATGATTTGGTACGGTGTCAAGCGCACGGATGCAAAGATATACAACGAAGATATGAAATTCGCCATGAAAAAAAGCATTTAACATGACCGGAGTTCGAACCCGGATCTCACAAATGCCTGTTAAGTGGTTAAGCCAGTTATACCACCAAGTCATCTCAATTCAAGTCGAATTTCACCGGGGATTTACATGAACAAGATGTTCTCGTCTCGATAGCACAGGAGACGTGGTCATGCTTACTAAGCCACTGTCGCGGAGGATTGACCCAACATTGTCGCTTTAGAACGTCTAACTTATGTCAAATTTCCAAGTCACTGCGGAATGCACAAATGTAATTCTAAATTCCAGTCACGTGAACGGATGGACAGATATACACCAAATTGATGAAAATCGCCATGGCAATATCATTTGACTGAACGGGTTTCTAACCCCGATATCCCAGCTAGTTAACACACTTTATTGGCTATTTGAACACCCAGGTTCGAATTCCGATCAATCCAAATAATTTCTTGAAAAATTTAATCTCTTTGGTTTACATCATTTATTTAGGTGTTTACAGGTTTATTTAGGTAGGTTTACATCATTCATTTAGGCAGAAGCATTTCTCGGTATATTTTTGTGTGTGTTTGTGTATTTTTTTTTTTAATTTTCCTTCAAACGTCCTTTTCCAATAAAGTGACAATTTGTCTTCCACCAATTTTGAAATAATTTAACTTTTACAAAAACACTTCTTCATTTAATAACATACACGACCCGGGTTTCGATGAGTAATCATCACCATCAGGCGTTTGTATTTATGTTTTGTTTGTATAACTATGGTAGTTGTGGTTGTGTCGTCAGAGGAAGGGGGTAAATGAGGAGAGAAGAGGTTATTCGAAACGGAGGCCAGGATAGGGGAGAAGGATGGGTACAGAATGAAGAAATGGCTTTTGTAAAAGTTAAATTATTTAAAAATTACAGTTATACACCACAAAGTTGCCCTAGAACAAGTTAATTTTGTCTTCCACCATTCATGCTCTCAACGGCACATTACATCGTCACGATCGCTCCATCCCCGAATCAACGGAGGCTTATATATTTTGGTAAAATAATCCATAAATTAGTTTTACAAAATATTTTGTCCAAATTCCACATAATTTCCCATGGAAATAGAAGAAAACCTTTTCGAAAATTCCATTTCAAAATATCTCCCTATGAAACCACATTTTATGGACCGATTTACTTGATAGCGAGAATTATTAATCGAGTGATTCCATTGAATATTTTAAGAAAAATTTAGCCCTTTATAGAAGAAATCATCAATTTAAGAACATACCCCACGGCCTAATTGTTTGACTAATTATGGACTCATGAAAAGACACAAAAACTATTTACTTCTCCACTGGGAGTCCATGGTTTTAAGCCAAAATCTGTCAAAATCGTTAATATTTTTCCTGTCGGTACAATATTGTAGGCAATAAGTATTATCTCTTGGGTAGAGAAACGTAGCAATCAAATAAAAACATTATGGAATGGTAGAATTTCATTTTTTTTCATGATTATAATGCTAAACTGTTTTCCGTAATTTAATAGCACATCTTGATTTTCGAACAAGCCGTTCCACAGACTAAAATCGGGCTAAATTTTGGCTAAACGCAATAAAATGCTTTGTTAGGATAAAGCTACGTACCCTCCATGTACAATACGTTGCAAGAGACTCAGGCATATGTGCAACTAACATAAGACGCCCGCAGCGAAGATAGCCCAAGAAAAAAACGACATCTTTGCCCCAGTTGGGAGTGCAGAGGAGAAGGGAAAAAAAGAATGGAGAGAGCCTTTTGAAGCGGTCGTAAATTCTGTGCCCTAAAGTGTTGTAGTGCCGGAAGGGAAGGATTCCCGTCAGATGGGAGGGGAAGGAGGGAAGGCAGAATGAGGGCAAAAGGAAAGATGAAGGAGTAAAAAGACGAAGACGACAAAAAAGCTATTTTCTACGAAAAAGGGTGTCCTTGTGCTCTCCCTGGGGAGCGCATTGGTCAGCAAGCGCTGAACAATGGCGTGGCCACACCTCGAGTCGCTTGGGGCTTACTGTCGATTCCCGCACTTCCTTTGAGAAATACATAATAGATCTCAGACCTATTTTGACACAATTTGAAAATTAATCAAGTTTAAGAAAAAAATATTTTATCTTATTAATAAACATGAAACAAAAAATACGGTGAAATTTTCCATGAATAAAATCATTTGACTTGACCGGGATTCGAGCCCGGATATCTCAATTGTCAGTAAGATGTGTTAGCCAGTTACACCACCTAGCCATCTTAATACAAAGCGAATGTCAGCATGGGTCTATACGAACAAGTTGTTCTCGTCCCCAGTCTACGTTGTAGGACAGGAGACGTTGCTGTGCATGATCCGTGTTCGAATCCCGGTCAAGTCAAATGATTTTTTTTCATGGAAAGTTTCACCGTCTTTGGTTTATAACTTCGCACCCGTGCACGTGACTGCGTACCACATCATTTCTGCAACCGCAATGATTATAAATTAAACAGGAAGTTACATATATTAATTTTCTTGATTTTTACTAGAAAAATAGTTATGATACCATCGAGATCTATTCTGCTTATTATTTGGAATTCTATGCATAATATAGACACATTGCCTATATTAATTTCCCCGGGTGTAATCAAAGGAACACACATTTGTATTTTCCAAAGCTTTATTTTTGTACCTGATTTTGTACCTATTATATCTGATGATTGCGTAACAGCCGAAACCGGTCGACTCAAGAAAAATAAAACTTTCGAAAACACAAAGTTGTGTTCATTTAATTATGGAAACATTCCATAAAGCTAGTTCTCCATCTTATCATTATATCTCCGAAAGTATTAGCTTCTTGCTGAGAGTTTTTCACGGAAAAGGAAATTATATTAGAAATATTTTACCCATGTTCCACGTATTCTCATATTCAACTCCATGCAATTTCAAGTTCGATTTCTGAATTAAATAGCGTGGATGGGTAGGATTTTGTAATAAATATCAAACAAAGGACACGTTTTCTATGAGTAGTCAGAAAACTCATTAGAAGACGCTGAAGTCACTTTACGGTGGAAGAACGACAACACCGATTCAGAACTTTAATGCAAAGTAGCATTTTACATTCTTTAAAAAATTCATTCGCTTCGTGGACACAATTTTCAGCTTCTGGCTACGCAGGGAACATTTCGTGAAGTGAAGGACGCTTGACGAGGAACGCACTAGGCAGTGGATTCGTATATTCGTGAGTTGCATAGTAAAAAGGGGATACCCATAAACGAAGTGCCGCTCTGTGACGAATCCTTGGACGGAGAAGCATAAAAAAAACTTGCCTCCATGCAGAATCGGGCTTCGAAAAACATAAAACTTTCCTAGGAATCTACTCAGACAAGCCAACTGGAAACGCCATTCATTATGTGACAATATGGCTTCAGCTTGAACGCTTTCGGAGAAGGATAGAATCACGGTTCTATGGAATGTAATGCGAGAATGAGAACGCGGACATAGTCGCAACAGCTGGGACACAGAAATGGGGGAGTACAATCGTAGAAACCAACCTTTTGCGATAAAGGTTCTCAATTCACTCGCATTTAATACGAAAAGTTTCAGGCTGGCCGGAATTGCCCCAAAACTTTGATCGGAACTATTCCGATAGTGATAATTTCAGTTTTACTGACAGAACTCCAGTTATACCAACAGATCGTTCCGTCCTTGGGTATAATCATGAACAAGAAGCTCATGACTACCAGCGTACAAGCGTAACTGAAAATACAATTGATTTACTGAGTAGTATAACATAAAGGGCTAATTTCCGACGATGAATTGTTACTAAACGCAACATCATGGACGATAACCTTTAATCACCTCGCTAAAGATCGTCAACAACGATGAAATCAACTAATGTTTGCCGACAAACCTATTGCCTACACTGTTACCTCTCGGCTGATGTAGTCACGGTGTCATTAGTACGCATAGTGATTGCGCCGTAGCATTTTTTCTTTTGATGATCGAAATTGGCCAGCCTTACCCTACAATGGAAAAAAATCTCCGAAGCACCATACCCAAAGTGAGTGTATTCAAATTTTTGCAATAAACTTACGAAAGATAACTCAAAAAAGCTCACTGTAGGTACTATAACTATAATATGAGAGAACTATACTTGTAACGGTTAAATTTACAAGTAAGGCAAGAGCACATAGTATGAAATAAAGTTAAAGAACAAAATCTGACACAGCTTTATGATCGCTACATCGGATGCTAACGCCAGAGATACCGTCTACGTATGCCTTTACGCTAGGAAAAGAGACTCAGTTTATGAAATGGATATTTCATAGCTAAAATTTTGTAAAGCTTCGTACAGAACTAAATGTGAATAAAAATATTGTAAAAACAATAATTTTTCGGAAAAAATAGGATCTTCCATGCGTTGGATTACGTATGAAACCATAAACCAGAATTTTCATGGGCTAAAATAGCATTTTGTATGCAAAATAACTCCTCGTGTTCACAAGTGAATCATAAATTTTACTAACAACAGCTCCACATTTTGATATAATACACAATGATAATTAATACAAGAACGGAAGGACAAAATATTTATGACAAAATTGAAAAGAATTTGAACTCATTACCCTCGGACTATCAAGCGCTACTCAAAGATCTATTCGTTTGGATTCCTCCACGGAACATACACCACTCCTATTTAATGAAATGCATTATCATTCCACATAGACCACGCGGAGGAATCCTTTGCTGGGTGTTATAGACTGAATACCCATTCACCCATTTCAGCCCATGAATTTTCTATATCAGTCCCAGTATTTCCTTAGCGAAATTAGTGTGAGGTTGGCTTGAGGATGGTATGGAATGCCGTTATTTATTACCCCGATTTTTAAAAGTATTAGAATCAACAACTATGAAATATGAAGTGGATCCACGGAGACATATCGTATTACTAATTAGTACGCCTACCCGCTTCCTACACCAATTTATGCAAGTACATTCCAGAATAATGTAAATACATGGATGTTGGATGAAGAATTCGCCGGGAAAGACTTAAATCCTACATGGATGTATTAAGTAGTAATAGAGTTGACTCATATTTAACGTCAGGGCATATTTCATAAATCTTTTTCACGATAATTTATATTTTAAGAAAATGTTAATGTTGTTTTGCGCTTATATGTAAAACAATTTTAATCTGCCATTATGAAGACAGAGAATTTTATAACATTTATTCAATGTTGGCCAATGACTGATAAAAGTTCCTCATTGCTTTTATCACCATCATAATCAGCTGAACCGTAAATCAGGTCAGTTTCTCAATTTGGAAGATTTGAAACTAATATTTCAATAAAATTGTCACTATCTGATAGTTATATCACAAGTTTAAAGAAATTACTGATAATATTAAAACTGCACTATAATTTCAATTGTTGCGTTTCTATCACTCTCAGACTGGAGATTGTACTTTAGATTGTTATATATTTTTCGACTACCATAACAAATATTTTTAAACGTAAAATGATAATAATATTATATTCCTTACGCAGTGTTGACTTGGCAGAGTAGATTTTGACACTCACTCTTTTCAAGAGTAATTCCCAGTCACTGAATCGTACAATCCAACAATCGTAACGCAAAAAAACACGTTTTCCCTTGTCATTCGTTTTAGAAACTCCTCTCACTTTCACACTTAATTTCTTGGCGAAACACTAGTATCCCAACCAAGTTAGTCACTCGTACTGGGTTCATACTTGGTTTGACTAGGGTGTAGGCGCTGGTACTTACGTCAGCCGCTGGTGGTCACCGTAGTCATTGTGCTATCCAAGAGGGAATTATGGTCAACGGGACCTGCATAACTGACTACTGGCTCAGGGATTGAGCTCATCCCAACCTACAGAAACTGGCACTCTAGGTGAAGACTCATCCAACTCACCTGCGAAAGAGAGAAAAAAAGAAAACAGCTCAGTTTATGGGGTAAATTAAGTATTGAATTGCAACACAACTACAACAGTCTTAGGATATGGTTGGGTAAGGTAATGCAAGGCGAAGGGATGTTGAAGACCAGGAAACAGGGAGGATATTGGGTATGCGAGGAAGGGGAAGAAAGAGAGTTGGATTCATGGGTGGAATGAAGAAGGCTAGGGCGTATGATGAAATCATTGAAGAAAGTTTGCAAAGTGATAGAGGCCTCCGCCAGTCAAAGATTAGTACAAGTATTCTTACTTGCATCTAAACGAACCTTTACCGATTGATCACCCCCTAATAATAATTTTCCTGGCAAATGAGTCACGCCTGTTGCTCTACTTGGTTCCCACCTCAAAAAAATTAAAGCAAGTTTCAGCATTATGAATCATTTTAGCATTTATTCTTTCTCTGGAATTTTCCGTACTACCAGCTAACTCTAGGATAAGGGTGAGCTATTTAAACTGACGGACAAGCACGGCACATATCAAAAGACCACAACCAATGAGGAATTTCGGTAAACCTGTGAGGTGAAGGTCAAAAAAGGAGAAGAGGTACTCCTGGGGAGAGAAACAGCGACGAATTCCATCAATCAGTCGAGCAGTTCTGAAGGTGTGAAACCGCCTCAATCCTTATAAGTCAGCATCGAGAGGAAAGCAAATATTTCCCTTCCTATTTTCTCCGAGCCGAAAAAGCAATCCCATCTGTTCAGGCGAATTTCCCAACTGAACATGGAAATGGCATCCATTTTAGGAACGCAAGTAATTTACAGAGGAGTGCTCGTAAATTTCGAGTTTCTTTTCATTTGCACTTATTATGCAGAGTGAAGACAAAGTGCGCACCTGGCTAATTCCATTCAAATACGTCGCAACATATTTTTTCAATACATTTGATTATCATAATTGATTGTAATTCCATTCTGACCCTTTAAACGTTACTCTGAGAGGACAGTGACAGGCATTTAGATGGCTGAAATTGATGATACCACATTGGTTTCATCTACCATTCGTTTGTGAGCCCCCACAGCTTTCACTATGTTACTGGTCACGATTTGCAAGAGCAAAATTCACATTTGACATTTCAATGCATGAACATCCATTTAAATGCAGAAGATAATGAACGAATGGAAAGTTGGAAAGAAATTAACCATTCTGAAGGGAAAAAAAGCAAAGGAGAGTGAATTAGCTAACCTCAGTACTATCATCAAACGTGAGGCCAACTTGAATTAGGTAAAATGTGAAATTTTGAAGTTCAATTGATGTAAATTCGGGTGAGAGTATAAGCTAAAAATATAAAATAAATCAATTTTCTATAAAAACTTGATTTAGACCTTATGATTCCCGTTATTATTATAGATATAATTACACACCACTTTAAACCTTTTCGCAGCGTTGGATAACTTCGGCGTATCCGACGACTGACCCATTATCTCTTCGGAAAAAGGAAGTGAAGAAATATTGCGCGTATTTGTAGCAAATATGATTTTGTTTAAATACGAACTAAAATGATAATTCAAGCTGAGGTGTACATAGTAGATTCATTGCTATCATAAAATTATAACCACATGAGGTATCGCTAAAATTAGTTACCTTTTGATAAAAGCATTAAGATAAAATTATTCATTGATGTGAAAATATATACTTTGAGCACTTTAACAGCCAAACTAAATAAAAATGACACTTATGCTAACGACTGATACGATATGCTTAGAAATACTTAAGACTTCCATCACATAAGTGTCGCACTGAAGGCTTAATTTTTTAAATATTCCAATTTCTAAAGCAAGGGAAATTAGTAAGAAATGTTTCTGAAATAAATAGAAATTAATACTTCATTACGAGTACGAAAAACACTCCATTTTATCCACGCAAGACTTGATTCTAAAGACATAAACCTGAAAAATCAACGAATCATCATTATTCTAAACACATCGTTCATCCAAACGGGTGGTACTTACTCGGACAAATCGAAATAAAAAAGATTTCCACAGACAGAAAGTCCAACTCTTCGGACATAGAGTGCGGTTTCTCTCTGGAAACGAGAAAAATAATTCCAAGTGTCATATCCATCACATTCACGCACCCTCGGAGTTGCGCAAAGCGTACTATGCAATCCACAGCCTGCCTTTTGAAGCCAGTTTTTTCAATTCGGGAATGAGGAAAGAACAATGAAGAGAAGCGCTCATTGAGACATTATTACTCTCGTCCATTATTCTCTCCACTCCGCCAAATGAGGAATGCACGCAACGAGCGAAAGAATGAGCTTATGTGACCCCACCCCTTGGCGCAATAAAACCTCTCAAAATGTGCCGCTTACTGCCAAAGTATAGTGTAAGTAATATCTCCTTCATTTTGGAGAAAAAAACAGGCCTCACTAAGTTATTTACGCTGAACTTCGAAGCAAAAGTGTATGACATTACGCATTAAGGTTACGCTGCAGGAGCCTCTAAATAGTCAGCTCCAATGACTTCACATGAGCCGTTCACCAGACAAAAGACAAAGTAGAACACATAGGCGAAATAGAAATGTATATCACGTACACAAGGATTGAGTTTAAAATTGTTTTTGGATTGTTACACGGTTTGAAAGGATGGAAATTGACATATTAAGATTTTACGTAATTTTTAACCAAATCTTCGAGTGCTGGTAATGTCTAATAGATAATATGGCAAAATGCAGATGCCAGGATAGCAAGGAGAATAATGCTTTATAGCATTTAAACTTAGGCCGTGTTAAAATAAATAATATTCATTATCGTATTTTCTATAAAAACAAACCTCGTCAAACAATCAGGAACAAATCGTAAAACTCACAGATGAGGAAGGGAGCTAGAAAATATGATTTTAGAGAAAAATGATGTAACAAGGCCCGGTCAGAGCAAGTAAACTATCATGGCATTCGCTATCGAGTGTGACTGGCAATGCAGTTAAACTATCCGTTGAATGCCACGTATGTATGGAAAAATAAGAACAACTTTATAGTTTTCGCAATTGATCAATTATTTCTCACCCGGTTTCATCGCTAAGGCGGTATCTTCGAGTCGTCTGTTAATGCTTATAAAGCTGTCGCCTTAGCGATAAAACTAGTCGACAACTAATAAATTAATTGTTAATATCACAAATTTACTAAAGTGATTTAGTCAAAATGAATTTTCGCTAATTTAAACTTCAAATATTGAGCTCTTTGCGCATCTATATTAACAGCTATTTATATTCAGGGGAGGCACTGATGCATGGATGGGGAATATGCATTAAATTCATTCCTTATATTTGTTTAGTGGGCATGATGGAAAATTTTCCAGCGATTTCGAGTAAAGAATCCATATCCATATGCGTCAACCGTTAGTAATTATATTCGCCTTTAAAAAGAGCATAAAAAGTTTTAGATGCCACGTGATTCAAAACGGCATTTGAATTAACTGAACAATGAACTATATCGCATTTCTCTAAGTGCATTTCGCAAGAAAGGATCAAATCATACCAGATTGTCGTCTTCCACAAAGGAAATAAAACCGATCATTTTCAACTAATATGATTGAATCAGCTTAAATTCATATTAAAACACGTCTGACATCTGGCAGAAATACCCTTCCTTGACGTAATACGCCATATTCCCGATGACGTATTGTTATGACGCTGCAAAGCGCGCGAAACATTTCACAAGAAAAATTCACCAAACAGCGTAGTTTTACCACTAAATTTTGGCCCTGTACATTTTAGAATGAGAACATAAAATACCGGTAGCTTTTAATAGTAATACATGTTCCCCATTGCATCAGTTACTGACCATTTATCAGACCACCGTATGCATGAATTTTCTCTTCTGCTCAGTTCTCTGTAATTTTTAAATGTACTGGTGGGTGAGACACGTCCCGTTGGACATGGACATGCTCTCTAGGGGGAATGAGGCCACGTTCAAAGCATCACGTCCCTCGGACACGCAGGGGAACAAAAAAAATGAAAACGTCGCCTAAAACTGCGCTTCCCCATCGTTGAGGTCATTCCGAAAGGCCGTTGTAAAAAAACAGCCACTGGTCCGCCTTTCCACTCTCCTCCCGGCAACGACACAAGAACAACCCCTTGGTAACTCTATGCACCCTCCCAATCTTCCAAGGACGAGTGTCCCCAGTCACATGTGAGGCCACCAGAGTAAAAAAATTAGTAGAGGTGTATTTCACCACTCGAAAAAGTGCAAAATATGTGGATAGAATTAACTTAAAATCACATTCTATGCATAATCATCATGGAAAAATGTTTTATCATCAATTCAAAGGTTTACAGAGCACTGGTTCGATAATTATTTTGATCGTGATGCTTTTTTTGCCTCTTTTGGTTTGCGATGAAAAGTTTTGACGACTGTCCTACCAGCATCTTCAGGCCGAAGGCCCTACCGAGTCCTATTAGTAGGACATTCAGGCCCGGTTTTATAAGGACTAGTTAAAGTTAAGCGGAGGATGATGTAGCCTCTTCGTTACCTTGATGCTAACTGAGAGTTGGCGCTTTGATAAACAAATCAGACTCTTGTCTAGTTGACGTGTCGATGGGAAAACGCATCAACTGCAGTTTTTAAACAAAGAACATATTTAAACAGAGATCATAAAACTGGACCTTAGCGAAGTGCTGCCATGGCAAGTCAACAAATTAGAACATAGAACGGGAAGAGTATAAATCATTATTGGTTCAGCAGAAAAAATGAAGTTATAGCGAGGAATTCCCCCTCGACAACGAATATTTTCAAAATAATCAAGTTTTCATTTCAATAGTGGTAAAAAAGCTGTATTTCTGAAAAAGATAATTCCCTAGAATGTTGTTTTTTTAGCCTTTCTTGGCTACGAGAGCTTATATCCAATATAAGAGGTAACTCATAGCACGGCCAGTAGGCTATCTAACAAGAGAATCCGCTTTTGGTTAGAAATGTTCGTAAGCAGCACATATTAATACGATTTTCAGTGCCGTTAGTGACTCTTGAAGAGATATAGATGGAACGGGATGAGATAAAATGGCTCTGTATCAGCAGTAAAAATGAAAACCTTCAGTAAAAATGAAATTGAATACCTACAAGAGTAAGCACATCGAAAAATATAAGAAAATTTATGATAAGAAGGTCCCATATTCACCCCTCCTTTTCATTGTTTTTCAATCAATCAATGCTTTGCAATAAATGCCGAAATTTCTCATTTCAAACCTGAGACTAAAATTCTGTTTAAATATTTAAACCACGGTGTTAACAGAAATTCAATCAGCAAATATTAAAAAAAATTTAAAATTAACATTATTGCCAAATTGGGTGCAATTAAAAGGGTTAATGGAATAGTCACCGCAAAATTTGATATATTTTTGACACAAAATAATTGCCTCTCATAACTACCAACATGCTCATGTTATGGAATTAATTATGACTACACCATAAAACAGTGGCATTTACGATGGATTTAATTATTAAATTTCACAGATATGAGTTAAATTCCACATATACGTCTCATGATTTCCTTGATTATATTCAAATTCCTTGAGGAAGATTCTGGGTATTTGAAGTGCCACCAAATTGAAATATACGATTCACAGAAATATTTATACTGATATTGTACTCGCAAACAAATTTCCCAGAGATATTCCCCATGCACCACAATCATCAACATGTAAGGATGTCATGAAGAAGAGTCTTCATATTGCAGGATGACTTTCAAAATAGCATACCGAAGCTTGAGGAAGAGTGATTTGCCGGCCAATTAGTCGCACTCCGCACAGAGCGTTAAATCTATATTTTTCCCGACGAGACTCGCTCCGAATGTGGGCATCCAAGCCCATGATTCTTCACGCTTAGATCGACCGAGGCAGCTGGCAGCGGTTCAACCACAAAACCAACGCCAAGAGCCACACTTAACGGATTCACGGCCGGTCACGACTCCTCGCCCTTGCAGAGAGCGCCCTTAAGTGGATTCAATTCGTGCCGAAAACACGAGAGATGAAGGCCATGCGCCACGTGCGACACGGCGAATGGGAACGATTCGCTCGTCAGCACTTCCGGCGAAATGGCATCCATTTTGCAATCACTGGTACTCGAATGTTGGTTGCTCAATTCAACCGAAGAATATTTTTAATTATTCATTGTTCTCGCACAAAAACAGCGCAAGGCCAACTGCACAGGAAAAATGAAAATAGCCAACAAATGGAAATAAAAAACAAACTATAAGTGTAAAAATAGCAGCAATAAACAAATGAGCAACAAACAATAGATAAAATAGTTGCATTTAACACAGAACCAAGCAGAACTATTTAACAGACATTCATTATTTTAAAGTTTGGTACTTTTCTACTCATTTTATTTTTTAAAACACACTACGCGTTTCACCAATTTTATGGCATCGTCAGGTGTAGTAGTTTGTTTACATATATTATACTGTTGTCGTTGTTAAATACAGAACATTAAATTTGATTTTAAAGAAAATTTTACATTAAAAATGACAAAAAGGAAATGAAACAAAAATGAAAATGGGGTAAAAAAATATTAACATGAAAATAATAACAACAAAATTTACGTACAATCCTTGGCAAAAACAATGAAATCAAGGGGTGGTGGTATAAGAAAGGTCAACGTTTTTTAACGAAAATTTTCCAGAAAGTAGTGGGGAGGTATGCGTAAAAAGCTGATCATTGCATAGATTTGGATAATGCCTGATAATTTCAATTTGTTCAAATGCATCAATTTTTAAACCTTTGAGAAGGAAATGTAAAACTTCAGGGGTAAAGTCACTGACATGATTGTACTCTATAAGGTGTTTAGCAAAAAGCGAGACAAAATCTCTATTATTTAAACTACGGAGTATATATATATATATATATATATATATATATATATATATATATATATATATATATATATCGTTCACTCACTCACACACCGCCTTTAGGCGAATAAATATATAATAATTTGAACAGAAGGTGAAAGAAAGAGAAAGGAAACATGTAACTAAAATTGGACGAAGATACTGGTGATGTGGAAGATGATAAAGCCGAGAAATCAGAGGGTAAAAATGTGCCGTGGCCAGGACTCGAACCCGGAACCTCCCGATTCGGGAGGTTCCGGGTTCCCATTTTTACCCTCTGATTTCTCGGCTTTATCATCTTCCACATCACCAGTGTCTTCGTCCAATTTTAGTTACATGTTTCCTTTCTCTTTCTTTCACCTTCTGTTCAAATTATTATATATATATATATATATATATATATATATATATATATAATTTTTTTACCCTCCTTTTCAATTTTGTTTCATTCTCCTATAAAGCCACCAAATAATCCACAGAGGAGAAGGACGCCTCGGTAGCTTAACTGGTAAACACTCGGCGCGAAATCGAGGGATACGGGTTCGAATCCCAGTCAAGGCGAATGATTTTTACTCTGCGGAATATCGCACTTATGTGCACTTGCGGGTGACTCCGTAAAGGTAACTACCGTGGCTAGTCCCGCTATCCTCAAAATTGGCCAAGCAGAACTCTTTAACAGACGATGAGTGTTAGAAGACGTGACAGTTTCTCTATTCAATCTTAGCTTATTCTCGTCCAAAAACAGCGCCAGTGCAATTGCATTGAACAAAGAAAAACAATACACAATAAACTAAAAGATAATTGAAAAAATTAACAAAACTATCCATGAACAATGAAAAAATATAGCTTTAAGACTAAAAAATAGAAGTTAAAGAGCGATAGACGAGAGCAGATTTAGGAGAAGAGAGGTAATTGAAAGATACCTACGAGATGAATGGTACAAGGATCGTATTCAAGGACACTTTTCATCGTAGCATTATTATATGTAGATGTCTGAAGATAAAAGAACTTTTGGATAAAGTGATACAGTGGTGCAGTTTAACAGCTCATTCAACCGCGTCGTTCGTGAAGGAACCCGTAAAGAGAAAAGAGAAAGAAGTACAGATGGCCTATAATTATGGACTATTTTCTTTAAATACATACTATCGAGAAGGATACAGTGAGGCACACATGACATACCATCAGCCTAATAATTAAACAAATGTAAACGCTAACTTGCGATTCCACAATATAAACATCATCTCGCAATTAACGTGGATTCTAGAAATGTTCTGCAGACATCCATAAATATAATGACAACACGATGTATTTTGACATACTCCGGGATATGGTAATCAACTTCTCTTGACATACCTGACAGCTCAATGAAATTCACAGTGATTATCGACTAGAACTATCATACCTATGTGACAGATCGCGACATTACGTGATGCTATATGAAAAAATGGGTGAAAGATGGGTGAAAGTTATACTTTTCTATATAATGTAAATGCCTGATAGCGAAAAATTGTTGATTAGAAGCAAATACTCACGGTTACATGGATGCTAATTAATTATAATAATAATATATTTTATTCCATTCACACAATTTTTACAGTATAAACTATCACAATTTAGACAAAGTGATGGAATATATGTATGTACCCTAGAGGAAAACCTGTTTCGGGGTTACCATCATGAGCAATTTTACAATGGTAGAGCTGGTGCTAATTCTTGCTTATCAGTTACGTTATTATATTAGTGATACAGTGATTATAATTTTAAGTAATTTGGTTCGTTCAAATTCTAGAGAACCCCTTCAGTCAGCACATGCTGAGAAATTGATCTCACATGAATATTACAAATTTATATATACATGCATACACATGAATATGTATATATTCACATGCACAAATATAATTACATACATATATGTTAATAATCATACAACTCACATGCCTACATAAAAGTTAACACCAATTAATAGCATTTTCTTAAAACCTTTTTTTATGAAAACTCAACTTCCTCACTGTACATAAGCCATTGCTCACCGCTTTAATGACTCCAAATTCAGCTTCTGCTTTGGCCACGTCATTTGGCAGTGAACGAAATAATTTTGGCCCAAGTATTGACATGATAGCCAAAAAATTTCTTTGTTAGGCCTTGGTATTTAAAAATGTATATGCATCATTCCACTTTAATTAGTGAGTAGTTTGCAAATGACTACATTAACTGAAGTCAAAATGCGGTATTTCCATTGAAGTGGCGCTGCAGTTGGATCAAATGCCGGGAGAAATTTCTATTAAAAATAAAATCATCGAATAAACTGCGTATTTTTACGAATACCTTTTGTATATTAATCCTGCACCTCAATAGATAAGGACTGTCACAAGTGAGAAGGTGGAATTCAGTGGTTATTTTGACCCACACAGTCGCGGCGGAACCTTAAAAACAAGTCTCACCGGGACAATCTTGATGCGTGTATCATGTACGTGTGAAAGCGGAGGTAAGTTGGTAAATGTTCTACAGGGCGGTGGTGATGGGACAACGGGACCTTCCTCAAGGCGTCAACCACCCATTGAGGTCCGGGCGAGGGGAGGCGACAATAGCCGGCGGCTGAGGGGCGGAGGGCTATTACTTTTTTGACTCTTGGGCGTTGTCAACGCCGGGAGGGGGGGAGGTAGGGGCGGGAGGGTGGTGTGGAATCCGGGAGATATAGGAGGGTGGTGAGGTGGTGGAAAGGGCGAGGAGGAATGACGAATGTTGCCTTCCAAATAAAGGGCGGCGGAATTAACCATCGTGGAAAGATTGTTCCCTCTGGAGCACAAACCACAACGCAGGACAAGGAAAGATATAAAGCAGGACGATTTTTCATTAAAATACGACCAATACACGTTAATCCATTGTCAATAAATCTAAGTTTTCTCGCCATCTCGGATAGAATAACTTTGTTGCCCCAATTATCGAGCCCCATTGAAATTTATGTTACACCTACTAAGTAAAAGGTAATAATGTCTGCCACCAATAATATAGAGATGAAAGCAGAAGTTAATAATCCTTAACAGTATTATAGTTTTCCTCATTAAATTCTATCAGGATTGACAATTTAGCATGACCACAATCAAGAATATAATTTCTGAAACAAAAAGGTTTCAGAAAATCTGAAACTCGGGCACGGCGGTTCTTGAATAAATGCGAGTAACGCAAAGAATTATTACGGAACGGAATTTTATGTAAGCAATTTTCTCGCGGACCCGGGCCAATGGGAGAGAAAGCCGTGATACTTTATTTTACACACCCTCTCTCTAGTTTCAGAAAAACATTGTGTCGTTAGCGACCTCAACATATAATAATAATAATAAAGAGTGTGGGAGGAGGTGTACGAGCAGAGGGGCTCAAAGCGTGGAATCGCCGGATGCAAGGATAGCCTGCTCATTGATAGGTGCATATGCCAGGATGCCATCCGGCATAAGCGAAAACTATCAATGGACTACAAGACTGGGTGGACTACAAGAAGGCTTTGACACCACTTAGCATAAGCTTTTGATTGCCATGCTGAAGTTGATGACAGTCCACCCATAGGTAGTGTCCTGCATCCAACGCCTGTTACCACTCTGGAAAACGCGCTTTGCATGCATGGCGCGCGGTGCTGGTTCACGGGGTCGTCCTTCGTCAAGGGCGGAATGGGGACCGGATATCGCGCGGACAGACGATTACAAATTCGCAATCGCGACAGGACAAATGAGAGGGTGGAGTGAGTGGAAGGGCAAGTGGGAGGAGGGGGCAAGAGGTGGCAATGCGTGGGTGGGTACCAGAAGGGAATATAAGGAGAGAGGAGAGGTTGGTGTCGGGAGAATGGAGTAAAGGGTAATAGTGTCATCCGGGCAAGGCAGGGCAACTAAGGTCACAGGGTTGGAATCCCACCTCGGAATATGAATGTGGAATATACTACGAATGAATACGTTTCCATACCAATAACAGGGGTGGGCAATCTTTCTGAGAGTGCGTGCCAAAATCGGCCAAATATTTGGCAAAAACAGTTTTCCTGGCACCTTGCACAAACGTGGCAAAAAATATTTTTGAGAACGTTTTATTTGATAACATGATATTTTATTTGTTAGTGATTACGTAAGTCACGTAAAACTGACTGAATGAAAAAATATAAAAACATTTAATGAACATGTTTTTTTGTGTGGATATTTTGATTTACCTGTAAGTATAACTGCAACTTCCAAACACATTTACACAATTTAAAGACACTATTACCAGCATAATTTGGCAAGGACTTGTTTCGCATGCTCGAAACAAAACGTGGGCATGCCAAAATTGGCACTCGTGGCAAGGTTTGCCCCCCCGTCCCCCACTGCTCTAGGCGAATTTACCCGCACGCATCAAACCCGAGTCTACTTTAATTAATCGTGCTAGCTGTTGTTTTACCAATAGGTTAACTTGAGGCGGTGTTTTCCTGAAGTTTTACAACATCGGTAGCAAATCAAAATGTTTCTCGACAACTCTGACGCGCTCTCACCGCTAGTAAACAGCATCATACAGACTTTGTTCAACATATACATTTCAAACCGCATTTTAAACGGCTCACTCCCTGCGTATAAATTGCGATACCATGACGACTGCGGTAAACAAGATTCCTCTGTGACTGCGTAAGTCCAAAACAGATAGCGAATACCACCTTTTCGCTTGTGTTGTATAGAAAATACTGCCTTCACTAATAACATTCTCCGACAATAAAAAATAAAGGTACCTACTACATGAGCAGATTATTAAACCAATACATTTTTTATACGGGCACTTTTTTCATCTAAAGGAATCGGCTACAGCGCTAATATCTACAAATTAAGGTTAATCGGTGCCTACATTTTATCGAAATTATTTTTCCTGGGAAAATTTGCTTCTTATGAACAACGTTTTCGCGAAAATGGCACTTATTTTCGATATAGAAATTCTACTTTCACTAAGTTACACCCACCACGCATTATGTACCAATGCAAGTTCAATTTGCGAAAGCAATAGAGCAGAAAGGTCCAAATTTTTAGCTCACATTAAATTGAAGACACGATTCTCAATACGTAGCCTTGATATGAATAAAATGACACTTGAATAATTTAACGATTGATCCTTCTTAGTACATCAATATCCCCGACAAGGTTGTGAGGGACCAAAAACAAATTTTCACCGTCGAGTAAGCATCCAATGGAGGGTCTAACACGTTACACGAAAGCTTTTTCGCACGATAAGCCCTTCTCGGTAATTTTCCGGTAACTCGAGATACTTCAACAGACCACCCACATGGAGGAGAGCTTGCAAGATTCACGCCTGGGGCCGACCATTTGGAGCCGGGAGCCAAGGCACTCGAGAGACGGGGAGGAGGCGTTAAAATACCAGGTGCCATACCCTGACGAATGGCCAACACAAGCCACTGGACATCGAGGCTCCCTTAAAATTGAAGACCCGAAGAGAACTCGTTTCCTTACTACAGAAAAGAGATAGCGGGGGAGGACCGGCTCTTGTCAAGGAGATTTTGAGGAAGACAAACAAGCCTCCTCCAGGTTTGAAGCGTTTTGGAGACGTTGAGACGATTGGCAAATATGCTTTGGAGAGCGGATTCTTTTAGAGAGATAAGAAAAGGGTCTAAGGACATTTGGAGTTTCTCTTCACAACCCCTCGCTGGAATCAGTTTTGGCACCCTGGGTAAATCAAACAATTTGTTTTTGTAAAGCTAGTGCATGCCACTGCCTGAGAAGCACGGTGCGATCTACATTGTTGAAGGAGATTGGAAAATGCTACGGCCTGAATTATGACCCCTAAGGAACGTGTGTCTTAAGCTAACAACAGGGTTTTCACAAAAACTATCATACGAAATATTTTAATGGCGTTAGATTTTACAGAAATATATACTAAAAGAGACCTTTTTAGTCAGTTACAGGAGGATAACCTTTATGAAGTGAAAATATTTGGCGATGCAAAGCTTCTTTTCCCAATTGAATTCAGAGGTCAATGGTTCAGAAAATCTCGAAATGCAAAAGGAGAATGTGGTTTATATTGCACTGGAGGCGAATCATTTGTGTTATACCACCTTCAATGCCTTAGAAAAAATTTACAATAATTCCAGTCACAATATATAGATACAAAGAAAAGATTAAATATATTAAGCTCATTTATAACTTAAGTTCGCAACGCGTAAAGGATCAAAGAAGGCCTGTGTTCGCCTTCTCCTGTGTACACGTGAGAATTTATCAAGACAAATGCCTATGATAGAAAGAGAATCGATGAAATAAAAGTTTCAGAACGTTTTAAAATGATCCTAAATTTTACAAATATCTTTTTCCGAATATTAAAAAGGCAAATATCGCCAATTTTCCTTTTATTTTTCAAGAATATTTTTATAACAATTTTTTAGCTGTTTACTACTTGACATTTATTGTTGTTCAACAGTTATTATGCTATTACTCTCGAGAAATATATATTACTATTAATTTAATGCACGATAAAATTATTTTAAAAATTGAGGTGATTTACGCTCAGCTACTTTCGGGTATGCTTAACACTCTAGTGAGATGAGCATTTTAAGTATATAGTATCTAACAAGGTACATGGATAGTCTTTTTACTCTAGAAATTATAGCGCAAAATAAAAGAGCCAACTAATCATCGTACCGTTTGCAAGTTTGTTTTTTACGGGGCATCAAAACATGTTACAGTATTCAAATTCATATCACCCTTACTCAAGCCTGCTTTAAAAAACGATTTTCATGTGTTTTTTCTTGGTATACTTCAAAGCCACACCACGTCTCTCTGTCTCCAAACGGTCTTTAATCTACAGACTCCCATCTATGTGTAATGCTACGTTGAAAAGTGTCTCTGAATTCGATCCATTCCAATCATTCCGATCTATCTTAAATCATCCTAGATCTGCTCTCGTCTTTCGCTCTGCCTGTTTGGTCTTAATTTGCTCAGTGTTCAATGCTACTTTGTTATTAATTTATTTAATGTTGTTATTTGTTATATGGTATTTTGTTTATTTGTTTTGGATTAATGTTGTTATGTGTCCATTGTAATTGGCCTTGAGCTGTTTTTGGACGTGAATAATAAATAAATAAAATAAATAAATAAAGGCTCTCCAGAAGGTCAGTCACTTTTCTCGAATGAAACCGATGCACGTGCCATTACGCCCGAGATACTCAAAAGTTGGCTAGCGTATGCCTTCGGAAATTTCCCGGTCGGAATATCCGGAAGGTTGGCAGGCGTTTGGGGAGGGCGTGGTTGCATGGGAGGAGGTGAAGGGGGGGTTGGAAAAAAAGGTGCGGACGGAGGGGGGGAGGGCAGAGACCGGGAGGGCACTCAATCAGGGGCGGCAATTCATCAACGCCGGCCGCCGGCAAGGGGCCCACCCACGCGCGTCTCCCAACACCACCCCATCCCTCCCCCATGTAGGACACTTCTTTCTCCTGACCCTCCCCTGGCTGTACGCGGAAGCGAGGAGGGCGCTCTGCACACTTCGCCCACCCTCTTCCTCCACACTTCCGAGCTCTGGCATCCGCCCTTCCCTCTGTGCGATGCAGTCGTTCATTCAAGGTAGTTAAAGCGAAATACTTCTCCAGTCACAATCATCATCACCATCTGAGTAATCTACCGGTATGTGGCCAGCGAAAGGTTATTAAACAAATATTTCGAAATTTATTTTTATTTTTATACCTTACTTTTTCTTAATATTACTTTAAAAAATAATAATTTATTGCTATATTTCCCGCAACCATATAAAAGGTTTAGTTGTGGCCCTTGAGGCCTTGTAAGTTGGACAACCCTGGGTTAGAGGTAGGTTATGACGAAAGTCAGAGAATATCCAACAGACTCTTACACGTGCAGTGCCCTCTCTACCTCTAGTATTTCTTTCTTCATCTCAGCGTAAGTCCTACCTTTCTTCATCCCGTCCATAAAACCTTTTCTCTTTCTTCCCCTTCCCCGCTTGCCCAATATCCTTCCCTATATCACGGCCCTCAGCAAACCATCGTCCCTTATTACCGCTTCCAGTCACCTACCCTACCTTCTCCTAATCTCATCCAAAAGTTTTACTCTCCTCACCAACTAGGCCATGAACTTCCTCATTTGTCTTCCTTTCCGTCCAACGCACCTTCTCCATCCTCCTCCTCACCCACATCTCGAACGCTTTCACCCTATTTGCGTATTCATTTCTAAAGGTCCACGTTTTTTCCCCAATCAACGCCACACTCCATATCAAGCTCTTCACCAGCCTCTCTTTTACGTCCTTACGTCCCCTTTATCAGCTCCCTTCTATTATTGAATGCTTCTTTCGCTAGCACTATTCTCCCCTAATGTCTTTTCTACTATGCCCATTTTCTTCTAGTTTACTACCCAAGTAATTATATTGCTCTACTTGCTCTAGTTTGTGCTTTCCTACTTTTATGACCAGCCTCGCTTTCTTTGGTGTAGAGAATTTCATTACTATTGTTTTCTTATGATTAATCTTCATTCTGAATTTCTCGCACTGCCTTTCCAATGCATTTACTAAAGTTTTCAATCCTTTCGATGACCAACTGACAATAGAGACATGTTAAACTATTATATTTAAATGTAAGCATCTGTAAGATTTATAAAATATATTGTAATATTAATGATGGAAAACATTTGTAATAGATAACTGAAATTCGTAGTAATTAACTAAACAAGCATATCAAGGGCTTTAACTTGACTCATTTGTCTAATCCTGTGTGCAGAATACGCCTTCACAATCGAAGCTATTTTTTGCGATTCTGATAAAATTATTATGGTAGTGATCAATCTATCATTATAAATAGCTGATAAAGCATGAAAACTACCCACCATTGAAGTTCTGACGCAATCCATACGTCAATTTTTTTAATGAAGTCTCTCTGGAGCGTATAGCCGTACCATATCCAATTGAAAACGGCTTCTATAATTGGGTAAACATGTGAAAAAATAGTTCCGCTATTGGCTCATATTTTCATATCATTGGAAAGATGGGACCTTTTTCATCATAATGCGGCCAAAATCATTGAGCTTTGTGAGAAAAATATCTCATCTGTCCAATCGTACGATGACAAAAAAGTAGCCACTTGCATATTACTTTTTGAGATGTTCACAAAAAAACACCAGCCGTTTTCCATAGATCGCATCAGAAATTAAACGGATATGTAGCTCGTATGGTTTTTCAACTATTTAAAAAAAAGTAATTTATTTGTTCCCGGAATACTTCTAAAAAAATCGAATAAAAACCGTAGGCTTTGAAGGCGTTTCCAGCGTGTAAAACATGGGCCTTATATGTATACCTATTTAGTTAGTCATTGAGAAATTCAGATGTTTCAAACAAAGATTTACGTACCTAAATTTACAATATTTATTTGGATACTGCTTAAAACTGCTGGAATTAAAAAATAAATCCATATTTATCCAAATATAATCCGCACTCGAATATAAGCCGCACCCCGTTTTTGGGGTCTCAAACAGGGAAAAAAAGTTAATACGCGAATTTAAGCCGCACCATTTTTAGTGCATCCCGTACTACCTACAGTATCAGGCATTAGAATTTTATAACTGTTTTTACATTACCTATGTAACTGTGACACAATGTTATATATTATTCTTTAATATATGAATAAATTGTGCTCCAATTTGACCTTTTTCAACGTTATTTTTACTTTCCCCGTGGTTTAGGCGAGTTTAGCTTTAGTCCGCGTGAATCCGAATGGCTGATTTGCTCTAATCGGTCATTATTACGATTTTTAAGAAAGTTCTCGAATTTAAGCCGCACCTCGAATATAAGCCGCATCCCGATTTTGAGGCCCCAAAATCGGGAAAAAAAGTGCGACTTATATTCGGATAAATACGGTATTCGTATAAGGTCTCTATTATGACAATAGTATTATAAATCGCTCTAACTACCACCACGGATGTATCACCGCAACTGTTTTAGCCAAAAACAAGACCAAATTTCCCCTTTTCATTTGTATTGCTTAAAAAAATAGTGATCTCACTGATAGCATGCTTTGGAAGCTTACTTTTCCATCTAGTGTGCTGCGATTACAGCAACACAACAGCGTGGTTGATTTCTTTGATTGTAAGTTGTTTAAGACGCCACACACTACTTGTAGCGTACGTGAAAACATATCTGGAGCAGAGTTGATGTGAGTTAGTGTACTTTGAGAGGATAAGTACTTGGATAATTGCATGCCCGATTACTGTTGATGCGTTGATATTGCGCTCGATAACAAGTATTTCAATATAAAATAGTCCATGGACTATCAATTCTCTTTTCTCCCTACGAGTTCCACCACGAACGACGTGGTTCAATGATCTGTTACTGCATACCACAACACGTCTCTCTGTCTCCAAAAGCTCTATTATCTTCAGACTGCCATCTACATGTAATGGAAAATTTGGTCCATTTTCATTGATCCCGTATCTGTCGCACTCCTCCTTCCTCATCCTGATCTCGTCGATCGAACTTTAATCATTTCTACTTTTGTTGTTTACTATTTTTTGTGAACTTGTTTGCTGTTGTTATTTGTTTTAAAGTTTGTTGTTTATTTTTGTTTATCGTTGTTATATGCCCAATTTCATTGGTCTTGAGCTGTTTTTGGACGAGAATAAAATATAAACAAGTGACACATCGGGGATATTAATTGCTGACGTGTGACAAAGGGTATACTTTCTTGACATAATTTCCCCCAGGTTCAAGGAGTACCGACTGCAAAACGTTAACAGAAAATCTCTTGAAATATTCCGACGAATTACACTGCTGACCTCAATACGACAGGGCCTGTACACATCCAAATAATCATCACTATTCTAGTGCTCTCAATCACGAAAGGAACACAAAACAATATTTTTCTTTCGGGTACACTTCCACACTGTTCGTATATCCGACAGGCAAACATCCTTCTTCTTGACTAACAATAAGAACAATTAGGGAAATGAATATGTGGGTGCTTTCACCCTTTCGTCGGTATGCTGATGGTGCGTAAACCTTTTCACTGAAGAAATTCGTTGAAGACATTCAAGCGCACGGAAGCTTTCACTTCTTCGATGAGTCAAAAAACAATGGAATCCCGGTCAGCGGCTTTAATGGCGGAAGACTCAAGGCAGGAAGTGCATTACAGGAGGAGGCCCCACGATGCTGACTTGGCGCACCCCTCTTTTCCGCCCGCCCATATCCCCCTTTCGTGGTGGAGCAGGGGTCGTGACCTAGCTGTTCGAAAGGCTACGCCCTTTGGAGGTAGGTACACATGTGACCGGACGCATGCCTAGACATGCAAGCTAGTTCTATTGCCGGTTTGCCCACGTAATAGGGCGGCTTCTATTTATCTATCCCATTATAAACCCCCACAGGTGAAGGACGGGCGGAAGAGAAAGGCAAAGAAGAAGGTGTCATAAAATCTAACAGGGGAAACACGAGAGGCATCGTATTTTTTTCACGTCATTTCAACGTCACGAATTTTGATGCAAATTAAAAGCTACGTAAGTTTAACACGCATTGATACTAAATATGCTACCAAAACGCAGGATAGATGGGTTCATACGCCATAGCATGCGAAGAAAAAGTGCGAATCTCCGATTTAATTCAGAAACAAAAAAAAAGCAATTGCTACATTTTACGACAACAACAAATCATCCTTGAGCAAGGAGGTTGATAAAAAATGCTCAATCTACTCTCAATATTTAAAAAAAAATTCAATATTATTTTTTTCTTTTCAACATTCTTTATCCATCTTCATTTTTCAACTTTCTTCCTTTCCTTTTTACGACCAGGAGGAAAAAGAAATGGCATATTTTTCCTGCGTGACGTCGTGCAGCGTTAGAAAAAGTCAACGTGTCCTTTACAACTATGCAATGCTAGTTTACATTAAATTTCTCATGATGTGCTCGAAAAACAGCGTCAAAAATGTTGATGCAAATCATAAGCTACACAAGTTTAGTGATTATCATCAGTAGATATGTCACCAAAATACAGGAAAAAGAGATTCTTACGCGATAACTTCACTTTTGGGTCCATATCAGGGAAGTAATTCGTGATTCCACTGAACACTGATTTATAAAATCAACTTGTTTTGACAAACTGTAGCAGGAGAAGTTACGGTTTTCCTGAACTACAGCGTAGCGTAGCTGTAGTTCAGGAAATATCAGGAAAAAAGGATCTCACTGTTTAGTGAAATATGTATTTATATTTAAGCATTATTTTTAGATTAAAGCACAAAGTTTTTAATTCCGCTATGAAATTCGCAGCTGAATTTCACAGGTGGATGTATTCGAGATAAACGATTCCCTAGACAGCTGTAGATATTTCCTTAGGAAAAATTTTGCGTGAATCTGGAATCGGTCCACGAACCTTCATCTTGCAGGGCCAATTCGCAGACCACTACGCTAAACAGACTTCCTGATTCTGAGTGCAATTATGCGAGGATTTAAACTCTTCATACAACTAGACAGCTATTAAAAACATCGAATATAAGACCAAGTCTTTAATTTTTATTCCACATGTTTCGCCAATCAGAATCACCTCACAATTGAGACGGAAAATTTATCATTTATTCCCGCCTATTTTGAAGCAACATCGATGAAATAAGTGTACAGTTATCGATTTACACTCGGAAGCTGTCTTTGGGGGCTGATCATACAGATAATTGATGAAGAGAAGTAAGCCTTCTGAAACTTGACCTAGATACTCCTGGTCGATTTTGCTTGACACATTTGAGCCCCACTAGAACATAATGTTTTGAATTGTAATTGAAGAAGACTAAATTTTAGTGGCTTCACCAGCCAGGATATTAGGAAACA
Organism: Pyrrhosoma nymphula; assembly: GCA_963573305.1. Lineage (NCBI taxonomy): Eukaryota > Metazoa > Arthropoda > Insecta > Odonata > Coenagrionidae > Pyrrhosoma > Pyrrhosoma nymphula. The sequence continues at coordinate 54,014,666 of OY754337.1, forward strand.
GGGCATGGGAGGGATAAGAGGCGTGACATTTCTTCACGCGTACCTCGCTGGATAAAGTGACGAAGGCGCGTCCAAGAACACTTCAATTCAACACAGGACCGACCAAGGTCGCGGACGATGGCCATAAAGCAATTTATTACTCTTTGCCTTGGGCCAAACCTTTCTTGTACGTCACCCCGTTCTCGTCAAATCAACAAGGCAGAAGGAGAGAGGAATGAAATGGCCCGGGGGGTAAAGATAAAAGCATTACAGACAGATCTGCGTCCCCGCGTCGAAAGGAAATGTCTGACAGAGACAAGAAGGAATGGCGGGAGAGGATTAAGGAAAGATTATGGAGCATGGACGGAAAGAAAAATGTTCATTTATCCAGCAAACGTCGCTTCAAGAGAACACAATCCCACGAACGTAAGACGATCGAGAATTATGTCACCCACGACAGCTACATCGCAGGGCCTCCAAAGCGGTGTTTAGAGTCACAGTTTGAAGCGCAAAATGGAACATCATCAGCTACGGACAAAGTTAACAAGTGATGTGATCAACTCAAGGGGAGTGGACAGATTTTGAAAAAGCTAATGGAAATGTGGCCAATTGCAAAAAAAATTCGCAAAGGAGGCATAGAAGTAGTGTAAGGAAATAGTTGGGACAGACTTCTGGCTCTAGTGGAAAAATAGGGCTGCCTGCACGACATCCCACTGAAGAAGGCAAGTAAAACTCTCCATGGTTGTCACTATCAAATAAAGTCTATGAAACCTACATCCTCGAAAAAGGACAGATTTCAAAGGCGAAGGATAATTGCGCGACTCATATAGTGTTTGGCAGCAACGAAGACTAAATATTAAAAATAATGTTACTGATCCATATGCCACTAATTTCACTTAGGTTCAAAAATCCAAGATTCATTATTGACCAATTCTACTCCATAGAATCCAGTAGAAATGATGAGTGAAAAAGTGTACAGCAATTTTCTAAAATAATTGGCATAAACTCATTAAATAAAAAAAAATTAAGCGTGGACTAATTAATTGATCAAATTATCGATCCATGGGATCTAAGTAAAGCAAACCGCCCGTACTAAAAAAGAGGACTTATGCTAATTCTCACTTCACATCGTAGGCAGAAAATAATCATTTGCGATGGGAGAACAAGAGGTTTTTTGCAACAGGTCTTTGAACCGCAGTGATGTAATTAATTGGCGAATGAAGAGTAAATTTTACGACACAATTACTGGGTTCATTAATTAATTTACGTGACTCGGAAAGTTTAATGACCTCAAGGCGTCATGGGCGGAGTGACTTTTGGTATTGAACAACTAGAAAACAGGACGGTGTGAGATCTGAGTAGCGATACACGGAGAGGAAATTGATTTTGAAAGGAGATGATCGACTGACGGCGAGATTACCAACTTCATCAGGCCAAGTCGAGATTGAGACTAGCTAAGAGGGTCGTAAATATATGATTTAGAGCGAGGAAATAATATTCCTAATGATAGAAGTTTATTAATATCCCCGCCAACATTTGCTGGGTGGCACACCGGCATACCTTTTTATGCTGAATGATTTCAATTATCACACATTTTCAACTAGATATTGGAGTTCTGCCATGATTAGTGGAAAGGAAATGAATGCGAAATACCTCCAGTGAAAATTTTATTTCTCTATTCTTCCTTATATGTATGCAAATCCCGGAATATGCAAATAGTTGCTATATTGCCTTTCCTTCAAGCATCACAAAAAGTACAATTAATAAATGGGAGACACATGCATGTTATTGTTGGGTGCAATAATAAACAAATGAAATCAACCATATTTCACAGGATCGATTAAAAGTCTTCAATAATAATGCTTTGGAATTACCCATCAACATAAGCAAAGTGTAGAGAGATTTCACTTACAGGCCAAGATAAAATGTGTTTCTATTTTTAACTCGAATACTCTCTGAAGTAGCTTGGTAATCTGAACAACTATTTGTCAGCGGGACTGTCAACCATTCCGCCATTCTTTGCTCAAAGTAACGAGATGAGAAGTAGCAGGACATGAATTATTTAAAATAAGAACAATGGACTTATTTTACTGAACGCAATGCGTGCCTTTTTCAAAAAAAGATGACGGTACGAGCTTTCGACTGTTACGTCGGCTATTTTTCTGTAAGAGAAACGCCTTGAACAGATTTTAAAACATCCAACATATCAAATTTTGATTCCAAGTTTCCGGAGCAAATCATGTATAAGGTTATTTAAAAACAGATAAATGTAAACTTGACAGTTATAGGCTTCACTTCGTAAAGTTTTATTATATTAGTACTTATCATTAATTAGAATACTTATTACCTTTCTACAATTTTTTTATTGTACGACGCGTTTCACCGATTTACGGCATTTAAGGATTTTTTTAAAGTTTGTTTGTAGAAAAGTTGTAGAAAAATTGTAGAAAAGTACTAAGTGTTTTAAAGTATTCATGATTACTAGCATATAAAATTGTCACGCACGAGGAACTTAATCACTACCAATCAACTCCCAGGAGAAATTAAGTCAGCTGGGAGGTGTGGAATAATTAGGCGCTTAAGGGTTGAGATTTTTACCCCCCAAGGATTCACACAAGAGTGTCAGAGGAGCCACTCCCTTATGGGATTGAGAAAAAGACGGAAACCAGAATTGGAGGAATTAAGGGGAGGCTGAATTGGAATTCCCTGGCACGTCCTCACACGTCTTCAGAGGCGGCTGACTTTGGACACGCATAGAAGACTTCCGGAAGGATGTGACGGAGAAAGAGGGTGACTACACTGTGGGAATATAGGCTGAACGCGACGGCTGGATCTAAGCCGAGCTGGGGAGACTTGGGAGCCGAAGAATGGGGAATTGCCCGGGGTCGTTACCCGTAATACGGTTTCCGTGCAAGGACCCGGTGGTCGCCATGACAACGGGGACCCGTCGCGTCGGGTTAATTGAAAGGGGTGATATGGGAAGGACTTCGAAGACTTTCTTTGATGTCGTCGAGAAATACCGCCCGCCGCCTCAGAACGCTGCATTTTTTTCCATGAACTCTGGGGATGAAGACTATCATGATATCTCTTTAACGTCTTCGAGCAATTAAAGCGGGGATGTCGGGATATTATAGCAGGGGGAGGGCAGCAATTCTTGCCGACAAAAACCAACAGATCACCTCCATAGTTTTATTTCTTTAAGGGACTTTGGAGGGGAAGAAAAAATAGGTTTGGTCACTTCCGTCTATATCTGGCAATGGGCATGAATATTAAAACTAATGCAAGTAAAAGAGTAGCCTGTTCTGAGGCCCTATTTTTAGAGTTTTAACTCCTTCGGGAGAATTTTTATGCCCTCCAAGGCATCTAAAGAAGAGTAGGCAATCTTAAACAATTTGAAACATTAAAAATGTTTCTTATCCGGAGGCAGTGCCATCAATTCATCTCCACGTGACTTGAAAATTAGGGCACTCTTAACAAATTCATTAAATATCGGATTCTTGGAGGTGATCGGGTAAGTTTGGTGGCTTGAGTTATGGCTTCCCATCCCGATCCCTTCGAATCCCGGCAGTGGCGGACATTATTCAGTGAAATTCCGATCACTACTTGGATGATGTGTAAAGAACATTCCAAGTACAGCACTCCGTCCGTCGGATAGGACGTAAAACTGTGATATCCTTTGTGCCTTTCGCTGAAAGCATGCTAATGTCAACGCCGGGTTTATTTCCAGCCTTTCCTCCTTTCTCCAAATAATTTTTCCCTTGCCAGCTTACCCACCAGCCTTCAATGAATCAAATGACCTGTTTTCGATAGCCTCCCAAAAAAACAGCCAAGTTCTCGGATTCAGATTATTGATACATAAATTCTTAAATGAAAGCGTAAATTGGGCAGAGATGAAGATTAGGCGGAAATAGGTTTGACGTAAGCTCCATAAAGTTGAAGTCATGGACTTATTGAACAGATTCTAATTGTGAGAAGTTAAATCCAAATAAAAACAAATAATTGAATGAGAAATGAATGGCACGAATAATCTTGAAAGATCTTGGGTGGGTGGAGTAAGACAAGACGATTTTACGGTGAGGAATTATGGAGAAAAATGCAAGTAGTTACATGGACTCCGAGGAAAGGTCATTAGAATATTGTTATGTGCGTTTCAGTTGTGGTTGTGGAGGAGGTTGGAGACGGTGCTGTAGACGGAAAGGAAGACGAACGAGGAAGTGTCCGGCATGGTGAGTGACGAAAGGAAACGTCTGGATGGGATTGTTTGAGCGAGATATTTCCCTAGTCATAATGGAGACCATATTCGAATTTTATTTTTTAATTTCTGCGTCTGTAAAAAGTGTGAGGTACATATTGTAATATTAATAGTGAAAACATATAGCTATATACATAAAATATTCTAAGTAATTAAATATATTTTTCCACATAAGTCTCAAACTTCACTAATTTTTTCACGCCGTATGCCTAAAAAGCCTTCAAAACAGAAGATTCTTTTGCATTTACGTAAAACATACTGCGGTGAGTTATTAATTTATATTTATAAATAGTTGATAACACATACAAACTACACACCGTTAATTTTTTGACGAAATCTAGGTTTTATAAACTCCTAATTTTTTCAATATTCTCCCTCTGGAGCGCACAGACGTAATCTATCCCATGTAAAACAGCTTATATTTTCAGGTAAATTGTTCGAAATGTGGTTCAGCAAGGGGTTAATATTTTGAAATTGTTGGAAAGATGAGAGTTTTTTTCTGTTAAATGAGGTCAAATTCATTAAATTCTAGGTGCATTGATTTATAGCTCAAACTACCTTAAGAAGAGGCAAAATAGGTGGCTGGAGGAGGTAATGAGGGGCGAAAGAGATGCTTAAGGCAGTGATAGAGAGGAGGGTGTTGGCTAAGCGAGGAAAGGTGAAAGAGAGAGTGTAACATACGGAAAATTTGTAAAAACTGTTCACTACAGCCCTGATAATGGTAGGAAAATCTCCTGTATAAATGATGGATATCATGATGATACATATACGGTGGGAAGCCCAAAAGCAATTCAACAGTAGAAACGATTTGGTGTCCACACTATTGATCACCACCATGGGATGAGATTTTTTTTCAAAATCGATAAACGAACTGATAGTTCAAAAAGCCACAAACATGACTGGGAAACTTGGGTGCTTTAGTCAACTCGAGGGCCACTATTTGTCTTCTGTGAACTGATATGCGTGAAGATTTACTCAGGATATGCTTTCTTAGGACGTTTAGGTTGGTCTAGCAGACATTGCTTAGGTTTAAGTTTACCCGGAAGAAACATTCAACCCACGGATTTGTTCAGCGATTAGGGTTCGTTTCAGACATTCGAGAGACTAGCTTCTGGGTCGCAATTCGAAATCTATCGAAGTCTCCCGGCCGCGTGTTCCTGGCGTAAGATGCTGCAAGCTAAAAAAAAAGTTAGTTAACAATAAATAATACGCATTACTACGTCATACATGGGAAATATTATCTCCTACGGTCTACAAAAGAAAGTCAGCATCCTAAAAATATGATACATTGTATCACAAACGCTAATGAATAGATTATAGGGAAATAAACATCAAGTTAATTCACATATTCATTCCTTCAATTGCTCGTGTAATTTTAAAATCTTGTATAGTACATTTTTGCAGTAATATTGCGGTAATAAACTCACGGTGTTTGTCGCTCACCAAAAATTGGTTGCATCAACTCGATTACAAAATACTATAAAGCTACACATCACGGGTCTTAAAGACATGGCTATTCAGAATGAGTGCCTTTAAGCACATCTTACTGGCAATAAAAGAATACCCGAGGTTTTTTTTAAATGATAGGAACCTGGCTGCCTTCGTTGAACGTTGGCAATTAATTGTACAGAACTAGAGTCATTGGATGAAACCGGCAGTAAGCAGATACATACGGACGTCATATTTCCATAAAAATCCACACTTTATTCAATTTTTCATCCCTGGAAATCTAAACTCGTGAATATTTTTGAAGGAAATTCACAGAGGTGTGAGTAATGGTGTGCGTCGATGAAACAACTGGTTGTTTGTCAAGACCGTGCTTCGAATGAATACAGCTAATTCAAAAGCGGCTTCTCAGAGGATGAATTCTCTGCAAACCGTTTTTCTCGAGGAAGTGAGAGTGTGCGTTGTTTAAATAAGCAGGAGCCTGGAAGAGAAGAATGACACCGTTATGGCGGAGTTGTGGAATTTCAGTGATGGCGTATTCATGATTTCGAGGCAGGTGAGGCGATTGGGTGAATTTTCTTTTCAGTGAAATTGCATCAGCTGCTTAAATATTTGAAAGAGGCAGTCCTTGTGCTGAGGCTGAGTGCCTGAAGGCGGTCCCTCTGATCAGGAGTAGAACGTAAAATCCTTGACGCCATTCGCAACGAATGACGTGCGAAAAATATTCTGTTCTCGCATCGAGAAGATTGCGGCGTCTCATTCCATCTAGACTCGGAGAAAGGTCCCCACGTGAATACATTCACCACATTTTCATATTATTCTTGGATCGAAAATATTCAGAAGAATAATATTTTTGCGAGAAATATGAGAGTATTCATCCGTTTAAATCGGAAAGAATGCTAGAATGAAACTTGGTTTGAAATGAAATCCACCGTGTCAGGCAAGACACAGCGAACAGCAGGATATTGTGCAAATGCACAAAAGCAACGTTACCTGCCACAACCAGACTCAGCGGACATTAAACATACATATTCCTACATACTAGGCTCGTTAAGGAGTCATTATTGGGTGCATGAGACATGCACAAGACGCACTTGACGATAATTCTGCATAGGAAGGGTATTGCGATAAGACCATGGTAGTGGAGGTAGTCTCAACGGGAGGAGAAAAGCCATGCTAGAATAATAACAAAAACTACCGTCACTCTCTGGACTCGAATTTCGACCCTCGACGTGGGAAGCCAATACTACAGAAACCTCACCATTACGATCTCCACCGTAGTGTTTGTTGAGTTTTTTTGGACAGATTAATTTTGTTCATTTGAGGACGACGCATACGCTTTAAAACGCGAGGTTTTTAATAACACATATATGTATATTATGAGGAGAGTAAAATTTCTCTTGAGCGGACTAACTGAACCAGCCTTGAGGGTGATGACTTAATGAATTCGGAGATTGAGGTGGCGGTAATCGTGAGTCATAGGGTGCACATTTTAATAATTTTTAAAGTAAATCTAAAGGAAATTCTTGAACCACATTCCACATAAGTATCTGTTTAAACTCACCATACAGGCAGTAATAGAAATGATACAAAATTTTTTTTTCTATTTCTTCCCAAATGAAAGCATGCGATGACTAGAATTTTAGGCGCGGCATTCGAAATTTACACGAATTAATATTGAAATATGTATTTTTTCGGATATTGGACTCGGCGCGACACCTTAATATTTGTTAGCAACAATTACAATAACATAAAAGGTATTATTTCGCGTTTAGAATAAAATCAATACTTATGTAATCGAATTATTATGAAACATATGTCATGTTCCATCAGGCTACGTGTTAAAAGACCATTAAATTGCAAACATTTCCGGTACGGTGTAGGAAATTGTTTTTACTTCTTTCCAAAGATATCACAAAATAGAACACGTATGCAAAGTTTCACGCAAATCTGGACATAAACGAAAATCGCTTCAACCACCATAATATTACCTTCCACGGTTGAGTACCGAATATTCTTCTCGATGAAAGCGAAAATCGTATCTCTTACCGGACTGGGATCCGATGTGGAGTCTTCACCTCCTTCACGTTAACGCGAACTTCCCGCACAATACGTGGTGATTCCACCCGGCGTCCTTATACGAGCGACGTTTTCTTATTAGATATTATTAAACACATGCACACAAAATCACGATCAGCACACCCGCGATATCGAGGAATCCTTCCGACTTCTTCCCCGAGGCATCCAAGAATGACTCTCAAAAACAAAATAAAGAGCGAAAATGAGCCTCTTTACGAGCTGATCACATTGGCATTCATTCTTTCCTGACTGACTTGTCTTCCTATTTGCCCGACTTCATTAAACTTTCCTCTCTATTGCAGCCTAAAACCCACGCGGCTACAACTTCTCGTACAAGTACAGTGGCCTTGAGACTTGGTTCACCGTCCGTCATGCGGGAGGCATGTTCTCATCTATGGTGAAATTGATAACACTTTCCTGGCACATAAGTTACATCACCTAATCCATTAAATTTTGCACTGTACTTTACCACAGTCCTCCCATTTGATTAAAGCAGATGCATTCAATAATTTTAAACATTTAGGTAATCCTAGCATTGGACACCCCAGCTAAAGGTTATAGAAGGTAAATAAGGTACCAGATATGGTACAATAATAGTGTAAGGGGAATATTGCAGTCATTAAAATTCACAATCAGCCATATTGAAGAATCAGTTGCGTAGTTCATTCACCGAGAACAGGACGTATAAGAACCGCTATTTATGCGGTACCGTAAATATTTAATTAAAAAAGTTCAACTTATAAATTATTTACAAAAAGTAGACTGCATTTTTCCTCAAATATATGATAAAATTTCGCGCGGAGCCTTGCCGTGTAAGTATTTTTTTCCAAAATAACAGATTTACTTCACTTTCATGCTTCCAAAAACCATCATCTACTGTCTTCTTTAAGGTATGAATCCAGCAAACGTTTAAAAGAATTATCAGGGATGTATATTTTTGATATTTTGTAACATTTGAGATACAGAGAATAGGAATAGGAGTTCAGCATCGCTGACGAGCTTAGAAAAGCATTCCAAGATGAAATTCTCAGGAAACTCGGTTTTGACGCCTTTGAGTAATTACGCTTCGCGTCGGCATTCCAACCCCCGAACAGGAGCAGTTGGGGGAGGACACTTCAACTTTTCAAAACCGTCCGCCTCATGCATATAACGTTTAACGGCCGACCCCATGGCGCCCTTCAATGGGTTCCGGCTAATGCCGAAACCAGGTTCGTCTTCCACTCAACGAGATTCTCTTTGCTTCCTACACTCCTCAGCCTTCCCCTTCCTTCAACATCAGATGGCCAGGCTGGTTCCATCCACGTAGTTTGGTTTCATATAATCCAAGGAATCAGAAAAGATTCCCGCTACTGACGTGGGACTTGAGTTCACGTTGCAACGGGCCGAAACTTCTTCATTGAAAGGAGTCTATATTGTCGACTTTCTAAATTCAGGTACACTATGCAATTAGGCAATAAATCCGGAAATGAGAAAAAGATTTTTTGTCCGAGGGGCTTTGCTCCAATGGGACAAGAATGTACATAAGTTATATGGCATTTTAAAATACCCAAACAAATACGAGTATAAGAATAACTGATAAGAAATACTAATAAGAAATACAGTTAAACCACAAGCAAGATAAATTGGCTACATAAATGTTTACAATGCATAATATTTACACATATTTGACGCTTTCTAAAAGTACCATTATTTCTTCAATCAGGCAACAATTATTTGCCACTTACAGTAAAAAGTTATGATATTTTCACAACTTTTATGGTAACCTATATTTTATATAGAATTTTAATTTGTAATTACGCATTCAAATGTAAGTTTTATGAACACATTTACCGATTTTACATTTTTTACACTAATATTAGATGTTTTATTCCACAAACTACCAAACAATATTAAATATGTCAATCGGTAAATAAAAAGAGAGAAACAACGAATGATTCACAAGATATTGCAAGGGGAGAAAATGGAAAATGAAAAGGAAATTCCAAAATGCGCAGAAGGGTTGATAGTGACCATATTAAAGGAGGATAGAGACCACGTTAAGATGATTTTTTTTCCTTTCTAGGAGACGAAAATGAAGACAGAAAATATGAAAAGACGAAGAATGAAATATAAATAACCAATGTGAACCGAATGAAGTTTACATTGACGCAACGTGGTTATTATTTCGGCACCATCCAATAAACAATAGATTATTTGCAAGTAGATTCTCCAACTTTCCTAAGGTCAACGTAAATTTACTTCTTGAACGATTATTTATGCAGCATATTAAGGTAGTTTAAGCGAAAAATCTTTTCACCTAGAATTGTATGACTTTGAATTCGTTTTAAAGAAAAAGTCTCATCTTTCCAATGATATCAAAATATTAACCCCTTGCCGAACTACTTTTCGAGCAATTTGACTGAAAATATAAGCTGTTTTACATGGGATAGATTACGGCTGTGCGCTCCAGAGAGAGAATATTGAAAGAAAATTGGAATTTATAACATCTAGATTTCGTCAAACAAGGTTATGGTGTGTAGTTTGTATGTTTTCTCATCTATTTGTAAAAATCAATCAATTACTCACCATAGTAATGTATACAGAATCGCAAAAAACCTGCTATTTTGAAGGATTTTTACCCGTACGGCGTGAAAAAATGAGTCAAGTTAGAGATATTTGAAACAAATACATTAAATATATATATGTGGAGAAATATATATATTTAATTACTGACATTTTGGCCATTAGTAACTATATTTTTGCGTCAATAATATTACAATATTTAATTCGCACTTTTTACAGACGCTAAGATTAAAATATAAAGTTCGAATATGGTCATTATTATGACTAGGGAAATATTTCGCTCAGACTACCTTAAGCAGCGTGCGATGAAACACGAGTTGCAAACGGACGCCTGGGCACAAAGGATGGAGGAGAATGAATCCGAACGGTGGGACGAAATGAAGGCGCTACCGCTTGCCTTAAAAGGTCGGAAGACCTTGGCCATAAAAGCCGCTAATGGCCGGCGACGGCGAATTCGCTGCAGAGGGACCTCTCCTCGCTCGCTTCAGATTGCTCGGTTGAGCGGCACGCGGGTTAGTTAAAAAGTTGTTCGGGTGAGTAAACACAAACAGGGAGAGGACGTTACCTCGCCACTCTCTGGGAGGGACCGCGCCCTCTCCGACCACCGGCCGACCGCGGGACCCTCTCGACGCGTTAATGAGTGAGGAGGCCTCTTGTCTCGTCTTCCTATCTCTCTCCCGTGAGAGCAGAGGCCCCTTATCCAACAGGTCGCTGAGGAGAGGGCCAGGAGGTTTTTTTTAAGTGAGGAGAAATGGGAGATCCTACACTGGAGGCCGTGATCAAGTGGAGGTGGACGGAGAAATTCCGAGCTCAAACGAAAAAAATCCTCTCACCCTAAAAAGATCAACAAGACCGCGGGATATATAGATATACTACTTCCTGCTGTGAAAACGTTTACGTATTAGCAAAAAATACGAGGACTGTCAAAAAAATAAGAGGTTACTTCAATAAAACTGATTTTTACTAGCATACCAACTGACTAAGGATAAATCTATCCAATGAAACAAAAATCAAGTGTTCAGTCTCAGGTTTCCGCGGCGATGCAATGTTGAGGCTGGCATCTCCCGGGTTGCGGCCGTGTTCAAGTTTAAAAAGTATGAGTTTCGCCAGCTGTCCTGTTGGCGTCCTTCACCTGAAGACGCCAAAAGAACAGCTAGCGTAACTGTCAAACTTTAAACTTGAACGCGGCCGCAACCCGGAAGATGCCTGCCTCAACACTAATACACAGTATTCAAGCTATTAAGTCTCTACGCCACCGAATGTGATCAATGAAATCAGTATAAATAGAATAGAGAGAGAAGTAGGAAAGGATGAATCAGGGGAGAAGAAGAGAAGAAGGAAAGGAAGGATAACATTTCAAGCAATGTTTGAGGCATTCTTGCTACAAGCAAGAGTCGAATAATAACAAATCTAAATTCGTTTTTGGTCACTTGAAGTCATAAAAAACCACTCTTCTTAGTTTAACTCATTCTTCGACCATCACTTAAAGGGAAAAACTTGAGTGATGACAAATTTACAGCAAATATTTGCAGCATTTGCCTTAATCATGCACATATTATACACAGAATTTACATTTTTCTTAGATTTATAACCTAGAGCTCACCCGGAAAAAAGGGTTAATGTATGAATGTGGCACGAAAGTGCTTTTCCTGCGCAGCCATTTAAGGAGATGTCATCAAAATGATAGAACTTATTTCATCAAGACGATGAAAAATTCTCGGTAGGGTGATAGGAGCATTTTTACTCAGAAAAACATCATTTCCCTTTCTCTCTGTTTTAAACCACCGGCCGCCCAACGTAGGGCTTTGACCCTTTGAGACATCGTGTATACGTACGCTATGGTATTTAACCTCAGCTTTCTTGCAAAAGGAAGGCTAAATCAACGATTGAAATTATTAATTCTGAGCTTGGATAAGTAATTTTGCTTCTGGCTTGTTTTTCAAATGATCCAAGTAAACTGGTATTTTTTCTTTCTGAATTGTACTCCAATAGCAATAGAGAAGTTTAAAAATATAATCCAAATGGCTTCATAAAGTTGAGCGTGTTCAACTTCGTCATTGTAATTGTTTTTAACCATTAAACAAGTTCATTGCTAGTCCTTTTTTTAAAAACAATTCGGCTTGAAGGCACTCAACAGGGACCGCAGAAAATGTTTACCCGCTCGGAGCTTATGACGAACCCAATTACCAAGCCAACAATTCTTTGATGAATACGCTGATTTTCACATTTTGGCGAAATTTCGAGGAGGGACTGTTCATTCAACTTGTTTTTAATGCATTAATTGAGTAAAATAGGCATGTTTACCACATTTCCGGTAAAAGGTTGTTGCATTACTTCTTTATATATCGATTTGCAACGACTATGAGAACAATTGTAAAGCTTTTTTACACCAAGGGCACAAGTAGCTCTTTTAATTCTTTTTAACACAAGCAATAGAATATGAACACTAACAAACATAACCCGTGTAGTAACTGACCAGATGAAAAACTATTTCCTAGACCGGGAATCGAACCGTAGATCCTCTGTTTTCCGAGCCATGTCCATGGTGATGATAAAACCACCACGACAGAAGAATAACCAGTGCCCCCAGGGTTACCAGGCGCTTTTGTTTGGGCAGATGCCACCAAGGCTAGTAGATACACAAAATAAAACCAACGGACACAAAAATGTGTACATTTGGAGTAATAACCGCAACAATAAGGGCAGATATTGAGACTCAAAAGAGACTCTTGCTTGTTTTTTGCCTGCTTTGCTTTAAAAATTCTCTTTTCGCTGATGACATTTCATTAGCTAATGAAAACCAATAATAAGGTTCAAAATATGCAGATTATTCCACGAATATATTTTTAATGAACACCTTTGCCCAGTCATGGGAGCCGACGGCATTCGCTATTTCTATGAAATTACCGCATTTTTACTTCAATTATCGCAGTTATAAGCTAACAACTCAAAAAATAAGGTGGTAAAATGCCCATTTTATTTTTATACGATTTCTCGGGACTTTCCATTTCTTATTAACAGTTTTCCGCGCAAATGGCTTGTATGTTATGGGGAAAAGTATGATATTAAGGGAGTAGTCCCATTTAACACCATGTAATTTCAAGTTCAACTTGCGAGCAAAAAAGGTAGAATTTTGCTGTCCATATCCGATAGACGAAACTTTTCTACAATTAGCCAGAATAAAAATGAAATTACATGTCATTTTGCACTGGGACCTCCTTAAACAAGAGGCCCCATCAAATAATTCGTCAAGCCGCATCGATGCGATGAGAAACAAGGCAATAGAATCTCTGGCTGGTGGTTTGAACCCTTTCTTCCGATAAACCCTTCAACCCGAGAGAGGGGTTGGGAAACAGAGGTCGGGGGCGGATACGAGAGATGATGGGGGATGTCGGGGGACCTCCCACAGCGGGCGGTGGAACTAAACCACCTCGCCGGTGTCGCGCCGTCCTGACGCCAACATCACTGGGTGGGAGCGTTCGTTAAATTAAATGCTCAGTGGTTTCATTTCCGAGTGGTTTTATTGCTAAACTCCATACAAACAATGGCATGGTGGTCCCAGTCCCATGGAGAGGCCGTTTGGAGAGTGAAGGTGGAGCCGAACTGAGGTCAGAGTTTGCGAGGGGGTATGGTATAATTGGCGGGATAGGGGAATCTCGGTTTCAGGTCGGATTGACGGCCCGGCTATCCAAGAGGTAGTCTGCTACATGGGATAGGTAAGATTCGGATTCAGGTCGAATTGACGGCCCGTCTGTCCAAAAGGTAGGTGGGAATTCCTCGTCATCGTCAGTATCTCGTTCGCCTCCGTCTCCACCTCCGTCGCTCCCTCCATCTCTCTCTTTGGTCCAGAAACGCGCGCCTTATATACTGTTTCTAGGGGCCCGAGTGGGGGAAGTTTCCGGGGGAAAGGAACATTCTAGAGAGTCTCCTCCCAACCTTCCGGGGGGAAAAGATGCTTCGAGAAGCATCCTCATCCCACAGCTTCCGGGGCGTAGAAGGCTCTAGAAGGTCCTTACCCAACGGTCATTTTGCCGGAACCCCCACTCCTTTGCCGCCTCTGGACTTCGGAGAGAGATAGGTGGGGGACTGCAGCAAGTGCAAGTGCACCCACACCACATCACCCCCGCGGCAAATAAAACCCGGGGGGGTATCCTTAAGATGCCCTCAAGGGACGGGACTGTTACAGCAAATACATTATCAAAACATAAATTTCATCCAAAAATAAAATGGTTTGCTTAAAAGCACATTCACAGATATAATAGCCAATTCACTTTTGCCTTAAGGGACACACATATAATGGATATTACCAAACATATCCTAATGAAATTCCAAAAATAACCTTTGACAACATGGGTAATACGGCGGAGTCGACTTAATTGTTTTGCCAAAATAGCCGTCTCAATGGGATCGCCGAGCAAAACTGGGTATTTTTCAACTATAACAATGGTAAAAACGGTGACCCAATGAGACGCCTATGATGGTTCCCGTAGAACAAAATGTCCTCTCGTCTAACTTTATGCATTACAGCCATCCGAGCACCCTCATTAACTAGCCCACCCCAATGTTGGAAAATTACTTATGATGTCCATTCTGAATAGGTGCTTTCGGCGTATTTTCTCACCAGGTGGGACGAATGCGCACTACCCTTTCACGGAACTCATTGACTTCCCTGCCACAGATCTACGCTGGCAGGCTTTTTGTGCGGTGGCTAAGGGCAACACTCATGTTCCTTTGGTAGTGCATTGAGGGAGAAATCATTCACCCCTCGTCCATTGCCATGCTTGAATGGATGCATACACCCACGTCCGCCACCTTGCCTTGGGTTGAAGACGAACCTTCAAACAACCTATTCAGCTCAGAACAAAGCTATGTTTCTTCCGAGGCCGAAATTAGGGGTTTCGCGAGCCAACCAGGGTGCCCGTATGGACATGGTCAATAAGACCGAAAAGTAATAATAAAAAATATATCCGCCGTCAAAGCCGTATTACCCTGCATACAAACAAAAAAATTCAAAGTAACTCACAAACAACAAAAAATTCATATTACCCTATCGAAATTAATTCCCAACATTTGAAACAAATAAAAAGCCCTACGAAAACCTATTACACGAAAAAAATACACATCACTCTATTGAAATTGAACCACGACATTAAAAGAAAATAAATACACAGCCATACGAAGATCTAATTTGCACATAAAAAATACACAACTCTATTGAAATTAATTCATAGTTTTTTAAAAACTACGCAGCCCTACAAAAATCTAATTACACAAAAATACACAAAGTCCTATGAAATTTCCTCTAAACATATTTACACGCGAGTTTCCATACGTGCACATCTCTTTTTTCTAACTTACTTAGTTCATTGTCTCTAGAGTCTCTGTGCACGCATTTCACATGTCTCTGATCATGAAGCACATATCACTGACATTTCACTGTTATTATTATTTTTTTTTTTCCACTCACTTCGCTGTTTTATTATCACAAATCACTTCTCCGGCCCGCGCTCGGACCGCACGGATTGCTCTCCTCCTCCGGTTATGCCCCACACGCTTAGGGCGTCTGCATTTCCCCGGAGGCGGCTGGATTGTCCGTTCTGTGGAAGAGGTGGGGGCGGGTGCGCACCACCATAAGACGTCCAGGCCCTTCCCGGGCGTCGGAGGCAGCTCCTCGGTGACTTCTTCACTGGCGGCCGCCCCATTAAGAGATCAGGATATTAGGGACGTTCAAGGAGTGGAGATCGCTGGAGGGGTGAAACAATGAACTCCACGGGTGTCTTGAGACCGTGGTGGCACAGGGTCAAAGGGAGTGAGGATGATCGACTGCGAGTCACTGGGTTTCGGGTTGGTGTTCGGATGAAGGAAAAGGGATTCTTCGGGAGGCGTTAAAAAATCTCCTGGGCAAGGGCCGTAAGTTATATGGTGGAGGAGGATGGGGAGGGGACAAGGGTAAGGCAGGGGCCAGAGGAGAGTGAGTGCTCGTTGGGAGGGGAGAAGGACTCGGAGTGCTTTCGTCGACCCTCGCCGACTGCCTGGCGGTGTCCGGTGGGGGGCCATGGGTGTCCATCACTGGAGGCAGGGTCTCCACTTGCGGGTCAGGGGGTAGGGGTATGCGGTTGCGTGAATGAGCGAGGATGCGCCTTCCATTCTGCAAGTTCTCTCTGTCGGCAGTCACGGGACTCCTCACTCTGACAATCTTATAGGGCCCTAACCAGCGTGAAACAAACTTCCGGGCCTGCCCGTGGGAGACGACATTGTTCCGTAAAAAAACCATTTGTCCTTCTGAGAGGCTCGGTAGCATCAACCCCTTGCTGTATTTCCCTTGCTCTAACTCGCTTTTCCCATCGGCCGTGGCAAAATGCCCTAAGAATTTTACTTGTCTTAGGAAGAAATGACATTTCCGCGGATTCCATCTGAGTTTCGCGGTACTAAGTCGGCCAAATATTTGTCTCAAACCAGCTACATGTCCCTCGTACGATAAATCGTAACGCAGAATATCGTCTACATAACAAATGCATCCGTGATACAATAAACCGTCTAAAACTTTAGGCATACATCTCATGAAAGTTGAAGGCGCGTTTTCTAAGCCAAAACTCATTCTATTGCATTCATAATGTCCCTCTGGCGTGCTGAAGACCGTATACTCTTTGCTAGAGTCTTTCATCTCGACTTGCCAATACCCACTACACAAATCCATGGTCGAGAAATACCGGGGTTGCGCGTTTCCCACGTCTATCGAGTGTTTCACCATATTGGTGCAGCCCAGGGAGACATTACCATGCATAAAAACATCGGAAAATTCGGTGATTAAAGTTTTTAATGGAACTAGTGCTTCTGTTGGCACATTATCAAAATTAAAAAGTGAAAGAAGTTGGGTTTTCTCTGAATTTTCCGGCCACAATACCGTGTCGGCCTCATGAATCTCATTTATTCCTACTCCTACGCTGTCCTTATTTACTCTTTCGACTGTGAATTCTTGATCCCCTTTCACCACTTTTACATTTCCGGTATGATTACATAACAAGGTTGGAATCGTCCCATTATCGTTTACTTTCGCTAGCATAGACGGAATCAACATACCTTCTGTACCATTTTCGACAAAAATTTCTTTCCCCGGCGGAATATCTGTACGTGCACTGACTAAAATGTATGATAGCGGTGGAACCTTTACCTTTTTGCCTACCTTTACAGTAATTGGAATATTTCCCTTTGGAATATTTCCCTCTTCAACGCAGTCCTCTTCTATCCTTCCCTCTCTTAACTTCATAGAAATTTCTTCCGTACATTTTCTACGAGTCCCCAATTTATGCTCCACAGTTGTAATCTCTTCTTTCCAACCCCATGGATCTGTTCCCTCCTCCTTTCCCTTTGTACACTCTAAATCGGCGATCAGTCCCAAATCCTTGACTGCCCCATCGCCCACGTAAGAAGGAAACAGATCGACCTCCAAACTATCGAAATCCGAGCCATTCAAGTTATGAAGCGCATTGTTTAAATGCGCCGGCCTCTCGGCGCCTCGGTTATCTTCTAGTTCTTCGTCTTTGAAAGAGATTAAATCATAACACATCTCAACATTGGACTCCGTAGAAATAACACCATCGATTCCCAAAATACCGTCAGCAGAGTCATTCAAGTTATGAAGTGCCCTCTCCTCTTGCACTGGCCTCTCGGCGCCTCTACTGCGCGATATTTCGGGATCGTCAAATGAAGCTAAATCTATTCCGTCTTCAAAAGTGATTAAATTGTAACATATTCTCTCATTGGACTCCGTTGGAATAACACTCTTGATTCCAAAAATATCGTCAGTAGAGCCATTCAAGTTATGGAGTGCCCTCTCCTCTTGCACTGGCCTCTCGGCGCCTCTACTGCTCGTTATTTTCGAATCGTCAAAAGAAATTAAATCTACTTCTTCAATTACTGCAACCTTTGATTCCAATGCTACCGTACATCCCGACCCTACCGTCATGGTACTTCCGTCAACAGAAATACTACTACCGTAATGCTTCATGAAGTCTAACCCAATAATTCCATCGTATGTAGTCTCACCTAAATTAATCACTAACGAGTCATGAGGATAAGGACGATCATCAATACAAAATGGAATTTCGCACTGCCCAATTATCGGTAGCGCGTGCCCTGACGCACTCCTCACTAATTTATCATATGGTGAACATTTTAACATATTAAACGGAAAGACCTTTTCATGTACAATTGTGACTGCTGCGCCCGTGTCCACCAAAAACCTGTAATTTTTTCCAAAAATTTTCACACGAACCGTCATTCCGTTTGCTGGAGAAACCGCTAAAATTAACTCATCCCCGACCCGCTGGTCGGGGCCGGTCCATTTCCCGAACCTTGTCTAATACTTTTAGTGGGGCAATTAATTGGTCTATGCCCAACTTCCTTACACAGCCCACAGCACAACAATTGACAGTCGCGCGAAAAGTGTCCCGCTTGGCCGCAATTGAAGCAGTTCCGCGACTTATTCTTCGAATGGCAATCCCGTGACAGATGACCAATGCCCCCGCATGAAAAACATTTCCTAGAAGGATTTCCCCGGACGTTGGCTGCATCTGTAGAACGCCCTCGGCTGTTTCCGATCGGATTGACAATCGTATTCCCGGCGTTTCCAATAGGACGCGAAAAACTTGATGGGTTTGGCACGAAGTTACCAGAATACGCTGACTGCATAAGGCTTTCAGGGGCCTGATTTAAAGAATTAATACCCGGATAGGGAGACACAAGACCCTGAACAGGAGTTGCTGCGAATGACTTGCTGGCATAAGTCCTAACGTGGGATTCTTCATTCATGGCATACTCCTCCGCTTCAAGAAGACTTTTTGGGTTCCTTACTAGCACGAACCTCCCAATTTCTTCCCTCAAACCAATTAGGAATTGGCTGAGAACTCTACTTTCCATCATAGCCTTCACAGATTCCGACTCCTGGTTTTTCATGTTATCTCGCATCTGACGTGCTATTTTACGAAGCCGCGTCGAATAAGATGTTACGGACTCTAGCGATTGCTGTACGCAAGTCATAAACATCCTCTCCAACGATAGAGGTGAAATCCGTGACGTGAACCTGCGTCGCAAACAATTCGAAAATACCTCAAAATTTTCAAGGATGTGTGGATTGGCGAACACATATTCCGCGGCGGCGCCGTGT
Source organism: Pyrrhosoma nymphula (assembly GCA_963573305.1). NCBI lineage: Eukaryota > Metazoa > Arthropoda > Insecta > Odonata > Coenagrionidae > Pyrrhosoma > Pyrrhosoma nymphula. The sequence goes on from OY754337.1 coordinate 54,034,150, forward strand.
AAACGCAATCGAGCTATGCTGAGTGCTTGGGAATCACTCCACGAACTCAGCTCTCCCGTGATTTTAAGGCAGTCTAAAAAGCGCTCCACGGTCACGTCGTCTTCGCCACTGAAGGAGGGGATGAAATACACGTGACTTCCCAACGCGCTTGGAGACGCGGTTGGTGTCACTCGAACCGGTGACTCTGAGGGGGGAGGATCTATCATATTAACGACCGAATCGAAATCTAAAAAGTTAATTCCTGACCGGGCAAGGGACTGGGAATTTGAACTATTACACCAAGCCATTTTAAATTTATACTTCCCAATTAAAAAAATAGACAAAAAGAAAAATTCAAACCACTGTTCTCAACCGATAACTCAAAGCTCTCAAATGATTTTTAAAAACGATTAACATTATAACCACTGGCTCTACGGGTTCAAACTGATAACTGACACCAGAATGATGTCCAACTAAACTCGCACCTAACGACAGAATGATGTCCAACCCAATTCCTAATTACCCACCCCACACCTGACACCAGAATGATGTCGCGCCGTCCTGACGCCAACATCACTGGGTGGGAGCGTTCGTTAAATTAAATGCTCAGTGGTTTCATTTCCGAGTGGTTTTATTGCTAAACTCCATACAAACAATGGCATGGTGGTCCCAGTCCCATGGAGAGGCCGTTTGGAGAGTGAAGGTGGAGCCGAACTGAGGTCAGAGTTTGCGAGGGGGTATGGTATAATTGGCGGGATAGGGGAATCTCGGTTTCAGGTCGGATTGACGGCCCGGCTATCCAAGAGGTAGTCTGCTACATGGGATAGGTAAGATTCGGATTCAGGTCGAATTGACGGCCCGTCTGTCCAAAAGGTAGGTGGGAATTCCTCGTCATCGTCAGTATCTCGTTCGCCTCCGTCTCCACCTCCGTCGCTCCCTCCATCTCTCTCTTTGGTCCAGAAACGCGCGCCTTATATACTGTTTCTAGGGGCCCGAGTGGGGGAAGTTTCCGGGGGAAAGGAACATTCTAGAGAGTCTCCTCCCAACCTTCCGGGGGGAAAAGATGCTTCGAGAAGCATCCTCATCCCACAGCTTCCGGGGCGTAGAAGGCTCTAGAAGGTCCTTACCCAACGGTCATTTTGCCGGAACCCCCACTCCTTTGCCGCCTCTGGACTTCGGAGAGAGATAGGTGGGGGACTGCAGCAAGTGCAAGTGCACCCACACCACACCGGCACATCTTTTTTAGACGAGTGGCCGCCGACGATTGATGCGGGCGGAGAGGAACGCCCTGCCACCGTGGGGGTACATCGAGAATTATGAAGACGGAGAGGAGGGTAGGGGGGTGAGAGTTTAACAGAGGGGAGAATGGGGTGGGGAGGATGTAGACCAAACCCCCAACCCCAGTCCATCCGAGCTCTTTCCATGCCCAAGATATGGCACGTAATATCATCTTCTTCCTGGGGCCACCCACCAACACATCTCAGACAGTGTACGAGTGAAGGGAGACCATTCACTCAACTGCCCGCACTTATCGCCGTCACCTTCGACCGACTAGGCTTATCGCTCCGAAGACGAACTGAGCTGCCCTCAGAAGTGAGGGGCAGGCAAGCACTCACAAGGGGACTGGAGGGGGTACAGTGGATTGCTCGCTACTATACGAGAGCGAAGGGAAACCTTCGAGTTCAAACCTCCAGGGGAGACACTGAAATCGTGGAATTTTGGGCTTGCGGTACACTTGAATCAACGTAAAGGAAGTTGCAAACAAGTATACGTGACCAAGACAACTGACTACTTCAAGAGACATTCCGCGAATCAATACACAAAATAAACCCTTTCACACGCGTGTTCGAGTGCATATGCAGTAGAACACTAACGTCAATGTAGTTGGGTAAGATATATTCGGACTAGGGACTGAAAATCGCGGAATTTTGGGCATGCGGTGCACTTAAATCAAGGCATCCGCAGAGGAAGATACAAGTACACGTGACCATGACAACTGACCACACATTCCGTGAATCAAGACTCAAAATGAAAGTTTCCACGCGCATGTCAGCGTTCATATGCAGTAGAATACTAACGTCTACGTAGTTGGGTAAGATATATTCGGACTAAATACATATTTGATAAACGTGCTCTTTCTCACATTTTTGCATTTAAAAAAACGAGGATCTTTCTTATCAGATGGTTTAGAGAATATTTAAAGAGGAGAGAAAAATGGAAAGTGCATACCACTGTTTGCTTTTGTACGAAAAGCTATGCAAAATGAAAACGAAGAGACTGGCAAGACTTGGGACACTTCCCACTCGCTCCAGTTCGCTGCTTACTTTGTGACACAACGGCGCAGTTGCTTCACATTCGTTTCAGACTCTGCGCAAAGGCAGCGCACTTCAAAACAGGATCGGGAGCATCGTTGATGTGCGCTAGAGTGCTGGAGGGAAAATAGAACTTCGATAAACATATTCTCCACCGATGAGAACCTGACTTCTGACGGGATTAACGGAAAATAAGAATTGTTATTTTGAGCCAAATTCTGAGGTCCTTATTGCGCTGAAACAATGAATACACCAGTTAGGAATATCGCACCCCTTCTCTTAACAGGCCTCGTGTTTTAGAAAAATGTGGTAAACTTAATGCGGTCGAAAAAACAATTCATTGAACTTGCTTGAAGTATTTTCAAGGGATGCAAGTCGATCTCTTCAAGCGGTCGGCAAGTTCAATAAATTATTTTGTACACTATTCACATCTTGCCCATCCACTCTGAAAATTCTAAATCGTTCCGTCGATTTTTTCCTAGCCATTGCTCGTCATCGCATTCACTCCCTCAAGAATTCAATCCGTGAATCCATTTCGTCCTTCTAGGGAATTCCTCTGCTCTCTCACCGCCGTGCACTATCTGACCTGAAATTCTTACACAGTATAATGAATTGACAGCTTCGTTCCGGTGACCTCTCTCTCTCTTTCCAATTCTTATCCCTCCTCGTCCCACACAAAACTTCAATCTCCTACACATCCCGAAATTCCGCCTTTCCCTATCACAGCGGTTCCTGTTTTACCGAATCCCCTCCAAATTTAACACATTGTCCTCAGCGTATCCTTCCATTGACCTTTTCTCCTCGCCTAACATATTCAAACCATTCATCAAACTCCAAATTTTAGTTAATTTTGTTTTTTTGTCAAGTTTGTTATTATTTCATTCTTCATGTTATTCTTTATTTGTGCTCTATATTTATTTATTTTATTAAATCGACCAATGTAATTAGTCATTGTGCCATTTTTGGTTGTGTTAGATAGTAAATAAATAAAAATAGCTATTCTAAGTTTACCTCGGCCGTCGCCCAAAGATATACCTTGACTATCCATGCATACGCGCTGGACTACCAGAGGAACCTTTGTAGACATGGTGGACGGAGGTTGAATGTTGATGGCGTGAGATAGAATTCATTCGCTTCGCGTAACCCGAGAGGGCCAATATAAATCGACCGACCACCACCATGGGGCGCCCACATAATAATAATCAACAAACCAGCGTCGTCATCGCCTTCATCAGCCACTAGATGGATCCATTCACCTCCTCCCTCCCGTCCCAATTTCACTTCCTCCCCCCCCCCCCCACCTCTTGCGCTTCACTCCCCCTCATCTGTTTTCCATCCAACAACTCTGCACGCCACGGGTGGCAATGACCAGAAATGCATCATTAACCGTAATTAATTGAATGGAATTTTTGATGGCGGCTGCCCCAATTTACGATGCTGCCGTTCGTGCTCCGAGTAAACCATTTTGGTTAATTCACAATCCGGGCACTCAGGACTTGCATCGTATCTCACGCGATCCCCTATACATGTATTGAGCTACCAAAGTAATGCCATTCAATAATTAACGATCAAATAAGAGTTATTGAAGGCTTTTTTTTTAGAGGAATCGGGAAGGTGAATTAATAATAATCACTTTGATGTTTAAACACAATATAAATGACACTATCAAAACGTGTTCTGTAGAATGGATGCTGGTATTGAAAATTACGTGAAAGTATGCTTTAATAATTGGAAAATAATAAATTAAATGGGATACTTCTTCGCAAAACCACCTTAAAAAGCAAATTAAAAGCATTCCAGGCAGAAAAATTGGGCCTCTTAGCATAAACAAAATTTTTTTCTCAGAGGAAAATGAAAAGTTCATGGTAACTCTCAAGCAGGATGATTGCATATGGTATTTTCCTGAGTCATTTTGTCGGAAATCCAATATTTATCCTCCATTCCAGAAGCTTTCTCGTGATAGAGCACATGTGTTCTGTGGTTCAGGATAAGCATAGAGCACTGCAGCTTAAGCACGTTACTTGATCCAGCACAAGTTCCAATATGATCGCTAACATGATAGCTTTATAGTATCGTGTGATATTGAATGAGTATGCTGGCTAACAAGAACTATGACTATCATACTCGCTGAGCAACTGGACTTGTTAACTGTTGCAGTACTAGTTTTTTACTTGCTCCCAGTAAGTTCTTGTTGCTGTCGACCAATGAGGTTATCACTTACAGTCGCTGTGCGATCTTCATCCTGAGAAAACAGCCCAATTTTTTGGCCGTGCAATCAACAATATATGAAAATGTTGCGACAGTTTTTTTGGTCTCCTACTGCCATAGGCTAGTTAATTTAAGGGAATGATAGAAATGCGTTACGATATGAATGAAAATACCTCTTCGTCGCCAGTGCAAGTTCAAAGATCGTGCATGAAATCTTCCAGGACGGCTAATATCACACTGGATTCCGCACTCATCATCAGGTACCGGCTAGGTACTTCTAATCGTTATGCACGCCGATATTCGGTGCTCTAGAAACTTTTAAATTACTCGTAAACCCACAAATAACGAAAAGAGCAGAGTTTCAAACCATTAATAGAATCTGGTATGCATTTTATAGTTACAACACTTCGCTTCCATAAATTTGTTTGGAATAGATGCGTACCATTTGGCTTAAAAGCGCATGAACGTGGAATTCGCGATTTTCAAGTCAATTGCGTTCAATATTGGGAAACAGTTTTTTCGGTGGAAAAAACCGAGACATTTTTTTCAACCGCAGCCCAAAGAAAAGAGAAAACTGTTGCTTGAAATTTTGTTGCATCACAAAACGTAAAAATAAGTAACCTTTTATATGGAGTTTATTTCGTTGCAACAGAATCATTGGTTATCAAGATATAATGCCTCAAACTCGAGTATCTCCGCTTTTTGCATGGACAGTAGGTGTTGTTCTGTATCAAGTATCGAGTGCAATGGGCTTAAGGATGGAGTGGCTGAGTGGAGGTTAGGTGAATGGTGGCGGTGGCTGGAGAGAGGAAAAGCACCCCCCGTGGCCACGTGCAGGCTGTGGACGCGTAGGGAGCAGAGGACTGGTGACGGGGGATCGTATACGTTGCGGTAAGCATCAGGGGCGGTCTCGTTAAAAGGATGGAACGAGAACATATGTGGGCCCTAAATTAGGAGATTGGACGGTAAATGCTTCCTTTCTCGCCGTGGGAAGCAAAGAGTGCATCACCCGTTTGGAGTTTGTGCTCTATTGAAATAAATGTTTTTCTATACCTACATCAATAAAGTTCCGTGCAGGTCCAGTATTTCAGGGTGTGTCGCACGGGACGATTCCACAACATGTATGTAACACTCGTCCCAGTTCATGGTCAAAACCCACACCGCTCCATGGGTCGCTTAACGTGGACCAAATCTCGGTCAGGAAAACAATGAAGAGATTCACTATCGAAGAGAATGGTATCAGAATGCTTTCCTATGCACCACGCAACAACAATGGCTACAACGGATGCAGAGCGAGACAGTAAGGTGCTCCATTAATTCACATGTCACCTTTCGCCCTTTCCCTCATCGGATTACTTTTCCTTATTCTCTACCCTTCTTCATGACTTGCGGCACAACACCCCCTACCATACGCCCTTTCGGTGGCTCGCAGGGCAAGGCAAGTAGAGGAGGACTTGACCATAAACTGAGAGAGTGATAGGTTATAAAATATACTTGCATGCAATACACACGTTAAAAAAAACTAATGGTGATTAATTAGGAGTACAAATTCTTTCAGCGAACAAAATTATTAGGAGTAAGGCGTTTGTAATAATGACATGAAATTACAGCAAAACTTTCACTGAGAAACCATCCCAAACCCATTCTTAGATATCATGCCGCTTAAACCAATTAAGCTACAGAAGAGTCCTCCCCTGTAGATGTTTGGGGGAATTTTCGCATTTATACATATTTACGAGTATCCTCAAAAAATGAAATTATTAATCACAAGCACCGAGCCTGATCTACCTAGTGAGGGCGATTATTTAAAAAAATCTATCTTGCACAACGATAACTGCTCTCAAATTCTATAATATAAATCCTTAATCTTAGGTTTGCGATCGTTTCAACCGTAGTACGCTGGAGGAGTGAATATATAGAGGTAGTGGCGACGGGTGCAGGCAATAGGGGAAGGTAATGAATCGAACGGAGATGTTTGTTTCATTTGTAAGAAGACTTGCATCCATTCCCTCCGGATCCATAAGGATCGGTGCATTGCTTTCTCGGACGTTATTGTTCAGGCCGCCATAGGATTTATGCTCCCCAATCGTTCGCCGACGCCCATCTGAGAACGGAAGGACAATGCACTCCATGTGGCCGATTCCCACGATCATACCAACTAAAGCAGATCGTGGATAAAGTAAGCATCCGACCAAAAGCCGAACATGATGCAGATTGAAAAGGATACCTAAACTTAAATACCAACAAACTTTCAATGCGGGTTGTCTCTAAATAAGGGTCACATGTTTCCGAAAGGTTGGATTAGATAAATTAGATCTTCTGCAGCATACTTCAAAACGGTAAAAGTATGTACTTACAGAGCCAAGTTTATGGGTAACATTAGTTTTTTTTCCTGGACCGGGGCTAAACGTTAACAAATCCGTTCTCAGGGTTCTCATACACACAAAGCTGTTGTATTAATCCTTTGGTGAAATTTCTGCTTCAGTAGAATGATTTCTCACGCAGTTAAATTCACACTCATTTACACATTTCCGACCAAGGTTTCGAAATCTATATGGAAATTATCAAGGTAATGATCTTTCGGAAGGTATTGTATCATGATAATGACATTATTGATGTCGAAACAATAGACACCGAAGACACTCTCAAAAGGACATCAAAACGTATCAAAAGAGGGCGGATAAGGCGCCCTCAATTGATACGCTTAAAAAATAAAACATAAAAATGTGATGGAAAGAGTTCACCAGAGTGCCACAGGGTCGCTAAAATATTTCCCCTCCTAAATCCGTGACGTTGTTACGCCATTGGTCCCGAGAAAATTCATAGAATCTGTGAATGTATCACAAAAGTTTGCGATTAAAATGTTTGGTATGTGTATATAAATAATAAAATTTTATCACGGATGAGATATCTATTGGCAAAGTTCATTCATTTGGTAGTAATGAAGGAATGTCAGTGACCAAAGATTGTAATGACTGAATTTCCGAATATACGCCGAACATTTATCGAAAAAACTCAACCAACGGTAGATGTAATCATAATTTTAACGTACCTATCGAAACTAATTACACATGGAAGAAACATATAATATCTTAATAATTTCTTCCAAGCAGAAAATAAACTTAATATTGTTGAAAGCGGATGTTATACACACTAGAAGAACATGAGAGATATTCATGAGAAAAGAAAATACATTTGTTTGTAAGGGAGAAAAGTTATTTGTGGCCAGGGGAAGAAAAATAAAAATCTGACAAACAGCAAAAGAGAAAATAAAACCGAGTATCGAATGAAACAATTTTTCAATAACTTGACAAGCCAACAACCGTTTTTCAATCAACCTAAAGGAAAAAATTACACATTTTCACTTCCTTTATACTGTTTGACAGGCAAATATTTTTTTTCCTCATATCTATAAAAGAGATATTCTATAATATGTCATATTTGATCAAAGGATAAGGGCAGAGATGCCTCTGCGAAGATTTGCTGAATAATGTCTGCCAACGACTGCCTTTTTGACTTCTCCTGGAATTAGCTATTCAGGAGTTGGCGGAGTTGGCGACCCTAGGAAGTTGGGTAAGGGGAAAGAAGAGCAGAGGACGGAGGTGAAGACGGAGAAAGGGCACTGTGGGGTGAAGAAGGACGGGTTCCACACATCGACTTCGGTGGGGAGAGAGAAAGAATGGGATTCTTCTGAGCAGACCGTGAACGAAGGACGTAAATGTGTTCCCAGTGAAGAGCCCAACGCGCTCAACCATCGAAAGATTACACAAACCATTTCTATCAGAGGCGTACTACGTAGTTTGTTTATGGCAACGTTGACCTTAGTCAACATCCACACTGTTGACCAAGTATTTTCTCGCACCACGGCAACGCTCCACGTAGTTTACACTTCTAAAATTAGCCTCTCTTGAAACCTCCGCACAAACTGTGGCGAAAATGGAAAATTTAAGAGGTAACACTAGTAGTGGAATATATGATGTTTGTATTCCAAGGAATCCCTTGAAGACTATGCATACATCAAGTGGTCCTCAACCTCTGCTATAGTCCGGCACTCATGAAAATCAAAATAGACTGCGACAACTATTCTAAAACTTCTGTCCAGAGAAGGCTACGTACTCATAAGATGCATATTATCTAGAACAAAAAAACAGACACGGTTCCAAGCAGAAATATTATTTTTCCACGTAAAACGCACGCTCATATTTACACATCAGCCGTAAGTGTTTAATCTGTTTTGAGAACTTAAAACTTCCGTGTGCTGAAACCCTGCCTATACATTTTTTTAATGTTAATATTCGGGAAGAATTTTGAAAAACTGATAACAAATATTTCTAAAATGATATAAAACAAGCCACTAAACAAACACATACGAACTATATTCTTTTAAATAATCAGTCAAATCTGTAGCCTTAAAAATGTACTTAAAGTATTAAGCTACACGATAATGCCAAATTGTTAAAAAAATAACCAATACCCGTAGCCCTTAATAGTTTCAGTCAACAAGCTAAAAGGTAATAATTAATAAATAATATATTTTCTGACGTTTTAGCAAGTCCTTTACAATGCTATTGATGAGTATTGTGATCGGAACTGAACTAAACTTACATCAATTAAATCATTCATGATCAAAATACGAAGTCCCATCATTTTTCAGCCTGACAACTAATATTATAAATCAGTGAAACAACTTCGATGCTCTCAATATCGCGAAAGTATCAAGATTTCTCAGCTCAGCAATCGACCTAGTAAACGGAGGCCTACATTAGGAAATTCATTTTATTAGAGGTCATTAATGTAATTCTGAAACGAGGTTACAGCTTTACTGACTTTGGATTAACTTTCATGTTACGCAATGAGAGAGTTACACTAAGAACCCTTTCTAAAAGCCTGGTCGACCTCCTTGTCTCTCACTCCTACCTCTACGGTCCATAGTCATGGCGGCATTCAAAATTCTAAATGTAATCTAACTTAAAGGCCTCATTTGCCGATTAGCAAACAATAATTTCCGACTGAGAGCACTGTTCCGTTGGGAAGGCTTAAAGTATAATTTTAAACTAAATAGCGTACCTTAATACAACGTTTCACAAGCAAAGATTTAGCAATTTGCAATAGGATGTTTTATTTTAACTATGATGAATATGGAGATCATAAAAGCTGATGTAAGTGCCCTAGATATGATAGTGATGAAGTGAAATTGATATGAATATGATAGTGATGAAATAAAAAAACGTGCAATTTTCCACGGTATAAAATTTCCCACCCACGTTTCATGTTTAAACATCTTCTTTATCATTATCACCTGAAGATGATGCATAAACATTGAAACCCGGTTTGACAGTAAATTTTACACTGTGGAAAATTGCATGTTTTGCAATTTCATCATGCATAAATTCCAAGCAATATCGCAAGAAATTTCTGATTTCAATATGATAGTACTAGAGATGGTGCTTTGCTTCCACAGAGCTTAAGTTTTAAACCGCTTTTAAGCAAAAAATATTCATACTACTCTGGCAGCCGTAGGGTCGTCTGGCTGGGGGATCTAAGACGCAAGTCTTGAAAGAGGGAGGAAGAAGGAAAAGGGGAATTGGAAGAGGGAAAGAATGAAAAGTGGATTTCATATTTCCGAATTACCCTAGAGCCTCGCTCTGCTCTTTTAATGGTCACAAACGGTGAATGGAAGACAATAATTCATGTTTCATTCGCCAGAGCAGAGCCATCTCTCTTATTTTGACGCATCTATCAGTGCTAAATATCAGCAGTTTTTGCGATAGTCACCTTTAAACGTAGTTCAGAAAATAAAAATTCATGTAATGAACTGCCAGAAAATACTTCATCTTTTTTTCTGCTGGCATTTTTTATGTCTAATGATAGAAAATTGTGTAACACGACTTGCAGCAGCAGGGAAAAGATAATCTTACTTGGAATGAAAATTCAGAACACAGGACCTTGAACATCAAAGAACTCAGGGAAATATTCGGAAGCATAATACTTTGTTTTCCTTGGTTAGGATTTTATATATGTTCAATAATAATTCTGTTATATAATACAGTAATAAAAGGTTGATAATTTCTTGAAGGATGAGGTGTGAAGCAAATACATTGCTTGGGTGGCTAGATAAATACACGGGACTCTAAGTAAGACGATGAAGAAAGGAAACACGCAGAGAATTAACCATGGGAAGAATTTTGCATAATTTTGGAAATAGAGGAAGTCATCAATCAACGTCAATGAGACAAATACGAGAACGACCGGAGAAGATTACCGTAAACTTCGCTGCGGTGGATTACTCGGGATTGAGGAGAATTAAAATCAGGAAAGAAACAAGCCATCAGCGGCAGCTGCGGAAAACCAATCCATTAGGATCAAGTTCAATTCGACGGTTAAAAATACATGTTTTTTTTCTTTTGATAAAAGGAATGAGAGTAGAAGAAACTATTTTTCCAGGGAATTTAGGTCCAAGAAAAGAAACAAGTATGGTTTCTCTCCCGGGATTTCAGGACCCGGGTAGAATTTTATCTTATTTAAATTTCTCTTAAAATTCCCTCAACACTGAGTAATCCCAGAATACCTTTATTGACATTTGATTTTGGTTGTTTTTGTTTAGCTGGAAATAATTTTCAATACAAAACTCGGCACATTCCCCTTCTCTGAAATGCATTGAAGACGACTCTACCCACATCAATGGGATAAGAAAGGACATTTTCAGCCGCATGACTTTTCTGAACTATAACGAGAACAAGATTGAGTAATCGATGAATTGACCACCTTTTTTTTGAACTTTTGGGGCAAAAATTCATCTGTATGTATTCTGCTAAATTTATAAATTATTACTATTTCAGGGTAATTTCTATTTTATTTTATTTTAATTCACTCATTTTTTTCTATTCAATGATTTAACTGTATTCATTACAGTTTTTCATGAAACAGAACAATTTATCGCTTTGTGAAAATGTTCGGCAGAATGAAAATATTTTTAAAAATGTGTATTTTCACAGTTAAAAATATTTTAGTTTACTCATTACAGAGTATTCATTACTTACTAAAAGGCTCAAAAACAAACAATAATTACTCTTATCCTTCACTTTTCTACGTACATTCAATTCACAGTATATTTTAAATAGAATTATATTCAACCGGGGACTACCCCAGAACCTCGGGAAGAGAATCCTTTTCATCCCGATATCCTGGGATGAGCAAAAAGCCGGGAAATGAGAAACCCTAGAAACAAGCCAAGAAGTGGTTTAGAAGGGGGAGCTGGGATGTGAGCGGGATGGAAGAGGAGGAGAAAGTGTTTAAAGTTGGAGTGACAGGAGCAGGTGAAAGATGGGTGAACGGTTATAGGGTGGCGGAGAAGAGGGAGGTAAAGCAAGGGAGTAAGCCTATCACAAGGGGAAGGTGGTTAGGAGGGAGGGAACGTGGCAGGGGGTGTAAGTCGAGATCTGAGGCCACACACGACGCCATACATGTACGTGTACGAGAAGTTCTCGTGGGTGGACGCCCTCGTATTTCGGAGCGGAGAGCACGTACAGCGGCGGTCAAAAGATTGTGAAGTCGGAGGGAAGAAGACGGAACGCTCGCATTGTTTGCGTTCCTCACGCCAGTCAACGAGAAACGTTTACACTTAAAGATGCTTCAGCTACTCTCACAGAAAGATTTACGGTAATCCTTAAAAAAAAAATTCGTTAAAAATTGAAGAGGTAATTTTTTTTTAAAGAAGCAAAATCTTTTTCTCAAAACTTTTACCAGACTGAAATACTCTGTAATTAACGAAATACTTACGGTTTTGAGGCTTTCCTTCCTTCAAACCGTGCACTGAGAACACCTTCACAACCGACGGTTTGTATGCGATTAATAAATGGATTAAATTGTGTTAGTTAATTTATTTTTTTTTAACTTGAGAAAACAGGAACCAGACGCCGCGGTATCTGGATCCTGTTTTCACCGTTACATTTCACACGCGATAGAAACTCGTCATTTTTTTCAGTGAAGTGTCTTCGGAGCGAACATACCGCACCATATCACGCAGATAAGAGCTTCCATTTTTATCAGCAGATATCTTGAAAAGTAGCGCAGTAAGTGGCACTATTAAGATCACGATCATTCTCTGCGTAATAAGACCACATTTATTGAATTTTATGCGAAGTTATGTGTCACGCAAGCAACGAAAATTTTCAACGGGAGAGAGCAAAGGAGGAAGTTGACTCACAGACGTGGCAGGAGATTCGGGAGGGGATGAGAAGGAGGGGAAAAGAGCCAAGCTAATCGTTAACTGGGATTTCAAAGAGTGCTTGGCAAGTGCGACGATAAAATTAGGGAAATTAGCTACTTCTCCCTTGTTAGAACCCACTTGTAATACGCGGCCAGTATTTGGGATCCTTAGGAGGCAGGCTTAAAAACCGGGTTAGAACGCGCGCAAGATCGGCAAGGTGCGTTAAAGGGCGTTATGATAATTTCATTAGTGTTACTGACCTTTCGCAGCAACTGGGATGGTAATCGCTTTCAGGCCGACGACTAAAATTTAGAGTTCCTCTATAATTATAAGTTCCAAACCGATTTATTCTCTGACGACGATTATAATATTTTACTAAGTCCAACATATTACAGTACATCAGATCATGAGAATAAAATTAGGGAACTAGACTGCAGAACGGACAGATTTAAAATGTCATTTTTCCCGCGAACGATAATACACCATAACAGCTGCCAATGAGACTTTTAACTAGGTTTGTTGATAGGTAGTGTAGCTATTAGTAGTTGTTGTACTCCCTAATACTTGTAACCTTATCTGCTACCTAGTACTTACAGCACGCCGTGCATATTTTCTATATAAGTCTTGAGTCTCTGTCCATTTGTGTAGTTGCAAAATACATATATATTAACGGTCTCTCTCTATTGTGATAATATCTGTAGTGTAGTGCATGCTTGTGAGGCTTCACCTCGTGACAAGCATTAGCGATTAATGCTAATGCATAATTAGTCGTAGTTACACTAACTTTAGGGTTTAGTGTAATGCATGTTGGTGAATACTTACCCCCTGCCACACACCCCTGAGGGTGCTTGCAGGGTATTTCGTAGATGTAGATGAAACAGGGGGGAGGGTATTAAGAAATAATCCAAGGTAGCTAAGGTTCGGAGGGTTGAGTTGGGAGTGGAGCAGGTGATGGGTTCGCCGTACGGGAATAGGGACGAAGGTTGCCAAGGAGAAAGCAAAGGGTGGCGAAGGGTACATATTTGACCCTTTCCTTCCCTCCCCCCCTTCCCCCTCATACGCATTTTCCAACATGGCCTGCGGGCCGACCAGTGCCACAACGCAGTCGGCATTGGCACAGGTCGCGGTGTTTAAAGGGTGCTGCCCCCCCAGTGAGTAACGAGCGACGCCGACGGTCGGATAAAAAAAAGAGGATGGGCTTGCGTTTGCGATTGCGCAGTCGGGTAATTGAGACACAAGGCTTCACTGGTTGAGAATGACAACGCTTTTTGATGGTCTTGGGAATAAACGTGTGAAAACGGCCCGCTACCGCAAGTATTTTTCAGAAAGACACCCCCTCGTTGGGAACGCAATTTTTTTTCTAACATTACATAATACCTAAGGGTATAAACAGGGTATAGGCAGACGGAACCCATTTCTCAGCAAATAAATTTCGATGGAGTTTGATTCATTGTTTGTTTTATAATGACTGTTTCACAAACTTCACTGAATATTGAGGTAATATTGTGAGCTAACTCCAAATATTTTACAGCAAACTTCAATGTAATCCATCTTGCAATTAGTCATTTTAAATATTCGCCTATGGTAGAAATAAATTGATTATGTAACTTTCCGTTTCATTGTGAAATAGAGTGGATTACGAATCATTCTGATCCACGACTAGGCACAAGTGGAAGTAAATTAATTCAGACAGTTCAAACATGAGAATTAATAACCATAAATATTTCCAACACCCCTAAAACTAGAAATTGATCTGAAATGATACAATGTTAGCTATGTCACTTGCTTCTTTCTACTTGTTGAATTTTTCAAGGTACATGAACAGTGGCTCCGATGCCAACTATATCTATCAATGCCATAGAGTAAAGAATACTATACTTCTTTACTCGATGCTATTGCTTAGACTTCGTCAAATTTATATCCCTCAGCGAGCATCGTGAACTCATTTCGCGGAAGGAAATGTCGTCATTGGAATTGAGTGCATCCATCCAAGGCACTGAGTAAAATGTAGCAAATTCATGTTCTGTGGGAGCCGGATGATAAATGTACTAATTTTAATGGATAAAATTCCTAATAAATAGAACAAAATTTTTAAGATTTTACCTTCACCAACATAATGGGACATTAACACGAAAACCCTTTATCTGTAACTCTTTGACACTTAAAAGTCCGCACTTCATAAACATCAGTGGGTTGGCATACTTATGAGCAGCAATAAAATATCTCTCCTCAGAATACGATCATCATTTGACAAGGATGTCTCCTTTTTCTCTTCCCTGTGTTGACACAGTACGACGCTGGCCCTTCTACCGAGGAAAGACGATACCTATTTTTTTGTAAGTACGTTTACGTACAATATAAAAGCGCGTAATATACATGGTCACCCCTCTGATGGGGAGCATGCGGAAGGTAGGGCTCGCTTAGTATTGTCAAAATGACAGCAGCGCAGCGCATGGCGGGAGAAAGAAAAATTGGGCCTCGTCATCAGCTAAAGACGAAGCAGTGGAATGGGAAAACTCAGAACATAGGACGGAAGAGAGTTAAATGAAATTAACGCAATAAAATAGAGTCGGTAAAGAAAAGAACTTCGAAATTAAATAAAAGAACTTCGATAATCGCATCTGCGAGTGTTGTTTCTGTGTTGATTTTAAGTTAAGGTGGACATCAAGCGTAGAATAGCCTAAGCTAAGAAAGCGCACATGATGTAAAGGCAACTACCGAATTCAAAGAAGATAGGGCTACCCAAACTAACCTATCTTAGGATCAAACGACCAATGAATTAAGTAAAGGCGAAAAACAGATAAATTATAAAGTGTATTATTATTCTGTGGTAAAGGGCTTATGTTTTAAAACACAAATTTGAATGAATTCGATAACTATACACAAAACATTCGGTGTTGAGTATTTTGAACCAGCAGTGATCAGAATATATTACTTACCAGGGGGTTATTGATTGTTAGATCTGCCCATATCATTAAATTCAATGCCGTTCGTGTGCACCAAAGCACGCTGATGTATTACGATTTAATCACCCCTTGAATGCAAAGCTCCCAATAACTTAAATCACCAGTCATGTCTTCAATCCGCTGAAGAAAAATAGCATATCGCATAGTGTATGAAAAGTAACACGCAATTTACTTTAAATTTTCGCCATTCGTATTCAGGGTACCCTTTTCTAAGAAGAAATGGTCTTAAGCTACATGCATAAAATGCACTCAACTGACTTGAGTTACCCCTACTGCGAGACAAAAATATGAATTTATATAGATTAGTTATATATAAAAACAAGAATGAAATGAAAAAGAACAGTTATCGATGTCGTGCCAGGAAATGTCTCCGACTAAAACGGGCCATTTTTCAAGAAAAACATCAGGATGAGGAAGAATACAGCTTTTTCCTACTCTTCGCTAAAAAACAATGAACTTTACTCCCTTTTAGCAGAGGAATTTCTCGTCAAGCCTATTCAACTGTAAGAGGGGAACGGGCATATCGAAGCATCTTTTGAAGAGGAGAGACGAGAGTGACCTGGGGCAGGTACTGAGCGGGCGGGTCCCTCAAAATAACCGGTGCCCGCGTCTAGAATTTCACACGCACCCTCCTAATCTAGTCCCCGACCTAGGTCCACAGTACGCCCTCCACCCCTTCCAGAAGAGAGACGACAGACAGTAGAAAAAACATTCCGAAAAGAACAACAGGGGCAGGTGGCTGAAATGGTTGCAGCCAGACGTGGCTCCAGCGAAAATATGAGGATACTGGGGCGAAGGGAGAAAGGAAAAAATCGGGTGCACGGTATATTCCCTCACAAGGGGCGGGGTACTCCATTTAAAAAGGGTCATGGTTGGACGGATATGAGCAACACAACCCTGCCAAAGCAACCTTGACGCAGACAGGGTTGCAGGTAAAAATGCCAATGTGTACGCGATCCCCAAAGGATATTATTATCTACTAGTTGGCAACCCCTTATTTTCAGGGACGGAGTACAGGATACGACAAGGATCGTCTCTATTCTGAAGGGTTAAGCCCTTCGAAGCCAGTGCATAATTATACGCTAGAGACTCATGTTGAGTGACTGAACGCTTTGGATGGGACATTTTTCCCACAGTCTCATTCCTCACGATTAAAAGGGCGAAGAATTGAAAAAAAGCAGACCATATTTTTTACAACGCTTCCTTCTCCTTGTATGAGGACAACCATTGGCAGCAAGATTAGCCAGGCGGGTTACAGAACTGGAGCCACCCGGCTGAATAGAAGGACATTTTGGAAGGCGAAATCCGCGAGGAGAATGGGATTGGTGACTATGGGATTGTGGAGGAAGAGGGTCGCATATCCATATAAAGGTCCCGGTTGGGGAGTCCCCATTGTTCGCTTAAATAAGGCGTCTAAAGCGACGCCTGATATGGAGGGAGAGATGGAATGGAACTGGAGGCAGGGTGTGAAATGTTTGCGACATCTCACGTCGGCTAAGAGAGGAAACTGCGTCGTCTTTATCTTCCCCGGACGTGTCAGCTGTTCAATTTTCACAGAATGGCGAAGAGAAACGTAGAAGGAAAACAAAAAATCTGCAGAGTACCCTTACACACCACGTCAAGGGTTAGCTTTCAGATCGTCGATTAAAATTTAGACTTAATCTATTAAGTAAGTTCCAATCCGATTTATTCTCTGACGACGTTAATAATATTTTACGAAATCCGATATACTATGGTATATCAGACCAAGAGAATAAAAATAGGGAACTATACTGCAGAACGGATGTTACGAATCTGTCTTCAAGCTTTTCCTGACTCATTTTTTAAATCTGAGGATTCCATTCATGTTTACTTGGTTGGATTCCGATTTGCACTTAGCATTATCCTAAATCCAACAACCTTTGAAATAACAAGAGCAATTAGCTTTCACCTCTCAACTCGATTACTAGGAGTAAAATTAATGAAATCTTTGCAGATTTTACAGTGACTAGGAATTCTGAAACATAACCTTTTTTCTTCTTTTCTTTTAAATTATGAGGTTTCACAACATTGAACCAAACTCTTTCGATGTATAATGAGTCTAGACGCCCATTTCATTCAGAATAATTTACATTGTAATTCCAGCGAGTGCCAGTAGTTTATTCAACCTTTTAATTACACATTTTAACTGATAGTTTTTTGATATTTATAATTCCTACAAACATGTGTTTCAAATTTAGCGTATGAAACCTTTAACTCGGTTCTACATCTCAAAAAAAGCAAACGCGACAAAATCACTCGCTGATATCAACTCTTACCTCAAGTAACGATGAAAATATATTCATTGAAGAAGGAAGCGACGCTAAAATATTCAAACAATTTACCAATTTTATAAACTACCCGGTTTTCATCATTAAGCTTGAGCAAACGAATAGCTCAGTACTGAACTTTTACTTACGATTAAAATATGTCATATTTATTCACAGTGCTAAATTATGTATACAGCAAGCAAACGTTACTTCCAATGTTTAATACTAATTACAGAATCATTTAACTATGAGGGTAAGAATGCTCTTTCAGAAAAATTATCTACTACGGAAGGTAATATTCGATCACTGCCACTTTCTTCGGAAATCATCCATAATATTCTCTAATGGATGTATTAATTTATCAATAGCGCTTTCCAAAACAAGGATGCGCTTAAGGGGCATTAAGAGGTCCACTAATGGACAAAACCACTTATTTTGACGGAAAGGATGAAAGTAAGACGTAGGGACCAGAAAATCAGTCTCTATTCACGCAGCGGCCGGAATGAGTTTTACATAAGCGATTGAGAGTTTCGCTCATGAAATATTCACGCGATCATTTTGGGAAGGGTGTTGAACTCAACGCCCAAACGACGCCATCGAGAGCCAAACGGTGTGGTGGCGCCGGGCGACCGGTCACGACTGAAGACATGGATGACATTCCTTAACGGTTGAACGAGATACACTGACAGAAATCAGTAAATCACAGGGCTTAAAAGAACCTCGTGGCACATCTACCGTGGGTCATAGATGAGTGCCACTTTCCTTCCAAGTTGAAGGCCAGTTCGTGGCCAGGTGGAGGCAAAGATTTTTCCTTTCTATTCCTTCATTACGTGAACGCCATCATAGCCATGTGGTTGACACCAAAGATAAACTTAAATGTTGGCGTGGTTTAATTTTTAATTTCGTATTACCGAGCAGTAAGGTGAATAAATATTTTTCAATGGACCGAGTAATTAATTTAAAATTCGAACTGGGATTTGAAGCTCATCGCTAATGTTATGGAGTACCCTTAAGTTGAAAACTCAACTGTTCCATTTAGTTTCCCACATATTTACTGAGAGAATGGCTAAAAGTACAAAAAGTCATTTATTTCACGGGGCATAAAGATAGGCTCCAATTTGCTCTAAATACACTGAAGAATTGTTTCGTGTACATCCTCCTACTTCGAGATAGTCTATTAAAAATTTACTCCTTAATCTCTCTTGCCCAGCACATTACCTTCCACAGTGAAAAAGACCTATACTTCATGTAAAATCACCAAATGATATACTTACAATAAACACTTTCCCTGCAAAATCTAGAGAAATCCATCAGCATAGATGTCCCTAGATTATGCATGGAAAACCTAAATTTGGTGGATGAATACTTAGCGAACACAACAGAGCTACTGGAACCTTTCTGTAAAAAAATCGTTCCTCCTATCTCCTATCCTATTTGACGCAACAAGCAAGAGTAACTTCAATGCAGGACAGGAAACAGCTAACGCTCTCACCAACGATGACATCGTTTGAATACTGATCTTATCCTTGCGGAAACCGTATGTACGTACTAAAACTGCGAGTCAAGTAAAACATGAATGCCAATTAGGAAATCACCATCTCCATGTAAATTCATAGAATTCGTTATTGCAGCATTGTGATTGCGAGAGAAAGTCAAGTGAAATAAACACAAAAATCTTTTTAAGAAACGGCAATGCGACGCTAGAGCCAACGCGATCACATCATTACGGTGGAGAAACAGATATACATATAGGGCAGGCAGTGCACGTGATAGGGCTGAATCAAGTATGATTTGAAAGACAGCATGCCAGAGTTTTAACGAGTCTCCATTAATTTACACAGAATGCAGTCTATCAATGGAATATAAAGAATACACTCCATAGTTTTAGGCTTCACTTCGTGAAGTATTTAGTATCCATGGGGGTTATTTTGTAATCTCATTTTTTTAATGACTCTTTGCGGGAAGGCGGGAGATCCGTTTCGCTCTCTTAAAGATCGGCTCACGATCGGCCAAGGTCCGATGGCGGCTCCATTTCACGTTCCTAACGACAGGTGAGATGGAACTAATGAAATGCGGAGTCGAATGAAACGGATCAAGAGTCGAAAGAGCGGATGAATCAAATAAATAGACCGGCAGTTCACCGCTTGAGAGCCGAAGATGGTCACGCCGCCTGGGTGGCGGAGTTTAACTACGAAAAAAGACGTAATTTTCCACATTTATGACGTATTCTCACTTAAGTGAGATTAAAAAATAACCCCCCATTAAATAATTAACTTTGTACTTTTCCACCGAATTCATTTTACGGTACAACGCGTTTCCCCGATCCACTGCATCATAAGTTACCTATTCAGAGTAAGTTTTGTTCATTGACCGTTGCTTTTTTGTCTGTTTTGTTTTTGTTTGCAAGAAATAACGATGAGTAAACAAAAATTACTCTGGATTTGTACCTGATGATGCCGTAGAACGGCGAAACGTGGAGTACCTTAAAATAAATTCTGTGGAAAAGTACAAAGTTTATTATTTATTATGTATCAATAGAAGGAAGTTAATTTTCCAATCATTGCGATTGCATAAATGATGTGAGTCACGCGCACGGGTGTGAAGTTATACACCAAAGGCGGTGAAATTCGCCATGAAAAAATCATTTGTCCGTTAACATACCTGACGGGTAATTGGGAGATCCGGCTTCGAATCCCGGTGAAGTCAAATGATTTTTTCATGGTGAATCTGACCGCCTTTGGTGTAGAAGGAAGTTAATTTATCAGTCTATCATAAACTATCTAAATTGAATGAAAAAATCCTTTCCTTGAAAAATGTTTGCAATTAATCGAACTTGAAGGCACCAATTTCTATAATGTCAAAACAAAACAAACACAAAAGATTTATAACGTTGATTTAAATCGATTTTCTAGGTACTAGATTTAGTATGCATTCGCAGCATTGCAGAAAAATCTTCCATAGCGACGGTTGGTAAACGCATAGTGAGGCTTCAGCTCCTGCCATACACACTTGAAGTGGCTTGAAGAGTACCACGCAATTATAAGTGCATCGCACAGCCCGAGTTCTTCGGGCAGATGGTCCGTCGGTGGCCTCAGAGAGAACCGCCGTGCAGGACGCCAAACTGACCGGTTATGTATAAGGTCGCACTCACCGCAGCCGACAACAGCACACGAGGGAGACGTTCACACGGGCCGAGTAAGGCATTCGCTCCAAGACATCCGTCACACACTCACCTGGAAGGAGAAAGTAAAAGAGGGGAGGTCAATACACGCTATTGGAATTCGCGGCGAAAATCAATGCAAAACCTGCACACCCTGCCCCCTATCATTATGCGGGCCGCAGTGAATAAGGTGGGAGGGGTGGAGGGAAAGAAATGCGTGGCCAAAACCAAAAGGAAAAATATCTGAGCAGTCGCCTCTGCGACTTCAATGGAGAGGGGTACAGCATGTTAAAAGAGGTTCCTTTTCCATCATAGAGAAATTTCACAAAGTTACCCCAAACATTGTTCGTTTTATTAAAACATTTATTTATTCATATATTATTTCCACTTTCAATCTAGACCAGATTTCTCAGGACCAATCCGATAATTTCATCCAACCAATCACCTAAAGGAGATACGATACTTACCTTTTGCCTACATTGAATACATAGGTACTACAAATACACATCACGCCGTTCCCTTTAGAGGTAGATAGGGTCAAAAGAGCTTAGCTATTGGTGCTCTATGCCTGTAAAACAGGCTCTGTGTTAGTAATTTCATCCATATAGCCCTTGCATACCCCTTTTGCTAAAGTCACAGTCATAAATTGCCGCACATCAGCCCTCATGCTCTTAATACTAATTTTTCTTCTCTTGAGAATATCTTCCATCACATTCCATTCAGGAGATATCAATGACACCTCTTCAGTCTTAAGTGGATTATATCAAATATGTCTTAATGTGTTTATGTCAAATTATGTGGATAGTCAATTATGATGAGATATTTGATAAATTTTTCAAACACCTTTCGCCAAATCTCAATGACGCATACGGTGGCCCAACCCTACACACTCTGCGCTATCTCATGAAAGGACTAATTTGTAATAAGGCCGCAAGAAAATAAAATAAGACACGTAGATAAATGTAGCAGCAGGCAAACGCAATGGCGGGAAAGTACTGACTAAGATACCGAATAGGAATAGTGGTTGCGCGGGAAAGGTATGCCGGAAGAGAAAGGTATTTTTTCACACGAGTAAAAATCAAAAGATAATAAATTTAACGCTACACATGTTACATTGCCATTTGACATATTCACCGAAAAATGACGTTGCTTGCCATTTCTTCGTGTTTAAAATAAATCTGGAATTATATTATTCTGCATTAAAAAGCACACATAAGAGTAGCCATCCGCGATATGAAAAAAAATTATAATGCATGAAACGAATCTTAACTATTTACATCCATATCACATCCTATAATTATTCAATATTAGCGAGAATCTTAGAGCCATAATAATCCGCAAAAATTCACTAAAAAGCATCAAATGAAAGTTTTGGGCAGTTTTAATAACGGTTGGAGAGACAATAATTTCATTGGGATATTCATAAATTACATATTTTCCTGTATTTCTCTGTACAACGAATTCTATCGAATGGAATAATCTTACGAAGATAATGAAAATCAAAGTTCGCATACAGAATCTTACATTTTCCCACATTTTATTTTTTTTAACATGGACTCCTGTTTTATTGAGCACCATTCAAAAATAAATAAAAAAATTTTATGGGGTTCATTCATGGTTAAGAAGATGCCTGCGATACCTTCAGCTTTTACACCATCCAAAACGTTGCTGCGGACGAGGGGACTGCTGTATCATCGCGAAGCGAACGACAAAACCACAAGAATACGAGAACATAAAATCAAACGTGCTTTACACAATGTATGTCACTGCTTTCAAGACCCCATGAAAATTCGAGCGAAATATTCGCACTTGCATGAACGCGGCCGATTGGTGAGTCAGCCTAGCAGCAGGATGAGAGGCGTAAAGCTACCCACCAGATGGCACTATATATGTCGACGAAACTCATCGCAAGAGGCGCCATCGCCTTCCTTTCTATTCCCGTATTCACAAGCGTATTCAAAGAAGTCAGTCCCTTCGGGGATGGACATGGGTAAGGCATGGGCATGTCCACGGCGAAGGGGGATGGAGACAAGTGAGAAAATAAGACGGAGACCGCAGGATGACCTGGTGATGCACCAGGACGGCGACGTTGGGGTTTGTCGAGGATGTGTTGCGGTTGTCATGGAGATTTGCGGGTGGATGGGCATACGAGAGGGAAGCGGAAACTTGACTTCATGAATCACAATGAATCCTTCGGGTCGCCGTTTGAAAGAGTGCCATCATACACACGCCGTATAAGCAGTGAACGTGTGGCGCCTGAGTTTCAACCTCTAACGAGAAGGATCCTCCCTTGAATTTGCATCACAAGCCATACTGCGAGAAACTAGCTCTCTTGCCGCTTACTCAGCTACGAAACAAACGACGAAATCGAACTCACAAATTAAGGAACAATTGTTTAATTTTTTTTACTAACATACTGACGATATTGTAGAATGAATGGAGAACGGAGAGCGATCATCATTATCATTTGAATTTCAATCACAATACTCCGAAAGATACTTTCAAAGCGTACAATGATAAGTTTGTTAATGTCTATGGTATTAAGAATTGAAGCTAAACACATGAATTATTGTGCCTGATCAAATTCCTTTATGCAGCTTAAACATTGTAAAAAAATAAGGGCAATAAATTTATGCATATCATCGTTTTTTATTGTACAAACACTATAAAGGAAGTGCTTGATATAGTGAGGAGTGGAAACCTCTCCAATATATTAGGAAGAGGTACAGTAGGTGATTGGAAGATGCATTAAGAGGTGAAGGGATGCTGACGGACGTGATATATAGAAGGATGTTGGATAAGAGGGGCAGGGGAAGAACGAGAATTGTTTTTATGGAAGGGATGGAGGGAGATTAAACCCTTAAAGAGATCCTGAGAAGAAGAAGGAAATGGTATAGGCAGATAGAGGTCTGCGCCTGTAAAAATCTAGAAGATTTTTGAACTCTTCCATTTTAACCTACCTTAACCGGTAGATTGCCCTGATAATAATAACTATATTTACCGCCTGAAAATGACCTGGGCACGTTAAGCAAGCCTGAAATTTGTCGATTGTAGAAAGAAGTTTTGAGGCAATAGAAGGAAAAAGACTACACCAAGAAAATCAATAACCAAATGAGAAAATTGCAAAATTCATCCACCTTGTCGGGGATACGAACTTAGATCCATCGAAATAGCGCCGAGTACTTTAGCCAGTGGAGCTTTTAAGGCTGAATAACGGTATTCTTAAAAAGTGATGAGGAGTATAACTTAGGGAAAAGAATAATACGGATGGTATCATTGCATTCGAGTGAAAATATTCAAATGCATACAATAAATTTCAACATTTAATCAAAGTGTCGTCATTGATTTTCCCATTACGGTAGGTGATTCGCTCACATTAAACGTAAGTAAAAAGTAGAGAGAACT
Organism: Pyrrhosoma nymphula; assembly: GCA_963573305.1. Lineage (NCBI taxonomy): Eukaryota > Metazoa > Arthropoda > Insecta > Odonata > Coenagrionidae > Pyrrhosoma > Pyrrhosoma nymphula. The sequence continues at coordinate 54,058,677 of OY754337.1, forward strand.
TTATGACCTACTCCTGACGAAAATTTCCTTACCTTATGACAGGTGCTGCAAAGAATGGAGAAGGAACTAGGAGTTTTTCTTCAGAAAGGAGACGCCATTATTAATGACATGCGATATTCTTTCCGTGATGGGATGGATTTCGTGCCGGAAGAAATTTTAAGTTATGTGCCCACATGTCGCGTAAAAACACGAATGACTTTTTAAAACTTCGGCGCGGTCATGCAGAAGTTTTACGACGGCCATGAATCACTTCCCGCCGAGGACACTTTTGGTCCCATGTGACGAAATAAACCGATATATGAGCCATTTCACAAGAACAACGGCTGGAAAAACCTTTGTAAAAAGAGTCTAGGGCAAATGACTCAAGTAATATTTTTCACGCCCGCTGGCATATTCATTACCTAGAGCATATTTCCGAGATAACCTTTCGAAGGCAAAAAGTGAGCAAGAAAAGACCATGGAAATAAGGAAATATCTTAAAATAATCGCAGGCCTTAAGTTTGTTCCATCCATCTGAGAAATCACCTCTGGTATTTATTCAGGCTCAGTAACAAAAGAGAATGTTGCTCAGCACCTGCTTTCACTCTGTTTCTGTTTCATACCCTCTTATGCGGCTATCATTGAACTTAATTTAAATTAGAAGTTTATTTCAGGAAGTTTACCGAGCAGAGTTGAGATGCATATTATCACGACATCTAATAACTTTTACTCATTGTGACGTTGGTGTGTCAAAGCTAACTTACGCTTGGTGATTTAACTTAATCGATAGACCCGTGAAATTCACACATTAAGGTTTTGATACATAAGTTCTGTCCATGTGACACAAGTAGTTTCGTACGGAGTTGTTCACATTCTAAACTTATTAAATTCAGTTTTAATTCCATAAGTAGTTAGTTTTGATCTACGGTTAACATAGGGAAAATTTAATTTACATCAAAATTCATTTATCTAAACCCCATGCCCTCGTATTCTCAAAACATGCTAAACTTTACTAAGCAATATTTACGAAAGAAAGGGTGGAGTTGTTTTTTTAAAGTATCTCCTTAAACTTGACTTCAGTGATTACGACCTCATCTCGGTTTCTGAGAATAGGGTGTCAAGTTTTTTTGCTAAAGTCAGGGAACCGTTTTTTGATAAATATGGTATCCAGCAGCTGGCAAAATGATATATGTCACAAAGGCTATATTCAAACAATAATTTTCTAACACGAGTGTAATATTTAATGTTTTGAAAGAGAGCAGAAAGCACTCGCCATATTTACCAGAGACCCAGCATCTTAAAAAGTTAAGGAAGACTTCAGGAATAATTTGAAATGTTCGAACTCTAAAAAAGCTGTTTGGACTTCTGTCGTAACCTTTTCATCAGATAACCGAAGCCTTTTGATTTTTTCAATTCGTTTACGAGCCCCAAGTATTCATAACTTACAAATGATTTTTATGACGCCTTCCAAAAAGCCATCTCAAAGCCGGATTCATCCAAAAGATTTATCTAACGGATGGAAGATTTTACGATTGAAAACCGATACTCAGGAATCAAATACTAAAAACTTTTATGCTGCTTAAACATATCATCCATAGTTGCAATCCCATACGAGTGGAGATCCCATTTTGTATGCCTAAAAATATTTATTACTACAGAATGGAATCGCCAACATTTGAACTGGGACGTAAAGTGCTCAACTTATATGTTTTAGTTTCAACACCATTTTCTAACTATCAGACCAGGTTTGTAGAAGTAGTTACTCTTCTGCACAGATTCCTTTCATTTTAGCCAGTCGTTAATTTAAAAATACGTGCAACTTAGTACAGGAACGGATGTGTAAAATTTATAATCATGGGTCTTCATAATAACATCTACTCCTTCCTTATAAAACATTCCGAGTTGAAGAGGACGCCGCATGGTGGTCGGAACTTCAAAACGTTTTGCAGAATAACCTTATATTGTCTTCAATAAATACTCTGTAAATGTAACATGGTGCACATATTCGTGAAACCTACTACTATGATTACTTTATGTGAATGTTGCCTTAAAAAAGCGTCCGCCACTTTATGATGCAACAGCACACAAATGTCGACTATACATAGAACAGGGAAAGCACTATTCTGACACATAGAAAAGTTTTTTTATTTCATTTATGTCCTCCCACAACTCCACCATCTGTTTAATTTGGAGATTTTCGAAGAAAAATGGAAACGGGCGTTTTTTTTCGAAGTTTGGACATGTTTGAGCCTCCGTATCTAAGTAACGGGTAAGAACTATTACAAATGACTTAATATTACACACTAAACAATTATTTTCAAATAAATGAGCCAAGTTTCAAGTCTGTATTTAAAATAAAAGCAATTGTGGACTTTAGTCCGACTTTTTTGGATTTCCGACCACTGTTCGCCGGGGTAGTCGCGAATTAGAAGGATTTTGGGATAGAATTCATGTCAAGACAAATAAATATTACCATCAAGAACATTCAAAATCTGTCAGCAAACTCCCTTAGAGTACTGGTGGATCCATCATCCTAGTGTACGTAGACTGGAGTCATTTGAGATATGGGTTTGGAGAAGAATGGAGAGGGTGAGTTGGGTAGCGAGGAAGACGAAAGAGAAAGTTAGGGATGATGTAGGGGGAGGAAACGAAGTAGGTGACGGAGATCTGGAGAAGGCAGAAGGGATGAATGGAGAACGTGGTGAGAGGTAAGGGCATGTTGAAGAGGATGATAGACGGATGATGGAGGGACGGACGGACGGATAGATGAAGGGAATAGAAATGTTTGACAACATAATGAGAGGCGTGGAAAAACCTGATGGCGAGAAAGTGATCTACATCTACAAAATATCCTGCAAGCCACCTCACAGGAGTGTGGCAGGGGGTGAGTATTCACCAACATGCATTACACTATACCCTAAAGTTAGTGTAACTACGACTAATTATACATTAGCATAAATCGCTAATGCTTGTCACGAGGCGAAGCCTCATAAGCATGCACTACACTACAGATATGCTCACAATGGAGAGGGACCGGTAATATATATGTATTTGGCAACTACATAAATGGACAGAGACTAGAGACTTATATAGAAAACATGCACGGCGTGCTGTTAGTACTAGGTAACAGATAAGGCATAAGGTGATACGAGGGAAAGTGAGAAAATGTTCCAGAAATTGGATGAGGGCTGCACAAAAGCCTACCAATCAGCCAGTAGAATACCCAGTAGTGATCATCCTCTATTGCAACAAATCGACTGCCTACCGTTCCGGTGATTAGCTAATGCCTGCAGTAATTCGATTGCTGCTACGATGCATCTATTGCGTGACTCTACCAATGTCGATGTTACTACGTGGATCCTGTGAGCAATGTGAGGAGGACGCGATGCCAGCTGTAGATGCGAGGCGTCCGCGCCGTGTCCTTTGCAAATGCGTTATGCGATGAGAATGTTACGCGAGGGAACCGCATCACCATGCCGACGAAAAGCTTTCAACATTCAAGAGACGTCGCCAGACGTGACGATCATTCATAGTCTCCGTCTACGGCGACTACATGGCGCACAGGAGTGAGCTCCATCATTTTGGAGGTAAAGAAAGTTATTTCCAAGTTAATCAAAAACGGAAAATTAATCCGTAGCCCTCCCCTCAAAAACCAATCAAACAGTCACCGCATGTTAAATAAAAATTACCTCAGAAAATGTTCATGGAAAAATAATTTTCAAATCGAGCTTCAACGGGCAAGGTTTACTACATAAAAATCCACTAGAAAATTTTACCCACTTTATTGTATTGAACTAGACCGGTCATGGTGAATTTGCATCATCATCGCAGGTGAAAAGATAGCACTTTGCACATCTGGCGTGCAATGTAGTAGCGTGCAACGACAACGTGCAACGTATTATGTACTACAAAATATTGAAGAACACCAAAAATACGGATACATCCCATTTTATAAGTTTACTTGATCTACATCTACGATGTACTATGCAAGCCACCACTAGGGTGTGTGGCACGGAGTGATTCCACACCAGGCATGCACCTGTATATTTATTCAATTTCATTAAAACAATAGCTTTATTGAAGTTAATTAAAATAATTTTTAAATTTAATTAAAATTTAAATTTAAATTTAATTTAAAGTTAATTAAAATAATTTTTAAATTATTTTAATTAATTTCCAAATTAAAATTGTAAAGAGTTAGTTAGAGAAATTAGGATTTATTTTAGCAATTATGAGCTCATAAATATTTTTTCGTCCATGCGGTAGAGTTAAATATTTCAGCCTGTAATTACCATTGAGAAATCAAACCGTATCTGCTACGTAGTGCCCAACTATTGTTTGCAAGAATTACATCCATGTGTAATTTTCAATCAACTGCTCCTCCATTTTTGCCGCAAAAGCTCGAAAAAATGAAAGTCAAAGAAATTGTAACAAAGATAAAGGAACTTATTCAGGCACTAAGCATTAGTTTAACGAATGCTAAGTTTTTGATGCAAAGTTCATGCCTAATACATTTTTTCGGAGGCAGAATGGTTAACAGTATCTAGACCGGATATCCTTAGTTTCGCATTTTAATTATAATTAGGACAGTTGGTAAATTTTAGAAATATTTCCTTATTTGTTTAAAAATCAAAATGTGCTAAATTTCATTTTTTGGTTCCATAAACCGTCGTTTTTGGATTAAATGCCGTGCATGTATATTTTTCAGAGGAAAAATGATTTGAAATCTCAGCAGGACATCCTTGGCTCAGTATTATCACTCTGTTTTCCATTAAGAACGTATCATTTCTTTTTGAAATAAGCTCTATTTTTTGGCCTAAAAATCCAAATGTGCTAGCTTTCATTTGTTGGTTCCATAGACGTGGTCCATGAAGTCCTCCAAGATTCACTAGCGTCGTCACTAGAATTTAATCAACCTTTTACGCCGAAATAAGGTTCTGCTCCCTCCTTATCGTAAAATCAGCCACCGTACTGAGTTTGGAATGAGATCAAGCCTTCAATCTGCAGGGATTTTGAAAGGTTCGGTGGCTCAACGGGCCTCATTCCCTCACTGGGAGCCCTCTTTCCCTCCGGCCCAAAATTTTCCCACGGACGACAGACCCACGGGGGGAAAAATGGGCAATATACACAAACGGGTACCAAAAAAATAACAACAACTTCGGGCCGACTCCCCGTCGCCTTGCCTTTTTCTTCCAAGCCCCTGTCCCTTGGGGAGCGTCGAGCCCGTAGCCCTATTGATGCCACGTCACGATTCTATCGACAAACTTCTCCACTGCTGGCTACTCAGTTCACAAGGCTCTTTAGCTCGCAACAAACAACAATATTTTCATTAATATCGAATTCTTATTTTTTTGACAGTATGGGCTCTCGTGGAGACTCGGTTCTGGTGTTAGGGCTGAGGTGCGATGATGCCAATATCAGTGGGAAAATTATCATCTACATCTACATCTACAAAATACCCTGCAAGCCACCTCAGGGGTGTGTGGCAGGGGGTGAGTAATCACCAACATAAATTACACTATATCCTAAAGTTAGTGTAACTACGACTAATTATGCATCAGCACAAATCGCTAATGCTTGTCACGAGGCGAAGCCTCACAAGCATGCAACACTACACTACAGATGTCATCAAAATGGAGAGTGACCTCAATATACATGCATTCTACAACTACACAGATGGACAGGGACTCAAGACCCATGTAGAAAACATGCTAGGCGTGCTGTTAGTATGTACTAGGTAACAGAAAAGGATTCAAGTATTAGGAGTACTACCACTACTAAGAGCTACACTACCTAACGACAAACCTAGATAAAAGTCTCATGGCAGCTATTATGGTCCCTTATCGTTCGTGGGAAAAATGACATCTTAAATCTATCCGTTCTGCAGTGTAGTTCCCTAATTTTACTCTCATGATCTGATCTACCGTAGTATGTCGGATTTCGTAAAATATTATCAACGTCGTCAGAGAATAGACCGGTTTGGAACTTATATAGTAGATTTAGTCTAAATTTTAATCGACGGTCTGAAAGCTTTTCCCATCCCAGTTGCTGTAAAAGGTCAGTAACACTAACGAGATTATCATAACGGCCTTTAACATATCTTGCCGATCTTCGCTGCACGCGTTCTAACTAGCTATCATAATCATAATGCTATGCAGTACACTAAATGCCTATAAACCTCCCAATATGCAAACGTTATGTCCTAAAGTGATTCATTTATATTTAGTGCAATATTGGGGATGGATTCCTACATCACGGACTATACCCTTTTTCCCAACTCATGGCGGGTGGACGTCACAGAGCAAGTTGCCCATGAAAGGCGATTCCCCAACTCTGTTTCTGGCTCCCGGTGGCCTAACAGTGCTGTCAGTTATTGCGAATAAATGTAAGTTGGGCAGCGAGGAGTAGCGCTAACCGGTGGTTTTTAACCTTAACCAACTAAGTCAAATTTTTACGTAGTGAATGTGGCAACACAGGCAATACGACATCGAAGTGAAACTCACGCCAGAGAGAGACTGAGTTCCCCCGTCAATGCATTTGATGCTCCTTTTTGATTGGCTGATAAAGTGAAAGGCACACCAGCGCATTCAACGTCAGCCGCTATGAGTGGGGAAAAAGGGTTTAGTAAAAGGCGAAAACACCAAGAGTAAGTTTGGCAACAGCACTCTCCGTAAGGTCTGTACTATCAACTAAATGTTGAATTTACTATACCCGTTCATTGGTTACACTTATACGAACGATTGTAGAGTGAGCTGGGTTCAACTGCCTTTCCTACTTTCAAGTCTCCTCTCCTCGCTTTCCATAAACCTACTAACCCCCAGGTGGGCCTTACTTTAGATTCATCTTACCACGCTACCCTTTTCATCCTATCCCCACCCTTGAATGTCTCAGTGGGGTGTCCAACTCCGAAAGGACGTGACCCAGTAACCCTTCGTGGTTCATAGGTTGGAAATATCAATGGAGTGAAACGTCCAAAGCTCGAACATAATAATTTAAACGAAATAGTATACATCTATTTGAAGTGAATTCTAGAACAGAATAGGTAACATTTTCCCAGTAGCGAAAGTTTTTTTTTGTACCCTGAGCCCTTACCAGCCATATGAAGTGAAAAGTAACTGGCAAGATAAATTTTATCGGTGCTTCCTTTCCATTTCTGATTTAAATCGCAAAAATCAACATTTCCGGTGGGAAATGAGAAACGAATAAGTGCATATCGCGCTTCAAACTAATGATTTCAGCCGATAAAAACAAGAAAGTTAGTCCAATTCTACGGCAACCTCTTTACAAACAGACATGTGTCTACAGCATTTCTTGAGACAACCATACTGTAATTACGGCTTATTTAAGCCACGTTCACGTTTATGTATTTTTATTGTACTTTACAGTCTTATTTTCAAAACAACTTTAGATTTACCAAGGAGAGAGGAAAACTGTAAATCATTCAACCTAGAAAGAAGCATTTTTTTCTCACAATCAAATATGTAAAAATGGCCATATGTCTGCGAAAATTAAACATTTATTCCATGTAAGCTCTTGAATTGTTCTTAATAAGAAGTAGGTGATGATTTTAGCCCCTTTTAAATAACGGGGGCCGGAATAAGGACTTACCATTTTTTAGCCCTTTCAAAGCATCATTATACTATTCCTGCCTATTCACGTTTGCACCTGTATTGTTTATGCAAGTTTCAAGAAGGATCATAAAAACCCTGAAATTTCAAAAAGGATCATAACACACCTGGAAAAGATGAATATTACGCCGGTTTCACACCCTTATCTAGTTGCCGCAGTTTTATTAAAAATACATGTCAATAATGATGCTCGCAAGCAAAGAAAGAAGCCTAAAAATCGTAAAATTAAACGAAGTTTGGTTAATTAAAGTCAGCAATTTTATGCTGCTCACAGCTACCATGAATCCTTTAACTAGGCTTATCAAAAGAGATTTTAAACAAATTAGTTAATTTGCTCCTTAAAGTCTGTTTCAAAATCTGCTACGTAGTATTAAAAGAACCTCATTCATTTTTCCCTTATAACACTTATTTATGTGTACCGATGTAGTTGCTACATACATTAACATAAGTACTTTCTCTAACACTGGTAGCATACCCATAACGTGGCGCATGTTGATAAAATATCACCTCCTGACAAGAGTTTCCAGGTTTATGCTAATGTATTAACAGTCGTAGTTTAATACTAGGCTATAGAAAACTGCAGTTTGGTGATAGCTTTCACCCCCTGCCAAACCCTTGTGGTGGATTGCAAGACATTACGTAGATGCAAGAACGATATTCAAGGGTAAATGCAACCTCGGGCAAACGCTAGGGGAAATTAAAGGATATCCTGCGCGTGTTAAGGTGAATGATAGAGACATATCCGTAAAACTCCTGAGCTCTCTTGGTATGCATGTACACACAATGTGTTAAGTTGGCAACACTGAAAGTCCTGCGATGCCGGCACACCGGGGGAGGATAACCTTGCTTTCTAATCTGCCCACTACTCTAAAGAGAGAAAAAAATGTTTTTGGGGCGGTCCAGACCAAACAAAGTGCCTCCCATACTCCCCGGCGCGCGGCGGGCAAAAAGGGTTCCGTCTCCCAGGGAAAGAGCCGCGGTGAGGGGGTTAGCTCAAGGGACACGCCACTTAGGGAACGCAGGGGAAGGGAAGGAAATGGGGGGCACATTCAGTGAGTGAGGGGAGATGGCTAAAAAAATAAGGGGCCGGGAACAGGGTCGTGCAATACTCAGATATCGGTTTACCGCGATGTCATCATCACCGGCAGTCTTCAATCCGAAGAATATTTGGTTTACTGCAGCTCTTCACTCATATCTCCTCCCACATAGCTGTTTCATACCTTCGTTCCTTCTTCAATGCCGCAAAAGAAAATTTTTTCGATATAGATTCACGCGCTGAATGAAAGCATCACCGGCCCAAAAACAGTTCGTTTCATGTCACCCGAATACCGCCCTGCGATGAAATGAGTACTATGGCATAAATCAAACAACTACGAGTTAGATATGGTAAGGGAGGAAAGGAGATGAAAGGAGGAAACTCTAAGGATGTATCAATAGTTTAGAGGGAGGTACTGGAAAGAAAGTTTCAACTTGATCCGGACTAGAAATTGAAACAAAGACTATTTGACTGTCTGGGATAATGCGCAGACCACCTAGTAACGCAGGAATCCTGATTATTTCGGAAACTTTACGGGGATTTTACTCTAGTAGATGTTTGCGAACCTACGGTCTATCGAAGACTCCACTTAGAAGATGAGAGGTAAAACTCATTTTTATTATCTCTCAGCGTGATAAACTACATGCAACCCTGAACTTCACCCATATACTGCGTTGCTTAATACGCATATATTGCCATTTTCGAATGAACTGGGAATTGTACTACATTTTTATGACTAGACAGATATACTGACGCATTAATTAAAGGGAAAGTTAAGAAGACATTTCATAAAATTTCGATGAAATTTAAATGCCGGGCTTACCAGACCCTGACCAATCTTTTGGTAGAAATCCTAGTGTGGATTCATAAGCATCGATTTTGACATTAACTGAACCATCCTATTCCGACAAATGTTTCTCTTTCTGAGCCTTTGCTTCCACTATCAAACGCATATCTCGCGACAAAAAACGTTTCTTTTTTAAGTACCTACGGGCCATCCTTAGGAGGGAAAGCGAGACAATTTCTATTAGATACAGAATGGGGACTGTCCAAGAACCTACCAATCAGCTGGTAGAATACTTGAATGAATGAATAGGCAAAAATCCGTGAGCTGAGGAGCTGTAATAATAAGATTTTATATTCATTTCTCAGTATATTCGGTATGTCATTTTATTCGCGGCTTCAAATGTAGATACTCAGTATAATATTCGTACGTTTAGATTTTTATTCAGAGAATCACTACCAAACACATTAAAGTGATAGCAATACCTTTAAAAGATAATTCAAAGACACTGAAATGGTATACTCCCACACTTATCTCTCTAAAAAATGAAAAGTATCATAAACTTCCTCATCAATATCTGGCTCAATATCTCAACACTCATAAGAAGTCCTCACTTTGCTGCTTAGCTGATATCACTTCTAGATTGGAAATGATAGCCGTGACGAGGGTCATGTACGATTTTGCCCTTTTTAAAAATGATCACCATTAATTTCCATTGAGATTACATTCTTTCAACGAGAATTATTTCATCTAAGATTTTGATGAAAATGCCATGAATTCCAAGAAACAACAATCACACTCGAGGTAATCCCAAACGTTAAATAGTTAGATTCAGGAAGGAAACTAAGTCGATAATTGAGAAATTGTGAGGAAAGAGTTATCTCTGTTATCTTTGGAAACCTTCACAATGCCATTAAAACAATGCGTCAAGAAGTGGAGATAAAGGATGAATTTTATTTTGGGAAGACTGCGTGTCTCGCATGAGGAATTTATCAGAAAGTGTCCGTGTACGACCGAAGAGATCAGCTTGTCAATGAGTGACGGAGTCATATTTTAAAAACAAATCGTTTTCGATAAAATTATTTTGTCGATAACAAATTTATTACCTGTGGTCTGGTATAAAAAGAATTGTAAATTAATTTCATCAATTTTTCTCGTTCAAATATAATTATTTTGTCTAAAACCTTTATATATATATATATATATATATATATATATATATATATATATATAAACTTTGTCACAAGTGTGACTAAAATGAGAACACATAAAAAAGACACTCACACGGGTTGTAAATTTTTCGGTGGATCGCCGCCACCTTCTTCAGCGAAAGGTATAGGAAGAATGAAGAGGAAATGTTTGGGATGGTGAGGGGAAGAGAGCAGTGAGGAGGGGAAAGGTGAAAAGTAAAGGAGGGGTGGAATGGAGGTAAGGGAAATGGAAAAGACGAAATGGTGAAGTTGCCATGACCAAGTTAAGAGACAGAAAGATACAAAGTTGAAGGTTGGGAGGGGAGAAGATGTTACAAAATTATAAGTACAATGTTGAAGGTTGGGGGAGGGGAGGATGTTTACAAATTAATGGGACCGGTTGAGGCCAGGTGGCTGGAGAGCGTTAAAATAAAATATACAAGCTTGCTCTAATAATAATATATATATATATATATATGGCAAAAAATATTCTAAAGGGTGTTCCACATTTACTAACTTATGTATGGACAATATAGACATATGGAAATTCATTTCCTGTATAAATCTCCAAAACTCTGGAGGTGCAATACTGGCAATATAAATTGGAAACTTGACATAGTTCTTCGTGGTATACCAACTGCACATTTAGGAGTCTTTTAATATACAAATATCATTTATAAATAAAAGTGACTAGGGCGGTAATTGCGGGTCATTGAATGATCTTTTTAATATTTATAAGTAAATTGAAAAAAAAAATTGGGCCATATTTCATTTTAGTGCATCTGTTTATGCGGTGGAAATCACTGTTCATGCAGCAGCGGAAATGATGCAAAAGTTATATTTTACATTTTTTTCCTTAAATAAAGAGTGTTATGAAGATTTTTCGGCGCAGTATCCGACGTTTAGACGAACTTCTATTGAAATGTGTAGTTGCAAAACTCGACTCGGCGTGACTCTTTGATATTCATTGGCAACAATTTTAATAAATTTTAACGTATTATTCCGAGTTAAGAAGAAAATATATACATACGTAATCGAATTATTACGAATATATGCCATGTGTGTGTAAAAGGTGTGCCATAATACTACGTGTTGAAATAGCAATGAATATTTTTTAAACCAACTACGTGTGATGCAATTTTTTTCACCTGTATCTACAGATCACCAATGAGAAAACATATGAAAAGGTCCTGAGAAAATCTGTACTGAAACAAAAGTTGTCCCAAACACCTTAAACAAACTTACATTTTGCGCGGTGTTGGAAACTATCGGGCATAATGCCTACGTCGCCTAAAGGGGAGAATTCGGTGCAAAAGTTTGGGAACCAAACTCTCCATTGGGCCCTTACCGTCAACCAAATGTGGAACGCTCTGTAGTGGATAGCAAAAACTCAATTTATTGTGCGAGGGATCTTTTAACTGGAAAACTCATATTCCTCGGCCTTCTAAAAGTAGCAAAATGCAGAGGACTTTCAAAAACTGCTACTTCATGTTCAGTTTGGAATTATAAATACTAGGTAAACATGTGCTGCCGAAATTCATTTTATCGATATTATCAGGATGTCACATTATATATTCAGGTTGTCCATACATTTTCGTTTAATTGATAGGAATTAATGAGTGTTGCATTCGAATTTGGAGCACATATTTTTCTTTTGAAACCCTTCACGAAGTTCACGAAGGAATTTCTAAGTTCTGAGTTTTAGTTTACTGATATTACAGCACCGAAAAGAAAACATGGGAACGTGAATCTCGCAATCAATTTAAACCAAAACTATATTATCATTTTCAAATCATGCTCCAGGGTTTTCATTTAAAATGCATGCTAATATCTAGGATGATCATTCTAAAGTATTAAACTAATATGCACGGAGCATTTTGCGTGTGCCCTCTCCGCTTAAATAAGAGAATAATGAAGATGCTATCTGAAAAGCACTAAGGATTTAATATTTTTGAAAGGTACAGGAAAGAGGTAAAGGTTTAATAATCCCAACAATTCGATCACTACTTTAAGTAATGCTCCGTTATTTGTCTGGTTTCCACGTCTCTGCCGACAGTTGGTGCTCCATTTTGATCAACTCGTAGTCCAACCAAAAAAAAAGAAAATTACGGGCGCCGGCAGCATTATTTATTTTTTCCGAGGAAATAATAAAGAGGAATCACGCAAACTGTCATTCGATTTATTAAATCGGGAAGTGCAAACGACGTTGGAAAGAAAACCACGGGAAAGAGGGGAGTGTTGAATCAACATCTAATCACGGAATGGAATATCTTCCGCTGATTAAATTGGTGATTCAATTCGGCGATGAGAGCGCTGCGGTGGGAGAAACATATGAGAAACGAAAGGATATAGGCGGAAAAATGGGACAACGGGAAAGATAAGTATACGAGGCATAAATAAGAATAAAGGAGAGGGTTGGTTGAGGAAATGGTCAGGGCTAAGGGCTGACGGATGAGCGGAAACAGAAGCCTGGGAAGGGTATATATTAACGGAAGGGACTGATTAGAAGGGTTGAAGTTGGAGAAAGGAAGGAAATATTTTCTCGGGAGGATACCCGTGAGACGGTCGTACTGCAGCGCACTATAGGGTTTGATTGCTTTAATTACCCAGGAGAGAGGAGTGAAAAAAAAGGAATACGAGGATTTTAATGGATTGCTTTAAGTATCTCATCGTATTTAGCCTTCAGATAGGTTCGTGCTATCTCTCAATTTTTTCTCAGCCTTACTTCCACTGCCACGATTTTCTCAAGGTCAACAATTATCCTATTTTTCCACATTCCTTACTGATTGACCCATTTCCCGTGATTTAAAGCAAATTAAAAATATCTTACGCTATTCTAACACATTTATAAAGTATCTGAGATTTAAAGCTCCTGGTGCACCGTTATTATTCCGTTATTATTATTGTAAAGTAGCATGACGTCACATTTTAGACAATAAAGATTCCGAGGAAATCATTTTGGAGAGTCTAGTGTAAATATTCCATTTACCATCTCATCTCATAATCTACTGTAAGATACATTTTTACAGCACAGTTAAAGCGTTAGTTTTCTAAGTTGGTTTACAATTAGGTATTTTGATGAATTTTACTAACTTTTGACACTGCATCTTTGCATTATAACAGCAGATTTCTCAACTTTCTTTTCGTCATCATACTGTATTTTTCTCACCAATCACGAGAGATATATATACAAATGCCTATAAGACTAAGATATGCTATAAACAATGCAAAGTCACGTTTTCTTTGAGTAATGCCAGCGTGACTTCTTTTCCAACTACCTTGTAATGAAATCAAAAAATGTACCAGTCCACCCACGACATGCATCCTCATCCTGGCATGCGAGATTAGAATGTAATCTCCTTCTAGGGAGAAGCACTCAAAAGGTTCAGCGGAAATGCCAGACGTGATACGCGTGAGACAGTGAGTAGTAATCGAATACATTATTTAATTAAGGTGACATGTTAAGCAGGGTCGGTGGGGAAAGTGAAGACGGGGTATAAAGTGGACAAGGTACGGTGATACAATGGAATATACGGGAGAGAATGAAAACAGGGAATTACCCTAAGAGAAGGAAAAGATTTGGGTTCAAGTAAGATTGAATTGGCACGGAGAGATAAAGGAAGGGGTGGAGGTGGGAGCCAAGCGAATAAATGAGAACAGAAAAGGCAAAAGGCATCTAGTTTTGTCAAAGCTGGTTTCCCGGATGACTGTCACCACCACATGGAAATGGCTTAAGTGTAGGCAATATTATTCCAGCGAAATAATAAATGTATCATTCACTTTCAAGAACATACCGCGGAAAAGTCTTTCTCCAACACCTAAACATCTGCACACATACCAACTTTTTCAATGGAAACTAAGTAACATTAAGTATAATTTTGGCATGAAGATTTTCGCAGCTTCTTTTATCAATACAAAATGATACTTTCGAGATATGCTGCGTTTGCTTTTTATTTTTAAGAAACGCAACGTTTCGCTCCTTGTAGGTACTGTGAGCGTCGTCAAGAGAATGGAATGTTTTCGGTATCCATTCGATCATTCATACTAGCTTAACGTTCTTGTAACCATTGCTCCATTGTTGGGCCGATTCAATATTTTTTAACGAAACCCGTTTGTTTTTTTGGGGTTATCGCGGGTGTTTTACAATTTAATAAAAGTTGTAGTGTGTGGGGTGATTCAAATTTTCCTTTTAAAAATACATATTCATTTGATAACTCACGACTGCGTGTCAACCCATATTTGATACACTGTGTGTATTCAAGTATGATACAGTAGATGCTCACTGAGTAACATGCTCTAAATTTCCATCCAAAAGTATGTTATCAACCAATGAAAGGCCTCAAAAAATGGAGTATCGTAATCCACTCTATTGGAGTATTGCGACCACGAATATTAGTGTTGAGATTTTGAGAATGCATATAGTTCTTAACATAGTATAATTTATAGCTGTTAGACAGTAATTCTTCTGATATAATGCATGTAAAAAAATACAAAATTTTTGCTCTGCTTAAAAAAATGAAATGTTCCGTAACAAGCGACGACCAGCACGATCGGACAGTCCGCACACTTCAATATTTGCTATTGTATCGTCTTTCATGTTTTATTTTCCCTCTTTTGGGACAAATGAACATCACGCACCGCAGGAAACATACAAAGAAACGTCGGTCACCATGGAGAAATTAACCCGGAGGGAAACCCGGGAATAATATACCAGAATCATTCACGTGGAAAGCCTTAAGTCATTCATACAACATCGTTGCATACAAAATATGGAAGAAAAGGGTTACAGTGAATGATTCATAAACAAAAAATTGCATCAAAACTTGACCCGGGAACCACGGTTTATGCTTTTGGTAGTATATTTACGATGGTTTTCTTTTCAGAGGTAGCGTAACCTCACTCGTGGTGCTTATGTGGGCTTAA
Organism: Pyrrhosoma nymphula; assembly: GCA_963573305.1. Classification (NCBI taxonomy): domain Eukaryota; kingdom Metazoa; phylum Arthropoda; class Insecta; order Odonata; family Coenagrionidae; genus Pyrrhosoma; species Pyrrhosoma nymphula. The sequence continues at coordinate 54,074,217 of OY754337.1, forward strand.
GCACCCCGGGTAGGTGGGAAAATTCCTTGGATGTTTTGGGGCGCCGTTGGCTCGGGACTAGACGCGCTTAGGCTGGCGAAGATGGGACATGGGAGAGTTTGGGGGGAGGAGGGAAGGTTTGGGAAGGGGGAGTTCACAATGGAGATGAGCCAAGGAGGAATTCCAGCGTGTGCCAAGGGAGAGAAGAGGTGGAAGAGGAGGAGGAGGAGGAGAGGGAGAAGGTGAGGTGGAAAATGATGTGGAGTGAGGACGTCTGTGGAGGGAGGTGGGAACGCAGAGGGAGTAATGCTCGTCTTGATTAACTCGGAGAGTCGGATCAGGCGAGTTGGTAGGGGAGTCACGCGAGGTGGAGGAGATATTCTCCTTGTTGAGGGGGGAGATGGGGGAGGGTGGATAGATGGGAATGGATGGGAACTAGCAGTGGGAGACTTGAAAAAAAAATATAACGAACACTAGAGAATTACATTTTTTCAATTAAAATTATGTTTAGCACACAAAATGTTTTCCCTTTTGTAAAATACTTTTTTGTAATGAATTTTTGTCCGTTGTAATTTGTGACATTTTTATATACCATGCATAATAATTCATATTATTCTTAGTAAATAACGTTATAAATATTTGCGAAAAATTTTGTCACACGGTCACAAAGTGACAATAGTTTTATCACCAAAATGTAGAGTGAACGTCAGATCTTTGTTTAGTTGAACATTGACGATATTCCATCAATATTCAAGGTCCTAAGTGTATTTTACACGAAAGTGTACAAAAGTTTGTCCCAATAAATAAAAAAGTTTTGATAGTTTCCTGTTTAATGGTGTGACATAGTTTATATTTCCCTGTAAAATATGCACTGTCAAAATTATTAGATATGGTCTACCAATTATAGCAGGTTTAGAAAGAGAAAATATAAAATAAGAAACTCGACTTTAAAAGTTTAATTTACTTATATATCAAATTACCCGCAGCCTCTTAACTCAATTTTTTCTTTAAATCATCGTATGTGCAAACTAGTACAAACTTCTTCAATATTCCTATATTACTCATCATCCTCCCATTCATCATGGCTCGTTACTCAGGATGACACAATCATAAGTTACATGTAGAATTGATTTTGTACAAAACACATTTTTTCCGGAGGTATGCCAGGCCATGAGTCGATTTTCATTGGAAACAGTGCAGCAGATACATTCAGAGAAATAAATTAACTTATTTTGCCTAAATACTTGACATAATAATAAATAAAATAAAATACAGGGTGTTTCAGAAGTAACCTATTGACCTTCTGGAGGTGATAGATATGTTTTTAATTCGTTGTTCGTCATATCGACCTCACATTTACTTTTACAGGAAATTAATATCGAGTTTAGGCCAAAAATAGCTGATAGTGTGGAACGTTTGGAAAAGTACCAAGTTTTTAAATTCAAAATGGATATCTATAACTTCCACGAAGTCACGTCTGAAACAATCAAATTTATTATTTGACCTGAACTCAATATTACTTCACTGTATAAAAAGATATTATTTTAAGCATATTTTGCCCGATTAAAATGGGGTCGCCACTATTAACTCACGGAGCTATGGCAACGTAAATATTTTATCCGGTGAATTTTTCAGTTGACATGAAAACGCCGAATAACGATAACTTACACTGATTGAAGAGACCTAAAACTTGCCTCAACGGTGCATAAAATGAGCGATGTTTTTTTTCAATGCTATCACCAATACAAATGGTAGGTCATTTGCAATATATCACCCGAATATTTCTAGATATTTCATCCTTTGATAAAAAAACCTACATTTAGTTTTTTTATTTTCAGAGATAACTTAAAGCTTAAAAAAATCAAAGTTTTAGAACATTTATCGCTCTATTCATTTCAGCTAAATTCGCCTCCCTATAATTAATTATGCGGGTAATATAGGAACTTAAATAATTCCATTGCCTCAAGTATAGAAAAAAACACTATCTCCCCGCGCATCTCAAATGAAAACGCGAGCAAGTGGTGGAGTCAATGGACGAGGGGGAAAGGCCAGATGAAAGGGAGAGGGACAGAGGAGATGGATGGGAAGGATAATGAAAATGAGTGAGTGTTGACTGGCACCCAATCAAAATTTCACCATTAACGACGCGTACCTCCCGAGGTGCATTTGCATGCAAATCCCAAAAGCGGGAATCCATATACTTATATTCTCCCCACGATCAGCTACCTCATCTATCCGGCTTGTCATAAAAATGGTTTGGCTTATTGCCAAGGAATGATAGAGCGCCACGCGTTAAAGGAATATTATCACATAAGTAAAAAAATGAGTGGTAGCTTTTTTTGAATGGGATTATCATGATTATTCAGTTACGGCCAAATACCTGTGTTCTGAGATGGCATTTAGCCGGCCGAATGTAGGATTAACGGACTAAAAAAAACAGTTTGACGGGCTTTGTCACCACATTTTCATTTATTATTTACTCCATTCACCGGTTTCGAATCCGTCCATTCGTCCAAAACAACCTCCTATTCTCTTTCATAATTTTTTTTTAAGTATAGACCAATAAATATGAGCAATACTGAGATTTGTTGAATTCTACCCTAAACTTACAAGCCTGGAGAACGGAGTGAAATAATTTTCCCCAGTGATTATGGACTTTGATGAAGAAAATAGCCTTAAAACACATTGGTTAGCAGAGAAAATGACCATGTACTCTGCTGTTATTATTAAAATGTTGCATAAAAATCTCTGTGAAAACTTACTCTTGGAATTTGTTCGCCTGGCCGATATACTGAATCAGACTGGCCGGATATACGAAACAGACGATACGACAGCATGCACCAAATAGGTGAAAGTTGCTCAACAACCTGAATTGGCTTGGATAGTTTGACTCATCATATGCATTTGGACAAGAACGAGTGCACACGGAAAAGAAAAATGGGGAAAAAGTGTTATCGTTCTCAAACAGATGACATTCAAGACAGTTTTTACAAATGAATCCACCTTTTCTCAATAGAGCACGCAGAGGTGCACATTTTGAAGGAAAGGTTGTTGTCCATTGTATGAATGCTAACAGCAGTACTTTTAAACAACTTTTCTGAAGCTTATTACCAATGATCGAACACACAATCGTCAGTTATTTGGAATGAAGATAAAAATAACCTTTGCCAGAGATCAAGGAATTCTGCCATTCTTCCCTAAGAAATGGACTAAAAACGCCTCACATACCAAGAATATTACAAGAAAATAACCACTTCCGACTGAAAAACAATGCCAAAATGCTGTGGGTGATTGTATGGAGGTTTTAAATGCATATTCTGCAGAGTTAAATAGTCCTTTACTAGATACTAAATGGGCTAAAGTAAGGGCTCTAAAAGTAGACCATCCTTGTTAGATCTAAAGTGGGAACGGCGCTTGGCAAAGGAAGATGGCTCTATTAGTCACAGTGCACTTCGGGTGTTGCATACTTTCCCGGCGGAGTTCTCTGGACTCGTAAAGATGGATGAATCCGAGAGCCATAGTGTAACAGACCTATCAACTCGAAACCATTACTTCATGCGCCAGGTTATGCGCATGCTAAAGATAGCAACTAAGCTTATGAAACATGGAACAGAAATTGAAATAAGGACAGCTCCATCCAGCATCTCTTCGAACTCGATGGTTGAGGGGTAAAAGGATATTTTGAACAACGGGATTGAGAGTTTAGGGCAGGACTTACAGAAATATCGTGCATGCACGTCTCGTGGTCGTAAAAAGCTAACGAAGGGTCGTTTTAGGAGCACCAATTGTCTGTAACATAGTTCCGAGAAAACTACTAGGAGAGTCGATCTGTAGCCCTCGATCGCAAGACGGTTAAATGGCGTCTGTAAAATGCAAGTTATGGTTTAAGAATAGGCAAATAAAAGAGCTGCAGGAAATGTTCATTACGAAGAAGCAAATAAATTTTACAAGTCAAAGTAAAAAAAATCCCGATGCATGCAAATTTACGTTGAGAGTAAAAATAATTTCTCAAAAGGGTATTTTTTAGAATAATACCACCAAACCTGAGTTACGCGTGAGCATTTTAAACAATTTACAGCATAGAATAAATACAAATTGAAGGTACTCAGCAATTGAATGCATTTCATTGAAACTGATCATCAATTTTAAGCCTTAGATCATAGGATAGACAGGTGAGGCAATAGAGACGATTTTAAATTCGCGCAAGATTTAAGATTTGCCTCAACTTTTTCATATCACATTCCTACCACAAATGTACGATCTCCACAGCAAAGTGCATTATATAGGTATCCAAATGTCTTAGCATGAGTGAAGTTGGTGTGAAACATTGAGACCGAGAACGGAAAATGACAACGGCTCCAGGATAGACGCAAGATAATACTTGCAAAAGTTTAAAAATTCAACAGCAGTATTATCACAAGAATCCCTTCTAAGATTTAAAGACTTTTCTGAAAGATCTGCATCGGTTTGCTCAATTTATTAATAAACAATAGGTTAAATTTCAATACGTATTAGCATAAAGTAACATATTAGCATATACCCTGTGGTATTAGGTAACATCCGCATGGTTATAGTGTGGTCACCGCTTCCTGATCTACGATAGTAACACCATTTTATAATCTGGATGGAGTTACTGGTCATTAATATTGGTTTATATTTAGCAGCACGTGGTATTTTCTGTACCATTCAGACCATATATTTTGGGAACCCATTAAGCAATAGATATAGGCCACCTTTTTCTCACATGGGAAGAAGGGTGAAGAATGGTTTCCAAGCTATGACTGGCTGACAAGGAGAAGAAAGAAAGCAGTGGAAGATTTTAGGGACCGATATATTTTTTCTTTAAGAAGAATCATCAATGACAAAGAGAAAAAACCTAGAGAGGAATGCTTTTAATTTTAATCAGCAGCCGGTGATGCATTCTAAAGTCAGGGGGAGAAAGAACTCCATAAATTAAAAAAACAAGATATTTTATAGCATACTTCATAAAGAAGTACAAAGCTTACTTCAAATTCACAAGAATAGCCATTTGTTTTCCTTAGGCGGCTTGATGCAAAACATTTAACAAATGGTCCAATCTCAGAGTGACTATAATGGCTCTAAAAGTAAGCTGGAGGAAAAAAATCAAATAACGCTTAGCTGAGTCACTTCGCAGTTGACACTGAAAAACGCATCCAAATAACAATAAATTTACTTGTTAGAATTTAGGAACTACTTTATCGTTTTCCGTGGTGAGGCGTGAAAAGTTCCAACCTCATTGTTGCTTTAGTTATCTTCGGAAGAAGCCATTTGTTTCGGAAGGTATTCCCTACAAGGTATTACCGATACTGGGACAGTACAACAGACAGTAGCTGTTTACTCGGAAGCAGAGGCCGTTTATCAGCGATGGTAATAATTTTGTCACGCCTTTGTTTCTTCGTGGACGACAACAGACGTTTATACAAATACATATTCAAATAACGAAGGGTAACATAGGTAGAAATCTTTCTTACCCAGATTTTTGGGAACCCTTATCCTCCTCTGGAATTTGGTATTCTGACGAACAGGTGTATAGCCCTCACAATGTTGTTTTTATTTAATTGGGTTCACTCAACAGTCAATCCAAAAACGTGGTATTATGTACAGAAACAATGACATAAAACCTATTCATTGAGCTATGATAACATATGAGTTTACTCAAAAGATCAATTCCTGATCTTGACCTCCAAATTTCATTCTAACATAACTTTGCCAACCAGCTGACAATTCAATCAAGTGGCTAAGAATAACGTTATTCACTTCCAGAATAAGTGGAAGGTAGTACAGAAACACCATTTTATGCGATGAGAAGCCCAAAGTGGTTAAGTGGTGGATCTAAGTCTATGATGGAGCAGGCACAAAACCAACGAAAACGATGACAAGAGAAGAGAAACACCAGTAGCCGGACCAATAATTTCAGAACGAACTACCAAATAAAAAATGTAGCTCATTTTTTAGTTAAGAATGAATTACGGGTTTTACTTACTTCATTTTGTTGGCCAGTTAAAACGGTTGAAATCAGATAATTATATATTACAATTACAAAAACTCATCCAGTAACAGATCCCTTACTCCACAATCGTCGCATAAGATTCTCTCCTACGGCCGAACCACGTAAATTTAAGCAAGACCAATCCGTGAGTAAGAAATACAGTAATTTATATTCCCCCCTTTTGCCCATGTTTTTCAGGCAGTCGCTCAATTACCTCGACAGCTGCGTTGTGAGGTTTGTGAAATTTAGGAAAAGGATATTGAAACACAGGAGTATATACGTAGAGGGGCTAATTTGGTTGTTTTATGTAACTGTAATGCCATGATTGCTGCGAGCATCCACTATATTCTAAGCCAGTTCCTTCTGCGCAAGGCTTGAAATGCTTGAAATCGTTTCCTCGCGCTCCTCGGTTTTGTCAATTTTTTTCCTTGGAATCTTTCCGTGCAGAGCCCAAAATTCTCGAAACGTATTCGAAACGTGGCCTGACCAGAGAAATATAGCATTTCTCCTCTGCTTTTTCACTTAAGGACCTTCCTACTTTTCGATTGCAAACGGAGTAAGAATACGTCAAAATCGAATGCGACTCATGTTTCCGTCGGGTGAAACACTGAAACATTTTCCTGACAGAAGGAAGAACACGGCAGGAGGTAGTCAAGGAGGTTACGTCACCATCGGTAGGGAGGGAACACGGCATAAAGAAATGCGCACAGGGAGCATTGGTATGGGGGAGAGGAAAGCTTTAAGAGGGCGGGGCGGAAAGAGACACGATCTCCCCCACAGCCCTCTTCCCTCCCTCCCTCACCCTCTGAAGTCGGTTCCCTTCCGCCGACTCGGCACACAGGCAGGAGAATCAAAGCATCATGGGAGTAGGGAAGAAAAAATACGCATCGAGGCGCGCTCGGAAACAAGTGACTGCGCACCACCGCAATCAATGGCTTGCTGGGGACGCGGGTGGGTGGGAAGGAGGATCCTCTTGTAAATAATAATAATAATAATAATAATAAAACGTCTTTATTGGGCGAGATTGGGACTAGAAAGTCCCATCTTCCATCTCAGGGTGCGCGGTGGGCAGACACGAGTCATTTAATAATTTTTTTCAGGAGAGGGGAGGAATCATTTAAAAGGGTGATCTACCTGTTCAGGTAGGTTTTTATAGAAGAGAGAAACAAATCTGATAGTACCAGGTCTAATTTGGTGGAAAATATGGAGATCCTCATTGAAAGAACAAAATTTGCAGTTCCCACAAACTTTTAATACATTGAAACCGCCAGACAGTGACAGTGTAATAAAGGTTTGTGGAAACTACAAAGTTAGTTCTTTTGATATAGAATAAAAATGATCCATTTACGGACGTAAGTCTCTGTCTCCATACACAATTTCCTTCAACAGTTCAGTATACGACCTACCTCTATTCATCCTGTCCATAAAACATCTTCCCCTTCTCTGCTTACCCTACATCCTCTTCTCTATCATGGCCTTCCGTACCCCTTCGCTCCTCATTACCTCTTCCAGCCACCTACTCAGCCTCTTCCTAATCTCCTACAGATTTTTTCTGTTTTCATCCACAATACCAAGCACTTCATCGTTTTTCTTCCTTTCCTCCCATTGCACTTTCTCTATTCTCCTTCACACCCACACCTCAAGCGTCTGCAGCCTATTCTCGTCCTTTCAACTTTACGTAGTGTTTATAAAATAACGTTCGCGCAAATATGGCGCGTATTTTTAAGTAAACTTAGAACGAAAGTGGCCCTATCACACCTCCTTGTGGCACACTGGATCTCACTTACGTCTTACGACCTCATAGCATTGATTGCACCTCCTTGTTTGCAGTAAAATCAAGAGTCACTAGTCCAGTTTGTACTTTCTTCAGTCATACTTGAGAAGGAAAAAGTAATACAAACTCCGACGCGCTTGGAAACAAGCGACTACGCACCACCACAATCAATGGCGTGCAGAGGGGGAGTGGCAACGCAGAAGTAGACAAGAGGGGGCGCGCTGTGGACGCACGATTCCTTGTTTTTTATTTGGGGATAGGGGAGGAATTCTCGCCTACGAGAAAACCGTGGGGGCGGGGGTGGAGATGTGTAGGATTGGTATTTTTTGGATAGAGTGTGGGGAGAATTTATCGTATTTGTCTTGCAAGAGTAAGTCGGGGAAACGAAGAGTAGGGGAGAGGGTGTGACGATGAGAAGGAGGAGGATATGGGGAAACAGAAGAATGTGGGGATGAGGGGGAGAGATGGGGTTTGAAGGAGGAACGGAGAGAAATGTGAGGGGTGGGTATCGTTCTGGACTGTTTTCGTATTCCCGGCGACAGTCCCACGCACGACAAGGAACGCGGGCTCCCGGGGATCTTAGCGTAGCTCTCTTGGTTAGCAGGCGGGTGAGCTAGCTGGCTGCTTGGGAGGATGAAAACTTGGAAAGAAAGGATCATACGGGGACAGGAGTAATGAAAATCCTGCTCGGAAAACGGTCACGTGAGACGTAAACGCGGGAAGGCTTAAGCTTACCTCGTTATTCACCCAGCGCCGGGAAACTGGAGCGCATGAGAATCTGGTGCGATCAAACTGATTGTAGGGATGATTTTCTAAAGCACAAGTTTCGATTGCGCAATGTGGGTAAGATCTCATTTGCTGATCCCCTTTCGGACTTAGTTCATTCTTAGTGCTCCTAGCTTTCTAAATCCTCAGAGCAAAAGGTTTTCCCCGAGAAATTTAATTTATTCTTCCTAATACAAATGTTTGGACAATCGGGATTGAATAATTTTCGAGCTAAGGAAAATAAAGTTTTTACATTTTAAAGCCTAAAGCAAGCGACCAATTCTATTTATCATTAGATGTTAACTATCCCCGTACAGCAGAACAAGTTGTCGTAAATAAACTTTGAAAATAACATTGTGGGACACGTCACAAAACAAAAAAAACTCACTCATCCGTAGACAAGCCTAACATTGTCTAAGAAGACATTTAACATATTGGGCTAATCGGCTTCCCTGCTGCATGAACAAATGTAAACATATGAGGCCTGCGTCGCATCTTACACCGGCCTTTTGAAATTAAGGAAAGGTAAAATATGCACCGGGAGAGAGCTCAAAGATCTTATCAAAGTCGTCCGTTTAAACGTTGGAAGAAATGACGCCTATAACCTGGTGTGAAACCAGAGAAAAAATTATACATCAGATTCACCCTGGAGAATCTTAAATCATTTATCTTCTAGCAATGTTGACCCCATTCAATGGTTGAGAATTTTTCATTGGAGAAAGTCAAATAATGTGATCCCATGGAAGTTGAAATAAAAGGGTAAAAATATGTTTTGCTCCGCTCAAATAAATTTCAAATACATCTTCTTACTACCCTGCAAGCCACCATCGGGTCGTGTAGCATGAAGTGTTAGGGCACCAGTCATGAAAAATGGTGAGAATAGAGAAATAAGAATTGGAAGAGTGAGAGGATTAGAGTGGAATGTACTTTATTGCAGTTTTAATGTCATATTCTGTTTCTGTTGTAGTCATTAACGGTTGCAAGGAGGAATTTTCAAACACTCCTATTCACCTTTTTACAAGTATTTGCAGGTTTTTGCCAATGCATCAACAGTAATAGTTTGGTTAACTTTATTAGCGTACAGTGCAATCCAATTTGGCGATGACTCACCCCCTGTCACATATCCTTGAGTTAGCTTGTAGTGATATTATGTAGATGTAGATATAATGAAGTCTAGTTTCCGACAGAAAGAAGTCAAGTACAAGACGATGCCTAATAACGAATCGGTTGAAGTCACTATTCACTTTGGGACAATAGTTCATGGTTGCTTAATGCGAATTTGTATTTAAATTGTAATTTTCGAGTCACGGCGGCTTTTTTTAAATTTAGATTTTCCCACGGCGCCCTACCCTAATTAAAAGTATGACTTATCATAAGTAAGAGATAAAAATAAATAAAACTCGTGTACTAGAATTGTTGAAAAAACTCGTTCATTAATTGTTAAGTACTAATTTCATTAACATTAAATTAATAATTAACGGGACGGATGACCCTGAAAATCACGGCACATTTTCTCAAATTGTGAAGTTTCGAAACATTTTTCTTTGGCGCATTTTGTAGTGTCTAACTGCGCAGTTACGCATTTTACGGTAATTCGATTGTATTTTTAACAAAGAGATGCGACTTAATTTCCGTAAAAGACTTATTTTTCAGTAATTACTTAATAATGTTTATGGATTCTCTTTCTGTAAATAATTAGAATAATTAATTACGAAGCTTTCGCAATATTTAGCGGCGCCCCTGTGAGAAAATCCCCGGGACACCGCGGCGCACACTTTGGGAAAAACTGTTATTAAGTAAAGTTTAGAAGTGTAAAATAAAGTGAAAAAGTTAAAAATAAAATATTATACAAAACATATTATCATTATAGAGAACTCGAAAGCTCAAATAATTCTCAAGTTTATAAATTAAGTCGGCTAATTAATTTTTAAGAGCATTCACGTCCCGAATTTTGAACGAAAAAAATCTAATACTGGATGAGTGGGGAGGAGAAAATTCCAAAAGAGGAAAATATTCAAAGATAAACACACTGACAATTACAGCAGACCGTCCATGATTACGCTCAGGAATTCTAGGTTTGTTTTTATCCAAGAAACGGTAGGAACTCGATTTATTACTCCTCAGGAGGTAACTTCTCGAACAAGAGGGATAGCGGAAGAGGGAAACTCGACTTGGAATAAGAAATCGACGGAAATTCAAGAGATACGGAAGATATTTGAGCACGATTGCAAGACGGCTGAGAAAAAAAATGAGATGATAATTCAAGCAAAGAGGGTGGAGATAAAACGGGCGAACACCCAATCAGGAGATGGATGCTTGCTTCCATCGAGTTCACTGAATCTCCATTGGAATTTCACAGGAAGACTGATTTATAAGTGGGGTAAGATAATGGAGGGATTGCATTGCCACGTTTACTCCATTAAACTAGCTTGTCTAGAGATATCTGTCTTACCCTCACACTAGGAAAATATCGTGCATGCAGAGATTCATTAATCAAGGCACGAGTTAACCAATCTCTCCAAGGTAATCATGCTTTTTTATTCAGGAAAAGCCACTATTCGTGCTTTCAGAGTGAAATGGGCACAGCCAATAAATCAACAGAAAATAAAGAAAAAATAGATGAAAAAATCTCACCACAAAATGGAATATGCACACGGTAAATATTTGAAGGTAAATTTAAAGCAATGGTCAACTGTATTCATCAACGACTGACAGACAGTGAACTTTCTAAGCGGCTGATTTCTTGCATGAAAATTTAAAATTAAGAAAAACTATTGCAATATAATCTGAGTTTCAGGCGTGATGGAGTGGAAACGAAACATATAACTGCACTTTATGAAATTGAGCAACTTTCGCGGTGATAGCATTTATTACACGACCGGTTTCGCTTTTTACAGTATCTTCAGGCATCTACACCTGAAGATGCTGTAAAAAGCGAAACCGGTCATGTAATAAATGGTATCACTGTGGAAGTTGCTCAATTTCATTAAGCGCAACCATTGCAATAGTCTTTCCCACGGGAACGTTACACGAGATTTTTTTATGATTATCAATTTTTCTCATTTTTTAAATTGAAACCAATTACATGTAATGGAATGTTTGCATGATTATCACCCATTTATGAATCGCATTTAAATATTGAACACATGCATTTATTTACATGATTAAAATCAGTAAAATACCACGACTTAAAAAATACCGCGTTTGTTTCTGCTTTCTTTTTAATTCGGAATTTTTTCTCGAGTAAAGAAACTTTATTATTTATTTAAAACTATTTTTGCTGATCAATTACAATTTATTATGCTAACGATTTTATACCTCATTTTGACAGTACCGTTTACTTTTAGAAAATGCTTTATTGTGATTTGTAAAAAAAAAGTTTCGTTGTAAAAAAATAACAATAATGTAACATGTGTCCCCAAGCTATTCAGTGGTCATGTAATATTCAATGCTACCAAGATCCATTTGGTAGCTAGACACGGAACCAATCACTTTTTTGTTTTAAAAACCATCCAGAATCTCATTTAACCTCCAGTAAACTAAATTGAAATACTTCTCCAGTTCATTTGACAAGTTTATTTGACCTCGAAATTATTTTTTCTATGAAGCGAGGCGTAGTAAGCGAACAATTCTCATTACCAGTACCCATGATTAAAGACAACTTAGTACTTTTCTACCATATTTTTAATGTACGACGCGTTTCACTGCTTTACGGCATCGTCAGGTACATAAGTTTGTACCTGACGATGCCGTAAAGCGGTGAAAGGCGTCGTACATAAAAAGTATTGTAGAAAAGTACTAAGTTGCCTTTAATCATGATTAGTACTGATAACAGTAACTTCTACGGATTGAAGCCTGGCAAGGTCAAGTTAATTCTCATTACAGTTCTAAGAGTGACTCCCAAGTGGGATTATTCCTTAAAAGTCTTCATCCTATCTCCGTCCGCCTCCTCCTCCGCCCGGCTACTCCTTTCTCTTAGCCCATTACCGCTATCTTAGAGGGAGGCGTTCCGGCGCTACGTTTCATTAGCCGAAGGGATGGATGTGAAAGGGAGGCCATAGTCACTTGGGCGTCACTTCGCTCCGGCCCGGTTCAAAAATTACTGTTTTCGCTAGTGACGTCCGTTGCTGCGGGAACAATATCGATAACAAATGAGTTCCTCGTCACGACATGCTCCTTCAATGCACTCGCACTAAATTCGATGCTTCCGATGATACTGACATTTTTCGGGTGACGTCCGCGTATTTCATTTAGGATCACAACAGTTTCGCCAGCTACCCTGCGGGTGTCCTCAGGTGAAGGATAGCCAGAGGGTCTTTCTTTCAGTTCTTATAGAGTCCAAGTTGGCAAAAAATAAACAATCTGAATGACTAATGACAAAAAATAAGCAATCTAAAACATTAGCCATCTCAGAGCACGTGTGGAGTGAACCGGGGCATACCATAAAATTTGAAGACGACAAAATAATAACCAAAGAGAATGGGTACTTCCCGAGAATAATTAGAGAAGTCATCGAAATAATTTAAGCGCCTATGAACTTCAATAGAGAAGATGGATACTCACTACACAGAGCGTGAAAAATTAAGTAATTAGTCAAGTAATTAATAAGTAATTAGTCTCCCGCGCAATCACGATGCTGCTCCATGACTGGGTGCGGAATCGGCCGAATTTGCAGCCAAATCTAGCCAACTTGGTCTCTGTAAGAATTGAACGAAAAACCTTCTCGCCATACGTCACCGGAGGAGGCCAGCAGTATATCTAGAAAAACTGTTGGGATCCTAAAAAATAAGCAATTGTTGCAAAATACGAGGAATTCACCCGAAAAATGTTGATATCATCAGATAAACGCCACGGAAACCTAAGAACTCTCATTCGCTGCTCTCGACTGACGTGCGATATGCTATAATAAATGACACTTCAATCGGTTTTTTTAAGTTGAAGATTCTCTTCAACAGACGCGAAGTGTTTTGGGTGACGATATAAGTATATATCATCCATTCTTTACTTATACTTTTCTCTCAAGAAGCAATAGCATTCCCAATGTCCCAGTTCCCAGTCTTATGCTTTGGATAATGCTGACTATATCACAGGGACCTGACATTATTTCGTTTATTATTGCCCGAGATAAAAGGTGTCTGAGGTTTCCCCAGTTGCTGCTGATTTTCTTTTCGAATTATGAACATCATGAAATGACTTATTACCTTGCTTTTCATATGGGATACTATTAAGCAATGATCCAATATATCCTTTTGAAAGTTTCCTAGCCTAACATATTCTTTTTGCTAGGTAGCGGTTCGAGCAAAGTCTTTGCTCTTGCCAAACAACTGAGCTGAAAATGAATATTTTCAAGGTTTCTTATTGCTAAAAAAACTGAAAAAAATAGGCAAAGTGAATCATAGGTATAAAAATGTGTGCATAAATATATAAATTATGTATCATAAATATATTTGAACAAATAGATAAATAAGAAATTCAATGTTCAACCAAAAAATAAATAACATTTTACCATATAACACATTCTAAATTCTGCTTGGAAAAGTCCACATCTTAAATTTTCTGTACGCAATTTTACGTCGTTTTGTATCTGGTTATATATTTTTGTTCGAAATTATGATAAAATTCTGAATTAAGTGTTTACGTTAGGAAGTATGCATAACATTCTTCTAGTTCTATAATAAATCTGAAAAACACCAAGTACCGATTTCTTGTAGACGTTAGTGCCGGTGAACCCGGCAACTTGGCAACTCTATACGTGTAGTGAACCGGGAAAGACTGAAGTTTTCCCCGTTTCATGCCGAGGGAAGGTCTAGCCCTGGATAGGAATGCCGCGACCTGGGTGGATATCGCGTGCCCAACGAGCCAAAGAACAGCGATATGAGCAAAAGGGGGTGGGGGCGGGAGAATTACAGGGCTACCGCATCGCGATGGGTAATTGAAAGAGAGAATTACAACCCTCACGTCAAAACAGTCGGATTAAATAAGTAATGGGAGTGGCAGAGAAGGTGGCCGAACTCTGAAGGATACCCCCCTCCGCCCTCTTTGCCCGGCCCTGAGGGCAAAGCGGAGAGACGTGGAGTTCGATGGAGGGGGCGTGGTGCTGGCGGCCGGCGGCGCTGCATTCGCCGGGGGGCCAATCGATAACACCGCCCGAAGGTGGGTGACCTCACCCCTCGTGTACCATAAGCCCTAGCCAAGACCTCACTTGCATGCCACTTCGACAACCACTTCAACGATTCCCGACCCATCGTGTATGACTCCCAAAGGTGAGTTCACCGGTTTTTCGGCAAAAATTGCATCGTTGGAGGCTTTTTAATCAAGCATTCGCCACCCACCAACCTCAGCCTTGTCATGGCGCTAGTTATCGAGCTCGGAAAGGGTTCGGTGGCTTGTCAACTTCGGGTGCCTCGATAAGGACACCCGCCATCCGATGACTAAAGAGGAAATGGCTTCGAGCTCAAATGCGTCAAAAAGACACTCCAACTTATTGGTTTGTCTAAACACGACTTCAGCAAGCAAAGTCAAGTTTTCGTAAGTATGCCCTCGCGTTTCAATTTACGTCAGAGTGCCAAACACTACGGCCTATTCCCTGTTCTCCCATCTCCCAATAGAACTAGCCGGTTAACACCGGGATCACTGTATCTCCCTGCCCATTGGCTTCCCGACGTTGCAGACGCTTCTTTCTTTGTCACGTATGTTGGATGAGTGAAAAAGGACTGAAATTTAAAATCAAAAGCGTTCTACCGAAACATAGAAAAAAGGAAGCACTTAAACGGAACATGTGTTAGCGTGAAGAAAGATCTGATGCTTTCCTGGGGTATGCCGGTAGTGAGACGATGTCCGCCGGTAGCGAGGTACATCGTCTTCAGGGCTGAAAACAATGGACATCTCGGCCATTGAAAAGTCTGCAGAAAAACGGAATTTGACCCGGTGGAGGTCCCAAACAGGCTTCACCACCATCGGTTTAGGATATGCACCAAATAGATGAAATTCACAGAAAAAAATAGTTTGACTGGTTTGAGAGGGAAATCCTGGTAAAATTTCAACACTTAAATACACCAACAATCAAGATATTGGCATGAAATTCCATCAACTGCACCCTAATGATGGCATAAAATGCCTTGGTCGGTGGTTAACAAAAGTGTGTAAATTAGACCAGTGTTTCTTTGTCATGAAGATGGGTATCTATCGTCCCAAAAAAAAGTTAGTGCCAATACTCTATCATATATTTGACAATATTCGTATACCTGTCTGTACAGTCAGTTCGAATGCTTGGAACGCCGTGCGTGACAGCATATCATATTAGTTGTGCATTTTGCAGTTATTTGGAAATATATTTATGAATTTGATGAACCAAAATACAATAGAATCACCGTGACCTCAAAGGAGGAGACAAACGAAACATTTTCAACGCTGTATTAAAGAAACTACGATTAGGCAAGCGAATAGTAGGACGGTACACGGATGATAAGTGACAGAAGGATGCAATTTAGCCACGGTTAGGGCACATCTCGAATATGCTGCTAGTATTTGGGACCCTGAGAAGAAAGATTTTTTTACACGAAGTAAATAAAATACATAGCAAGGTCTCATGCTCCGTTAAAAACAGCTACAAGCGAACTGAGTGTGTAACATAGCTGATGAAAGGACTAGGTTGAATGCCACCAGAGACTCTAAGGCTTCGCGCTACGCTAAGATTACTTGAAAGGTTCAGATCGTGCGAGTTGCAGTACTACACGGAGAATGTTATTTTTGCCCCGAGCCCAACTGATCTGCAATTCCCTTTGCAAAAATACTTCTTTCCACGCATCACTACTGACTATAACAAAATAGCATTAGGACCACTCCGTTAACATGCATTTAACCTTTGTCATATACCCCTTCCTTTTCCTTCATTGGTGCATTCTGAATTCCCATTCGTGGAAACTAATGGCGGCAAGATTCATGGTTATATAATTGCTCAAAGATATAGGCGTTAAAATATGATTGAATGTTGTGATTGATAGCGACGAACAATTAAATATTTCCTCAAAAGGGCTTCTGCAGCTGCAACCTATATCCTTCGCCAACTCCGTCCGTAGTGTCTGCTGATCAGAACAGAATGTTATTGAGATACTCTGAAGCATCTAGTAGAAATGATGTTACTCCAATCGGATCAAAGAAGGAGAGGTTGGGAGTCTAGTGGCAGGATGGAAGCGGTTCTGTTGAATACCCTGCCTCAAAATACATTTCCATCACAGAGTCCAGAATCTACGCGGGGTTTTAACGAGCGAACGTGTGCAGTACGGCGTCTGGCGCGGCTGATACCCGCTGGTCCACGCCCAAGTGGGTTACAGGATGTGGTAATGCTCTGGGTGTTACGGAGGAAAGCACTGGACGGGGTTGTGGCAAGCAGGAAAGTGCGTGGTGAGGGATGATGGAACTGGAAAACTTTCGATACGCGAGGAGTTTTCTTATTACATCATTACGTCATATCACACGACTAAACGAGTTTAAAAATACCGCCAGTCAAAAGTAACGGTTAAAGGCTGAAATATGAGCGGTTCAGTTCCACTATGAGTACCCCCGGAACTCATGAATGCGGCTATTTTTACTCACGAAATTCGCCAGTTGTAATTTCTAACGTGCCATTACTCCAATACCGGAATATATGATAGAAAAACAACAGACTACGTCAACAAAGTAATTAGTACGTCCGTCTCAAGGCTTTAATTTTTAAATGCAACTTTCTTAAATCCACAAGGTAACAGAGCTTAAACAATTGAATCAGTTGCATCATTTGATATTTCATCCATTGATTGGTAAGTTATATGGACAGTCTCTACATAAAGTAATCCATTTCGGGATATTTCCAAACTTTTCCTTTTTCTGAATATCTATACTAATGAATTCAACCTCTTCTCATGCCTTCTAAAAGTCCGAGCCTTAAAACATATAAAATTACACGAGGCCGTAACTAGGATTGAAACAGCCATTCGAAAAATCATGCGTGTTAGTGTAGGTACCTATTGCATATTTTCTTGATACCTTGTAACTTCTGGAGACATTAATTAATCATTACTTGGTGATCATACATATGTCACAAGTCAAATATTTTAAAGTGTGTGAAAATTAGGGCAGAAACCAATACCGTCAGCTGCTACAGGCTGAAATTAGTGGAAAATATATAATGTTAGAGAAATAACTTATTATTGATGTATGATTTTAGGCTTTCCGGCGAATGATGCTGATGAGTTGTTCTCGGGTTTCCCAACGGGTTAGGCTTTCCATGATTGCCGACGTTTCGGCAGGAGACTTTCTTGTCAGGCTTCATCCACAGCCTTGAAAATGGCAGGAAAGTCTCCTGCCGAAACGTCGGCAATAATTGGAAAGCCTAACCTGGTGAGAAACCCGAGAACAACTCATCAGTAACTTATTATTGTTTCACGCCATGTGTTAGTGAGGCGAACGGTTTCAACACTACAGTGCACTTATCGAAGGCACAGGTAAGGTAAGGCCCCATCACCTAATTACCAATAAACTTTGAGGAATAATACTAAATTATTTCTTTTAATACAGTTAATTAATTCACTACTTATCATATAGATAATGAAAATACAAAAATACAAGATAACACAAAAAATACAACTATTATACAGCGCCTATTTCCAATGATAAATGATCGAAGCGTTAATTCTCTCCACATATACCTATGATTACCACTGGACAAAAATTTTTAAACATGATATTTAACACAAGACTCCTAAGATTATCTTCCCAAATTAACTGAAAAGCCTTCAATCTAAATCTTCATTCCTAAAAATATCCCATTCATTGATTTGATTAATCTATCTGAACACAACAAAGTTGAAAACCAGTTTGAATTTTGGACAAAAACGTGACAACACTTATAGGCGTACTCCAATCGTGACATGCGGGGTAAGATTCAGTCATTAGCCGACCATGATGAACCGTGCGAGGAAACCGTATAAATATCACACGACTTCCGCGAGGAATGAAATATCAGTCCACGAAGATTTAAAGGGCTCTTAAAGACGGCAACCATTGGCCTTTTGGAAGAACGGATTATGTACACGGAAGAACTTAACAAGAGGAACGATCTAAAGGCGGGTCTTAAGTGGATGTGATAATGCCAGAGACTTAAGAGGGGTCTCTTTAGCTGGCACTTCTGTAGGTACGGGTCTGTTTAGGTTTATGGGAGACGTAAAGAATGTTCAGTCGAGAAGGAGAAGATAATGCTGAAGTCCCAATCCCGCGGAAAAAAGTTTCTTGTTGCAATAAAAAACGAATGGCAAAAAATTTAATTTTCCTCATTTGTTATTTCTAATGAATTCCATGTCTGTATGTACCTATGAATTTTCAGCCATACAGCGTAGGCATCTTGTGGGCGTAACATACTGGACTTTTAATGCCATTTTATGAGTTCCCGACCCTGAACTAATCGGAAAACTGTCTTAACGGGAAAATTAATATGGTTCCAAGAGATTCCGCCAAAGACCGGTCTTACCATTTTTTCAGATAGGTATATACCATCTGACTAGGGATTCTGTCGTAGAGAGGGCGTATTTCAAGCTGAAGAATAAAATCATGCACGGAGAAAAGAGCCTCCAGCAGTAAAAGATAGTAGAGTCTTTAATTCTTCAATTTAAACCTACCTTTACAGGTAAATTACCTATGATAATAATTTCAAAATCACTGCGAAATGTAGACTAGGTAAGCAGTCACGCGCACGGAAGCAAACGTTTACACCAAAGGGCCAAAATTCGCCATGAAAACATCTTTGGAAATGACCGGGATTCGTACGCAGATCACACAATTGCTGGTCATGTGCTCTATCTCTCGCTGCAATTCATTCCCCTTCAACTAAGATGGCTCGGCGGAACAATACCTAATAGCAATATTGTTGAAGAGTAAATATCGAGGAAACTTGAGCCAAGAGAAAGTGACCTTAAGGTTTTTTTTATCTTGTTCAGGCTGGAAGAGAAGAAAATGTCGGGAGTTTGGAGGAGGCCGGTGTAAAGGGTACATAGGAAGTTTGGGAAGGAGGTGGTTAAAGGTGAAGAGGAGAAGTATAATCGGTTGCCATTTAAAATACCATTCCCTTAAATCACTCTCCCTGAGCAGCAACAATATAGCAGATTATAGGAGGAAAACGAATTAGCGTTAACGTGAGCGTGCTTGAGAGCTCACTCAATCAGGCATCACTCGAGACGTCAAGACATCACGGGCACGCTAGTAGCAAGATCGTTGCCTCCATGCAGCACTGGCAATTACGCTTGCGGTTGCGGCGAAGGTCTAAGCGGATTATAAAGAGAGGATTCTGTCCGAGCAGAATTATTACATCAGTCTGGGTAATTCCCTCCACCGTGACGACGCTAAATCTCCACCCTGGTTAACACTAGGGCTGTGCGATATTCCTACTGAAAATCGCAATTTCATTCGATTAATCATGGCTAAAGACGCAACACGATATATGATATCGTATGTTATCAAAATACTTCACATATCGTATGATATCACGTAACTATGGATGTCGCATGATATTGTATCGCTTAACGTAGAGTATGATATCTTCCTGCATCGTGGCCGAAGTATATAATATTACCCTCATCTCATATCACGCATAGTATCTCTAGGAAACGTATTTCGCATCTTATTGAATTGTATTGCATCTCGCACGATATCACATACAATCGCATATCGCACTGCGTCGCATATTGTGAGATATCATATTACATTTCAATACACATATGCTATGATATCGTTCTTTATCTTGTATCTACCGCACGGTATATCAAATCACACATGAAATGGCATTGGATCCTATTGCATCCTATGTCACATTTACTTTGCATATTTCATGGTGCTGTACTGCTGTCAAGATCCTAATCGTAGTGCCCTTTAATAACACCGGCATATCGCAATCAATGCATCATAATAAAGTGAAGTGTAATCAAAACACCTGTTTAGAATGGTTTCAGTATCCCGATCGCATTTGTTCCCAAAAGGAATGGAGATGGGAAATATAATTCAATTTAACTTTTAAGGTTTTCACGGGACTTTTCATGCACATTTTTGGAGAAACATATTTTTTTTCTTCTCTGGGTTTTATAACGCAACGATTCAATGTAATGTTGAATGATAGTTTAATAAACACAGAAAATCCGAAAAAAAAACTTTTAAAATATGAACAATCCAATTTTGTTTTCCGAGAGTTTCAGATTGAATGACAAACAAGATATACGATCTCGAGAGATGCAACTCATACTTTTCATGTGCAAGACTGTCAAATTACTAGACACTATCAAACAATGTGAAAAATACATGATTGGACTTTTAAACGCACAGTTTTACATTAAAATATGCAATGATTTGACCTGCATCTATATCAAACTATAGGAGCCGCTTATAAGGTGTTTGACAAAAGCCGTTAAAAAGTTTTCTAGAAAAACTTTTAAGGCATATCCATCTTAAGGGGATTTACATATCATTAAATTTATATCATGGCTACTTATAGAAAAAAGTGTTAAATTTTTTTATAAACATCGAAGCCCCGCATTTACACGGTATTTTAATCGCAAACTGAACTTGAAATTGAATGGTGAAAAATGCGAAAATGGATGAAATGTGTAAAAGTAGTATTCTTCCGTCTAATTTAAATTCCATATTCGCAACAAAAGAAAACTATGCTCAAGAAGTGCAATCGTCCACCAAAATAGATGATGAATTAAAATATTAAGGCACAAATTCATCATAGTTCTTGAGTTATAGGCAAATGACTAAAGAAACTGAAGTAAAAATGCGTAAGTTCAATTGAAATGGCGTGAAATTAGTGTCCTATAGCTGGGAAAATTGTTCTTTAAAAATACATTCATCGACTAATTTGCATTTGTGGTACTTCAATTTTTTTT
Source organism: Pyrrhosoma nymphula (assembly GCA_963573305.1). Lineage (NCBI taxonomy): Eukaryota > Metazoa > Arthropoda > Insecta > Odonata > Coenagrionidae > Pyrrhosoma > Pyrrhosoma nymphula. The sequence goes on from OY754337.1 coordinate 54,095,653, forward strand.
AAAGCTAAGACTTGTCGTAAGTGAAAAAATGTTTTTTTTAAACTATGCAAACGAAAATGTGGAATTTGGTATTATGCTGTGACTCAGGGAGTCGCGTTTGAACATTCGTGACACCACCGGCAATGGTACATTCATTCAAAAACTCTTTTTTCCTGATGCCCGAGAGATGGAGACTTCAGCAATATCATTCCAAAGTATCTTCGTATCTAAGAAAAGTGGGTATCATGTACGCGCACAGTCTCCAGGTATGATCCGACTGGGTCATTAAAACTAGAAAACATCGTGAGATTAAAACTATTTCAAAGAGCCAAATGGGTAACTAGATTACCCTTATTCCAGGAACAGGCAATCCTAATTAGCTGATTGTGCTAAAGGGCTCCACAGGGAGCTCGAATTAATTTCAAGTTTCTCCGGCGGTGCTTCATTTAATGCGATTAACGCATCCGAGGCTAAATTGGAAATCCAATGGGAGATATTCCAAGAGCTGTGAAAGCGGGCTACATCATGTGGGATTCATTTTTCAAAAATCTCTCCACATCAAAGAGTTACGAGCTCAACAATGACATAATCCTCCACGCCCTTAATTTGGCGTAGAAAACCTACAGCGAATGTTTAAATTTACATAGTAATGGGATGATATATTTTCTCAAATATATAATTACCGTATCAAAGTCTTTATTCTTTATCATATCCTCTCCAATTAGCAAGCCGAAACGGCAAGAGATGAATGCTTCATAAATTTCTTTGGAGCGCAAATTCTTTGCATGCATAGTTATTAACAAGAGTAAATACGTATTCAATTTTTAAAAAGGATAGGTCGCGTTTCCTCAGTTGAAAACCGACAGGCTTTTTGAATGCGCCTACTCATAAATAGACCGGAGAAAGGGATATGTAAGCACATAAGTATGTACATTTTTAATTACACAGGAGTTTATTTATTCAATTGTATGCAAAGAGATTAAAAAAGGGAAGACCTTATTTTTCCGAGTTTCAACAGAGACTACTTACCTAAGATCATAATAAAATGTATTCTATTTACATCTTCATGAACGTATCAGATTTTCTTCGACGTATTGTAAACGTTTATCTCAAACACTTTCTCCGACATCATCACATTCTATCTATTAATTCTGCGGACTTTTATGTAACTGAAATTTATTCATTTTTTAGTTTTTATTTGAGTCTTAGATTAAATTGGTTAAATTAAACAAAGGTTAGCTAATATGCATGATACCATAATCTGACCTTTTATAGTCCTTATTATTACATTCCATAGCTATACTGTGCCATTTCTAAACCCATCCATCGAATCACGTGTTTATTAAAATTATTGAAAAATATAACCGTGCTAAGGGATTGAGTTTTAGATAAATATTAACGAAAAAGGGGAAGTTTTAATATTTTAAACCAACGTGACAGGACTAAATATTCCATTAAAGTCCACCATAAAATATTAGTTTCCACAGTATTTTCAGAGACTCTAGCTTACGAAAATTTGAATTCTCCTCTGCTCGTATCACATTCCTTGACCCAACTCACGGATAAATAATCCATGCCATTAGCATTCATCACTCAGCAGGAAGGAAGTACCTAAAACGTTTCTGCACATGGGTGATCGCAGAAACCTCAGCTACATCCGAGATCTCGGAGCCGAATCGGTTGGGTTGCCTATTCATCTCTGTGGCAGGACGTTTCAACGGGGAGGCAAATTAGAGTCATTCATTATAGCATAAGCGACACCGAGAGAGCCTACGACAATCTAAAACATAACGACATTCATTTATATTTCACTTCTAGCCACGAAAAGGCCTTGAGTAAACCCTACCTACTGACTGACGAAACTCTACAGCTGGCGGGAAAAAAGAAATTAAAAACATAACAAACAGCCTTTCCACATTCACGGCAAAGCCATGTAAATATATCCCTAATAGATGAAAGTTAACGTTTGTTGAATTTTTATTGAAAGGTCAGCCTACATAACAGAAATATTTCTCACTTCTTAAGGGCAGTTCTCTGATATATTATTTGTGCTTCCTGAATAATGAAAACTTTTACGGAGTAACGTAAGATAATTTTATTGTAGTAACTTTCCTACTGAATGAAAAAAATACAGATTGGATTGAAAGTGCAGCCGCAATAACTTCATTTACCGGATATTAATTTCTTGTAAATAATTGTTTTAATGGCAAATATTGTTGTTTTTTACCCACTCAATAGCATGAAGCTATTTGCACCTACTGGGTCTCAACCATATGCTTACTAAGCACGAAGGGCTGGTATCTGATACGCGCTGCTTCTTTAAAGAAGCACATGTATTATTTCAAGTTTATTTGGAGCTCAGCTGATTCTCTCTAACATTTAAAAAATTTATTTACTGAGGTAAATAGAATTTTACTTGATTCTATACCCGGCGCAATTTCTAACCAATACATAGAACTTGATCACTATAAGTGGCATAAATATTTGTGAGTGATTATTGTGGGGTTTGATTTTGGAGAAATATCATTGAAAAAGTGGAAAATATGAAATTAAAAGGAACATCTCTGGACAATGGATGTAGTGCACGCCATAAAATATTCGTGCAAGCACTATTCCAACGCTCTTTGAAGTATTTTTAGGAGTCTTAAGTGGGAGAACCTAAGTAACTGCGCAAGGAGCATAAAGGCTTTTGGTGTCAGCTGTGCACTAGGGTTCACGTAACATATGGAAGGATTGTTAAAAGGAATCGTACCATTCAAGGGGCGACCATATGTTACGTAACACCTTTCTCAAACTTTTCTCATTCCTTCACCCTTCCCATGTCGCAATTTCTCACAAATTTCGTCAATTTTCCACCTCTCTTTTCCTAGTCTTAGCGATGACTCTATTCGCCAAAGGCCGCATTAACTGTCTGTAGACTGAATCGATAATTTCCGTTACGCTGACAACGATCAAATTAATCAAAATACAAAAAAATACTCGATAATATTCCTCGCATCATAACAGCCCAAAATAAGTGGAGTAACAATTAATTTTGACGAAATATTCCAAGTACCAACTTTAAAAGTTTATGTACTCCAAGCCACTTTCGCTCAAAATCAGCTATGGACATCACCCAAATAGAAGAAACATAGCTTTTATAAATAAACATTTTTCAATACAAAAATAAAAATTGAAACGTCTTTATTCAAAAAACTATTCTACTACAGGTACCATTCCCAATTCACACGTAACTTTTTCCAATTAGTAAAAAATATTAACTTTTTATTGGATTCTGCATAAATATAACAAACAGGCATTCATTAAAATATTAATCATTTATCGTTTTCCTCCTTAGTTGGTCTCTTTTTGGCTTTTGGTGCATTCTTAGAATACTCGTAAGCTTTCATTTATAGCGGTTGCGAGAGTATTTCGGAACACATGTCGTGACCATCTAAAAGTTCAACGACTTGCCCTATTTTAATTCGAGGAAAGAAACAAATTTCTTTCCCCGCACATCCTTCTAGTCACAGACATACATACATTCTTTAGAACAGCAGCCGTCGCACGACATTCCACTCCATATGCCGCAAAGCGGAGAAGCAAGCGGCCGCAGAAGAGGCGACGATTTATGAAACTAGAGAGCAATGCAACGGGAGCTTTTCGCACGCCAGGGGTCAACGCGGCAAACGGGGGCCATTAACCCCCTTTGGACACGAACATCCGGTACCATATTTCTTCCTAACTTTTTAAAAAAGAATATACTAGCTGAGCAACGAGAGATAACAACTGTTTAAAACGCAATGGGAGTTCATCAGGTGAGTGGTCAGTTTAATTATATTGACTGCCAGTATGTGATCAATTTATTAATTGCTAGAAATAACGTCTGCATAGAGAATGGCAAAAATCAACTTCGTGCAACAAAATCTCTAATTCTATAATGAGTTCTCACGTCAGATCACCACATGGCTATTTATTAAAAAAAATTAAATTGGCAAGATAAAAAATTTGAGCACTTCAGCGCCTCTAGTCTTTCGTGCCCACGGAGAAATGTCAAACTACAAAACAAATGACAAAATTAATCCATTCATGATAGAGAATTCAAATAAGTGGCAAATGGATATGAATTGTGAACAGATCAACCTGAAAATAAAACGTAGATTCTAATCAATCGAGTTAAACGTAATTTCCAACGATTGAAATAGTTTGTGCTCCCGGGGAATACGAATAGCGGAAATTTCCATATATTCCACGCATAAAGAAAACGGGTTTCCACGCTTGGTGACGTCACTGGTTAGTACTGCGCCTTTGTGTTTGTTAATAATGTCATCAATGTATCTGTTGGGACTTGCATGCATGCGCAAAAGGCAAATAATTTCACAAGTCCCTTAAATAATGGCTTTTAGGCACGTGAACAGGTTGGGAAAGTCAATTTCCAAAATATATTACCAAATGAGAAACGCTTTAACAAAGTACCTAAAACAAGGCGAAAAAATGACGATGTTATAGGAGTGAGAGCAAACTTGTAAGTATTTAATAATTTACATAGTGTAAGCATATGTGCTATATGATGTAGAAGTTTAATTTTTTTAGTTAAACGTTACGGTGTTTGCTGCTTAGTGGCGGCGAAGTAAAAGCATTCAAGGTGGCGTGCTTTTTTTCGGTGTTAAGTCAAAATATATTCTTCTAAATATTCTTTAGCTAACGCGAAGTTTTCGATAAAACCAGTGATAGCCATTTGCAGTTATTTTTTGACAAAAATTACCTACTGCAGAAATATTGTACTCAACTCTATTTAGAGTTTTATTTTTGGTGCAAGAATGTTATGCTCTCATTTTTTCTTGTTTTTACTAACTTTTCATGTGACTGGATGAAAGACATTAAAACGAGTGACAGAGTCAAATTACGCAATATTCTTCGTTTGAACTTCAGCAAATGCCTGTAGAAAAACGTTTTTCTTTATAAAAAAACGTTTTCCTTTATAAAAAAAATTATCAGTAAATGAATTTTTCAGTACCTATATCTCTCTTGCCTATCCAGGAATATCGATGAAACGAAATAAATTTAGAGGGGGAAAACATGGCAGGGAATGAAGAATTAAATTACTTGGGGAAGGAGCTGGCAAACATTGCCTAATGTACTAAACTCTTTCGAGTGATATTGCATCAAAAAGACACACTTTTAAGTGAAATACTCTTGAGCTTCCGACCGGGTCAAGCTCCATCTCCGCCGAAGTTTCGATGGAGGACTATTCCATCGTCCTCAGGACTGTTGAATACATATTTAATTAGCTGACCCATATTAATAATGTAGCTTCTTTTATGACATGGTTTAGTTGCTTTTTACAGAGGTACCTAAATTTGGACAAATAATTTACTAATCAAATTCTGCATGTCAGGAATCACCAATGATTTTCTAATAGTTCATGGTTGTCACTCAAGGTCTACTTCAACGCCAACTCTACACTAATAAAAGCTAATGTCCGGGGGAAGGGGGGCTAAGCTAATGATAGGGAAAACAGTTGAACCAATTTAGTTGGTTTTGATGGAATCAATAACCGGGATAAGCATCACTAGAATCTGGATAAATCCCCGAATTTTCATTTTAGACCCAGATAAATTGTAAATTGAAAAAATGCACACGCCTTAACTCAAACTCATTTCAGTTTAATTTTCATAGCAACCATGAAGCTACCGTCGACAGCGTTGCTTTTTAGCGCAGATTTATATATATTTTAAACATTACTAACGGCCGCCAGACTATAACCAGTGAAATAATCTACATAAAGCATGCTAAAAGAAAATCGATAATAGTTAGATATGCATGACTGAGTATTTGCCCGCCATTTTTCAAGGGATTTTCAGCTTATATTTATGCATAACCATATGGTCCATAGGATACCGTGTATGCAACAATTTGAATGCAGGCACTGGAATTTTAACATTTATGTAAGAGAATCCAAACGCGTTCATTCTATTGTTTCAAATATATTATTCCAATTTATATTTTCATGCGCCACTGAAGAGATGAACTAGGATTATTGAGAAATAGGAGAAGTTATTAATCCTACTCTATTGAGCTTCCAACGCGGTGCTCACTATCGTTAAATCTGAAAACTTTTTCCTCACAAAAAACGTTTATGTATTTTAGATTTCAACATATATTCTGTTATTAAGGGAATTACACCAGAGTCCCCATAATTCAAACGTAACTCAATAAAGTACAATCGGGGTATATTGATTACCCGGGCCTGTTTCGCCAACCGTAACTATTCACCTGAGCGTAAACAGAGGTCGAAGCAAACCAACCCTCAGCATAAATTAATGAACGTCAGATTCGCCCCAGTGCAATATGTCAATGTGCGGAACGAGGCATGCGAGACTTGAACGATACCCCGAGAAATGATGCTGAAAGGCTGTGAGCAGAGAAAATGGTTGTGTATACTGTTGTAAGCAAGAATTATTGTAATTTTCGCTTTGCGACTAGTTTTAGCTACATGAATCAGCACGAAGGCGAGAAATCAATTTGGACTTGCGCTGCATTACGATAATGACTCTAACGAATTAAAAACAGCAACTATTCAAAAAATGTTATTTAGGATGGCTACTAATTTAAGCAATTATAGTTCCTGTTCCTCCCATTCTTATCCATTACTCCCTTTTAACAATACATAGTTACATTTCTAACTACCCATGGGTCACTTTCTAGGATATTGAGAAGCACATTATTTAAAAAATGGAGCTATCAGTAACGAATGAACTCATTGAATGTTTCCGTATTAGGATGAGCTCTTTTGATGTGAATTTGATTGTAATATAAATCTGTGTATAAATTATCTTGGTATGTATATTTTAATACGGATATACTAATTTTACATCCAGCATATGCTCCACGTTGCCAATTCAAAAATTACATCTATATTGATTTATTGATAATTGTCCATATATGCACCGTTTTCGTTATGCACACCTTTTTTCTGAGCTCTAATAGCAAAGTTTCTCTTTCTGCTTGTACGTAATAAACAGTTTGTTCAAGTATAACAAAATTTTTTCAATTCCATCGCTATTTAGATCGTCAGGGGCAACCTGAAAGGCGAAAGTCTAAAACGCGAAAAATAAATTATCCCAGCGGAATAATTCGTACGCTGTTGTCTACAACGGAGGAAGTGACCTAGTATATCTGAGGACAATGGATTAGGGAGGCTAATTTATCACTTCGTCGGCGGAGAAACTATTTAAGGACTTTACTAGGGGTGAGGAATGGCTGGCTCTTGGAGCCGCCTAGGTGGGGCTTCGTGAGACGAAGGTCGGAGTTCACGGCGGGTGGGTTACCACGGGAGACGGCTAAGGGGGCGTGGGCATTAAAAAATAATCTCATGAGACTGGGGCAAGAGGCAGGCAGCGTGAAGGGTTAAGAAGCCGGATCCCCCGATAAATAAGACTAGAAGCGGCGAGTATTTTACGTCGTCTAATCCGTGGCATAGAATACGTGGGTACCTACCTCCGAAAAGAATTAATAAAATCTCTTTTGCGTTATGCCGGAAGCTAAAGTCTAAAAAAAGAGTAAACATCTCATAACTTCGTTGATATCTACGTTTCATGGCCAAAACTTTTATGATCGAGCTTGCAACTTCACCCCACTTTAAGCATTTTCCAAGAAAATGGTACAAATAAGAATGGGAACAAAATATAGCAGGCGACTAAATATACCACGAGAAAAATTATATAAAAAATAGAAGAATTATATTTCATGCGATTTATGTGTATCCAAATAAATTTTCAGAACACCTGGGGCGTTACGAGGGAAAATTTCAAAAAAAATGTTTCTCTGAAAGCAAGCGTTATTAAATTAACCCATTTATTTTGAGTGAGTGTTAGAGTTTAAACAGTGCACTGATAGTAGACGGATGTAGATGAATTCGTGATGGATGATGGACATCTATGTGCAGAATAACGTAAGGCATGAGAAAGAAATATTTATTTGTATTCTGGTCCTTATAGAAATTAAAAGAAAAAGAATATTTAGCGTGGAGGAAGAAAGATTTGAATTAAGAAATTCGAGGGTATTAAAACTTGGATGAGGAAGGTATAAGGGAGGCATAAGGGAATCAGGCTATCAAAGTGACTTCCCAGTTTATCGCCACACCCTCGTTAAGTAACATTCCAAAACATGCCACCGTAAACTTTACGTTAATACCTACCTGCCTGTATTTCGAGTAATACTAACAATAAGTTCTCCATATTGATCAGAAAGCAAAACTCAAATTGTGGAAAATAAAAACTACGTACGGCCAAAAAATATATGTACACTCAGATTTAAGTCCGATCTGAACCAGAAAAATTTCTGTTCTTTGACATCCAGTATTTTTGGTCACAGGCATCGATTCGCCCTATTTTATTAATCCCAGAACCTAGACCGTCCACCCAAAGGTGGAACGTTTAAACCAAAATATATTTTGGTGACCAGGCTAGTACATTACCTCCAACGGTCGGTCATTGCATGTAAGCCTGAGGTGTACTAGAGCATCAGCAATTGAATATAGTCCAATTAACCATTACGATAGAACTATTTGTAGATTACACTGTGATGAGTATTTAATGCGACTAGTTTCAATCTTTCACATAATTATTAAGACCTTGAAAATAATATAAATTATCAAAAGCAGTCACTTAAAATATCTTCTTATGTCACGTACCGCCACATCAGTCCTGAGTCAACATATATAGCTTTCAAGTCATCATTATTGCTACCGATGAGAGAGTGCACTTTTTTCGAGTCAAACATTCCCCACATGGACATTTCCAATGTAGAAAAAAAGGGGGTAGTTATTACCAAAGAATGTCTGAATTGAAGAATTTATTTTATACTTATTCTTGAACCAATTGAGATACTCATTTGACTATGTATTAATGTACCCAGTAAATACTATACGTGTGTGGTCATCACTACCTCTTCTGCCTATTTAAACATTTTGCAAAGCCTCTGAAAACGTAAAATATTTTTCTCACATCACTATCTCACATCACTATCCCCCCCTTTGACCTATGCCTGGATCACTCCTAGCTTCCGTATACTAATTTTCCACACCAGATTATACTATGTGGTTTGATAGATATTCCAAAGCGGGAATAAACGCCGTCAATCACCCAAAGGTCCGCGCCGGAATTCGCGAAACATTTTCGCCGCCTTCACTATCTGATCTCAGCCGCCCATCTGCTTGTTGGATTGCGCCGCATATTCACGAAAGGTATTTAAAAAATCAAAAGCCGCAACACGTCTTGATAGAGATTTGCAAAGAGGCGCGGAGGCAGATAAATCACAGGGCGCTACCCCTATGACGGCGGAAGATAGCCAACATTTTTGACGCGGACGAAAAGATAAATAAAAAAGGAAGAGAAGAATAGGAGGCGTCTTTCAAAGGATCCCCATGATGAAGTCTTCCTTCTCACGCACTTAAGGGATGAAGAATGGCGCGAGATATGTTATTCAATTCACACCTTACCCGGGAGACTGGCCTCGAGAAACCCCTCAAGCGACCCCACCCATATACTCTTTTCTAGATGCGGAGGTTCCATTGTCAGGCCCTTACCCTTTTCTCATACCCCGGGACCTACCCAAATTCTACCTCCGTGAACCTCCAAAAAGGAAAAGACGACTGCCACAATGGCCGTTAATACCCCTCCTTCGTTGAGTCTTACCCAAAATAGCATGGATACTAAGGATATCTATGTTTTAAGGACGGTGCACAGTGACAATAAGAAGAACATTAATGAAAACAGAACATAACTGATGCACAGCCTTAAACCCGCCACACGCCTATTGAGGCGGTTTGCGGGGTAGTATGTAGATGTATAAATCGCTCTTATCATGAAACAAATCAATGAGAATATTCATCTTCCGATTATTTGATCAATAGGGTTCTTTCAAATATTGGTGAGAACTCTGATATGGAGCGTGACGCTGCATTGGTCGGACACTTGGTCACTGCAGGTACAGGATATGTGAAGACTGGAAGATTAGAGCAGAAGGTTTGGAGAGGAATGGAGAGGGTGAGCTGGGTAGCGAGGAAGATGCACGAGGAAGATTTGGGTATAGAGGGAGAGGAAAGAAAAATCGAGGAAAATATTCGGAGAAGGCAGAAAAGGTGAATGGAAGACGTGTTGAGTAGTGAATGTATTTTGAAGAAGATGAAAGAGGGGAATTGGAAGGCACTGGCTAGGCAATTGGGGAAAAGGAAGGAATATGATAAAAATTTTGGACGACTTAAATAAAGGCAGTATTATCTTGAGAGACCTAGTGGCGAGGTTCAATAAAATATAAATATGTCCCAGGAATGAAGAAAGCATGGTAGGGACTGCCATAAAACCTACAAATCATCACGTATACCATCAAGAATACCAGAAAATAGTGATGAAGCTCCCACGTCCAAGAATTGCTCCAATTTAAATTCATCGGCCGCAAGTGCATATTATGTTTGATGCAATGTGGATTCCTTCTACTATATTAAGCCCAAATCTGTTCAACTTAAGTTGTGAATGCCTTGCATTTAAGAGTTACAATTTTATGTGCAACTTGAACCGGCTTATAGTTTTTGGTGGAGAAAATCTTATGACGATGGTTCATTATCTATTAAAAATATGCCATATTTAACTTGTATTCTCCTCATTCACAACTAAATATAATATTCCTAAACTAGGTAAAGGATTGCTTCTGTGCAAAATAAAGCAAACAACATAAAATAATTCATGAATATATGCTAGTGATAACTCATTTTCCTGCCTTTAATGCATGATTCCATTATATTTTCGAGTATAACATGAAATAAAGATTTTTTTTATTATTTTTTTATTCAGATAACATTTGTGTGCATCAAATATTACTTAGTGTGTTAGTCAATATTTGGAATTTGTCGTAAAAAATGAGGTGGTGTAACTAAATATGAACAAGAAATAACACATTTTTCTATAGGCAGATGTAAGTTGGCTACCCCGAAGACTCCAACCTTAGCCGCAGAAATCAACATGCTATCTTCCCCCTACCCAGGGTTTGGAGCAGGATCCTTTGTGGGAGGCCAACGGGGGGTTAGGCTGTGAGAAATGTCCCACACCACCACATTAATGCATACCTGCCGCATTCCCCCCTGGGGACTTCAACGCCTGTGGAGACCCCGAGGAACAAAGCGGCCCTCTGCCAGATCCGACTCTCCGATAATGGCGTCTCAATGATCTCCCAAAAGAAGAAGAAAAAAAGTAGAAGTGACGGGTTCGGATTCTATTAAAGGCCGCGGCACGCTGGAAACTCAAAAGGGAAGGGACATGCATATGTATACTGTCACGGGGACGTATGTAAAAAAGAAATTTTCCGGTCCCCAATCGTCGGGTTTGTGATTTGGTTCCATACATTCCCATCGGCGACAAGAAAGAGTTTTGAGGTATGAAAGACGGACAAATTGCTTACGTAAAAATCCGTAAAAGAAAGTCAAGTCCCACGGCATTGTTGAAAATGTAAGAAAAGAAAAATGCACCTATTATCATTACTCTTCCCACAATTCTTGCAGTCAATTGGAAAAAAACTTCCAATGCATGACAGAAAAGAGGAAGATAAATTAGACAATAATATCTGAGGCAGCCGCAGAATTTAAATAGTCAATACTTCAATGACTTAAGAAGTATTTTAAAGCTCATTGGAAGTAAATAGCGTCTGAAAAAAGATACTCGTTCACGGGATATTTCAATGACTATGCTTCAAAACAACTAATGAAATGCCCACAAAATAGGCATTTTACACACTCGGGCTCCGGGCACAATAACTCGTTTCCAAACCACAGAACTTTGGTGAAAGAGCTAGGCATGGAAACTTTCATTCGAAACTCAGGAACCACTTGAGGGCTTCGGCATAGGAGTGATGTACGGTTTATCGCATTCATTTATTTTTCTGTTGTTGCCCAAAGGGGCCGGCGAGGATTAGTTGAGAAGAAAAAAAAGCCTAGAGATAAAACTGCGCAGCTGCGGCGGGGTTAGTAGAGAGAAAAGACCTGACCAGTGCTGAAAAGGGAGAAGATTTGTCGCACTAGCCGGAGGAGTCCCCTACCTGCCTGTAGGGAACGGATGGGGGAAAGAAGGTAGTGGCTTCAGCAATAAATAAGTGAACGGACGGTAGAAGGAAGAGGAAGTCAAGAGATAAAGCAGAAAAACCTATGGAGGGGTGGAAGCGACCATCATGAGCCAGCAGGATTATGAGCAGTCGAATGAAAGGGCTCAATTTTTAAGTCAATAAAAACATCACACACAACAAGCCAGGCCTATACCTTCCGATAAAAAGATAAGGTGGGCTTACAATGGCTGGGGGGAGACGGATCGAGAATTTGAATGGCCGTATTGAAGATGGCTAACAGAGTAGAAGGTGAGAGCTGCTTGAAAAGATTCATTTGGAACGTTCCAAAGAACAAAGGGTATGATCGCTACATTATGAGTTTAGTATGTGACGACTACATTTTGCATGTGAGCCTTGAAAGAGAGAAAATACGCTTTAGGGTCAAAACTAACGTCAAAAAATGTCTGTGAATTTTATGGGGGATTGGATGTCTTATGCTCTGTCGTAACTTTTATCTGATCCGACGACTGATTAATGCTTTTTTACAGTTGATGGAAAGGTAATACTTGACTATAAAGAAACACATAATCATCATTGTCCAAACCATCAATCCTAAAATTGGTTTCCTTCAGTTAGCTTTCCTCTTCATTTCTTTTCAGCCAACCGCGTTATTCCTTCTACATTCATTTTGTTAACGCCCTTTATAATTTACTTAGCGTCGTCCATCTTAGCCACCTTCGGTAAGTTTTCCTATTTATTTCTTCAACCATCACTGTGTTTATAAAACTGTTATGTCTCAGAATGTGTTCAAATATTCTTCCGTTCTACCTCAAAAAATGAACTAATTTCAAGAAAATTATGAGAAGTCATGAAGAGTGGTCCACGAGAAGTTAGGGATTTCTCGGAAAATGAAGAGAGATGTTAGAGAAAATAGCACTGTGAAGGAATAAAACCATTTGGAGAACGTTTGAGGACAAATTATTACAGAAAAAGACCATCAGCTCCAATTCGCTGGGGACATTTTTGATTGATTTATTTGTCTAAGGCCCGTTCCGAACATTCAGCGCTCTTTTCAGCGACATGTCGTATTGCTGCATTAATGTCTGGGGGAAACGCCCACAAAGAATCTACAATTTATTTAATTTACGTCGAATATTTTATTATTATTTATAGTAATATTGAAATACTGCACGGAAATAAGTGTTTTCATTAAAGTACTGATAATTAGGTATCATCAAAATATTATTAGGCCTCCATAGGTAGCCCACTAGTATGTATATAACAAAGTAAAAAGTGTTTAAGTACGCTGGGTTTAAAAATCTAGGAGAAAAATTATGAGAACCACATCCGACGCTGAGGTTTATGGATTGCTAATGGCTCAAGAGATTTAGAAAGAGAGAAGGAATTCAACTGGAGAGTGGAGTGAGCTGAGAGGTCGTTCTGAACGGGAAAAGTCCTTGTTTTATCGTTTTGGGTGGGACAAGAGTGAAATAGTCTGTGGAAGGAAGGATATATGTAGGGTCGGAGAGAAAGGGAAACGAGAAACCACTCGACGAAAAAAACTGTCCTCCTCCTGTTTTGCAGCAAAGGGGACCGATTTCTTCGCCAGCCACAACCATCCCCGACTGTATTCTACTCCCTTCAGAACCACCTCCTATCCTCAGGGTTCTCTCCTTGCACCATGCTGCTGGAACCATTATCCCTTCCTTGCAGCCAATGTGCTCAGTCCCCTGCCTGGACGACATAAATCTCTTACCCCGAGAGCCCCCCCTCAAGGTGATGGAATGTATGCAAAGGCCAAGAGACCAAAACTTGCCTCCGGGAGAGAAAAATGCCCTCTCGGGATGTTTGTGGAACGGACAGATGGGAGAAGAGTTTTGTCGAGAGAAGGAAAAAGGGAGGCTTGCGGCGTGGAAAGGTGAAAGGAAGGCAGGGGGAGCGAGGTGCGAACGAAAAAAAGAAGAAGCCGCCTTGGGAAAAAACAAGAAGACAGAGAAAATACGCGAAAAGTTTCCTGCTGTCTGCCTGAACATCCGACTACCACTGGATGTGCTGAGGCTCCTTCAACGAATACTTGAATCCTGCCCCCGCGTCCCGATCCGAAACTAAAAAAACATGATTTCGTAACGTGTGCATCATACTTACCCGGATCCACTGTGTTTTGCACCGGTAACATTATTGTATGTATCTATGGGTGAATGGCCATTTCTTTCCTTTTCGGCTAAGAGAATGAGCCACCGATTGTACTGCCCACTTGTTTAATTTACTACAGCATTTGTCACACGTTTAAGGCATTTGACACACTCTCGCACAAAGTATTATTAATGAAACTTGAGCAGGCCGGAATACGTGGAATATCATTAAAGTGGTTTGAAAGTTATTTGTCAACGAGATCCCAATGTGTGGAAGTAAATAATTGTTTTGGTTAATATGTAACTATTGAGAAGTTCCACAGGGCTCTGTTTTATGATCTATTCTTTTTTTGATTTATGTAAACGATTTGTTTGAAAATAAATTCAATGGTAAACTCACAGCTTTTGCTGATGACATAGTGCTGTGCTACTCAGCACCGACTTGGAACTGTGTTGAAACATTTTTTAAAGAGGATCTACGATTATTAGAAAAATGGTTTGTATTCAATGGTAGAGTTAAGTGATAAGACCAAGTTTATGTGTTATGACATATGTAATGCACGTAATTTTGATTGTAAATTGGTATTTCATACTATAAATTGTTCTAATTGTGCTTGTAACTGTCCAGCTATTGAGAGAGTGAACGAAATGAAATATTTGGGAGTAATTTAGGACAGTAATCTACGCTGGTATAAACATTTACTTACTGTAAACAAAATGCCTTAGAAGTGCCTTGTCCAAATTTTACTTTTTACGAAACAAATATCCACTTCCGGTCAAAAAAAAACATTTATCATGCTCTTGTCCATTCCAAAATCTCTTATGGTATAATCTGCTGGGGCAGTGCATACATTAACACATATAAGTGTGCACTTGTCTTGCAAAAAAAATAATTCGTGTAATGTCGTCAACAAATTCTTATGAACACTTCTTTCAGTTGTTTGTGGCCCTCAAATTGTTGCCACTAAGGCATTTGTATTTATTTAAGGTCTTTAAATTGTTTTATGCCAGAAGTGGCCATATGCCGAGTGTTTCTGATAAATATAAGTATAATTTAAGGAATGAGTCAATTATTGTAACAATCAGACCAAGATTAACATTATATAACCGTTCCTTTCTCTAAATGGAGCCAAAGATATTTAATATACTGCCCACTGAAATTAAAAAAATTAAATTCTAAAAAAAATGTTTAAACTTGCCAAAGACTTGCTTTTTTCTCAAGAAAATATTGAACATTTATTTTGATGGCATTTTCATTGGAACTATACTTCTGCAACAGTTACTGCTTTTATTATAATTTTTTGTAATTTGCTGGAAGCTCAATTCTGGTCTTATGACCTTGGAGACCACCTAAAGCTCCCGCTCTTTTGTTTGTTACCAGTTTGTACCAATTTTGTGGGAGTAAATAAATTATTATTATTAATGATCAGATGAGATTTAGAAATCCTTTTTAAGTATTTTTGTCAAACGATGGAAAAAGAAGCTCCTTCCAAAGGGAAATATGTCTCCTTATACTAATTATTTGTTTCAAATCGCTTCAATTTTACTTCAAAACCTGCATAAAATACGGCGAACTCTCAATTTCAATGTGTTACGGATGTTATTTTCATACATTTAGTGGAACTCAACTACATGGACAGCGAGGATTTGCCATTATCTATTGCTGAGATGACGTACTGCACTCACCTGGTTCTGATGAGCACGTATGAGATATTACACAACATCTTGGCACAGCTGTATCTGATGGGCTATGGACGTGTGAAAGTAACCAGGACAGAGATTTTATTGGTAGGCAGTAGGACTGGACTGGGAGCGTGGTGGCCTAGTGGGTAGAGTCCTTGGCTACTGATCGAAGGGTCCCGGGTTCAAATCTTTGGACGCGAGTGCGAGGTGGCCCACGGAACTGGCCCCCCTACCCTGAATGTGTGAAAATCACACGCCTGTGGCTTAGACCGGGGTGAGCTATACCCTCAACTATCCAAACAAACCGTCGGGTTGAATCACTGAGTGAGTGAGTGAGGACTGGACTGAGATTACAGGGGAACTCATGAATGATATTGCCCATCCACGAGCAGAGGGTACATGCGTTGATTTCGGTGAATTTATGGATTAACTTGGTCATTCTTTTTGACACTCCTACGATATGTCATTTTAGGCCTGCTGTAAATCGGTGGGGATCGGGTCGGTATGCTGACTGGAATACTGGATTCCCATGCCAAGAGCCCAGATCAGAATCCCACGAGTGTTAGGTATTTTTCAGTGAAACTTCATAAACTTGTAGGGTGCCATAACGAGAGTATTTCAAGTGAAGTAGGTACTCCGTCCATCAGATGGAACGTTAAGCGGTGGACCCCTTGGTACTTTTGGTTAAGAGTATGTTAATGCCGACGCCGGGTTTCTATCCACCCTTCATCTATTCCTAATAATCTTTCCCCTGCCGGCCAAAATACATATCTTAAATGATGCAAATAACCAGTTGTCGATCACCTTCCCCAAAATAACCAACTAATGTAAATCGGTGGCAGAGATACATCGACAAAGCAGCCGAGGGAAATCCATTGTGGTAGTCACCCTTGGGGTACGAACACCAAGCACTCCACTGCCCTTACAATCTCTCCACCTTAGCATTACTTCCTTTACATATATCTTATATATGCTAGCAAGGGACTTATTAAAATCATTTTCTTCCATTTAAGAAATCGTAGCGCATACATATTAAGGTACACTAAGCTGTAATTCAATTTATTATAGAGAAATCCATTACGATACAAACCCACTTTTGCTGTTTTTGCAAGTTGTTAAAATTTCGTCTCATAAAACATCGCTTTCTGTCAACTGCTCATAACATCTTTGGTATGCCTCTGTATTAATTGCCATATGACATGTCGAAATGCATCCTTTGGGTAAGCAGCTAAAACTGGATCATCGGAATTTTAGCGTCAATAATCTTAGCTATTAATAAAGAAAGACAGATTGTACACCTACATGAACAAAAGTTTACAAAAATGTAAGATATATACAAAATAAAACGAAGGAATATTGAAAAAATCTAAACAATGAAATGGGCATATTGTCGTGTAATTTCCACAGTATATAATTCGGTCGCCTTGATTTTTCCTTGTTTTGTTGGTTTCATTCCATACCATATTTTACATTTACCAACTAATGCAAAGTTCAGTTCTAACTTACACTTGTTCACATAATGAGCTCTAATAACAAGGACTGATGCTTTTCATTAGATTCCAATACAGTAATATAGTTTTTATTACAATCGATATATTTGGTCACCATTTTTCTAGAAATAATCGCTTCTATCACTATTTATAAAAAAATCCAGTTTGTTAGAAAATAAATATAAATGCAAATAACTGACTTATTCTATCTTAATTGCTTTCATTTTACAAACGATCCTCTATGAAGTTCAAAATCACATTCAACATCACCTCGTAGGAAAAGTCTCCCTAGTCTCCCTCGCTTTCTCTCGAGCTTCATGCGAAGAGGAAAAAAAGACGGCTGCAAGTGAACAACAGGGGATCGAGACCCTCTCATTTTCATGTTGCCCAAAGGAATCTCGGAGACAAAACTTTAACACAGGCGGCCAATGAATACAGAATGACTTCAAGAGCCGCCCATGCATTCGGAAGCGTAAAAATTCGTAATGCCCGTAGTACCACTTGGTATTTCCATTGACTAAGAACACGGAGTTCTCACATTCAGAATAATGATTTACACTGCATAGGTCGGGGTGCCGCATATCGAAGAGAGTCACGTGATTTTGGATCGTAAAAAAAGTTGAAAAGAGATATGAGGAAACATTACCAATCAATTACACCCAACATTACATATATTTTCTCTTCTTTAAAAAAACGTTGAGGTTAGATTTGCCACCAACCTACACTTCGGTGCAATGAAACAAGGCCAATAACAAAATAGTTGCCGTAAATATTGCCATAATACTTCCAAATTATGTCCAAAATATGAGGAGCACAAAAGAATGCCAGTCACTGTACTGTCTTCGTCAGAACCATTTCCGGTGAGGTATTCTGTATTTATGTCACTCATCGACGAACGTTATTTGTCTCCCCTGTGGCCTTTATCGACATCGGAAAGTCTATTAATTTAATCATTCTTGACGGTTGACATTTTAAGCAATTGGAGCAAGCGGTTGTGCGTAAAAAAACAAAAAAATCGCTTAATTGGCGCTCCGGAAGTCGAATTCCTTTCCACTTAACTTAATAGGAAACGCTTAGTATTCGAAGTCGTCAGCACTCTCGAAAGTCGAGAAATATGATGTTAATTGACTCGCCAACGTCGATGGGAGACAAATTAAGTTTTGAACTCGATATTCTCGGGCTTAATTTGGTGAAAATTCATTGCAACTGAATTAGTAAAATAACCTTGTAATTTTCACAAGAAATATATTTGTCGACGACCGGTTTCATTGCAAATGACGAAGTACATAACTTCCATTGCACTGCAATGCCTTGGCCTTAAACTTCCTATACAGCCCTCGTGACAGCTTATGGCGTTCGGATGCGCGGTGTATGTGTTGTCCGCGTCATACAAATTCCATATTTTTAGATGAACTCATGCATGGCACAAATGCCATGTCTTCGTTTTCCCCTACGTCCCATTTCCCTACCCCTTCCACCAAACTTTACCCCTCCACGACGTCTTCTTCTGCGCATCCGAACGCCAAAAGCTTTCGCGAGAGCTGTACGTACGGAGTGAAACCGCGAGTTCTAGACTTATTCCGGAAAATTAATTTTCAATTATCTTCTCCCTAACGTCAAAATGGATGGTGTCTAGACTCCCCCTCCTTTACACCAAGCTGTCTCACTGAGTGAATAACGCGTGTCCTCGCTGACCTATATTTAGGAAAATAAACACGTTCCCCATTCGATCGATTCAACAGCAGCAGAAGGGCGTTTTATTTACGGGAGACTTCGCCGGTTTCCCTTTAGAATGGGGAGGAGAAAAATATATAGGACGGAGAAGTGGCCGCGAAAGGGTTTTTAAGACTTCTCGACCACAACGCACGAAAAGCCGTTTCCTCTCCTAAACTCGCCACCTGCCGCAAACAGGCGGAAAATACGGGTATACCTTCATCGGTTAGGAGTAGGGGAGGGATAGGAAAAGGTAGGAGGAAGACCTGGAGAAGAATGCCTAAGTTATTAGTACTCACATGCATCTGTCTAACCATCACTTGGTTGGAAATTTCTTAGGCTGAGGGACAACTGTCATCCACCTGCCACACTCATTCGCCGTCTATTCATGGCTCTGGACGTTAAGAGAATACTTTTGTCTTGGAGCCATGACGTACAGGAGGAAGTCAGTAAATGTTCATGCTGTTGAATACCCTTCTCCGTGAAAATGTCAAATAAATTACCTTCCACCATAAACAAGAGCGAGTCGTTCCGAAAATATTAAATCGCACGCAGCAGTCATCTTCGGAGTAAATTATTTGAAAATTTAAGTCACATTTCCACAAATTTACTGCCATATTTCAATAAATATGGCCCTATATATAACTTCTACCATCCCAAAAATGTCATTTCCTCGGATATTGAAAATAAAGGATAAATTTTTAGGGTACTCAAAATCCACTTTTTAGTTACATAGATCGTTCTCCGTGCTACTCGTAAAGAGAACGATCATTACTGCGACGAAAAAAGATGGCTTTAACTGCAGGAAAGCAAAGCAAAGGTTAAGAGTTAGACAGAAAATAGACATAGAATGAAGCTTAAAAAATGAATCAATTAGATTCTTGATTCGGTTAAATAAGATTGGTTAAAAAGGTTGTAGCAAAAATCTACTACAGAGTAAATAACAATTAATGAAATGTAGTACTCATGAATCAGATTAAGTTATACCTTCATTAAAACAAATTGTAAGAGAGGGTAAACCACCAATTACAGGGAATGACAAAATTAAGAGAGAAGCAAATTAGTCTTACATGGCTGTAAAAAAAAAAGAATCAAAATTCCCAAGCGACAGAAGGAGAAATTTGACATGAGAATAAGAGAAAAATAAATTAACCGAACCTAATAACTATGAGATCCCCAGCCCAGGTACACAATACACTCCAAAATTGGAATCAAGATTGGGTGAATTCCTGGGGACTGATAGGATTAATTCAGCATTTGTACATTCCGACTGATAACGCCCACATGATATCATCATATGGCAAGCATGAATCTCTTCATGCTGAGCAAGCACTGAAACCGGCCGGAGCGAACATAATTTCATAACTCAGCCATCAACCCGCAAGTTGATTAGACAGGTGAGAATAGAGCACGTCTACTGCCAAGCTCCAAGACGAGTTAAAGTCTCACTTTCAAAGTAGAGGCCCAAGTGCTTCTTAAAGCAAGGATGCGGAATTTTCGTACCGTAACAATGACGAAATTTATTTGTCATACACTTGAAAAATCCCGATTGTTACATGACCAGAGTTGAGTTCTGTCGAGCATGTGATATCAATCTCGGTATTCTAGAAGCTCGATAATTCACAACCTTTCCTGATTAAGCCCACATTTATTTACCTGGACAATAAGATTTTTCCTACCAAGTTCCGAAACAAGTTTCTTATAGCCAGCAAATCGCACAGTAAGAATAGTAGGTAGTTTTCATAGACATTTAAGCCCGAATTTCTCCGTTCCATGGACAACCACTGTACCCCACTGCGAACTGCCACAATGCAACTTGCAATAAATAAGATTAAAATATTACGAAGTCTTATATTTCTTCAGTGTCTGTGCTCCACGAGGCAAGCACAACCACCATTACTTAGGTTATTCAGAGGACAGAAGCAATAAAAGAGATAGGAAAGAGATGGAGAAATAGGAAGAGGAAAGGAGCGGGAGGGGGGACCGCAGATGAAATGGAGAGCCGAAGAATGGGGGATTAAGGGGGAACGGGTGGGTTCAAATGTTAATGACGGCAGGTGATGCCGCTGCCTGGTAAAGCGGAATTCGCTTTTAGAGGCGTCACGTTTTTCGGGCAGGCCAACGAGCGTTGAGCTCTCCGCGTGGTTCATCCCAGTAATGGCTGTGCGACGAACCGATTTCGATATTTCATTACGATAAAAACTATGCCATGAAAAAGACGCTATATATCGCACTATACTACGTGATATACTGCTATACATTAAATGGCATAGCACCGCATTGTTTAGCTTCACAAATGGCATCGTACCATATCGAATGCTTAGTAATGAATGAGTGGGTGCCTATAAATAAGAGCTTGGGAAGGTGGGTTGGGTTGGGTTGGGTTGGGTTGGGTTGGTGGAGGAGATAAGAAGTAGGTAGAGTAGGAGATAGCAAGAATAAATGAGACGAAGGGATTAGGAAGGTCGTGATAGATGAAAGCATGTTCGGCAAGCGGGGAAAGGGAAGAAAAAGAAAAGGGTTTAGGAACGGGATGAAGATATGTAGGAAAGAACCTTGGGTAAGACGTATGCTAAGGTGAAGAAAGACATTATGTAAGGAGATTGGAGCCGGTACATGTAAACGCCTAGAGAAGTTTTACTCTTCCATTTACACCTACCTTCCAGTATATCACCCTAATAATAATAACATATTGAATTGCATTTCAAAATATTATATCGAATGGCATTTCTTACGATTCATAAAATCATATCGTATGGTATCCATTTACATCACATTGTTTTTTGTTTTATTATTTTGTTGTTTATTTATGCCATACTTTTGTTTGTTACCAGTGCACACTAAATTGGCAAAATTGCTGTACGAGCGCTATTTTCTTTTGAAAAATATCGCATTGTGTCACAAAGAATCGTATCACATCGCATGTCATCGAATCACATCGTGTAAGTATCGCGTTCAACCGTGTTTCGCATTGAAGTGCGTATCGCAATACATCGCATATTCCATTGCATGGCATATTACATTTCATGGCATACCGCATTGCATCGCATTACATCCGAACGGCCAATAACGCCGTGCGATATCACTGATAAGTCGTAGTCGATGCGTCGAATAAACGCACGGCTCCACTACACTGAACCGATACGATGGGAGAGACACGCGTGCTGAATTCCTGCCCACACCCAACCTCCTCCTCATCCGACTCCCAACCACGCTGTGATGCGCGGCTCTGTCTCCTCGCCGCCAACCCTGCCGCACCCAATGCACGAGGGACGGACACAATGGGAAGGAGACATGGCGACCGACTGCTCTTTTCCGTTTGACAAGGAATTTGTGAGTGAAAGGTACTACGGGGAGTGTGAGGGTATGGGTTGGGCCCCATTCTCAAACATACGGGGGCCCCTCCTCCTTTTCACTTTTATTTTTGCCGCGAGAGGGCAGAAGCAAAGTGGCATTCTTCACCACGTGGCAAAAGGAGCCGGGCGCCCCCCCGTCGTCACCAAGGGCCATAGCACTACTTCAACCTTTATAAAAACTTTTTCTCTTTTCAAAAGGTATTTCCGGGAATCCTTCCCAAAATGGAGACCAGGTGCAGGACGCAAAATTCCCTTCGTTTTTGTTGGACCGATTCCGTTGTGTACGCTTAGGTCATGGAGTCAAGTCTGATGCTATTCAAGTGCCCCAGCAAAAGAAAGGTTACTGTTCTAGCTAATCGTCCTTACTGCCTCCGATCCTTGACCACGGCTTTATCAGGCAACACCACTAAAGGACGACGTTGCAATAGCTAATCGGTAGTTGCTCCTGGAGACTCGGGGTTTTGGTCTTATTGCCATTAAGGCTATATTGTTCCACCTAACCCAAACCCTTAAAAAAAAATAACATCGAAGCCTGAGAACGGATTAATAAACATGAACGAGAGACTGGGTAATCTCAAACCTGACAACCTCGGTCTGAGTTGTTAATTAAGTTACTCATAATCACGCATTGTACCATCATTTCATGCCTTTGAAAAATGTATTTAGAAGCGTAATTATGAATATTCATCATAGTTGTATACTTCATTCATTCATTAAAGTAATCTACCGGTTAGAAGTAGGTTGTGATGAAAATCAGAGAATATCAAACGAACTCTTACACGTGCCGTGTAACTGTGGCATTACTTCTTGTCAATGATGAGAAGGATAGGCAAATATTCAAGAATAACTATACTTTAGTGGTTGAAACAATAATAATTGTGTGATTTTCTATAAGGTTTTATTTCAAGACGAACGGTTTCATTGCATTCGTGATATCTTCAAGTTATCGAGTCATATAATTTAGTGACATAAAAAAGCAATACAGTTGCTTCATATTTTCCTAGGTGTGCATTCTGCCATATACAGGTAGGTATGTTGGACGATAACTCCTTCCTGAAAATGGTTTCCACCTAGTATGTCGCGTTTAGCCTTTTACCTATCATAAAACATAGTTTTCCCTATCTTTCTTCTATATTCTAAAATGTAAGCATAATATTCCCTCATGCCGGTGAAAATAAAATTACTCCCTTCCCACATGGGCATGAAATAGGATTTCATTACTTGAATATACTTCCCATCAAACTTTTCGGGACCCTAACAATTTAGTACACCAACTATTCTTTTTCCGCAACCACTTTCAAAACTTCTTTTTCAGTCTTACTATCCTGCCAGACCACTCTCTATGCTTCTGAAATTTTTCATACCTAGCCAGAGCATAAAAAAAACATTTATACATATGAGAACCATAAATTATACCGATCCATGGTGAATCACGCTAACTTCTTTGAAAATGGGCTGAAAAATTCTTAAGTTACACTTAAGATAAGACGCTCGAACAGTAAAAAATAAAATCTGGTTTAATATGGCTCTATACCCGGACGGGACGGAACCTCAGAGCTAAGGACGGGCCTATCAAAGGAGTAATTTTTATCACGTTTATCATACTAAGTTTCGGCGATAGCAAACAAGCAATATTTCACGCCAGCATCATACTGGATCCTCCACATTATCGCGTACATATATTCCTCGTCCTTGAAAAAGTGTGTTTCGTGAGCGGCAAGTGCGATGAGAACGCCAAGGGCACACACACCGAACGGAGATAAAAGCCGCTATCACCTTTGGGCTGGGCGGTAGTCATGGAGACGTCTCCTTGCTGTAGAAATCTCCTCAAAGAACAAATATGTGTGTCGTGATGAGTGCGGGAAAACAAACAAGTGACAAGTCCCCCGGAGAATGACTGTCATTAACGTTATCACGTCAGAGGGGGTTACGCTTTTCAGGAGAGTCGCAAGCCCACAAGAGCGTCGCCCAGAAAGCGTCAACACCGTCCCTGATGCACAAGTGTGCAATATGGTGCACAGGGACGTCGAGTCGGTGCTGCACGGAAAGGATGTAGGCAAAGGAAAAGTAAATAAACATTACGGAAAAGTTTAATGGTACCTGAATAACGTAGAATGTTCGTTGCCTCGAAAAGTTACGTACGTTGAGAGTCATAAGATTAATACTCCTATCTTTTCCTTAATACTTGACATCGTTTTCCCAGGCTTATTTCCTGACAAATCTACTGTCATTGTGTATAGTTAACCCATTTCTCCCCCTCTAAAGCACGATTTTACGATACCTGGTAGGTAAGCGTTCCTTCATCATAAACCATTTTTCTACATTCATTTATTTACCTTATCTACCTAATTCTTCCTCACATCCTTCATGCAGAATCCAGGAATATCTAGAAATACATCTATTAAAATTAAAAAAGACCTTACAAATAGAACCATTCATGAGAAATTCCAGCCTTGGAATCAGCCACGCCCAAAGTGGCACTTCGCCGGGTATGACATGCATGCACACATGCAGTCACGAAACGGTTGAGTTGAGGGCCCTGTCGAGGGGATAGGATTGTAGGGGGGAGGGAGTGTGGCAGGGATTGTACGTGCCGTGGGTGCGCCCCTTGCGTGGAAGCGTGGGTCCTCCGCCCCTCAGTGGATGAATGGACGAGGAGGGAAGATGATGATGAAGGTGGGGATATGGAATTCCGATGGTACTGTGGAGGTGGGGGGGATTAAGATACCCATTGAAGCAAGCAGGAATGCAAGTATAAGGGGAGGGGATGCAAGGAAATTTACCAGGGGTGAGGGAATATATATTTATAAATGCTAAACATCAAGTATTACCGGGATCAACATCTTCATAGGTAGTCCATCAACGGAACAACTAAGTCGTCTCATCTATTGATCAGTAGGGCCATGGAAAGCTCCTGTCAATGTTACCCCAATCGCGCAAGTCTCTTCATATTTTCAAGTACAAACTTAATTAATTTTGTCAAACAAAGACATTCTATACATCCAATGGTAGTTCTGCGTATATATCTCTACCGTTCCGGACTTTCCAATTTTTTTACTTTTTCAGAAAACTCAATTCAATTTTCCCTCAATCTCCCTTCATACCTTCCAATGTATTTTTTCTTCCTTTTCCGTATTTTAAAAACATATTCCCCAGCAAAGCCCTCTTGAGCATTTAGACGTTTCTTTCACTGATGCGTCTCACTGCGTTCTCCTTTCGCTGTGTCTTCCCCAGTCCCCAAACAGTTGCTTTTCTACCGCTACCATTGTTTGGCTGGTTATTTGAGATGACAACCGACAACTGAGGCAATTTTTGCATCATCGAGGATAGCCTGATCATATGTATAAGTAGGTATTTCAAACTATATTATATGACTTACCCATCTTTGGGAACACATATCGCGCTCACTGCATCACTTCAATCTACACAAAGGATCATGGAAACCCACCTGAAAATAAAGAAAAATGTTTTTATAATAGGTACTTCATAAAATTTCCATTCATATAAAAATACAATTGAAGCTATTATGTGTAAAATATTTCTACGATTTAAATCTATGAATCAAAAGTCATACCTCTATTTGCCATAGTAAGGATGAAACAGTTTCCTTCCACTCCGTCAATGTTACAGTATTGCACTATTGATGGAGGGTTAACCAATATAAAATTAAAAGTGACTCTTTCCGCTAAATACTGCCCCCGCACTCCGACTAGTTGATAACCCGTCAAAAATGAGGGGCGATATACCCATTCATGCTAATATTATTAGTTTATATTTTATTTACACATGATTTTTTGCAGATTATTTCACTTATATGAGTCTAATATCTGGAGGTCAATGTTCTATCGGATTGAAACTTTTCTATAGGTGAATTTATGAAGAAATCACACGTGCTCAGCAAATTAATTTTTGTAACGTCGTAGATAACCATGTTGTCTTAAGTCCTTGAAGCGCCCACTTCTCCGGCTACGGCATATTTCACGCTCTTTCGTAAATTCATAAAAAAACACGGCTGTCGCCATGGTCTAATTTTGAAAAAGGCGACCAAAAACATCAAAAAGTGTGTTTGATCTTGGTTATCATAGTTTATAGATCAGGAGATTTAAATCGGACACTAAATGCCTTTCTTCATATTTTTGACGCTAGAAAACAAAATGCATTACTTCATATTTTTAAGTCATAAAATACTCTACGTTTAACATCTTTGCTGAAGTGGCAATTAACGTTAAACGTTTTTGACGGCATCTACGAGGTTGCTACGCAAATTTAACATGGTCGTCATGAAATTGTGATTATTTTTTTTAATTTACAATATACCTGTCTCGAAATTGGAAATTCTGGGTTTTTCCAGATGTATGTGATGCTATACGAAAAAAAAACATCCAAACCAACTAAATCGATTCAGCCGCTTTCTCAATCATTAGCAACGCCACCCTCCCGGGCATTGATTATTATTGCCATAAATTATTAATACTCGGAATTAAGTCGATGAAACTATCGCGCTGTGGAATTGTATTCACGAGGATCTGAAGGAACATGCTGAATTAGCTTGTCAGCAGCAAGGGCTCTGTTATTGCGTCAGATTTCACCATCAAAAGACGTTTTTATTACACAAACAGAGCGGAGGTATAAATAAAAATATTAATTTCGTAAAAAGAGACTTAATGACCCACTAAATTGATTGAGCATTCCAACTATCACATTTAAAATATATAGTAAAGGGCTAAATGTAACTTTTAAATAAATAGGCCTCATTATTATGCACGAGCGTTTCCCACACCAACGCTAAGCAAATTTACCTATTCGAGATCTCTGTACATTAGACACAGTTTCTTTCCTGGAAGAGGAAAATCACAAAACGGAACGCTTTCTCGAGTTACTGATGTTTGCACGGGGTTTGAATACGTCACGCAGTCTACTTAAGCTTCTACCCCTTCCCCGCTTGCACGGTCCCGTTTCCATAGTTACCGATTGGCCTCGGGAAGTTTACTTTTCGGGTTCCCGCTTTCACTTAATTATGGAACCGACAAATGGTGGAAAAAAAGAATATGAAAACGGAATACTGAAGAACGATGGTGGATGGGAAGGTAGAGACCACGTGAATGGGTTGGTAGAGACCACTGAGGGGGGGGAGGGGGGATATTTATCTGGGGGTCAATTTCGATGAAGTCATTCATTCTTACTGGAGGCGGCTATGGTATGGTTACTGCTATAGTATTCACTCATGGAAGTGATTACTATAGGAGTAGCCGCATTGCTAAGTTGAAACCTTTACCCCATGTTGAAGTTTTATTTTCCAGCCTTATCTCCACAGCTTCCTTCACAACACGGTCCCAGCAATCCTTTGTTTTGCACAGAACTCTGGTGTTGGCAAAGTCAATTTTGTGGCCATTTTCCAGGCTGTGCCCCGCCACTGCAGACTTTTCGGGATGGAAAAGCCTGATATGATGCACCTTTCATGTTCCTTTTGACGTGTATCTACGATGCGCCCGGTCTCACCAACGTATATCTTTCCTCATTCACAATGGATGCTGTTGACTCCTGGTGTTTTAAGCTGTGGGTTGTCTTTGACGGTTCCCATGATGTTTTGCCGTTGGTTTGTGGGCCGTCTTGATTTCGATCTTGGCTAGAATCCCTGAGATCTGGTTAGAAATATTGGTTCACTCGTGACTTCCATGTATTTCAGCTTCCACGAGTGAAGCCACCCTAAAAAGAATATTTGGTTATCCCATATATTAAGGAAGAGAGAAGATCGCGTCTTGAAACTCGAAAGTATTATTTTAATTTAGGTAGCATTTGCGTGTAAGCACGATGACAGTACTGGAATATTGTAATGATGTTTCGTGCTTCGCATGCCATCGTGACTAAAAGGACCCTAGTGTTGCAAGAGTACATTGCCTACCCTGCATGAGTAGAATGATAGTCAGAAGCCGCATTGTATATAAAATCTCCATACACACACTTTACTATACAGTTTATTCAACAAAATAGCTAGTAGCATTATGATAGTTTGTTTAACGGTTAGCGCATGCGTGGTGAGGAATCACTCCCCGCCACACAATTGTGTTGGCTTGTTAAGTATCTAGTAGATTTAGATGCGGAATTGAAAGCTGTTTTTAGGTTGCAAAAATTGATCCAGATAAAACTGATACCGAGCGCAATTTGGCCGTAAAATCTTACAAATAATGCAGCTCTTTTTTTTAGATAGTACCTATATACATTTTACATTTTTCGAGGACAATCATAGAGATAGTGGAACTATTCCGCTAGTTATAGCGGTGTTTTCAGCGCATTAATATTGCACAAATTATCCAGTCAATATAGCCGATTGCGCATTTCAATGTAGATTCAGGAATACCCTGTGCTATCGAACCGTATGTTACGCGGTCACGGAGTCGACTTCCTTGCGTCCTAACATCGACCTCGCCCCGGAACGATGGTAAATGATTAAGTCGGAAATAAAACAGACAACTAGCCGTCGCCAGTCTCTTGCATGAGAAGAGGTCGTTTTCTGGGCGCGCAAAAAAAACGAATGTCTAGCGTAGGACTTCGAAGGAGAGCAATAACCACCACGCTCAATTTTCCACCGCGAAGGGAGTTTGGAGGTTCTCTCCCTCCCGCCACGAGGGAATTCAGGGCAAATGAAGAATCCCCCCTCCGTATCCCTTCCCTCCATTCCCCCCTCATCACGTATTCATTCACTTCTATCGAGTATTATAGCGGTACTTTGGAGCTGCGATTGCGGGATTCAAAAGGCGGACGCGAATCTGCGCATGCCGATGTGAATGCCGTTACGTGAGGCCTGCGTGGAATCTAACTTCTTTAAATACGTTTAAAAATTGATAGTGTTTATGACCTATAATATGACATATAATTTAATGCGTGGAATCTAACTTCTTTAAATGCGTTTAAAAATTGATAGTGTTTATGACCTATAATTTACTTATCACAGCAATGACTATACAACGAAGCACTATCGCGAACGAACGAAGGCAAAACGAAGTGGAACTCACAACGTTTTTCTTTTCAATAATGACTATACACATAAGCTAAGTAATCAAATGCACTTATCTACAGCTCCATGAATAGCATGCAATAGCATTCACTGATGGAACTTCAGCTACTTGGTGGAATAGTGACATGTTGGAAGAAATTCACCAATTTGTAATATTCCATGAATTTTTTTTTGTAAACGCAATCGGTTTCAACGTTACAGTGTCATTATCACGGAGACCCTTGACAAATACGCTGAAGCGTAAAGTGCTACACAATTTATACTTCTAGAGGATGCTTCTTATCGACTACAATAGGTAAAAAAATAACTAAGGTTCGGAAATTATATGATGGTGCACTGAATATGCAATGCGGTGAATCCACCCATCCCATGCTCCAAACGCAGACAAAAAACAGGTAAAAAGAAACAAACTGGTTTAAATTTGGAAACACTGGCTAAGGACACCGTCAAGCAAAATCTACAAAAGGCATAACTAGCCATAATCACCATATTAAAAGACATAATTAGCAAATATTAAAGTTTCGGAACACTTTGATGAGCATACATTTCATAAATATCAAAATTACTGGGGAAAATAGCGGTATATAAAAGCGACGGAGTATCAAGCAGTAGCACAGATGATAATTTCAAGATAGCTAAGAAGCATCAGACGAAATACTCTAGTTTTTGTGTGGAAACATATGCAATGTATTCATATTAGTGGGTCATCTTATATTTCCGATCTAAATACCGAGGGAATAACTAGAAATAACATTTGGCTGAGAGTAGGAATAAAAGTAATACGCAACACTTCGGCGTTACCCACTCAAGAAAGGGAAACACCTTCAACTGAATCCGAGAGAGCAAATGAGAGGCTGCAACTCCTCAAAAGTTAAGGTTGATGGAGCTAGGCGTTACTTGGGGGAAATTTATATCGTTATACATGATGAAAAAACACTTTAGCACAGTTCCACACTTATTTATTTTCCGAAGGATTTCGACGTCTACAGCGTCATTTTCAAGGTTCACTGACCCATCATTCTAATGAAAAATGACGCTCTGAACGTGGAAATAAATCGGAAAATAAATAGTAGAGGAACTGTACTGCGTTTTTTTCATCCTTAAAGGGATGTTGGCCTTATTCACACAGAATGCGACACGTTTGCCAGTCGAGTTGCCGACGCTTCAAACTTCACCAACGGCATGCCGCGCCTTAGCAAGATGATGGGAGTCGTTACTTTTATTACTTTACAACGGTTTCATCCGGTTAATTATTCTGCAAAATCGAGGCAGCAGTTGGATCGCCTCAAAAGTTTCCATTGGGAGCTTTGGAGTCTCCTTATATAAGTATGGTCCATTGTTAAACTCAAATGAAAGCGAAACGAAAAGCAAGAGTAGGTACTTCTGTATAAAATGAAATTTAAAACTAGTTTTTTATTGAGGCTAATGAAAACATCAAGCCTGAATCCATGAAAGAGTTGGCGTAAAGATTTACTATACACGTATCAGAGACGTGGACCAACAGAATAGGAAACTAAAGAAGAATAAGTAGATTCGAAATTCGGGGCTAGAGGCGGCTACTAAAGATCAGTTGGATGAATGAAACAAGAAAATGGAAGTAATACCAAAGATAAAAAGAGAATAGGAACATTCGGACCACAACACGGAAAATAAGAATCAGAGGAGCATCTGTGTGAGACACTGTGAGAAGCCGAACTGTTACATTGAAAAAAAAAGATTGGGTATGGCATCCAATTTTTGATGGGTATGGAATAGTTGGGCCAAACTTCGGGCTTATAGATGAAACATCAAAAGATCTTGGTTGTATCGCATATATTAAAAATATATATTCGTCAAGTTATCTTCCACATCACATCCACTTCCGCACTCGCGAAAGGTCAGAGGACATGGAGTTGGATTAAACAGCCAACTTGTACGACAGATAGACCATGAGAAACACTAATATTCGGCGAGATAGTGGTCAACAGAAAGCCCACCTCAAGGATTTATATTTTTTTTAGCGCAGGAAGTGTTGAACGTTTTTCAAATAGGGTTCTCGAATTTTCTATTTTCGCAAAAACATCGGCATGAACATAACAGAACAAAGAAAAAAACCTGGAAATTGGATTGATTTTTGAGTACTTATTACATCTAAATCACTACCGAGCAAACCACCACTAAGGTGTGTGGCACGGAATGATTCCACACCAGGCATGTAGCACTCATCCCAGTTTAAGTCAGTACCTCGCAAGCTCCCACGGCCGATAAGCGAGACCAACAAGCAGTCAGAAGCAGAATAGTGTGTAGTCAAACCAGAAACTAGGAGAGGGCAACGTAGACGAATATGCAAACATGCAGCACACTGGTTAATACACAACTACTGTTTAATATAAATAATTCTATTAATTTATGAATACATCAAGATACTACCTACTTCATGTAGAAAATTATATAATGTCGGTCATTTCAAGGGGGTGAGGTGTTAGTAATGATGTTATGTTATTAAAAACAAGTAAAAAGTCTACCTAGAGGGGGTGGGCGCAGAATGCAAGCCCGTTTGGAGGATTCCATGGAATTGGAGGATGGAGGAGAAGAGAAGGGGCTTAGAAGGTCACAGGCCATGAAGGAGGAAGTGGATGGATAGGAAGAAGAAGAAAAAGCTGCTGAGCTGAGAGATTGAGTGGAGGGAGGTTAGTGTGCGGTGAATGGCAATTAACGCCGAGGGTAGGCTGGAGTAGGGGAAGTTGAGGCGGTGCTTAAGTGGAGAGGAGAGTGAATCAAACGAAAAAAATATAAGGACGAGACAGAACGGGCGGGCGAGGAGAAAAAACAAGAATTGAATGAAAAACTTCAAAACGCTCGGGGATATTAATTGAACGGGGAATCGAAAGTGTTTGGGGAAGGGAGTAGCAAAGGATGAAGGTGAGGTTCACTCCCAACGCCGCGGATGACAAAACCGTTCGTTCCAACAGCAACGTGAATGAGCGTCAGCTGTTCGTAGGGACAAACCTATGAAAGCCGTGAGATATTCAAGTTTCTAATACCAAACGCCATCATAAAATGGTGTCTGGAGAAGGACAGCCAATACTCGAGAAGATAATAAATGGGTGCGTCTTATAAATAAGAGGACATTTCATTTTTTACCGCTGAATTATGTTTTAGATATTTCAATAAAAATTCACCACAAAAAGTCGCGTCATATGACGCTTTTCATCTGCTCCAGTTTACTATTAACTTTGCAACACAACATAGCAGTTGCTTTCCATTCGTTTCAGACCCTACGAACTAGGCAGCGCAGTATAAAACAGATCGGGAGCAGGGTTTAAGTGAGCTAGACCATAAAAATACTGCAATAATCGCAATCACGATTGCTGTTCATGTGCTGCTATTCAGAAAAGGCATGAGACATGGTCAATTAAAAGATTTAAGTACTTTGTCGTTTTAACCTTACTTCTTTAAGAATGTAGTCTGAACGATTTTTTTCCAATTTTTGCAACAAAAAAAACTCGGGACGTGACTATTGTGTACCTGCAAAATAGTAATAACCTATTTTGAGGAAACCGTGACTAGTCACGGTAGTTACCTTTACGGAGTCACCCACAAGTGCACAGAAGTGCGATATTCCACAGGAGAAAAATCATTCGCCTTGACCGGGATCCCGGTCAAGGCGAATGATTTTTCTCCTGTGGAATATCGCACTTCTGGTAATAACCTGTTATTACCGAACGTTTCACCTGCAAACATCGTTCCATTTCTCGTCGCTCATGTGCGCTGTATTGTTCCGGTCTGCGCTAACTTCAACTCATCGATGGTCACAGTCATTTGACATTTTCTTGGATTATGCAGTGGCCTGTTTGCAGTTTATTGCACGTCCAAGTAGGGAGTCCCGAGTTAGATACATATTAGTTTCTATGAATTTAGGCTCTGATTAATTAATAAAACAGTTATACATTTGGCGCACTTTGTTTTCTGGTCGTTCAAATACGAACTGAATAACAGTAACATGAATTAAATCGATAGTGATAATGTTTTCTAAAATATTTCTCGCCTAATTTGGAATATTGGTTTAAAAAAAAGTCATAAGTCAATTTTGGACTCAATTCTCGTCTCTATGTGCTTACACGAAGACCATGCGTACGGAAAAGGCAATTGTTCTGTTAACAATACTGGATAGCGTGCAGATAAATTAATAGGAACAGCCTAGAGGGGTTTAGTAGGAAATAAAATTTAACCATTTGCCTTCAAATAACACGAATATTGCGTCCAAATAGCAGTATGCGCAAAATAAATATGCACATGATAATAATGGAGGACGGTTGACCTACTTTGTATCCCCGGGCATTCCACAGATTTCGATCAGCATTTGTTCCCATCGCGGCGAACATTGGTTTGGATTGTCAACTCCAAACGCGAGCATATCAGATGAAGATTGACACACGGTAACGACCGAGAAAAAAGGAGAGTCGCCATATCAATCTTGTCTCGCGTATCGGATCAAATTCTTAAGTTAGAAACACGTCATGTTCACCTTGTTAGAGCAACGAGGAGTTAATGCGAAGCTGCACGAATGCATGGGCCTGCCCTGATATAAGGTTCGTTTCAGGGAAGAGTCAAGAGTGAAAGTGGGAGTAGAACCCTGCAATTCGGTTGATCGAAAAAAAATAACTCTGAATTAGCTGAATCACCCTACGTGAAATTAACATAGCCAATTAAGTGCGTTCGTGCGTGTGAAAATTAACGTGAACTGGATAAAATCTGCTGGCATTGAATTTATGACAAATAATAGTGTCGTCCGTATTTTTCTGAAAATTATTTATAGTTGGATGGTAGGCAACGATATATTTTGCGCATCCTTAATCGTGTTTTTCTCCAATGATGTACAAGGACATTCTAGAAAAAAAAACACAAAAACATTTATTTCAGGGGAGCGTGGTGGTCTAGTGGGTAGAGCGCTTGGCTACTGATCGAAGGGTCCCGGGTGAAGCCTTTGAAGACGACCCTGACAATCCTCGAAGTGCGAGGTGGCCCAGGGAAAGGAACTGGCCCCCCTACCCTGAATGTGTGAAATTCACAAGCCTGTGGCTTAGTCCGGGGTTAGCTCTACCCTCAACTATCCAAACTAACCTTTAAAAATCCATATTAAGTCTACTCAAACGCTAATTTGGCCCCATTATTTTTACAAACCAGCCTTTACTCTCAAAACTTGATTTCAGGAAAACTGCGGCTCGGGAGCCACTAGCTACTCTTTGATTACATACATGTTTCTCTGAAGTAAAAAATTAAATGAAACTATCATAATTGTATTCATGAAATATTTTAAAAGTTTTGTTCACACATGTTTAGGTAATGCTTTCTTAATTTTATGGAGATATAATACATATTTTAGCTTCATATTAAATTAAAGATGGAAAGCCACTAAAACAGTAGTATTCCCCATAACAAATAAAACTTAAGCACTTCACACGTGTGTCCGCCTACTTAGTCATCATGAAGTTTTTTGGCGATTATAATTTCTTTCTTTCATGAGCATAAGCTTAAAAAAATCGACACCTCACACTGTGAACAGTGTTTTAGTACTACAAACTTTAAGTATTTCAAATTTATAACATTATATTCAATGCTCTCCAATAATTTCAAAATTGATGTGCGGGACAGGTTTGGAATTATCCGTCTTGAAAACATGACGATATGACTTGATACAAAGGGGACCTTCTAGAACACTAGTTTTCAACCCTATTTTCTCAATTCCCTTCTTTCACCAATCTTCATAATATCATCCCCCTCCCCCTTCTTGTCTTTACACATTAATTTAATTCCATAACAAAATAAATCACATATTTAAGAATCGATTTTAACCTGTGGAATTCAATGAACTTAAGTGGACGTCATCAATTAAATTAAAACAAACGACAATTCTACAATCAAATGAACACCACATTAGCCCAATTCCCCCAAAATCGTAGCAAACTTCAGCAATTAAAACATAGATGTTGTAGCACAAAAATGCTATAAAATAAAAAAACATCGAGCTAATAACTATCATATTTTCACCAACAAATTTGGCTTTGAGGGTTTGGAATAATATTTCTGACTATATCGTGAATTCCGTAAATATCCTTAGGTTCAAATGGTTAGTTACATCATTATTATTTGAATATTTTTTGTAATAATCACATATGAAAATAATTAAACTGTCTTTGCCTAATTTAGAACACTTTCGCTATTTCCTTGTTATCCTTGTAATCTATATTTTGTATATTTTTATATACATCTGCTATGTTCTTGTAATCCTTCTTGTAATCTATCAGTTAAACCATGTACTTAAGTGGGATTGTCTTCTTACTCTGTATGCATGTAATGGACATTTTGCACTTTCATTAATATTGTACTTATGCACACATTTTCAAAAGACTTCAAACTCCTACAGCAATAACAATTATTATCATTAAATTTTCCCCAGAGGACGAATTTCCCTCCGGTCGAGAACCCATGTTCTAGGAGATGTAACGGCAATACGTTACCCTGGACACGACACGTGTTTCCTCTCGGCCACATCCCCGTATTCTGCCTTTATTTTGTGCGTTACGGATTAACGGGTTCAATACTCGAGAAATTCGACAGGGAGATTTTTTTCCCCACACCTCAGCTGACATGAGACAAGGGATCCGATGATGGATGGCTCAATAACAACTCCGGAGGTGCCGAGGCAGAAACCGATACAATTTGCCTCTGGGAGGGGGTAGGGCCCGGTTGGCTGGCTGGAAGCAATGCCAGCCAACACGAGAGGGATAGAAAAAAAACACACGAACCACTTTGCTACGCGTACGCTTAGGAAGCGGAACTGATGGGTTTCAAAATGCTTGCCGGAGGAGACGAGGTTTCAATTAAGACAGGAGAAAGGGGTCATATCGATCGCGGAAAAGACAAAGAAACCTTCCCAGGGATGATGCATGTGAGGACGGTTCTTTGGAAATCGGTTACCGATACTATGCATTTATATTCATTAACTAAAGTGCAGTAGTTTGCAGATTTCGGAAAACTCAGGTATTGTTCAGCATTATCGTTATCGAAAACAATTCTGTGAAGAACCGTGAGTTATAGTACCTAATAATCTTGACGCGCTTAGGGTAATATAGTTACCTGCCAGGAAATAACAACATTTGATTGTTATATTTTTAAAATATCAATCCGAATTTACTTTTACTTTCTTGTACCTGAGTTATTGTTAAAAATACTTGACCCAAAAAAGTTGATAAAAGTTTCATCACAGAAATTAAAAACAAAGACTGTATAATCGCCTAAAAATTGATTTACAAATTATATTTTCGGCTAACCCGGGAAAGGTTACCAGACTAAAATACTGATTGACCGACATCCGAGCCCTAATGAAGCTATCCTCCAAGCTATGCAAGGTGAATGCTGGGCGGATAAGTTAAATTTTGTAATCGTATCTTGTTTGTGTTCTTCAAGGTTTTCTTTTACTTCCTACACAATAAAGTCCCTCTCCATATATGGGCATATAATTACATAGGTCAAGGTAAAACAATCAATTACTTCAACCTGACGTGAGTACTTACTTTTTTGGAACGGCTCAACCTGACGTGAGTACTTACTTTTTTGGAACGGCCTTCCCTTCACCGATAAAAATAAAATGAAAGAAATCCGATGAATAGGGCCAAATATCATAAAATAAATAATAGAAATTTCATTAACTTTTTTGGTTGCCATCGTTGCCGGATTTGGTTGCCTCCTTACAACAGTCACAGGTTAATTAATACTTATAACGAACCGAGCCCCAGACTCGACCATGAAACTGATTTTAGGTTGTGCACATAAATATAAAAAATGATCACACCACCGGCGTTGATCACAGCAAAGATAAGGGGAACTGGTTGAAGAAATTCGATAAGATCGATACTTAAATCGAATGAGTTCTACATAAACACCTTTCCCATGCGGTTTTTTATGCTCTACGTTGGAGATGGCTCGACTTGAAGACTGAGCTGAGAAGAAAGAGCCCCCAGGGAAACCTAACGCTTTCGTTTTCAAGACTGGATTCATCTGAAAGAAGAGAAGATGGATAGAAGGAATGGACGGAAGACTGCGAGGGAAAACTCTAGCGCCTTCCACGACTCCCTCGCACTAATGGGCATTAATCTATTAGAAAATTACGTCACATTTTTCCCCTTCCACAATTACAGCCGGCTGACTCTATCTTCTCACTTGGTTCAGTTCATTGGCCTCCCTGGGTACAGGAATTCCTCATCTCCTTGCGGCCACGCCATCCGGGCCTCTAGCCGACGTCACGCAGCTTCTTGTCTTCCTCAGCGCTGCGCCCAGCGTACTGCCTCATAGTAAATACATACACAGAGGCCAAAGACCACCAATAATGTTATTAAGGGTAACTCAACGGTTAAGGT
The DNA here is from genome assembly GCA_963573305.1 of Pyrrhosoma nymphula. Taxonomy (NCBI): domain Eukaryota; kingdom Metazoa; phylum Arthropoda; class Insecta; order Odonata; family Coenagrionidae; genus Pyrrhosoma; species Pyrrhosoma nymphula. Next base: position 54,133,492 of record OY754337.1, read on the forward strand.
ACGTTCAAATGGAAGAGAGTACTAAACTTCCAGATTTTTTTAACAGATGCGGGCCCCTATCTAATTACACGATTTATTTTTACATCTCAACATACGTCCTATCCCTATTCATCCCGTTCATGATGCCTATTTTCTTTATCCCTAATCCCAGCATACGCAGCGTCCTACCATCTACTACGACCTGCAGCATCCCTTTGCTCCTCATTACCTCTTCCAACTAGCTAATCTGCCGCCTCCTAATCTCCTCCAGAAGTTTCCTCTACGCACCCACCATACCGATCACCAAGCATGCCAAGAAACAATGGATGTAATTACTCTTTGTGCTATTCGCCATGCTATTAGCAAGTTTTATCCAAACAAGTCAGTATTAAGCAGGGGTTAACGATGAGAGAAAATTGCTTTCTTTTTAAGAGTAAAGATTATTTGGAAATAGTGGTGAACATCACTTCTATTTTTGATGCTCTCGAGCCTAGGAGGGACGGAATTACGCTTCGTACTTGAAAATTGTTGGGTAGGAAAATTTACCTAGAGATTCGTTCTCAATCGGCGTTACCTCATCATCCTAGCTGCTAACGAATGATATACGTTAGGCCTTACTGAGCAATTTCCACACTTTTTCCTTTTGTAAAAACTCCAAAGACCACCAAATATCGCTGCTTTACTAATATTGCAACAAATTCGAGCTTTACGTCCATGGAACTTGTTTAGAATATGGCCGATACGCGCAACAATTATTGCACAAAATAGTACAAGGAGCAACCAGTTGGACCTCTCTGTATATACTCTGTAGTACTAAATTGGGAACAGCTAAGTGTTTTTTCGCAAGGTCGGTCGGTTGTTTGGGGTAAGCGACCGACAATTGAGGCACTAATTGATTATGATGAGGCCAAAAGCTGACAATGGCTGTAAAAATGTCATGCGCAATCGCCCATGTTCTAGGCAAGTTCCATCTCAGGCAGTCGATACTTATATAGTTGCGAACAGTGAAAGTAAAAGTAGTTAAATAGGAAAAAATACACGGAATTATTATTAAACGGGAGTACCATGTCTAATTTTGACACTCATGAGTCTGATCCCTAAATATATGGACTCCAATCCATTTTGAGCGAAGGAAAAAGCGGTGTTTGTATCAAGTACATCGTTGTGAATTTAGGAAATATTGTTGCAATATTTCCATCATGTTTCCCTCACGCAAACTAGATAAAGACAAGAAAATCACGAAAAGTGTTCGGGAAACGTGTAGTCTGACGAATTCACGCTAAGTGCAACGTGGCACGGACCAAGTCACCGCAACGTCCGTCTGGCAGAACGAGCTCAAGGAATAGCATCAGAGAGAGAAAACGTCACGTAATGCTTGATATAAAGGGAGGGAGGAAAGGACTATGGGAGGGAAGTCACGTGACGCCGCATCGACCTAGGTTTCCGAGAAAGCGGCCCCTTGTCTCCAAAGGGAATTCGTGAAATTGGTCATCGATTCGGATATTTTTTTTCCCTATCCATCCGTTTCCATTACGTCTTCGAACATCTAAACTCCACTACAGTAATTTATGCTGGCCTGTGACGGCAAATGCCTCGTCTACACTACAGGTGTACTTAAGTAGGATACACTTAAGTGCAGAATTTAAATGCAGGGGATCGTCTGCATACAGATATTATATATACCTCAGCGCTACTCAGTGTCAATGGAAAAAAATTGTATCGCGCAAAAATTATGACCTATCGAGGGAGAGACTTCAACCACCTCGACGGTACACAATCGATATCACCCAACTTAAGTGGTGAGAGGGCGTCTACGCGGTATACTTAAGTGATAACTGCACTAAAGTGTATACTTAAGTGATCAGTGAAGACGTGGCAATAGAGATTGCACAGGAAGGTGGGTTAAGTGTTGAGGTTGATTAATACGTAACCGATCTATTTCTAGTACACTTTTTTATCGAGATGAAGTAAAATATTGGTTAAAGAACACCTCAGGCACTGTAGAAAATTATAAGTTACATTTAGATTTTTATATTTTTGAGTAAAAATCAAGAAAATATTTTTAGATTTAAAGTTGTATTTGCAAAGTCATGTTTCCACGTCAATTCGGACCCAACTATTCCATTCCTGACATCTCTTACACGGAAAATTCGCACCCGCGACAAAGTTCTCGAGCAATCAGAGCTTAAAGCACCAATGATTTCTCCCTGGCGGCCCGCTGACATAAGGATGGCCCCCAGAAGCACTTTGTTGTACTCTAATTACTGTGCCCGGAAGTTTATCGCAATTTCACGCCGAATGCCGTTTATTATACATCTCTACGATAAGTAGTTCATGAGTAATTGTCAATGTCCATTGCAGAACTTCGTCGTGATCTTGTCTACGATTGTTAATCATACTCTACTACTATAGATTCCTATCTTTTGACTAAAATTCCGGGGAAGAAATGACCGTTCGCAGAAATTTATATAGTCCGCCAATAGTCTCAGCACAAGTTGTCGCGGGTACGTACGAGTTGCCAGGTACGAGATGTCAAGTATGAAATATTTGGGTACGAATTGACGTAAAACCAAAGCAGTTCTTTAGAAATGCTCTACCTGTAACCTATTTAGTAAATGAAAGAAAAATATGGTATACCTATGACTATTTCCTATGCCTATTGTTATCCATCGCATCTAACAAGCTTCGGTGAGGATAGGTCTTGTTTACAATTTCCGCCAAACACGTTTAAAAGCCACAGAATTATACGACACAGTTTCAGGCAATACTTTGTGGAAGCCCATCATACTGGGAGTAAAGGATTGAACACTGCAGCTTCCACTTAGATATTTATTTAAAACGACCATGGTTTCGTAGCAGTGCTACATCATCAGGTGCACCTGATGATGTAGCACTGCTACGAAACCATGGTCGTTTTAAATAAATATCTAAGTGGAAGCTGCAGTGTTCAATCCTTTACTCCCACAAAATTATGTTTAGCAAATGAAAAATCATAGAAAGTGCTTCATGTCTGTTTAGTTCAGTGGCTATTTCAATATTTTTCCAATATTTTGGCGGATAAAGTTAAAAAACTTTTACGTCCAAACAAATTGTACCCTGGTCTTGCCGTCTTCCAAAAATGTACATGCTACCCTCTGCCTTTTCTCGAATCGCAAGATAAAAGGTCTTTTCCCAACACTTCCCCAAGAGGGAAACATTTCTCCTTCACTAAAAGGACCACTAATGGAACAAATAATTAACTGGGTCCACTTTTCCAGCCTATCCGAATTCCATCAAACGGCTTTCTTTGCCCATTTCCCAAAAGTTTTAAATCTCCCCCAATAATTGACTGCTACCTCCTGGCCCACCTTTTCAACCTTTTCTAAAACAAAATTTTCAGTCTCATCAGAAAAGAAAACACCTAAACTGCGCATACACCAGGGTAAATGCACTATATATGTAGATGAATTGCTTTGAGGATGGTTTCTAATTGCTACCAAACTGGTTTCAAATCTAATCACGTAATTACCCGCGGTAAATTTGCCTAAAGCAATCAAATTAATAGGTACCATAATATTTTCCGTAATGCGTAAAAAGCTACTGTGAGTAAAAGAGAGTTGAGGTAAGTAGTCATTTTTAAAAACTAATACCCAGGGAAAAATTTCGTTCGTGAAATTGAGACAAAAAATGACCATTTAAAATGTATCCATTTCGAAGAGTCATAAACAGAAAACAAGCGAAATCATTGTGGCATGGAAAAAATTAATCATTGCATATTTTGCTAAAACATTTATTTATACAGTGATTACTCAACTTTGAAAGTTTACCAGACTGGTATGCGGGTTACGAAGAGGACGTGCTCGGAATGATGGCTGAGGAGAGGAGATGGGGGTGGAGGTGATGGCGATCGAAGGGAATCTGAAGTTCATGGTAAAGAAGATGTTGGGTAAGCGGGAGAGGAGAAGGAAGAGAATTGGGTTTATGGCTAGAAGGGTTTTCAAGGTTTTAGGGTTTAGAAGAGGGTTTTCAAATGTAAAAGTATTTAATCTAAGTAAGCCTATTTATGACTAAACCTGCCTCTACCATCAGATTGCCTAAAAAAATAGAATGAAAGGCGCAGAGCAAGAAGGTGACCACAGGTCAATCAGCGGCACACAGTTAGAATCTATTCACCCGCAGTGACCCTTTTTAAGACATTCAACTTTTCCAGTACCGAGATTAACCGTCTGTCACGAGCTTTTGTGTGGACTGTACGCACTTACAATATGATTTAACACATACTAACGATAATATGGTTTACCTCGCAAAATCCATGGAAAGACTAAGTTGGGAGCAGCTAGAGACTCGGAGGGTACAATCTTAGAGGCTAAGGTTACTTAAAATATTCTGCCCAGGCGAGTTTAAGGGGAGATTGTTTTGATTCCAGGTGGTATCTCTAAAACTGTTGAGGTTTTTTCACACCAGGTACTTTATTGCACAATCATGGATGGATGTAAAGTGAAAATTGCGCTGCGTATGACGGGGACTTGCTAGAATGACTGCGCGAATGCATGAAGAACAAAATACATGAACATAACCCTTGCTCTAATTCCGTGCTTGCGTTCTTGCAATTTCTGTTCACCAAACTGTGCAATTAAGTGCCCCGTGTAAAACGGCCATAACAACCGACAAGAAGCAATAGTTACACAGCCGAAAACCATAATCCTCTCTCCCTTCCAATTCTTTTTCCCGAATGCGGCTCACAAGGTATACCCTTTTTCCCAACTCATGGCGGCTAAGCTTAAATGCGCTGGTGTACCTTCACCCACTCAGAAGAGTGGCATGAAATGCATTGGGAGAGGAGAACTCAATCTTTATCCATTGTCGTGAGGTCACCGAACCGTCGGGCTGTGCTTGCAGCGTTGCTAAACCTTCTGCCGACTGCAGCGCCATTTTAAACTCACTAATGCATTTCGTCAGCAATAACTGCAAAAAAAACGCTAATATCTTTAAAACTAAGATGGGTTAGTGCCTTCGTAAGGTTGCTATTTTATATTTCGGAAAAATACCCACCTAATATCAGTTTTAAAAAAATGACATGTTTGCGATATGAAAACAGAGCTTTTTCCAAGGTTACTCCCATTATCCCCATTAAGCCTATGTAATTTCAACTGCAATTTATGGAAAAAGTAGTGTGGCATGAGGGGTATGACTGATATAGATGGAGGAATTTTTTTTCTATTAGTACCCCAAATATGAAAAACATGACATAACTTTCATTTCTCGATCCTACCTCCTTGAGGCTCAATGTCAGAGGTTAACGTGACTCCTTGCCGCCCAACGCGCATTTATTCGCAAGAACTGACAGTGCTGTTTGGCTGCCGGGAGCCAGAAACAGAGGTGGGGAAGCGCCATTCATTGGCGACTCGCTCTGTGACGTCCACCCGCCAAGAGTTGGGAAAACGGGTATAGTATAAGTAGAAGCAGAGGATAGGCGGGCGCCAGGCAGACTGGCCGATCGAAGCAGATTGCTAGACGTAGGAGGGGGAAAGGAAAAAGGAAAGCCCTTGGGTTAGTCCGCCAACACCCACTTGCCTACCTACACTCTCCTGAGGCTAAAACTTCACCGCATTCCCCCGGTATTCCCCCCCCCCCCAACATCCACCCACACCATATTGCAAGTCAGCCGCACTTCCAGCCGCCCAACAACTTCTCTCACCCCCTTCCCCTCTGTTTCACCTCAGTGCCAAAACAACCCTCCCTCCCCACTCCCAGCCCCTCATCCCGTAGCTCTCCTTCCTCCCCTCCCGCCCCTCCCCCAAAAGAGGCAATCCTCCGAACTAACCACCTGTTGAGGATCCGCAGAGGACCCGGAGCGGGAGAGTAGAAATGAAGTCCCCCTCCTCAGATGCGCCAAAAGACGGTTACTCTCGCGCATGCGCGTTCCAACTCATTACAACAGATACAACAAGATTGGCCAATCGAGCGACGGGAAAATATTTGCCTTCGAATAAACATTTAGCATGCGAAAGTTAACGCGAAGACTAAAATTAAAGAAATTTGATGCAATCAGGTATGATTAGGCGGAACCGATTATTGACTCAGTCGAAGAGAATATGTATACCTACCATTAACAGCGGCTGTATTCTTTTATCAGTAGGTACAAATGAAAATGATATATGTATTTCTCCGAGGACATGGCCCGTACGATTTTCAAATCGCATACGGATAATGTCAGCTGATACCTAACTCAACCTTTAACATGATTAAAATATTTAGTTATCGATGTGCACAACATGGATAACGCTGATAACTATACTATCACACTCAAAATGCTAAAAAATATACAAACGGCTAGGAATGGGTCTGTTACAGAACGAATTTAGCATAACAAAGGAATTCCAATAAACAGGGATGATACAGAAATGTAAGCGCCGTCAATGTGTTGCTAATTATCCTGTTTACTTTAGGCATGATATCGAATCTTCATAACGCAATTTTGTTTATCGTTGATACATGTTTTTAATGCTTTGAAAGCACGAAAATTCCCATGAAATTATTTCAACTAAACAAGTTATTCCAAATAACTACTTTTACACCATAGATGAAGTGTCGGAGAACAGTGAACGACAAAATAAATGTACGGATAGCTTTGTTGCGATGGTGTACAGAAATTATCGTCGATTTATACCATCTTTTCCACGCGTCGTAAATACATAAGAGGTTGCTTTCCATGCAATGTGACGACATCAACGTTTGCACATTATCTTGTCCCACACAGATTTACGCATCCTACGCAAATAATTATCCCTGCTTTTTTATCCCGCGCGTAGGTACCTACGCCGTGTCCGACTGGGTGAGATGTCCAAATATGATTCGCCGGACCTCAAAGGTCTACACTCTGAGGTAACGGCTTTTTATCGCAACTCTCGGAGAAAAGCCGGACTTCGAATGTGCCATCTGGCATTATTAGTTCTGTTGCAACGCTCGTCACTGCTCTAAAAGGCAGGTCAATAAAAAATTCCGTATGTGCTTGAGATACTTCTTTTGCTAGTCTATTTAAATATATTTTTCCAAAAAAACGATATTTAAGTCCTTTGAATTTTACACATTTCCAGTGTGAAGTAGGAGGGACATAACATATCCTAATTTGGATAAAAAATGCTATCTTTGAAGGTATTATTTTCAATATTTAGACAATACTTATCAAATTCAGAGGATTAAGGTTTTATAGCGTGGAATTTGGATATACTTAATGGAAAGATGTTCAGTGTTCTATATAATTTTAACTAGTTATTAGGTAATCTAAGTTTCAACGTACCACGCCATGATAAGTTAGGAAAGTCTCCTTCCTCCCTGATAATAATATTATAAGTTACACATACGTAATACTTTGAAACCAGCTCGCACTTCGGTTCCATTAGCTGTTCAAATCGCACTTTTTCTATTAATCCACAGTACTCATTAACATTCCGCAATTGAATGACATTTACAATTTTTCCTGAACACTTTTATAGGTGGTAACTAGTAGTAAATAATATCCCCGGTGAGCAAACTCAACAGGCCAATTTGACGCGGTCACAACTACTAAGGAACAGTAGAAACACATTTATCTCAAAATTAGTTTTTCAAACAGCAATGTGTATCGTAGGAACGCGCGCTCTTTTTGTTACCATGCTCCATGGAAGAAATTTCGAAACAAAGAGCACGGAAACTTCGCAACTTCACACATGGTATTGTTTATTACACCGTTAACCAACGGATAAGCCGAATTCCACTGGCAGTTAATTAAATTCCGTGCTGTTCGTTTGGCTCTTGCCGTATATCGCCTGTTTTAGTGTTGAACGAAACTCAGCGCAAAGCATTTATTTTTTCCTTTCCGCCATTACTTTTATCTTTCTTTTGCCCTACTTCGCCTCATTTCAGTTCATTGCCTTAAGGAAGAACTCATGAGCCCAACAAAAACTTTAAAAAGACAAGTGCAAGAAACTGGGGCAGAAAAACAGAGCCATTGGGGACTTAATTTTATGGATCAGAACTATTTCGACTGAAAGAATACAAAAACTTAATGCGTAATATATTCTCTTACTATTTTAACAAATTGCGCAATAAGACAATAGTTGGGAAACTTCATTGAAACATGAGGCAGGGGTGTAAGTTATTTTATAATGTATCTATTTCTCTTCAGTTCATATGACAAAATTTTATTTCCCACAAAAATTCAAATGATTTTTTATATCGTTCAAAAAGAGCAGATTTTCTGTATTCTTGACTGCACCTCTTCGTTTTTAAAAGCACAAACTACGGAGAACTACTTAAGGTTAGTTTACACTGGAAAGTCAATTGTGCAAGTTACTTGCAGATAGCCACTTTCGCCGTACTTTGCAGGTGTAAACAACTCTGTAAATCCGCTTTCAGAACTTTAAAAGTTTCGAAAAGTCGCTGGAAGAAGCATATTGTTACCTGTTAGTTGAGTTACAAACCTGGCTGTGTTCTGTTTCGTGAAAAATATTTCGTCCGAGTAAACTCCTCCACATGCTCTAGAAGAAGAGACTTTCGGAAGTAACTCAACAGTTAAACCCACCGTTATTGCAATATAGCCACCACGTTGGCCTTAATTTCTTAAAACCATTAAATACCATTCATAATTAACTCGAAGCTCATTAGTGCAATACGGACAGAGAGGGTAAAAATGCCGCATGGCTGTATCCTACTAGAGGTTTGGAGGCTAGATGCAAGGTTAATGTTAAAAGAAAATTCAGAGTTTTTGGGTGACACGGAGAATATTATAAACCCACATAGCATTTATAGAGCGCTTCAAAGGTCAGAATAATCGCGACGGACTGTCGAATTGATAGGTATGAAGATTCTTTCTTCCCGAGTATTCATGGCTAAAACAGATTCAAAGCGAAACACTTACGTATCTAAATTAAATATTTCTACATTTTCAATAAAAGCAAAGGAATTCTGACTCCTACGAGTGCATTTCGGTCATCCAGGAGACCATCGACAGGAAAAGTTAAAATCTCGTAAACACGTGCGTGCTTTCGTCCGAGTAAACTCCTCTGCATGCTCTCGCAGAAGAAACTTGCGAAAGTACCTCGTGGATGGTCACCTGGAAGACAGAAATTTACACACCGGAATCAAAATTCCTTTGATTTTATTGACAATTTGGATTAACCTTTAATTTATATTTACTTGGCAACTGCTCTCCTCTTGAGAGACACCAATCCACCAGAATACATTCTCATTTCGTCCTCTACCAATTCCTATTTTCTATTCTATGCCTTTCCAATCGCTGGTGTTCTAACGTCCCTAGCCACACACGCCATAGCAGCGGCTTGCAGGGCGTAGATTTTACGTAGCTTTAAAGTGGGCGTAGATAATTATTATAGGACGCTGAAAGCAGAAGGATGGTGTGGGTAGTGTTGAAAGGCTGCAAACACGACAGATGTACAAGTACGTTCACTTGGAGTGCGAATCGGAACGCAGGCGGCGGTTCTCAAGACGCCGGGGGATCCAAGGACCTTTCAATTCGCTCCAATTGCCCGCTCTTCGATAACTGGCAATTGAGTGACGACGGTGGCATCTGAAGAGCCGAAGAAAGGGATTATTCGAATGAAGAGGGAACAGAAAGGGATATCGGTCGCGGCTTACGGAACATGGGAGGAGGATACAGAGGCATCCCACTCGCCCCGCGAACAAAATCGACGTCAACTCAGTTGAGCGTTTGAGAGTTCTCAGAAAGGGCGAACATTAATGCCGCCGCATCAACACTAAACTTTTCTCATTACATCAAAGATTGCCATGAGTCTTAAGGTAGTTTGAACGATAAATCAATTCTCTTAGAATTTGATGAATATGACGTCATTTTAAAGAAAAAAACTCCCATCTTTCCCGTGATATCAAAATATAAACCCCTTTCCGAACTACTTTTCGAGCAATTTGCCTAAAAATATAAGCTGTTTCACATGGGATATATTACGGCTCCAGAGGAAGAAAATTTTAAACATTTGGAACTTTTAATACTTATATTTCGTCAAAAAACTAGCGGTGTGTAGTTTGCTTGTTTTCTCAACTATTTATCAAAAGTAATCAATCACTCACCGCAGTAATTTTTACAGAATTGCAAAAAAAACCTTCTGTTGGAAAGCCGATTTCACCATACGGGCGTGAACAAATGAGTCAAGTTACAGACTTATGTGGTTATATATATTTAATTACTGAGAATTGTTGTCATATTTGACTATATTTTTGCACCACTAATATAAAAACATTTTCTTAAAACTTCTTGCAGATGCTAAAATCAAAAAAATTAAATTCGGGTAGCTTAACTGGTTAGAGCACTCGGCGCGAAATCGAGGTGTCTGGGTTCGAATCCCAGTCCAGGCGAATGATTTTTTCACTGTGAATTTCACACAATTGTAAAGTCGAATATTGTCTCCATTATGACTAGGGAACTATCTCGCTCAAACTATCTTAAGTGTTTTGGTGAGCGTAAGTGGAAATAAAGCTGCTCTTGCATGCACTGATGCGCAAAAGTAATTGCTTTAAAAAGATAAGAGAGGGAGTCATCCCAATTTATGGTTATCCCTGGGTAAGACAAATTAGATCAGCCGATTACCGCGGTACTAAGCAAAAAATTAAGTTGCAAATTCACTAAATAATTATAAAACAACAATCAGCTTCGGATTAAGACTGTTAACGTGCTCACTTACGCCACAATAAAGATAACTTTATGGAGAAAATTTACTTCGCAAATGAACGCGGAGAAGATAACCTATTAAATTTTGATAAAAATGTTGACCTCATTCACAATCTATTCGTGAAATCATACGATAACCTACAACACTCATTCATTATTTTCAAGTATTTTAATATCATTTCAATATCAGTTTTCCACGTAATTTGATCAAGTCCAACTTTGGCCGATAGGGCGTTTCGTATAGTGGCATCATTTCACATCCGAAATAGGATTCATGTGTAGTGCAATACATTCACACATGAGGCAAGAGTGTGTTACAAAGTTGCAAGATCAAATTACACCTGTTCTTTATTTTCTTATAGCAAATTTCAAAACGTACTGCACGATTACTTCGGTTAACCAGGTTATTGTTAGAGAAGTTCAGGTTCCAGAAGAAAATTAATTAATAAAATTTGCAAACTGTGATTATTGGCAGTTGAATTTTATTCTCATTCGCCAATAATGGAACACTAATTAAATGAATTAGGAGAGGGGGAGAAACTTGGATATTAGGTTCCTATCCCGAAGTATCCGGATTTAAATCCAGGGACTCGAAGAGATTTTATCTATGAAATTCCGATCCCTAATTGAGTGCTGAGTGGAGAGGATATACCGACTACAATGAGAAGAAGATTAAATTGGTTCAGCTAACCACCGTAGCCGTTATCATCCGGAAATGACGCGACTGTGCGCTTCTGAGACACATTATTAACCAATTATATTATAGAATAGTAATTATTACCAGTTCTGTTTTTTCATTACTTTGATTCTTTTAACTCACAGTTAAAAAATAAATAAATGATGCAAAATAGCACAATTTAGGATTTCTTCCCCCACGTGATGCCTATCATATCGAAGAGATAAATGTCCACATTTCATCAATCATTTCACGTTGTAACCGCATTAAGGTAAATCAGTTTCAATTTCCGGGATTAAAGTAGCATTTTGGTGACAAGTTTGAAACGCGAAAATGGTCACAGTGGATTGCTAATTCAGCCAGCGCTCAGCGGGACCGAGACGATTCTCTCTGCCGCCGGATGGATGCAGGAAGCGTAGCAGCAGCCCGACTCATCCGCTCAACGGGAGAAGACTATCGGGATTAAAAAAAGGGAGGGGACACTGCCTCGCTCCCCCACGCCCAATCCCATTTCCTCCCCATTTGTTACGTCACCAGACAACGGGAACGGGTCAGAGGAGGTGAATGGCAAGGGATGGGTGGGGAGTCCAGGAAGAGGGGGTGTGAGGGGGACAACAACCCTTGGGTCCCCCCTCCCGCTTCCCCCACCGCGAAAAATAATAGAACAAAGGAATGAAGCAGACAGATCGATCGATTCACAAATATATTCTCTTGTTTCCCCGCGCGGGCACACCGTCACATGATATGTACTTTCATTTTCACTAAAGTAATCAACCGGTAATAAGTTGGTTTTGATGCAAGTCAGAACAAACCCTCCATATTTTTACTCCTGCAGGGCCTTGTCTACCTCTTGTATTTCTTTCTTCATCTCAATGTCAGCGTACGTCTTACCTTTCTTCGTCCCCTCCATAAAACCTATTCTCTTTCTTCCCTTCCCTGCTTTTCCAATATCCTCTCCTCTATTACATCCTTAAATAACCCTTCGCCCTTCATAACCCCCTCCAACAACCTATCTTGTCTCTCCCTAATCTCATCCAGAGTTTCCTTTCCCACCATACAAAGTACTTCTTCGTTTGTATGTCTTTCCGTTAACAGCACTTTCTCAATCCTCCTCCACACCTACATCTCGAACGCCTGCAGCCTATTCTCTTCCTCCCATCTCAGGGCCCACGTCTCAGCCCCATACAAAGCTACACTCCAGGTACCTATTCTAGATTAATTCTGTGGCCATTTATATCCGCGTTGCACAGTGGAGTGCAATCGAAAAAAGCTGGCCAAAACCTCAATTTTTGACATAGGTATTTATTTTTAGCACAGATGGTTAAAAATTCAACTATTAGAATATCCATGTCATATAAATTTGAACCTTTCATTAAATTTATGCAACTCTTAAAAAGCCTGGAATGTACGATTTTGACGAAATATGTCTATTGAAATATTTTTCGTATATATATACAGAATACAACCCTCCGACAGGTTGCTGAACAAATATTAAGAAGTAACGTCGAGTCCAATATTCGAAAAAATCTATTTCGGTATTATTTTGTTTAAATTCCGATAACCGCACCGAAAACTCTAGTCATAACGCGCTTCAATTAAGGAAAAAATAAAATATAATTCTTGTATCATTTCCATTACTGCCCATTTGGTGAGTTCCAACGCATAAAACGATGCACCTAAATGAAATGTGGTGCAAGAATGTTTTAACCCAGTTGAAAAATTAATAAAATGTGAATTCAATGGCCCACGAATACCCCTCCAACCAACTTAAGTGCGCTCATGCATTCCAATCTCAGCATACTTCAACACCTAGAATACAAAGTTCCCACACTCGCAGAACCGATTTCTAGTCCTTTCTATTCATATTGAGCTGTTCCTCCCATTCCTGTTGGTGACGGCCTTCTCAAGAGAGAAGTGGTGGCTGGTAGGAGGTGGGCAGGGACAGATAACATGACGGGCGCCGCGGCAATTGTCGCCTCCGCGGTGCATTGTGGGTCGGTCGAGACGGCGAGCGCGTCGAAAGGCAATTGATGGACGTATTGAGGAGGGGGGGGAGAGGAATCGTTTGATTGGCCGTTGGAGTGACGGGTCCGCGGCTTCTTTTTCCCCGCTGAAATTCAAATCTCTCATCCTCTCTAATTCCCTCCCCCTCGGCGATCTTGCGCTGAATCATTCTCATCACTTCTGCCCCTACTCGACTAGGTTCTCGCGAGTGGCGGGGTTATGAAAGACCTCATTTTATAGAATTTTTTTCAGAAATATCGACTGCCCCTCATTCAAGAAGAGAAGAGTGTTCATTAGAGGAGCGTAAAGAAAATATTATTTACGGTAAAGACACAAAGAAAAGGATAGCATCAACTTTAATATGAAGCGTTATAAGGTTCGGAGACATTAAGTCTATAGGAATGTTGTGTTGATTATAAATTGAATTCAACTGTATCAAGCTCTACAAAAACTTTCCCCATTGCGCACCATTTGATTAATGTATACGTTTTCTAAAGCCCATGCACCTGTATACAAGTGTAAATTGTGTACCTACCGATATATGTTAAAGATACGGCATAAGAAAAATATACTGTTTTTATTCATTTTTCAAAACAACACACACTCTGATGTGTGTTGTTTTTGGCAAGCTATTATCCTACAGGCCAGCTGCATTTTCTCCCGAGAAAAGAAACCTTACAGAGTAAATTTTTAGCGAGATGTGAATAGGACCTATATCTGGTAAACACCACGAGTATACATACTAACTTCAAAGATTACACAGAACCAAAATCAAAGAAAAACAAGAAATATGGCTTATTCTCCACTCAACCATCTATTAACAGATGGGAGCATGAGAAGAAAATGTGGAAAAGGAAGGATGGGAAAAAGGGTTTCGGACCACAGAGGATACGAAGAGCTAAGAGTGCGTTAAAAATAACGAGGGTTTTCAGGAAATTTTAGAGTGGACCCTGTTTTAGAACAAATTAAGGACAAAAGACTCTAGCCCAAGAGATATTAATAAACTGGTAGAGCACCTCATTAATGAATGATTTCACTATCCCACTCCAATAGGAACAGATTTTCATAGGGATGTGTGGAAAATAGATTTAAAAAATGATTAGCCAACTTCATTACTATAATTTTCCACGAATTCCCGGGCTGTACTTTACGGCCCTGAAAAAAGTTATTTCCACGTATTTTAGACATATTACGACTAAAATATAAAAAATGATAAGCAAATCTAAAAGAAAGATATCATTAGCAAAAATGTGTTCACGATAGGCTACAAGTCAGATAATTCGCTATCATTTTCGTAGAAAAGCAAAGTATATTAAACATCCTTTTCACTTTCTTAGGTACTTCCGTAAACTAACAAAAAATCATAGCAATTATTTTATACGCGGAACAGATATCTAATCAACTAGATCTTATCAACGTTCAAGGCTCCCTTGGATAAGATACAATACCGCTGATGCACTGCTGGTGATATACCTACATAAAAACGCACCTGCTACATATTAACACACATTAATGCAGTAACACATGTAACATCCACGTGCCCTAAACCCGTCAGGCTGCCTCATAGCAAGAAACACAGCAATACTCGGGCGTTAATGGGGCAAAACGGGTTTAAGAGACATCATCGAAACTGTTTTAATGAAGAGAGGGCCATTTATTTGAATCATTAGCGACAGTTATTAACAACAGTTAAATTAGTGAATCTCCGATAGGGACACAAAAAGAGGAAAATAGAAATATGACAGTAGTTCTCACTTTGAATTATAGTCACCTGAAATAATAATTATGATGGATTTAGGGTACCTCGATAGTAAAATGAATCAAAAAATTATTTTATTAACATTCCGAATTGTTAGAGAAAAATGTATTCTCTGCTTGATATGAAAAAATAAATTTTTGCATTTCCTCGCTATTTTTTTGCTAACTGAATCTGAAATTGCTCCGTATTTGGAAGAACGAGTGACACATGGGGTCAAAAAATATTTTCCATCAAATGTAAATGCATGTCAGCGATCTCTCGGGATTTACACCGGGTATTTAGGTCCATGGCGGCCAACGTTTCGACGCTAGAGTCGAGCATCGTCCTCGGGGCTCTCTCACATCTGCCCTGAGGACGATGCTCGACTCGAACGTCGAAATGTTGGCCGCCATGGACCTACATCCCGAGAGATCGCTAGCATACATCTTCGCCGGGAAAGCCTGAAATCCTACACGAATGTAAATGCCATTTTCGTGACAACTCCAAAAAAGGGATAAACTGCAAGATAATTGAACGGAAATTAAATGACACCAATCCAGCTTAGGTTTTGAGTTATTGGTAAAGAACTACAGGAGCTGAAGTCAACATTTGTTAACTTAATATGAATGGCGCCATAGTTGGCTCCTGGCTCGGGAATGGGTCGGGTCGGTTATGGCTAAAAAAGTGTTCCTTAAAAAACACGTCCGCCGATACATCTACATATTATCGCTTCATTTTTGCCCTCTGATAGCTAAAGAATGCCACTGTCATGTACATCGCATGATGCAGATCGTCATGTATATCATTCTAAATTCAGAGATTATACGAAATACTCCTTAAAATATTCTCTACAGGTTTTGCTGTTTAATTATTCCATCTCGAGACTTTTAATGAAGACTATTAAGACAATTAAAGAAGTTAATTAATTAATTACAAGACAATTAAAAATCGAAGAAAATATAAATTCACCGGGATATTACCTTAAGAAGCAGGACGAGAAATTGGTGTTTACAAAAATGCCTCACTTGAGTACAAAGTGTAGGCATGAATAAATACCATGAATGATTTCCCCTCTATTAGGGTCTGCTTTTTAAACTTCTGGTTACCTTTAACCACAAGATTACACAGCCTCTACGTTAACCTGGAATTTCAGAGAGAGTATTTACGAAAAAGTTCCACAGACTCAGGCTTGATGTATCGGAACTTCGTCACTATGAAGTCAAACAGAATCGCACTTCTCCTTAAATTGCTTTTTTTCTAGTGGAAATTTTGTGGAAAAATGCGATTCTATTTGATTTCATCATGTAAGTATTTTTTACCCCATAGCATAGAAATACGGAGACCAATATTTAAAAAGACCTCTCCAGATAGGAAATTAGAAAAGGGAAGGACACATTTATGATCCACATGAGCCTATAGATAAAGTAAGTTATACGCTCAATTTCACAAGTGAATAGTTTAATTTAGCTTTCGGAATCGGCTTGCCGCAATAAATTTCAAATCGTATTATATCTCGTCGGGGATATCTCGTTTGATAGGGATTTCTCGGAAAACCCGAGGAGATGGCTATCAGAACCTGATTTCATCTAGTATACAATGCAGGAAACAAAAAAAAAGCATGATATCCGTGAATGATTCTCCGTAGTTCCAAACGCTAAAAATAGTTCAATAAACACCGCAAATAATTTCGCCAAATATTTCTTTCGAATAAGATAAAAGGTGTCGTCGTCTAATGGACGGTACTGGAACAGATTAATGCTCTGATATAATTTTATGCAAGATGAAATAGTTAGTATACAAGCATTTGGATTTTTATTGAGTCTGCGAAAGTTTAAGGAAAATGTTTTTTAAAACAATGGAATCCTTCAAAATGCAATTTACAGTAATTTTTCCCTGTACAAAATTTTGCGTATTTCAAAGGGATCCCTTTCCCATAGAACCTTCACCAACCATCAACGTAATACAGCGAATACGTAATGGGTATAGATATAATTAATTAAAACCATTGCCCGATAAGTTACCGGAAGTGTTTAAAATTAAAGGGTTGCGTCATTATAATACATTAAGTGCGGAAATGCCTATGTTTTAGAGATTAATGGTTGCGATGACGACCAATGGAAAGAATGAATAATTTACTGCCGTCATAAATTAACATAAATTATATATTGTACTGGAAGGTTCAACAACGGACGAGAGCTTGGATGTACTTATTTCTATGGGGAAATTTTCAAAAATATTCCTCGTTGACGTTATTTTAAAATACGATTGGTGCTCAATTACTGCTACAATATTGAATTTTATAAAAGGGAATTTGTAACTGAGAGAATAGATGGAAAGATATCACAGTGGCTTTACTGGGAAAATGGGTCAGTGTATTAGTCAAGCAAACATAATGTATATCAATATTAATCAAAGTTAACTATAATACACGTTCAGGTTGTAGCTCGAGAACTAAACGAAAACGACCGAGTGAATACAGAGTCCATATTTAAGCGTACTTGACGCTCAGATGAGACGAGGATGAATAATTAAGTACGGGCATAATAAGCGGCTTCGTTCGCAGCCAGGTGATCCATTCTCTGAGGCGATTGCGTCGGATTTCTTGGTTATGATAATAGCAGACGCTATACCTATCCTAAATGATGCACTAATTAAAAACTATACTGCTAAAGGTGGTGCGCAATTTGTTATTTCTCTCATTTCTATCCTAGACACGTATTTTACACATTCAAATGCACGGTCTTTTTTTAAGATAGGTACAGCTCTGCCTCTGTTACTACCTTAAGAGTCCCGATTTTCCGAGGTTCCGTATCATCCAATGTAGTATACATTTAGTTAGATCAGCGTTATGCATGCCTGGTACTTACATTTCTGGATGCTTTATCAGAATTTCCAATTCTAATTTTATCTGAATCAACAGTTAGTTAGAGGATACCATTCCCGCAGATATTTGTGAGTAAAACACCAAGGAATAATCGGAGAAAAGTAACGAAACTTATCTGAACAAATAGCATATATCTTATGGAGGGTAAGAGAAAGATTTTGTTCTTAGAAATTACTTTTTCAAAGTGATTCAAATATACGTCCGTATTACGGCAAGGCATGAAATTAGGGTGCTTCTTTCATAACATAAATATTACGCATATTTTATGGAATGTAATATTGCCAGCCCTGGTGGCGCCGTGTCCTTGAATGCTACCCCAGGGTCGCGGGTTCGAGTCCCTCCTGGGTGGATTTTTCACCACCCAGGGCATGGTTGCGTGTGTTCGTCTCTCATCGTAGAGAAATGGCTTCTCCGGTGATTTCGGGAAAAATTGAAAATACACGATATACAAGCGTACGATAGACATTCCTAGCGTATTATCCCAGTTTTTGATCATCCGAGGTGGCCTTAGCCCACATCAACTCGGATAATCTAATGCCCATGATTTCATTTAAATGGGTGATGTAAGTACCCATCTTGAGATAAGGAGTACTTTAACCAGAGCGTCGACAGCAGAAGAGGAAATATTCACATCAACTTAAGCTTCAGAAGTGTTGAGCGTCTATGATGTTTCGACTCGCCAGGTGAAGGACCTAACGAAGGAAAGCATTTCGGGCATAAAGGAGGTAACTACTGTCGTTAAAACAATGTGGTTGTATCCACTGGTTTGAAAACACCAGCGGCGCGGCGGTGGGGAAGAGAACGAAATTGTCAGAGGGGGCTGCAAGGAATAATAAGAGAATTAAAGGAGTAGGACACACAGAAAGTGGGGGGGAAGGAAGGGATTCAAAAGGGACAACTCCCAGAGTGTAAGCCTTTGCGGCTCGTCCTTCGTCTTCAGAGGAAGCGTCCCTGGAATACAAATGTAGGAATGATGGGCAGATGGAAGGAAGTGAACAACCCGGACAATGCCGCTGACGCTTCTTGGGTTAAGGTAGTTTGAGCGAGATATTTTCCTAGTCATAATGCTGACCATATTCGAATTATATTATTTTATTTCATCGGCAATAAGAAGTATGAAGTAAATATTGTAACATTAATGGCGCCAAAATATAGTAATGCATGACAAAAACTCATAGTGATTAAATAAATATATATACGTAAGTCTCTAACTTGACTCATTTTAATACTAACACAGTGTTAAAAATTAATGCATGAAAAGTTTTACTCTATTTTCAGTGCAAAAATTCAGTACAATAGTGAGCACATTGAGATGATTTTTTGCGAACACTGTCATGCTTGTTTATAACAGTGAAAATAATTTCGAAGTGTAGCTTGCAGAGCCCACCGAGTATCTATGGATCCCAACAGATACGCATTTCCGTGATTTCACTGTATCATTAAAATATTCTTTAATTGCTTATGTTACTCTTTCGATGTGATTGTCAAGGGATGCGTATAAATCATCAATTTCGGCAAAAACTAACTTTGATTTGCCTTTGAAATTGTAACATTTGGGTCCCCGGGGACCCGAGGTCCGTACTTTTCGTATTAATTATAGTGCAAGAGTTCGGAAGACTAAAGTATTAGCCAGTATATCAACAACCTAACTTCTACAATGAAAAATTGATAAATGAACTTAGGCAATTACAAACAAAAGGCTGAGTTCTCTCAGGTTGACAGTTATAGTGATACGAATATCTCAAGATTGAATAATACAAAGCCCTGAGACAGTAGAGTTCTACTTATTTATTTCAATCAGACATGAATTGTCACTTTTGTGGTTACATTAAAGTATTACTTTATTGCTACCTTTACATTACCAATACGATTTAATGGGAATTAGTATGTTTGGTATTTAGTGTGGAAAAAAAAGACATTGAGAATGTATTTTGGAAATGTAATATTTCTGGTCCCCCGGATATTAAAGATACGAGAGTGTTAATGGTTCCGTAAACCAATGGCCCTTTTTTTATTCAGCGGTAAAAGGCAAAATGAAGAGTGGGCGTCGACTTTATAATTTCGTGCGTCCTGCGGGGCGAGACCGTTTCGGAAAATGACCCACTGACTCGACGCGACGTCCGCACAACTGCTCGCAACAAAGGCCGCGGCGTCGGCTGTCCACGTGCCATCGAGGGAAGCCCCTCCCTGCGTTGCCGTCGCTACGGCGACAGTGGGCCGACCACGGCCCTCAATTCATCGCCACTAAAAGCATTCATGCCCGCCCAGTGGGAGAAGGGTGAGACCAGGAGTCAGAGGAGAGGGAATGTGCTGTTTGCCCCCCCCCCTATGACCTCACCTGACGTCTCTGACTCCCTGATGGAAACCAACCAACGCAAGAGGAGAGAAGGAATTTCGTCGCTGTCTTCGGCAGTCATTGATCCTGAAAATTCATCTACACAGTACCATCACATGGTGAGAATTTTCACCAGCTTGCATTACATCATATCCTAAAAATGTTCTTGAATCTACGACAATTGAGAGTAGTGTTGGGTTTGTGGGGTGATTTGATGGCTTGGTCATTTTGCACCCCTGTACAACTGAAATTACTCATAATAAAGGTTTATAAAAGACTAGATATTTACCTTGTCTGCATTTTAAAAGAGGTATTGAAATAATGAAAAAAGAAATACATTTTATCAAAGAGACCAATGTTGTTTAGGAATAAAATGGCTCGGCTGATAATGCTTGGGCCATCACCTAGATTTAAGTCTAAGTTTCCAACAATATTCGGTCTATTACACTCGTCACAGTATCTGGCATTATCCATCAGGATATAACGGATACTGAGAGTGTAGTTGCAGTCGACTTTTGCTCATTCACCATGAGTTGTTCTTAAACTGATTAAGTTACCAGCCAAAAAAACATGCCCAGTATAAATTAAATAAATAAACCTAGTCTTTATTGGGCAAAATGCGGTCTTCATATACTTTAACAGCTGAGATTCCGGGTTCCATCAGGACTTCAGATCTGAAGATCCTGACTGGAATGCCGAAGAAACAATCGTCAACCAAGAACGACCACTGCGGAAAGCAACAGGAGACCCTCAAGGCACTGCAAATTCCTACGTAACAACTTCATAGACCCCCTCTTACACTTGACTCATTTTACTTCAAGTGAACACCCATGTCCTGAGTGTTGCTAGCGAGTGGGGACTCGAACCGGCCACCTATGGATTGGCAGGCGAGGAAGTTACGTCTTCACCACAGACGCCCGCCAATACTGTGGACGGGACATAAGGGCAATTTCAAGGAACTGCCAAACTGGCCGCGCAGTAACTTTAACAGAGTCACCCGCTAATGGTCACACAATTATGTGAAATTCACAGAGAACAAAATAATTCGACTGGACTGGGATTCGAACCCAGGCTCCTCGATTTCTCTCGGTGCAGAGCACTCGGCGGTACATGTCGGATACCTCTTGTGAAATCGCGGATGCAGACTTTTCTTCTGAATACGATTGAGGGCGAGAAGTAAGAGATAAATATTTCTTGTTGACGTAGCGACGTATATATATATATATAAATGAACAAGAATTTTTTAATTCAATTATCCAATGAACATATATAGAACTTTACTGATGCTTAGGGCTATATTTACTAAAATTTGCTAATGATCGTATTTTTTCTTCACTCACTGCATCGACCTGATAAACAAGTATCACTGATCCACAGTTTAATCAGTTACCTGTTGATTAAAACAGTTGAATATGATTAAAAATTGAGTTGTAACAATAAAATTTTTCTCTGCGCGGATCATGTTTTGCATATCAGTCTTCAAACAAAAACACGCAGATAGAAAGTGGGGACATGGCGGCAGGCCATCCGTCGAGAGAAAAATTATATTTTTTTTGTGGTGAATAAAATTGCGGAAAATGCCTGGGTGAAGCCGAGCCGAGCGGACTCTAATCCTTCGCGCATCGGGCGACTGCGCAGGTTAATCGCCGGCGGGAAGAGCGACACCTGCCGCACACAAACAGACGCGCAAGCCGCCACGCGAGGTACGAGTAGATAAAAAAGTATAGTTATATATGACAAATATTCTCAGTAATTAAAAAAAAAATATCTTAGTTAGTCTCCAACTTGACTCATTTTTTCACGCCGTACGTCTAAAAAGCCTTCAAAACAGAAGCTTATATTTGTGATTCTATACAAATTACTGTGGCGAGTTGATTTTTATAAATATTTGAGAAGGTACACTCCGTTAGTTTTTGACGAAATCTAGGTGTTATAAATCCCTATTTTTTTCAATATTCTCCCTCTAGAGCGCACAGTCGTAATCTATCCCATGTAAACCCGCTTATATTTTTTTGGCAAAGTACTCGACAAGTAGTTCGACAAGGCAAGTTATATATTGATACCTATCATTGGAAATATGAGTTTTATCTTTAAAATGAGGTCAAATTCATCAAATTCTACGTGAAGTGATATCTTGCTCAAACTACCTTAATCACTTACCTACTCAGACTTTAGTATGGCTCGAAACAGTGCTTCGTTGAAAGTTACAAAAAATTAAGCTATTTTGACGTCAAAAAAGTTAACTTCCCGGGGATAGATATTCATATCTGACTCTGTTTTCATAATTTCCTTCAAATTGCTCAACCATTGCATTCCTCTTTTGCTTCAGTTACACTCATAGGACGAACTCGTACCTTCTTTGAACTTATGCTTCAATAACGTTCATACGTTGGCTTTATACACACCCACCTATACTTAAGAGTCCTAATATTCATTTTCTTCCGTCTCATCCATCACATTCATGCATGACTTTCGCAGTCTCACACTCACTATCCAATCCTTCATCCTATATCTTTGCAATTCGGCTCTAATCCATTCCTTCGATGTGTCAGGAACAAATACCTTTCATACATGCCCATACTGGATCATTCATTCCACATTCATCTATCACCCATTGCATTTTTAGTATCGATAAACTGATAAATCTGCTGATGATGCCGACTGTTGGATTAATTCGGTAGTCTTATTTAAATGTGTACAACAAAATTTTTAAAAACATTTCTATCTAGATGTTTCTTTTTCATGATCTCTTTTTTTACTACGTATTTTCTTTTTCTTTCAGGAGATATAGGTCAAATAAGTTGCAATTTGGAAGGAGCCCTGATGAAGCTTATATAAAGATGCGAAACGTTGGCAAAGAGTAATTTTAAAAATTCAACTTATTTGACCTAAATCTCCTGAAAGAAGACAAAGAAGAAAACACATAATAAAAAAAGTTTTTATTATGTATTTCAACGATGAGATTTCTCTGAATTAGTACAACTTCCGGATACTTCCAAAAGTACTGCCATACAGGAGACTTCCAATGGACAAATATCATTCCCTAAAGTAAATAAATAAAATTTAGCAAAGTGTTGAAGATGGTTGTCTATGTTTCCTAGAGGTGAGCACACGGCGTGGACGTTTGGCAAGAGCAATCTCCATAAGACTCACACTGTCATGTTTTTGTGGAACGGACTTTAGTACATCATAAAACGTGAAAAATATCAATTTAACAAACGAGGCCGTCAAAAGCGCCGCCGATGTGATTTCCCTCGCAATCAATAAACTGAGAAATCTGATGACATGCACGGTTGGATGAAAGCGGTCGTTAAATCGAAAATTCTGTGATGATTTACTAATTTTATCTTTTTTTTCCATAACACTGACATGTAACTAACTTTTTACTACTGCCGTATACTTACTGCTAATCTATGTGCCCTCGAATCCATGACTGACTATGTAACGCTGTAAGATTGAGCCACAGTCACGAAAACGCATTTAAGCCCTGTGAACTGCCTGCTTAATCCTATAAGGAAGTGGTAGACCGGTGGTTAAGTAATGGATTGTGTAGTGGAAGGCATGGAGTTCGATGCCTTAGCGTGGTAATTTTTTTTTTCATAGTTTTTTTCGCTTAACTTTTTAGATATTGTGCTTTCTTCACGGTAACTTCCATTAAAAATATTTTTAAGCAATTTCTTTTTCTCTAAATTGATACACTCATTAATTCCGGGGATCAAAAGCGACTTTGATGGAGTTACAGTCACTTAAATTTTAAAATTCCGTTATATTTATCTAAGGGCGTTTTTGCTTGGAAAATTTGCGTTCCTCAAATTAGGAATTTTAATAATTTAGCGAACACAGAATGAAACTCATCCATGGGCGCCTTAGGGGCCTTACAATTAACTAGTACACAAATATCATTCCGAAAATTAGCTTATTTAAAAATAGCGCATTTATGTAAATGGTTTCCTACGTGGCCAATAGAAGTGCACATGGAGCGTAGACTTGGCAACAGCGTTCTCCATGACACCTAGACGTGGAACGGTCTATAGTACATCATAAGAGCGAAAAATATTGAATTTAACAAACTAGGCCGTCAAAAGCACCATGCAACTTCTCAAGGAGCCAATATAACTTCCCATGGAGCGCAGCAGGATGTGACGGCATAGACAGCGGCGCCGCTGTCCATGCCGCCGGCGCCAAGCTATGAAGAGAGAGACTGGAGGTCGCGCTGTTGTTTTCGCCACCGGTACCGACGCGGATTCGCTATAAAACTCGTCCAGGAGAGTGCAACCGTCAACCGGTCACACACGACACGGCTTTTAACCCGGAGGACGCCCCCTTCATCTCCGACGACGCACGCACGCTACACAGGAAGCCCATCGGAGTCCGCCCGTTAACATGCGGTGGATTATACCCAATGCTCCACGGGCCGGAACACACACGGAGAATATCACAATGGGAGCCGATAAAGCACGCAGAGCCACGCCACGAAATCTCATGAGGCGATAACCTGAGCGTGCCACTCGTGCCAGAGCAGACAGCATAATTGAATAAAAAGAAACCTTTTAGACGCTGCGACTCACCAAGGGTATTCGTGGATCATACGTGAATTTTTGTAGCATATTTTCGGCACTCAGTGGGCAAATTAGTAAAGACATTAGATGAAGAATTGCGCTATCGACAGAAGCGCTCAGCAATATGAGGGTGTTGATGACGGAAACCTTGAGTATCAATGCAAAGTAAAGGCTAGTGAACACTTCAATATGGAGTGTAGCGTTGCATGGTCCAGAGGACTGGATTCACGAGCGAACAGGTCGAGAATAGGCTGCAGATGTTTGAGACATGGGTGCAGAGGAGAATGGAGAAAGTGAGGTGGACGGAAAGGATTACACACTAGGAAGTTCTTGGTATGGTGGATGAGGAGAGGAAACTTCTGTATGAGATTGGGAATAAGCAGAGTAGTTGGTTGGAAGTAAAAAGAGGCAATTAGAGGTGAAGGGATGTTAAAGGCCACGATAGAGGGGAATATTGAGTAAGGGGGAAGTAGTAGAAAATAAATTCCTTAGCGTGCGAAAATAAAGAGGGGTTTGAAATTTTATGAATTACGTCCGCGTGCGTAAAGAAATGAATGAAATACGCATGTATATAGCACTTAAATGAATAATACCACATCAATTTGGAGCCGCAGTCCGAGGTGCTGATGTAATTTCGTGTAAACTCTTGTTTTATCTGCATACTTCCAGGGCAGGAGGATAATTACAATGCAAGAGTTATACCCGAACATTTCATAAGTGTTATGAGCTCGTAGAAAAAGTAGTAAATCTTATCGTCGTCATCAACCATCAAATTAATGACATGAAAGCCAGTGGTCAGTGGAAATGCGTATTTCATCACCTATGTCGATGGAGAACGCAAAAACGACTCCCCAGATAGCTTAAGCGGTCGCCTTAATCAACTTTGAAGTATGTGTTAAAAGCACTAAAATGCCAGTTCGGCTATTCCAGCGTGGTATGGGGATGAGGGTGTTCATTGCGATAAAATTGGAGCATAGTGTTGGTCCTCGCGCCTAAGAAGGCGATAAAAGTCTCACCGCGTCCCCTCTAGAGTCGCTCCGTCATAAAAATCTTCTCGTAAAGCGACAAACAGACAGCTTGCACCACGGAGAGTGCGTGGGGACATCTCCGAAGGAAATTTAGCTCGCATTTCTAATGCCCAGATGCAACCGGAAATTCGTCGAACATGAAAGTTCCAGTATCCCCGAGTCGTGTGAACGAGTATCAATCATTGAAAACAGGATAGATAAGTAGATTTATAGAGCTCTGAGATAAGTCCCCTCAGGGCAAATAAAGATATAAAATTAGAACAAAGAAAATTCGTGTGCCATACAGGGATACTAATAAATAATAGGAATCATAAATATAAAGAATGTAGGCTGTTCTGAGCTGTCTCACGTTTTTTATAATGAAAATAAAATAGGGATGAAAACTTAATTTACCATACGAAGTCGGGTTGAGGCTTTTCTCACTTCAATACTTGTATAAATTTATTTTAAATGAGTTTATAGTATTGAATTTTGTTTATTTCTTTTGGTAAAGAGTTCCAGATGGAGATGGCTTTTAACAGGAAAGACGGAGTATATCTTGCTGTCCGGGGTATATTACAATGAAGATAATCTAGATCCCTTTGTGTGACAATGGTTCCGTCAACAGGCTTTTGAGAGAACAAATTTTAAAGATACGGAGGAGATTTGTCAAAAAATAGTTAAAAGAGGAATGAACCAGGCAAATATTTCCACTGGGTGATTATGTTAAGCCATCAAAGCTTTTTGAGATAAGATATGTTCACCTCGGCGAAGGTCATAGATACATCTTATACAATAATGAAGAAGCTGTTTTATTTTCAGCTCGAGTTCCCCGGATATATCTAACTTTACTAAGGAACATTAATCGGATGAAGGTAGATAAATTCACGTAAAATATTATTTATTTGATTTGATTCATTTTCCAGCATTTATTACCAGCCAGAGTTGGCATTAATATTGTATATTTTTTTCAGTAAAACGTAGGTTAACCACGTCTCGTAGAAAAAGATATAAATCCGAAGTCTCATTGTCAACACTTCAAGGCAAACAATTTGAAAAAATAGGCTTGAGTATCGTGCGAAAAGCCTAATCGGAAAAGAAATAGAAATTTGATTCAAAGTCATCAATGAAATTCAAAACACATTTCCTTTACATTATGAATTTTATACGATACTCAAGTACGTTATGTACGATTTGGTAAAAAATTTTTATCATTAAATTTCACCAAACCATTAGTCATCGGCTTTGTTATTTGTAATGTACATTTTGTACTTCGAAGCTGGCCTTAGAATATCTAGAGCTTGATGACTCCTGCAAGTCAAGGTTAAGAGTTGAGATTCCTTATCAAGCCGGCTGGGAGCATTGGACCACACTGACCCGTCAATTTGGCACCCCTGAAGCAGAGAGCATTGTCATAGCCGGCACGCGACGCTTGAACCCTCGTCAAAAAGGTAAAAGGCAGCTAGGTGGTGGACGCGTGGGGGTAAAGAACAGAAGAACAGGCGTCCGGTCAACCGGATGCAGACAGACACCGCCGGAAAAGACAAACGAGGTGAGAAAGAGCCGACGGTCGGTCTCGAACCCACGCTCCCACGGGAATAATGAACGAGGCCCGCATTGATGGGGACGGCTGGGAGGAAATAGATATAGGAGGGAGGGTTTAAGGGGACAATTCATTCATACTTCTCTTTCAGACGTGATAAGACAATGCCTTCGAGGACGTACACAATACATAACATCTACACACTGCCCTGCGAGACGCCGCAGAGGCTTGTGGCAGGGGGTGTTAGGACACCAGCCATGAAATGGAAGGGAAGAAGGAAATGGGGAGGACAGAGGTGAATTGTATGCAAACTAAGACATTATTATTTATTATTAAGACGAGTAAACAAACGAAGACATCATCCATTTTTGTATTGCTATTACAATTGTAATACTGTCGCTAATGTTCAAAGAAAATAGTTATATTAACGTCACGTTGTTTTTGCGATAACCACTAATAATGCGTGGAAAGAAAGGATTTTTGTACCTGTCAGTTCGGCGGGGTATCTCTCTATCAGATCTAAATTTAAAGGGCCGGGTCAGAATAGTTTCCTCCGTGTCGCACAGGAACTTGCCAGATATGAATTTTCCGACTGATCTAACCATAGTACGTTGCCTCCGAGACTCCAAGGGCTCCCAAACTAGTCCTTCCATCAACTTCTTTACACTTCAGTTCGATCGTGGCAGTTTTTAACGAAGCTCGCGGATTTCCTTTGCATTTTATTCACTTCGCGAAATAAATATTTCTGGGAAATCGAGGCTGAAAGCGCTATCCTTGCATTGTACTGCTAGTCGGGCCGAAGCCAGTTAGTACATTTAACGCCTGACTTGGTGACCCTATGAGGTGGTTGCTCACTACAGTCTTATTTGGTCACGTTTCTTCACGTAGATTAATATCAAAGCTCGTTTAAAACACCAAAAGGTAAATGATGGCTGACTCATTAAGCTTCGTTATTTTGGGCAAAATGTCTTGTTTTATAGGTTAGGCTAATTTGCTGCTAAGGTATACTCATGTACTACATTTCCGTTAAAAGCAAACACAATCAGTCGTTAATGGTGTGTACTCCGTCAGAAAACAATTTTCACACACTATCGCAATCGTTTACAGTTTAAAATTTTCAAAATCCCATCAATAATGCCTTAGACGAGATTCATCACATCCTTCTTCAGCACCCGGTGGCTCGTAGGGTAGCATGTATATGTAGACGCATAGACTTTCAAAGAGTTATCGGCAGTCTTACCGTACCTGTCGTCACACGCCTGGAGGTTACTCCGCAGCGTCCTGTTGTGCACATGCTCGAAAGAGTTACCTATGTCGGTCCCATGGTCGGTCCTTTTCTATATCCCGCCGAGTGACGCCAGGGTTACCAACGCGGGCAGAATAATAATCACGCGGTCATTTGTTTAATTCTTAGGTTCGTACCCAAACCATTGAATCCTCGACGGCCGTTAAAAAAAAGAAAGATCGGGGTGCTGGGGGAGAAAAAAAAGACTAACGTGACGCGTTATTTAGCTACGCCTCCGCTGGAAACAATTGAAATGCTGACTGCGCGAGGCGCCTAAGAGGAGAGACACGCATTCATCTCCGACTTTCCAAGAAGAGACTCAACAGGATGAGAGGGGGAGGAGAGGCTGAATGAGCGGAAAGGGAGACTTGTGGTTAATATTATTGTTATGTTGGCATCCCCGGAAGGAGATAAGGGGTCAGTCGAAAGGCATCAAAGTCGGCTTTAGGCCATGTGGCAGTCCAAAGTGCGACACTTGACATAAAAGTGAGCGAATGAGTGTTGTTCATTAATGAGACCCACGACTCGGAGTGAATGAATGAATGGGAGGTCTTTCATGGCGTCATCCCAAGTGCGATTGCATCCCCACGGGACTGGGAGAACCTTCGTGAGGAGATGTCCCGAAGCCGCGGGTGTCAACTGTAAGCCAATGAGGGAGCGCATTGATACAGGAAACGGCATCAAGGGTTCTGCTTACGCATACCTACATTATCTCGCGAGGAATTGCGCATGGACGGCGATACTCCGGTCGTAAACCAAGTCGAAGGGAACGGGTTGTCGTCGAGAATGATGCATTCAGGTCTTTTCCGGGTTCAAATCCCGGAAAGAGTGATTGATCAAACGCAAACTCCGATTCTAGTCTCGATGATGGATGGGAGAGTAAGGCAATCAACTTAGTTTCACCGGAAATGAGGATGTTTCTATAAAATAAATTAAGACTTTTGGCCCTAAAATTCCATAACCATACCGCGCGTCTTCATGCTACACATATATTTTTAATTTCCTGGATTGTATGATTTACTAGTAAGTAGAAAAAATGGCGAAAAATCACTTCCCTTGAGGCACCTTATAAAACTTAAAAGTAATATAGGTTTACTCTCCGGAGCAGACACAGTGACTGCAATCAAAGGTAGGTACTTCTAAAATGTAGCAAGGAAATACGCATTCCAGAAAAGGGTACCTAGTGAATAATTTAATTAAGCATGGTGGGGACAAATTTTGCAGAGTTTAAAAATATGTATATTTAAAAAAATTAGGAATTCACAAGAAAATCTCCCTCGGATCGGATCACGGTGATGACCAGAGAACTGGATTTCCATCCCGAGGGTCCGTCTTCGAATCTCGACAGTTGATTAGGTATTGATTCCTAATTCGGTGCCATTAAAATGCCATTATATAAAGCGTGCAACTCCTATTACCGGATGTGACGCAAAACTGAGGACCCCTTTCTGAGGGCGGCTTTCACGAGGCCAAAGCCGGGATTACGGCGAAAGGTTTCCTGGAGTGACGAAAAAAAGTGGATTTGAATTTTCCGTCGTCTTCCTGTCAAGGAGGAGCGTATTGCGATTGTTTGTTATATCAGCGCCAATAGTCGGCCCTTTTTGAAAACAGTTTTAAATGGTTCGGAAGTAGCTGTTTATTTTTCTGCCATTTTACTGCCGAAATATAAATAATGCGGAAAATTACTGAGAAATATTGCTTCAAGACGATTGGTCATTATCTTTGTTGAAAAGTAAGATGGGTAATCTGGAGATGTAATATTGCAAATATTGAGAAAAAAAGGCTCTCTTATGACTGGCTGACGTTGACGTAGCGTGACGGTAAGATAAGAATTTGACAAGGTTCACTCAACGACCACTCACAGCGCCGTCAACGTCCGGCCATCGTAATAATCCGTGGTAATAATATTCTCCACTACATCACAACTACCTAGATTCGCGAGTGCCACCGTCCGTTAACGTCACGTCAGGAAACGTCGATCGTAATACTTCCTTTAGGTAGCTAGATCGAGATATCGCTACGCATAAAATTCAATCTCGCCTTTCCATTTATACCAGAATATCAATCCCCCTGCCGTGCTTTTTTTTTCGAAATAATTTGCAAAAAATACCAGCCATTTTCCATCGGATATGGCTATGTACTACAGAGAGTTTTAATTTAAAAAATGAGGAATTTCCAACGTATATTTCTCGTCAAAAATGTACTGGTGTGTTAGAAAGTGTGCTTCCTCATGTATTAAAAATTTTATTACTCACCGTAATACTTTTTACAAAATCGCAAAAACATCTACGGTAGTGAAGGCGTTTTAAGAAGACAGCGTGAAAAAATAAGTCTAATTAAAGCCGTAAATATATGCATAGTTAGTTAATTATTGAGAATTTCATTGAATAAAACAAAATATTTGGGCCACAAATATTACAATATTTACTTAATGCCTCTTGAAGCTGCTTAAATTAAGAAATAACATTCGAAATTGGTCTCTATTTTGACTAGAGAAACATTTCGCTCAAACTAACTTAATGCTGTCGGCGCATTTCTCTTCACTTATCCTCCATTCACCAAAACTGTATCTTACATTCGTCTATATCATACTCACATTGTGGGTCAATAATTAATAGTGAAATAGGCGCAGATCCCAAACGCTCTCTTTGTTATGTGTGAAGTGTACTTCAGGCACGGCGAACTTTCGTAGAATAAAACCACATGCAGGTGTCCTCGTGACGGAACTGAGATTATTTCCGAGCATCCCCTTCTCCTATTTAAAATCAATTAATTCCTAGCGTGAATTTTCAAGAGAGAACAGAGAGAATTTTCTCTTTTTATGCTCGAATTTTCACAAAAGAAAATATTTTTTTCGGGAAATAAATCAATACGAACTTGCAATTTTAATATCTTGGAAAACATTCTATTTTCATTGCTATTTCGAGAACTACCAGGTTGGTAAGAGGTTTAATAAACTCAAAAGTAAATTTATTCTTGGCAGAACGTTGAACTTTTCGGGGTCATTATTTAAAGAGCAGAAGAAAGAGGTTTGCTGTATAATTCATGAGTACCCACCCACGCAAAATGAAGGGCGCAACCATAAAGTTCGGAAGAATAATTGTGGGAAGAACAACATGAAGCATTTTTCAAAACACTTTTCCGATAAGCTTCAAGCCGAGGAGAATTTTAAACGAAAACTTTATCAATTTTGAGCACTCTCATTTCTACTACAAAGAAGAGATATCAAGCAGCTTATTCAACATTGGTAACAGGTCATAATAAATATGTTCCTGTTCACGTGATAAGACGAAAAAAACCGTTCTCGAAATTTCTTGTTCCAGTAAATATTACGTAATAATCAAAGACTTGCTAGCAAAAGGCTTAATTTTATACTTATTAGCGATCTTAACTGTGCGACACAGAATGTCAAAAATTGGAACTATGCAGTGCTTCTGATTAAAACAATATGCATAAAATCCTTGAAGATAACCACTAGCCTCATAGCGATGACCTTTGTTCAGCGATCCGAGTTTAAATATTTGTTAACGAGAGAGAAAATCTTATGATTAAGAGAGAGTTTAAACGATATGGGTAAATAAGCTCAACTTTATTGCACAAAAATTTAATTTCATTTAATTTTCACCCCATTTAATTTCTTCATGCTTTTATTTCGTATTTTAAATACAAACTTTCCGAAGCATGGCTGCACCTCAGAACAACCAGACATGATTTTTGTCACAGACAGTACAACGATATGCCTACAACCATACTGTTTTCCATCCTATTACTCATTCTACTTTTTCCCCACAGTGCAATCACGAAGACAGAAGATTGAGGAGCACCCACTAAGGAGGTGCGACAGCCGTAACTAAAATCCAATTTGCATTTCATAATGGATTTTCCTTTTTTTCAACGGGTTTAAAACAGAGATACAGTAAATTTTCGCTACATAAGGACTTAGCTTCCATGTTAATAGAGCGCAATTTATTGCGCACAAGTAATGACTGGTCAGTGCAAAAGATGGAAAACGACGTGAAACGAGCAATGAATTCAAACACCAATGTGTAAAAACAATGAAGAGTCGACCAATGGTTATGGATGGTACCATTACGAAATAAAAATGTTCACGAACAGTTTTTTTGTAACTGTACGACAGACTCCCAAAGAAAATTACGTAATAAAGTATGGTCAGGAGTCTTGCATAAATGAAAACATGGTTATATTCGTTAGCATTGATTTTGTTTACTCCAGATACAGTCAGGCACTTTATTATACAGGTTTGATAAGTACTTGATTTGATTAACATCTCGCCTGCTCAAAATGAAGGTGGAGTCACCCGGTCCTTTAGGAGAGTGACCGTGGGTGTTTTTCCAAACGAGCAATACTCCTACGTACTCAGTGTGCGTCTTTTTATTGAGTTATTGTATGATTAAAGAGTTTTCATTCAATGCATTGATATGCGAATTTTAATGAATTTTGATAACCTTGGACTTTAACGGCTAATGTCGGTTTATTACACTGGCATTACCAGATATATCGGGCATTACGTCCGAGTTATTAAAACTCGTATCAAGAAGATAAATAAAATTATTGTTACCAATTCTTTACTTTCGTATACTGTGAGTACAAAACAATAAACGAAGTAGTGAAGGAATTTCAAGTGCAGTGGAGCAGCAATAAACGGGTCACTACCGATTTGAGAGTAAACATATGATAAGGGCCTTGGATTTTTTAATATAATACTATGAAATGTAATAATTTTCTTTATATCCCACAATACGCGATAAGGATATACCAGCGGTATTCACTTAGACCCAAAGAGTAAGTTCATGTGGCCAGACTTTATTCATTTGCATCACATGCAGATACCACTCAATTGGACATAATGACATTTATAAGCAAATATAAATTATAAATACTTAAGGCTCGAGGAAAGAAATCTCTATGGAAAGAATAATGTAGCCATAATTGCTTGTAGTTACGGGTGCTATACGACAGACGATGACGTAGAACTTAAGTAAGTTTGAGCGAGGTTTTTCTCCAGTCATAGTAGATATCATATTCGAATTTTATTTTTAAATTTAAGTGACTGTAAGAAGCATGGAGTACATTGATAACGAACAAACTTTACGTTCCGTTTTCGACGACATTCATAGAAAAACAAAGCGTTGGCGTTGAAGAATAGTGCTTAAAATCATACCGATGCGCAAGTTGAGAAATACAGTGGTGCACATGAACATAAGACCCGAAAGTGATCGCAATCAAGGAAGCCACATAAGCATTAGAAAAACACGATGCATTGGCCAACCGTCTGATGGAGAAAGCTTTACGTTCGCTCTACTGCGCTGCTAACTTTACAACACAACAGCGAAGTTGCTTTCCGTTAGCTTCATACCCTACGCACTATATGGAACGCACTTCAAAATATATCAGAAGCTTATGCACTGGACGACAAAAGAAATACGATTATCGCAATTGCGACTTTAAATCATGTGTTAATTTTAGCATAGGACGTCAAACAAGGACAATTTTAAGTTTTTAATTGATCTCTGGTATAAAGCATACGTTTTTAAATACGTATTTTTGAACGAATTCGACAACTTATACACACAAAATTCGACCGTCACTATTGTGAACCTAAATAACAAATGGAAAAAAGTTACTCATGCTTTTCTAAAAAACTAAAATAATTTATTAAAAAATCTAAAAAAAGAAATATCTTAACACCGTACTAAAAAGAAAACATATTCTATCAAGTGAATGAAAGTTTAGCCTAGTACT
Organism: Pyrrhosoma nymphula; assembly: GCA_963573305.1. NCBI lineage: Eukaryota > Metazoa > Arthropoda > Insecta > Odonata > Coenagrionidae > Pyrrhosoma > Pyrrhosoma nymphula. The sequence continues at coordinate 54,167,928 of OY754337.1, forward strand.
GGAAATAATTAAATTTAATTCAAGGAAATGAGCCACACAATGGATTACCTATGAACATAAATAAAAAAATAGGTTTTCAACAATATAACATCTTTAAAGTTGTCTAATTATGAAAGACCACAACGAAAAGCATGGAGCGCATTTTCATAATCGATACCTATAAACATAAATTCATTAATATGTAGATTTTGATATTCAATGGAATCGAGAGCTTCAATACCAATACAATTTCTAGAAAATCTTTAAATAAAATAAAGTTAAGGTGCGAAATATAAATGATGACTTGATGCGACGACTCTCTAATAGTCCCTCGGGACGAGAGTCGGATGCTTTACTTCTAATCCACCTCGAATCACAATGTAGGTAGAGTATTTCATTCCATTATTATTATTTAATTATAAATGAAGTGGTAACCATGGATCCATGATTACGAGTTAAAGAAAAGCATGTAATGATGATACCTGCCGCCAGGTTACCCAACGTTTCGCGAGCGCAAACACTTTCATTCAACGCCGTTCGTGTGTGCTCAAGTGCGCTGATGTATTCCGATGTCAACTTCCACTCCTTAAATGGAAAGATCCCAAAATGAGTTCATCGGAAACAAGAGAGGAAAAAATAATCCCCGAGAAATTCCGCGCTTAAAAAGGATCTTCAAATAGCACTCAGGTAGTGATAGAGATTCGATTGAAACATTCCCGTCACTGTCGGGATCTGAGCCTGGTCCCTCGAAATGAAAACCCAGCACTGTAACCCCTTCACCATCCCGATCTCCGACTTAACGCGCATTTCCCTTGACAGCGCTGTGCGACGCGGAAAAAATATAAAAAAACACTAAAACAAAACTTCTGGAGCCTTTAGCTTTTCCGGATGGCTTACCATCCTCAAGGACATTAGGGAGACGCGAAATGGACGCGGAAAAAAAAGGCGCGAGGAATTCTCTCGGAGCGCCAGAGGAACCATTTTGGCGAGAGAGAGAGTTGGACGTCGTTTTGTTTATTAGATGATGATGATGATGTTGCACTGCTCGCCATAATTACAGGGCGCCCTTGGGATGGACTCCGACCTCGGCACTCGTAAAAAAACGGAGAATTCCAAATGGTCCAACGCGACGACGTCCGGGGGGAATATACTTCATGGAAGGGACGTCATTGGGGCCGAGAGATCGGACAAGGCGAAAGGTCAATCCTCTCTCCTGGGCTCTAAATGCGTTGCCCACCCACCCACTCCTTTATACAACTGGGCACGGCCGCCAGGAGATGAGAAAATTTGCATACTTATCCCCTTAAGGAACGGCGCATGCCGGTATATATACCTACTTTATCCTCAAGAATTATGGGAGATCTTTGATAAGAGAACTGGAACCAACAGGAATACTATATACATTTGAAACTACCGAACGTATTCATGACACCTGGTTACCAATCAAGGCTGAAATATGGAGACTTTTAGAATTCCTGCAGGATATATATGGATGAGGTCACAATCTAAATAAGGGTTAGAAAGGAGAGATCTGCATCAACGAAACCAGAGTTTCAAGACCTCAAACTACCATGGTGTGTCTTAGTAAGCACTGAGAAGGTAGAGGTAAGTGAGATGAAGAGCGAAAAGTAGGCAATGTTAAATATATCCTGTGCCATGCATCACTTCTCAGAGCGCGCTGGTCTGTAATATTTTTCACCTGTCGACAAATTTAAATTGTCTCCCTTGCGGCCTAAATCGACTGGCGAGTCTAAAAACCTCATTTTCGACAACATGGCGGCCGCTGCTGAGCTCACCTCACAAAATCACAATTTACATGCGTACTGAGCATTGACATCACTTTAGGTTTCTCATCGTGAAAATGTACGGCTAGTGTGAGAGAATGGCCAAAAAAACATTCACGAAACTCGAAGGAAAACAAAGCCCACCATAGAAATAGGTCGGCGTGCACCAAATACGCCCATTAACGTAACTTTTATCTATAATAGGAATATTAATTATGTGTGCAATAGGTAAAATAAGCGTCCTTAGACGCTAATTTAATATTTGACATCGCCAAAAATGTAGAATGTCGAGAAAAATGAGGCTTATAGACTCGTCAACTATTATGAATGCCGCGGGGGACACAAATTAACGCCAATTGACGGGCAACTGAAGTTAGACTTTCCCACTGGCTACGAAAGAAAATATATACTACCACTACTGGACTAAAAAGAGATGGCTCCGATGTCCAAGATAAATATTTTGTATAATTTTCCAATCTTTCTATCCTTCGAGAGTATGGAATACTCTTTGGAATTGTTTCCTCAAGCAAACCAATAAAATCACACGATGTTTTATGGTGTGGATGCGAATCCTCGTACTTCTAATTTCGGTTTACTCCTATGAATGACTGGAGGGGAGCTCAGACGTTTATGATAAGGTCAATGCTTCACTGACATTTTAAAAGGCGATTGAGCTTTCCATACATTCTCCTGATTTTAAGCATCTGAGCTGACAATTAACCCCGAGGTTTTTTTTAAGTTTTACAATTCTTTTTAACAAACTTTTATAAATCACTATGACATTCCTGACCACGCACAGGTTGAAGGTGAAACAGTGCAATTCTGTCCCCGCACAAAAGCATTTACCCCGACGAAGGCCACTAAATAACTGAATGAGACCGTTGAACAGACTCGTACCTACTGCAAGAATATTTTTTCTCATAATACTATTTACGGCCATAACAGAAACAAAGTGACTCACATGTGCACCAAAAACACATCCCACTAGTCGTCGCATTCCTTCCTATCTTTTTTCGCGATATATTCTCGTATTCTTTTTACATATTTTTTTCATATTTCCTTCCATTATCATAATTTATGGCCAAACAACCCTGCTATAACAGCGACTTTAATTGTTTCAGAAGAAATATTCATGCCTATAGGGTGTTTCAAAGGCTTAGGCCATTTCACACTTTTGTCAATAGTACTCGAATTTACTACATAACATACAAAACAAAGTTTTAAAAACAAATATATCTCGATTATAGTAAAATGGATTATTTATAATTATAAAATACCAGCATAGTTTGAAATTTTGACAACCAGATTTAGACGGTCAGGATCATCTCCATAGCATCCAATCGCAGGATATTTTAAAACAGCCACGCCCGGCTTAGTAGTTTTTGGCACTCGGTTATAAGGTGCGTAGTACTCATTGTCAGACGCCTTGAAAACTGACGGTACTTTACCTTCTATCAAAAGATAGACGTTAGTAAAGGGCTAAAGGCCTATATACTGTTACCTAAATGCAGATGTAGGCACAAGAGGCCATCGTGCCAGTCACCGTATTAAGTCGATCCTCAATTTTGAAAATAGTTAATTACGACAGCATGCGTCATCGCATAAAGCTCCAGCAATCAGCGTAGTCCACAGCCCTTATTGGCAGTCTCGCACATTTTTTGCAAATCACATTAGAAAAATGGCAATTCCCTCCCCTCTTAACTGGGCAGTAAATCGCATTCGACGCACTAATAGGAAAGTGCTTCGTAAAATGTTCTCGGCCCCTTTTAAACGTCCGCCATCGCCGAAGTTCTCACAGTCCATTAAGGACGATGAAAATAAGCCAGAATTATCACCCCACCGGAAACAAATCAATTACGATGGCCGCACCTGGCGCTAATTACCTAGTTCCTCGTTAACATCCAACGAATTCCACGCTCAATTCCTTTCCCACCCCCCTGCCCAAATGAATCGCCCCCGCCACAGTACGATATTTTGCACGGCGAGCTCACGGATTAACGATTAAGCGATAAATCGACTGCTGGGTGCTCGACACTAAATCGTGCAAGAGAAAATCCAGCAAACTAATCTAAATATTCGCCATCATCATTTGGTGTTTTGCCAATTGATTGGGAGGTTATTTGCACATAGTCCATTTCCTACACTCAAAAACTATCATGGGTCATCGTTGTTGAAGTTACTTAAGCTATATTGGAACTTAGACTTGTTAACTTCGTGCCTGTAGCTTGTTCTCGCAAATACCTATCTTGAAATTCAGTTTAAAATTTAACTTGTAAAGTATTAATCCGTTTCCTGGATTCAGAATCTTTCGAAAAGAAGTAAAAATTAATTTTTTTGCTGGAAGTGCCGGCCTTAGCATAAATGTTTCTACTATATTGTCCCTTGAATTATGTAATCTGTGCTACGCTGCATATCTTATCGAATTGTAACAGATCGTGTTTCGAGACTAAGTTAGTACCTGAAGGCCAAAGCAGTTGATGAAATAAGCTCATATATTGAGAAGTTCGTGTTTTGAGCAGTTAGCAAAATGAGGTCCATTATACTACATAAAACGCATCTTCGATCGTTCCACGAATGTTTTTTCTTGTTCTTCAGTTTTCCGCGATTTTTAATAATCTTCTTTTGATTATTTTCGGGATTCAAACGCGATGGATCCCGAAAATAAAATATTTTTTTTACTCAAAAATTTAATTTGCCCAGCACGTGCGATTTGTGATTTCTTTAAGAAATTGACTATTGAAAAATAATCATTCGATACTAATCGGCTCCACGTCTGATATTACGCCCCTTATATAAATTCATATTCCAATTCTATTCCGGTAGGTTATTTAACCAGATATTTCCTTTCCTCTTATTTCCACGGCTGACATTTCTTCATCATTATTATTCTCACGTCAACACTCTTTCCTCGTTCTCGGCCTAAGTGCTCATCTTGCGATTGATTTTAACCTCTTCGTTGGAGGTAAAAGATTTCATTTTTCTTTCTTTTTTAAGTGTTTCAAAATTACTGTACTCGACGCGACCACCCGAGAGATGACGCCACGATCGCAAACGGCGAAGGCGGCTGCGCCAGCGCGCGCGAAACACGGATTAATTAGGGAGACGACGCGTCTATTACTGTACCGGTGGAAGAGGGAATCAAGGAGAGGGAAGAAAAAAACGAGGACGATCACCTTGCGCGATAATTCACGGGTATTAGACGTATGAGGGGAAGGGAGGACGTTGGGGATGGCGGGGCGCGCCCCCTTTGCAAGGGGGTGGGAGGTCAGCAACCCGGGCGCACCAATAATAATTCGCGGAAACTCAAAATACCAACCGGGGGTGGGGGGGCAGGGACGACGCTTGCGCGGTGACGTCACCTGAGTAACGTGATCTTACTTGGGATGTGCTCCTCTTGCCAACCCACTCCCCACGGTGCTGCAGTCGACCTCCCCCTTCCCCTACCCCCACATCCAGACAAAGAAGGCGGGAAGGAAATTAAAACAAACATGGCGAGCCCCGCAAGGAGGCATTGAATGGTAAACACGGCCGGTGTGGGCAGTCAGCATGCACATCAACAATCTTGACGTGCGCAAGAGATGAGCAAACAGGAAATCGACGGAGTAGCAGCAAACTACAGTAAATATGTACGGGCTTGGCATGCGTAATGTACTCAGCACATACAATTACATGCAATGCATATTATTAAAGATATAACTTACTTTTCCACAAAATTTTATAGGTATATACGACGCGTTTCACTATTATACGGCATTGTCACGTATAAGAACGGTAGGGAGCAAGGGTATCTGTATACATGTATACAAAACTCTACTTGGGTAGGTTTGAGTTTAAATACCAAGGTACCAATTTCTTTGGTATACCTTGGTATCTAAACTCAATCCCCATCTCAACGGATAGTTTTGAGTATATACATGTAAATGTAGCGTTTGCAACCAGACGTTGCCGTATCACGGTGAAACGCGTCGTACCGATGAAATTTACGTGGGTAAGTACGTTTTGTCCTTTAACGATATAGATATATAGATTCAACTTCCACGAGGTGAACCCTAAGCAGTTGAGTTAATTACCTGAAAAATACGTATGCCATTTTCTTTTGATATAACCGAGAACAAGAATCTGAACTGATTTATCTGTAAACAATTAAATATTTCAGTGTTACCCGTGGTGAGTTATACGAGGTCATTCAGGGTGCAATAGGACGTAGATTTTTCATTAAAGCAACTATAACATTTCATAAATGCACTAAGTGTCTAAAACAACTGTTATCAGAAGCAGTTTTGTTAGCCCATCAAGGATTTGAATTTCTTTCACCAGTCCTACCATAGAAGGAAATAAAGTAAAAAAATGCCAAGAACAGATATTTAGTTTACCAAAGTGCATTCTGAAAGGCTAAAAAGAAATAAAATTTAGAAAGGTAAAATAAAAGAAGTAGTTTTATGGACGATTTGTCACGAAAATGACAAATCTGCAATTAAAGGAGTTACGATAAGGCCTTGATTTTCAAGTTACGGAAGGATTAAATCACTCTCCGGGGTAGCAGCCCGTCAATAGAACAAAAATTAATAATAATTTGTGTGTAATGTTGTTCGCCGTTCACCTTACGTAAACAATACAAATACAAACGAATTATGCACTCCAAATTTAAAATTTGTTTACCGTGCCCCGTATCGCTAGCTATTGCATAAACAAAAGAGAAAACAGTACCTGTAATTACTTAAAAGTAACGATTACTTACAGGATAATGAACGGGTCATATCAACTACCCAGAAGTAACTATTAAGCCCATCACTGGAATCTCTTCTCGATTCTGCTCCATAGACTCTAAGCCAAGTAGATACATAGAAGCCAACAAACGAATCACCGCGTTTGTTTATAATGCATTCCGCTTCGTTCGTCTCACTTGCACCAGAGCCAGTGCACATCCCCCGTGGGAATGTTTGCGACTTGCGGGAAAGTAAGACAAACAACGATATCGACGGGATTCCCTTCCCAGGCTCCCTTGCGGCCGAACGATGAGGAAGCAGGCACATGGGACGCTCACGACCATCTGTGCAGCCATTCGCCTCAGATATTGACTCATAAAAACATAAGTTTAGAACATTACACTGGATTAGACCTCTAGATTCCCAAACATATTTATCACCAGAAAACTAAGTGTCGAGAAAAATAAGTGAAGGCCATAAAATTACAGAACACTACCAAATGCTGACCGCAATAAAGTGTGACCCGACACCTTAATACACTTTAAAAGGGATGTGTAATCAATCATGTGTAAGGGATGTGTATGTGTTGCTACCTTCATTAATGTATCAATGAATAGGACAGCAGAGATGTACTGCTGAAAAATATTTTAGTTTCAGGCATCAGGTACTTATAAATTATAGAAGTGATCGGTCTGACATGAGGTCCATTAAGGCAAATAACCAGTAATGTAAAGAGAAAATCCTAGCACTATGACTCACATGCAAAGGAACAGTCTTATGTCGTGTACAGGACAAACTTTTCCTGCTTGTTTTTTGTTTTAAACCACAATTACCCTGGTTAAAAAAATGAGATTAATTCGAAAGCGGAAAAATTCAAAAATTTAAGGCTGTTTTTAACATTCAAAGGGGATTAATTACTACAAGAAATACAGCGAGATGATAAGAATTCGGTCCCGTTAAAATTCAGGTCACATTCGTCTTATCCCTATTCCAATTCCTATTTCCTGATCCCTCCCTTGCTCATGGTTGGTGTCCTAACACCCCCTACTACACGTCCTTGAGGAGTCTTACAGTGTAGTAGGTATGTAGTTGTAGAGACCAAAATATCGCAAGTGGTTATAATATTAGGAAACATTCTCATTTGTTCTCATATTAGGAACATTCGCCGCTTTCGGAGTCTCGTAAGACCTCCAATGGACGCAGAGAAGAGATCCGTAAATTAATTCCAAGGAAGAAGTTTGATACGATCGCGAGAGAGAAGAAATTAAATTGATTGTGTACTTCCTCACCCTGGGTGTCTTCTTATCTCTAGATTTTTTCCGCGCACTTTTTTTGCCTTTCATAAGATCGTCTCTCATAATTTAATCCCGGATTCCTTTTGATGAATGTGCTGGAGATTTTTCTCCCCTGCTTGTAAAAAAAATACCAGCATCTCCTCATCTGCCTCGGCGTGCACAGCTACTTTTTACTACCGGCCAAATCGAATTTATTACATGGAATTCATGCTACCAAATGATACTGCAGAAGTCTTTCATACCGCCACGAATTTAATCAAATAAATACGCGATAATGCATCGAAATTTACAGGTAAAAGTTTCCGTAGAGCAACGTATGTAGGGAGAAGGAGAAACAACAAATATCTGTAACTGGGCGACGAACTCCAATTTTAGAGTTTAAACTCCAGTTAGATTAGCTCGCTCCCTGACCATTTCATTCATTTCTCAAGCCCTTACTCCAGCACATAAATGATGATGATAGTGCCAGGATTTCCTAGTAAGAAGTACGCTTTGCTGATGGTTTTACGTGAATAAAGATATAAATATGGACTAGCCCTGCGAGTAGAATTCACAGTCAACCTTTTTGATTTAGCTACTTTTAATCAATGTTTTTTTAAATAAGCTTCTGGATCCGTGTGCTTTCATAGTATTTTCTTACCTTAGTTTTTTCTTCGTTTGCTTAGTATCTTTAACTCACCATAATATTCTGTACATTAGTTTTATAGTTAAGCTTTAGTAATGGATATGCGGGTCCTACTTAATACGTGAGGGTTGATTTTTGGCTTCCAGCTGGTAAGAATGGTAATTTTCTGGGACTGGTACATCAAAACTCCAACTTTTTCTCCAAAATTTTCCGGTATGAGCTGTTCTTAAATCTTAAGAGGCTCTTAAAATCAACTGACGAAACAAATTACTTCTTAATGAACTCTCATATATATGCGATTTTAAACTCACCATGTCATGGTCCCACATCACCATTTAATTCGTCAGTGCTTTGTATTACTCCCTTAATTTATGGACACTCACCTGCAAAAAGAAGAAAAATTCACGTCAAAAACTTCAAATAGCATTAAAAATAATGATATATGTACATTATCAAATTATTTTGCTTAATATAAACATATTGTTAATGTAAGATTAATTAGATTTTGATCCATATCGAATAAAGATTTACTTTAAGATGGTCATACTTGCAATCGGAAGGATATAATTCCCCAAATGATAAAATAACCGAAGGATTATCAGAGATCCACTACATTTTTTCGCACAGCAAAAAGACTTGATGTGTGGCTCTTTATTTAGAGCACCCCCAAATATGGAGCAATAGTAGAGAAAGGAATCATGATTGCAAATATTTAAAATTAAAAGTCATCTACCTATCTCATGGTTTAAAACAATAAACTATCAGCTGCGCTAAATTGGCGGCTCAGAAAATGATGAATAGGTATTTGATTGAGTTTGACTCTAAGATATGTTTCATAAGTTGAAGTGACACACGTTTATGGACCACTGCACTTCTTCACACGCGTGACTTCTGCCATTGGTCGATCAAAGAACCTTGGTACTTAATCAAAAATGCACACCTTCTGGAGAAAAGTAAATATAGGGCTTTTATCAGCAGAGTATATAATGTTTTATCGGAAAAAATATTATACTTACTTTGGTTTAACTATTTGATAAAATGTCGTTATTATATATATGCCATTTCATTGTATATGTATTAATGTATTTTTTATTTCTGGATCAATTTGCATTTTTCAATGTACTCACTCTGGGATGGTAGCTTAACACAGGCCTCACGTTTAAAGCTAGCTAAAGCTCACAAATAAAAACTATTTTTTTCTACTGTAACCTCATTGGAATGAGCGATAAAAAATATATATCTTCCTACTTATCTTAGGTAGAGATATTTTTTAGCGGCCGAAACTTAAAGCTACACATTCGCCATTTAATTATCAGGGTCCCAAACCGCTTCCAGTTAATTTCTTCGAGGAATTAAATGAGGAACTATGTCTCATCAGCCCATCTGTATTCCACATCCCTTCACTCATACTTCAAACGCAACATCCCTCCATTTCCATTCAAAGGACTTCCAGCCTCCACGAGCGGAGGAAACTCAATCGCGAGTCGGAGGGATGGACGAAGATAAATGGATGAGATTCATGGGGGATAAGCTCGCTTGCTCATTCGCCTCGAAGTGGGACGCCTCCCGCGGTTGAAGGGCGAGACGAAGCGCCAGTAAAAAAGTCCATTTCCATTCACGTCTTCACTGCAACTAGGCAAACTACTGTACTGTCCTTGTATACATTTCATCCAGAGAGGATTGGGGGCAAAGGGCACTAGGACAGATAAATAAAAATCCTGCCGCGGCAGGAGGCCTGGGAACGTACTGGCCTGGCAACCAATAGGTCATGCGTTCGAATCCCGTCTCAGGCACTCCCACCTTGTTTCGGACTGAATAGTGAAAAGAAAACATGGTTGGATTCATATTTTTGTGAGCTCAGATCTACGGTATTTCGTCCGGGTCTTCCATTAAACCTGCAGGCGTATCGCTGTTTCATCCCCTGCTGCATTATTCCAGGCAAAATTAGTTCGGAGAATGTTTCGAGTTAGCGTTGAAATCAAAACTTCGTCTGAAGAATAATATAACTATAAGCACCAATGGAATCATCATATAGACCAGGAATATGCAAAACCTTCCTATTCCGAATTCGAATTGAAATCTTTGAATATGGTCATTAGTATTTTAAAACTAGTTTTTTGTGTTGACCACTGTTTCAACTGCTAAGAGTTATTTTCAAGACATGGAACTGAGAACATGAAACTGGAAGACTGAGGAAAATATGAGAAATTTTGAGAAGAAAATATATATATGTAATCGAATGGAAATAATAAGAGTATTCTTTTCACAATGATTATATTCCACGAGGTAGATCATATATCTTGGGTTAAATGTTCCGAATAATCATAGCTAAGACACAACTCTACATGCAAACAACACAATAACAAATTCAGATAGGTACATACCATCACAGCATACTGCTGCAATACTTTTCCATTCTATCCAAGGCTTCCGAGAAAATGATAAGCAAAACATATAAGTGCAAGTCTTCATTTGAGGAGGCCACTAACGTCAGCAGTAATTGAATTCCATGTTACCTTCGTAGTAGTGACATATATTACCTATCAGTACCTCTGCAGAGCTTCTATATTTCCACGAAGACGATCATTTTTTTTACATGCCAGCCATTGAGGAGAATCACATAACACCATTAGTTATCTATAAATACTACCTAGTGATGCCAACGTTTTGCTAGAAGAGAATATTTCCCTTTACCAACGCAGAAAAAATGGGATCCTACGACGTTTATGGGCTATCTATTTGTAATGCATCCGAAAAATTATAAAAGCACTTCATGAGCAGAAATACAGCACTCGAGAGACAATTAAGGAAATATGGTGATATGATAGGCCTTGAGATGAACAACGAAATGTGATTATTTCCTGATTTTCCAGCCTCAAATTTTAATACAAACTTACAGAGGTTACCACATCAATGGCACCTCTTTCAATGCGCACGTAGTTGAACACCTAAATTAATTGGGAACAGTTTCTAGTAATACCATTAATGCTGCAAATGAACAAGGGACTATAAACCAGCTCGGAAGCTGATCAGGTTCATGTTAAATGGAATCGTAGCTCACGACTGCGACTAGACAGCAAAATGAAAGAGGCTTTTAAAAGCGGCCGAGTTTCTCCTACTAGACGGCTGATTGCTTGGGAATAGATTATATTTCTGGAGCGCGAAGCAAAGGAACATCCGTTTCGTAACACAGGACCCACGTTTCTCAACTTGCCACGCCTCCCTGACTTCGTTTTGGAGTTCAAAAAGCGCCGGCAAGACATCGTGTGGTGGCCATGGCCCCTGTCCAACGAAAACACCAATGGCCGTGATCCAGGGAGCCGGTGAATGCGACAAAGCCATTGGAGCTTTCTTGCCAATTGGATGATCTCTTAAACGGGGCAGTACGTTCGATCAATCCTAAAAAAAACTGGGCTAAAATATGACCCCTCAGCTGATGTGAATTTAGGAGTCCCAATTCCATGGCATCGCTTTTCTGTCCCATTAGTGCTAGACAGACACCCACTGAAATAAAAGCGGGTATCCTACGCTCCATAACTTTGAGAAAATCTCGCCGAATCGAGAAATAGGTTTGGATTGGATTGATACTAATTTGGATTGAATATTTAAAACTACAGTCCGATGTCAGCACATATTGTTCTATCGTGAGAAGAAATAAAACGATTCAAGGATGCTCAGTTAGCACTAATATAAAATACGAGGAAGAATTTTCATCGCTTATCGTACTCCTTGGATGTTCGATAAGAGGGGAAGGGGTACGGCGAGGCCGACAGGCTTAATGCATGGGACGAATGACGTATGTTCATGCAAAGAATGGAATTGTGAGAGTACACAAGGGCCTACGGCTACAAAGGGTAAGTACATATTATAGATCTACTTTCTTCCATCCACACCTACATTAACCAGTAGATTACCTCTAGTAAATAATAATTATATTTCTTATGCATATCAAAATAAGTTTTTGAGGTTATTTATGTGTTTTTAGAACGGATATATTCTTAAGAGCTGTTAATTTACATTACGGTAAACGTAGGTAAAGATGTCCCATGTGTCACCCATTCTCGCATTCAACACATTATGATTTCAAGTTAAACTCAATTTGCGAAAAAATATCCTAGAAAGGTATGAATGTGTTGAACATATCCAGCAGAGGAATTTTTCATGATGTAGGATTTTTAAGGAGTTTTTGATTTAGAAGATAATAATTAAATGAAATTTAAGTAATTCTACGATGGAACCATATTGAGTCAAGAGCGCCACTTCATCCTTGTTAATGATTTCATTATAGCTCGGCGAACTCAATGAAGGAAATTGGCTATCTTCAGTCAAAATTTAAAAACCGGGGATGTTTGCACAAACTCTACGGCGGCCTTGGATTCGTGGGCATCGTACAAGGGAGCAGCATGCAAGCGCACTTGAATATAAAGACCGCAGCCAGGCTTCGTTCCGTGCCATCTGAAAAACGCTTATTCTTTCCTCATCTTCTTTGACGGAAGGTATATAAGTAAACTCCACAGGTCAAGGGCTAGGTGAGGGGAATAATGGAAGCATATTTGTTATGGGATAGTGGAAAAGCCTGGCTCGGATAGCGAAAAGGGAGACTTGCCGAGTGCAGCGTATAATGAATGCAGTTTGTATGGCTGAGGGTGGTATGAGTCACCGATCTCTCGTTTCTTTTCAACCTAAAAAAATACTAATCATACACAACAACAACTGCAGAATGAAAAAAGGGGGGATAGCTTACGTAGGTGGGTAAACCACAGGCGAATTTTTGGGAGGAGGACAAAGGCCTGGTCGATGGTGGAGGGTGGAAATACATTCGGAACCGAGCTATAATAGCCTCGATTATGAAGCTCGAATAGGAGGAGGCTGTGTGGGTTTTCGCCGGCGAGTATTTTTTTAGGGGGTGAACAAATTTCTCCATGCCTCCCCACCCTCAAAGAGGGTGGTGAACTATGGGGAAAGGTGTATGGGGGAGGGTGGGGTGATGGAGGGAGGGTTGAGCGGCTGGGACCAACAATTGAGCGACGCAGGGCGCATGAGCATCTGGTTCGCATGCGTTGCATTGTGCGTGCACTGGTGACTGACTGTGTGAGGGGATGGGGAAAAGAGGATGGGAAGCATTTGGGTGTCTCGGAAGAGCTCGGGAAGGTCTCGGGCGAAACAGATATGGGGTCACGAGACAGAAAGTTTCAATGTTGAACGGAATAACACTGCGAAATTAACCGAAGTTGACCGCAACGTTGATTGACAACCTTTATGTGCAACTATTTATATGTAACATTCTTTGTTCCCTACCAAGATGTCTCTCAAATTTTACCGATTTGGAGCTTTATGTTAATGCTTTCATACCTTTCCAGGTATTTTTATATACTTTTTAATTTCATTTTTTTCACTTCTGCATGGGATGCTAATTCTAAAATATTTATTATATTGCCGTATTTAAAAAAAATAATTTTCGCATACTCTGCATGTTATCATGACTGAATTTTTAACAAATGATCCAATTTATGTATGAGTACATTGCTTATCCCGCACGAGTAGAATGCACAATGCAAGCCGGATTGCAAGTAAAATCTTCTTCCACACATGATACGTAATTTAACTTTATTACATTACTTATATATTACTTATTATATAACTTAAGCAGTACATTCAGTTGAATAGCTAATAATTGTATGATATAGCGTTTGATATTTATTCCATGGTTGGTGTAGAGTCACCCCCTGCCACACACGATTGAGGTGGTATGCAGGGAACCACGTGGATAAAAGTAATAATATTATAATAATAAAGTCGTACTACTCCCAACTAGTAGGTAAATGAAAAGAAAAATCCCTATTAAAGTTTACATGCCGTTTTTCATCCAGCAGACCTTCCAAAAGCTCCCTTATCCCATACTTTTATATCCTACCCTCCATCCCCATTAATAATCTAAAATAAAATTTAAATAAAATATAGATTTATTGCCAAAAGCATAAAAATCGTTTAGATGAACGAAAACAAAACTTCTGCCTCAACCTTCATGAACAACTGCCACTGAAACTTTATAATTAATATTTTCAATAGATAGTGAGGCTAATTATTTGATTTGCTCACTAATGCTTTCGTCTCAATTTATTAGTTAGTACTAACAGCTCATCTCACGTGCTTCCAGTATCACTCTCGTATCTCTGCGTATTTAAGCAGTTGGAAAATAGAAAAGAATTCGTAGTTTCCTTAACATTGGCAGCTAATAGCGTAGTGCATGTTGGTGAAATTTCACCTCCTGACAGATATATTCAGGTATATATTGCATTCAGGTATGCAAGCTCTTTGCTTATTATTTAATAGTCGCAGTTTAAATAACTTTCGTAGGATATATAGTGTATAGCATGTTGATGAAAACGCACAGCCTGCCACAAACTCTTGAAGTGGATTTCTGAGTAATACGCAGATGAAATAAACGTTTCCCGAAATGATTTGTAGGACAATCATATTGATAATCAATGAGACTAACTTTTAATTTTTCACAATATTTAGTCAATAAAAAATTCACTACGCGTTTAGAAATTTTCACGCCATTCTCAGGTAGATGAGCAACTTGGCAACATCGCTCTTTCGGGGTGGGCGACAACTGAAAGGGAAAATTAAGGGGAAGGATGACGAATCGCCTGGCTGTGTAATCCCTGACCCTTCAAACGAGCACGCGGTCCAACAATGAAGAGGAGGGCCCTCCAGAACGATCGAGAGTTTCGTACGAGAGAAAAAGTCAGGCGTGCCGCAGAAGTGCTTGGAGTACGCGCAAACAAGTGGTCCAGTTCAATGATGCTCCTATTCCTGCCCTCTTGTTTACGCTCTGGGTGGCAACGACGCAACGCGGAAGCATTTGTTTTTCCGCATCTGATGTTGAGGGCTTCAATCCGGTGGAGTGGAGCCTGTTCTGCGCAATGCACGCCCCCAAGGAGGAGTTAAAAATGATTTCATTGCTCAATCGTGCATCCAGACGAGTATGCATTATCTCAACCGCTACTTCCATTCCACCTTGCCTACCTTCTAAGGAGTAGTGAATGTTTTCACCAAGAATAGAGACGCTATTTGCTGAAAAACTGACTGAAGAGCTGAGTCTATATGTGCGTAAAAGAGTGATTCACTTGTAGTTAAATCCATCGAATATCAAAATTATCATCATTAGAGTATTTCTAAATAATTAATAATATCGGCCATCAAATTATAAAATCACAGCATTTTTAGAAAAGCCGGCAGGAGCATTCTTGTCTCGATTTGAAATTAACCCAGCATAATAATCAGAAACTACGCTAGTCTGCCATAATCTCTATTTTTTCATGTTACCAATTGGAAGAACGAATAGGTTTTGGATAGCATTATCAGCGATTAGTTTTCAATGGATGCCTTAGTAGCTTAGACTCAGAACTGTACTTAGTCGAAACTATGTAGAATTTGGCCGACTTTTCTTCATTGGCATCATAGCTAAAATGCAACAGAAAAAAATGGTGGAAAAGAATAAAAGATAATGGACAAAGAGCTAGAATATTTTGGGAAAATAATAAGACTTTTTGTATAAAAAAGAAGGCTTGACCTAATAGCCAAGGAAAAAACCTCTCATCATCCCTTGATAAAACCTTAAAAATGTTGACTTGGAGGAGGACGTATGCACCAATAAGATTTGATTCGGTTCTGGATCATAACTCACAACCCTCGTCGTAAACAACACGAGAAATTTTATGTGTTGAGATAACTGTGTCTTGTGATAACTGTAAAGGAGGTTTTACAATGCCTGGTTAAAATTAGCCAGAAGCTGGAGTAGGTTTTCCATAATTTGATTTTAACTGAGAGTCCGGGATATGAATATTGTATCAGGCTGTTGGTTAGTTAATAGAATAGCGTCTCAACTTCGTTTTTCATACCGAGAAAATATTCAAACTGAGATAATAAAATCAGGCCGAAGAGAGTTCATGCGATATCGCAAGAAGGTACCTATTCGAATAAACCTGAGCACAAAGTTACCTTTTTGACCATATGGTCAACTTGAAACTGATATTTCCAAATAATAATATAAATACCTCATTGGGTCGTTCCATCCTTGAATCAGACTCGAGGGCAAAATAGATCAAGATTATATGGGCAAGAGAAGGGTCGGACGGAAGGAGCAGTTAGGGATTTTAAATAGGCGCAAGGGTTGTTCCGCAGTGCGAAATATTCCCATCAGCTGCTAATAAACACCCATTTAAACCTACCTTCACACCGCACTCTTTAGTATTACACCTCTCGGCGATCGAAGCTCCCCGCCTCAAGAGGGGCCGGTAAAAGGGCGCTTGGAAATAGAAACACCGTCTTTCTTACGCAGATAGCCATTTCCGTGGCTAGCACTTGAAGAGGATAGTGAGCTATGGGGTGGAGAGAGGGTGGTGAATATAATAGCGGCCACACTACATTTTAGCGTACTTACAGCGCTCATTTCTTTGTAATAGGAGAAAAGAGGAAGAGAATAGGCTGCTGGATTTTGAGAGACGGATGAGGAGAAGAATGTGCAATGGACGGAAAGGAAGACGAAATAGGAAGAGCTTGTTAAGTAAGGTGAGGAGATGAAACTTCTGGAGGAGATCAGGAGGAGGCAGACTACGTGGTTGGAAGAGGTGATGATGGAGGAAGGGATGCTGAAGGCCGAAATAGAGGGAAGGATGTTGGATGATCGGGGAAGAGGAAGAAAGAGAATATACATTATGAAGACAGGTAGTATTTTATCTGTTATTTGGGCCACTGTAAATTGGCAACTGTGCTGTATGTGGACATTTTCAAATAAAATAACATAGTGCGTATGGTGGGATGAAGAAAGAAATTGTGTAGGGTGATAGGGACGTGCGACTGTAAAAATTTAGAGGATTATTTCTTCCTTCCATTTAAGTGCACCTTAAACTGTATATTACCCTAATAATGATAATTGTTTTATTTTAAGGCAAAGATCCTCTCAATTCAATGTAATACATATGCTTGTTAACAAATAAACACAGTTAAGGGACATAAAATAAATTTTCATTATTATATGTATCAAACAAAAAGAGCAGTAATTCTATATAAATATCAAAAAATAATTCCCCGACAACTTGCAGTCATCCATAACGTTTACGTCGCAAAGTTATTTATTTCTGTATTTCACTGTGAGATGCATCAGCGATAAAAGCAGGAGTGATAGGGTTAAGAATGAGTGGGTCATAAATAAATGTGGAATGGATGATCCGGTATTGGACATGAATGAAAAGAGCGTGCTCCATTAATTTGGCAATGTCGAGAGAAAAGATTAGGATCGAAGAACCAAGTATACTTATGATAGAGGAGTATATAAGGCACAGCGCAGATATTATAAGCTTCAATTCGATGTGCAACTGAGTGACATAGCGAGTGAGATAGTGATAAAGCAATCTAATTCTTAAGATATTATTCTTCAAACTCGGTTTAAATAATTTTGAAACGGACAGTATTTCCACGCTACGTACATGCCATTTCACATAGGTTATGTCTGTTTGAAATGTTACCTTGAGACTAACAGTATATCTACTGGGCTGAAAATAAAAACGTTTGATTTTCCTCTGCGGCAAGATTATCTCATCCGGCACACCCCCGTGGTGAGTCACTGTGTCAACCTCGGTAGGAATCCTCTGCAACTGTTTGAGAAGAAGCACGGCCGCCGGCGAATAGAATATTCACGCCAACTCCCAAAGGATAATGAGGAGAGGGAAAAAAAAAAGAATGGGGGAAAGGGAAAATCGTCGGCTCGATGAAACGAAAACTGTTTTGTGCGCTTTCGCGGTGTGGGAACATCGAGGATCAAGAGAGAGAGGGCCCCAGGTGCGGTCACGCGCTGGCTCGGATCCCCCGCAGTGAGGGGTGGGCGGGCAGGCAAGAGAACGCCCATCCTACTGAGGGGGGGGGGATGAGGGCAAAAGGGTATAAGGGGAAGGGACGAAAGACCTTCGAAAGCCCTTGATAGCGGACAAAAGAGCAATTTTTGCCAGATGGGAAGAAGGCTATGGAAAATAAGTTTGATAACGGCAGTGAGACGAGATGATGTGTGATGCGACGATACATAAAAAACAATGCGATATATTTTTCAATAGAAAAGAGCCTATATGTAATTAATAAAAGGAAGAAACATCAAACATTGATAATTATTGAAATTTGATTATATTGGTAATAGTGTCTCGTTTTCTGTCTGAACTACGAGGTTAAAAACTGCTGATATGAAGATAGAATCGATGAGAGGACGATATTTTTTGATACGGCGATATTTTTTATCACCGTATAGAATAATATTTTTTAAGTTTAGTGAAAAGAAAGATAAGTTTGACCTTCTAGTGTCTAACTACATTTTTTGTGAATTTTAGTCCGCAAGGTAAAATGGGGTACACTGCCGATATGAAGTCAACCTGAAGCTACTGATAATGATGATCAATAAAGCCTATCCTGCAAGGGTTACCCAACAATAATAATTGCATAAGTACTTGAACAACTTCAAATTTTTTAAATCAATTATATACAGTTCGAAATAAAGTTGACGCAAGTTAATGCACTGTAAATTTTAGTTCACTTATGCATAAGATGACCAGATTTATGATTCGATAAACCGAGACAAACTGAAACACAGACATTTTTGCTAACATATTTCCCTGATTCAGTGAGGCGTTGTAAAACAAGTGAATTTGAGTTCTTCTTGACTCGCATTTCCTTTATTTCTTGGAAATTAAAAATATAGGATAAAATAAGTACTATTTACATATTCAATATGATATAAATAGCTTTCCTATATTTCAATTCAAGCAATAAATGTTTTTAATTCCACTTTTGATCGACATTTTTACGAAATGAAAATCAACACATTTTACATGCAATAATGTCACTATTTATCGATATTTCATTCCGTCCATCCCTGATTATTCCCTTCGTTCACTGATACCTGGTATTATCAAAGCGTCAGGCGCTTAAGTGCAAATAAAGGTACCAAGTGGATATTTGTTTATTATTTCAGGACACCGGGAGAGTCACCCCAAAACTAGAACCACTGTCCCGACCAAACCGTTTAGAATGGTTACCTTTTCTATAAAAAGACAAATTATTTAGCCACAAATTTTTACGATTCAAGGCATATTTAAGGTCTGGTGACACGTGGACTAATGGCAGATTGACTGAGTATGATCACAATGGGGAACATGGATAGCATTAATTTCTCACATTTAATTAGTGAACAAGACAAAATGCCTTCAAGACATGATACACACCAGTATGTATGCGTCGACAGCAGACATTAAAAAAGCCTTTCAAAAGTCCAAAGTAAAATTTGAAAGTTATGCGATCCAAAGCGCATCTCGGTGGCTTGACGTCATCGTACGGTATCACTCTTCAAATTCACATGCATTTCAACGTATGAGATTAAATTGTAGCAGTTCATTGCCTTCCTCAAATTTCATAAGAACGATAATTTTGTAAAATTAAGAAAAACAAGCAGAACTTCACAGGGAAATAAATCGCATTGCTCTGTGTCGTCTTCCCATGGGTTCCCGATCACGTAACATTCCAAGCAGCAAATCACAAGTAATATTTAAGAAAACATATTTTCATAACGCAACATTGTTTTCCAGAAAATTTCATTCTTATATATTTAAGAGTGCACACTTCAACACAAAGAGTTTTATTAAAAATGATGTCCTTATGTTAATTCAAAACATTTTCATTGTCGGCGGTCGACATTGCAAAATAAGTATCTACCTATCGCACTACCCTAAGGGTTTTTGAGCGAGACATCATTTTTTATAAAGCTTAGTGAATTTGGCCTCATTATAAAGAAAAAAAAACTCTCATCCTACCAATGATGCCAACATGTTAACCCCTTTCATTTTCGAGCAATTTTCCTAAAAAGATAAGCTATTTCACGTGGGATAGATCATGGCTGTGCTCTCTTAAGGGAGAATATTGAAAAGAATTAGTAATTTTTAACACCGAGATTTCGTCAAAAACACTAACGGTGCGTAGTTTCAACGTCTTATCAACTATTTATAAAAAATAATTAATTACTCACCGTAGTAATTGTTACCGAATCGTAAAAACCTCCTATTGCGAAGGCGATCTGACCGTACGGCGTGAAAAAATGGGTCACGTTAGAGACTTATGTGGTTATATTTATTTCATTACTGAGAATTTTTGTCATAAATATAACTATATTTTTGCTCCGCTAATATTACAATATTTACTTCACATTTCTTACAGACGCTGAAATTAAAATGTGAAATTCGAGTATTGTATTGTCTCCATTATTATTAGGGAAATATCTTGCTCAAACTACCGACTCAAGCCACCAAGTGTGTAAGGGGATGAACGGCAAGAAGAGGTGGGTGAGAGGTCGTTGGGGGCGGGGGGCGGGGATTGAGGAGGGGAGGTTTTCGGGGAGGGTGAGGAGTAGTGTAAGTAAGTAACAGCTGGCTGGCAAAGTTTCCGCCACACTCGCCGAGAGTCAGTGAGGGGCGGGAGCTGGGGGGAAGGGAAGGGGGTTGGGAAGGGGTGGTATGTGAGGGGCTCACCCAGGTGGGGAGGGTTTGGGGACGCATCGAGAAGAGCTATTTCGGGAGGGTAGCTCTCTTCGGAGGGATATTGGTGGGGAGGGATAGCTCAGGGTTTGGGGGGGTGGGGATGAGGGAGCTCACGGGGAGACAGCTTAGTAGACGGCCGTGGCTCTGGAGAACTCCAGTTACCGGCTCGGGAACGTTTGACTGCACCGCGCCTGATTGATAATGAATGAATGACTGATAGCCGCTTAAAAATACCGCTTGAACACCAGGATCAATCGACTAACCGTAGAGGTACCACGGGGTATCGCGGTAGGAGGTCTTGCGAATATAAGATAGATAGATATATTTATTGCTCATGTACACATAGAAAATACACAAAGGTGAACTAAAATGTATGAGCATTCGCTAGTGCTAAAAGAATTCCTATGGGGAACTAACATCATGACTTAAGTGCTAAGCAGTACAAAGTACGTTGATATGAAATACATAAATTCATAATAACTTGAATTAATATGCCAATTTCAAGATAAATTCGCTTTCTCCTTTTCTCAAGGTTTATGATAAAATGTGACAAGTAAAATATTTATTTATCATTATTAAAGGAAGTCACGAAAAATTGTAAGGATAAAATAATTATACTATGCTCATTAAAAACACGATAAAAATACTGACGAAGTGAACTCATATTTTGAAAGGAGAGGTGGAAGTCTGAAGACAACAGTAACTGGTATTACAGCAAGAAGACTCAGAAGTCTGTGTTCAAAACACTATAACACATGGTGTTAAAAATTCAACAAGGACATATTATGAGGATGGCATAAGCGAAGTTGAAGCCAGAGAAAGAACGAATCTCCTGTGAGAAACGGCGATTGCTAAACAGGAAGCACCAAATTATAACCTTCCTGGGCTGAGCGGCACAGCGCCTAGATGAGAAACGTGTGTAATGGGATAAGCACATCGTAGGACACTTAAAGCTTTCGAAACGTGCTCCTAATGACAAGCGATGCAAATTTAACGCACGGCAAAACTATGCAATGACGAGATAAAAGAGGAAATTATGATGCAAGGAGGAAACTACGTACGGCAAATGGGAAAGCAGATTGAAAACAAGATGAGACAATTCATTTCTAAGCGGAGAAAAATTATCGGGATTTTAAAAAGAGTGTTCAAACTTTATTTACTCAGTACGGAGACACACATACACGTCATGAAATTTGCCGGTTTAAACTAACATTGCGAAAATTCAGGATCACTAAATAAATAAATTATGCATATTTTTACTGAATAACTAAATCTACAATCGGTTACGTCTCAATCGCGACTTCGTAGGTTTAGTACGTTAAATTAATCAATGAAAATATTCACTATTTATTTAAAGATACATGCATATCTCCGATAATTCAAAGTACAAGCAATCATTGAATCGCATAGATACGTTTATATTAAACAGAAATAATTCAATTCTTGAAATTTACCTAAGTAGGATAAAGATACAGAATGTATTTCAAAATTTTGAGGAAATAAAGGTAAATAGGATAAAAACTAAATTTGATGGAGAATAGGAGAGCAGTAGATGTTGCCCGGTAGTGCATGTTGGTTAAATTTCACCTCCTGACAATTATTTGCTGGTTTTATTAATGCCCTAATAGCCAAAGTTTCATTTACTATATTAGAGTAGGTATCATGTTGGTGATAACTAACCCCCTGCCACACACCCTTGAGGAGGCTTGCAGGGGGTTGAGTAAATGTAGATTTATGACCAACAGTAATATCAGAAGGGGAATTGGATCGTGTTTAACTTCGTCAGCTGTGAAACTTATTCTTAAGATTCGACCAAAGTGGTCAATGGTTAAAATAAAGATGCTACAGGCGAAAACGATTGCCCCGTGTTGGGTAGTATTATTACATGGGATGTCTAAAAATAGCAAAATTATCGACTTAGTAAGATATGTCATGAGAAATCAAAACAGGGTTCTTGAAAGTAAGCTTTTTCTCTGGTTAATAGGAACACATTTACGACGCCATTTTTGAACAAATAGGCAGAATATTGGATCAAAAGATTTCCTTTTGTAATGACAGGATTCGTCTTTCCAGCATTTTTGGCAGAGGAGGAAATTTCCACTTGCGATACATTTGATATTGGAGTTTTTTTTTAAAGTAAATAAACATTAATGTTTCATACTTATATTAACGCCTTCAGAAAATATTCCCAAACTGATCGGCTATTTTCTCGCGTATCTTTCTTTCATTTCTCCGATAAATTTCGTATCCTGCTCTTTTTCCGTTCCGACTGAGATGTTAGGATAGCAAACGCCACTGACCTTACTTGTCACGCACCACTCTGGTGAAGGACGGCATTCTTGGACCTTGAGGGTCGTACACAAAGGGATTAAGGAATAGTGGGGGGGAAGGCTTTTGGCTGCTTTGGGAATCGAGGGGGATGCAGCAAGGCATTCTGCTCCCTCGCACAATTGGCTCGTGCTGATGGGATTCGAAGGAGAGTTTAAACGAGGCATAAGCCACCACGAGGCACGGCTGCAAGGAAGAAGAGGGCCTTTCCTCAAAGCTGGCGGAGGTCGCTGTACGGAAAGGTTCGAAGCAAGGGCCCACCTTTCTTTCGGAGCCCTTCACCTGGGACCCATTTCCACGAATTTCCGAAAAATGTGTCCCTCAATTGTTGAAAGGGAGGATTTTTCCGTCCGGCTTCATCCGTTACAAGAGACCGAAGTCGACAAGGGACGTCGGTGCGGTACTTGGAAAAGAGTCAACAACGCACGCCTCCCCACTCGACATGAAGGTGGGATCTTTTGAAGGTCCAGCGCCCGAAACTCACACAGCCTTCCCAGCAGATTTCCATGCAACTATACAAATATTCGTAGATGATCAAAACTGAGATGGAGCATAAGTGCCCATGTGAACTGCACCATGGATGAAAGCGAAGTGTCCTCGTGGACACCAGATCCAAGTATTGCCGACCATAAAAGTATATGTTTTCGCAATGTTTGGATTAGAAATAAAGTTTTCTTTGATGATAGCCGCTATTTATTTGGCATAACCCCCATAACCGTATTCATACTTATGTTAGACCAGTTCTTAGGCAAATCTAAGGAAATTTGTCAGGTGATTTTCAATAAGTCAGCCTTTATAGTGCAGTTTTAGGGCTCAGAGGCTTTACTCCCGGAGTCTTTAGTTCATCGAATACGAAACCAACAATATTAATATTTTAACCTTCAATCCTAGTGAAGTCAAATGCCATTTTTTATTCCCAAAACAATTCTCTCTTAGAATAGGCCCCGTAATGCAAGCGTAACTTAGATTTATGAATATAGATGTAAGTATTTTTACAACGATCGAGTTTCACATAAAAGTTTTAAAAATTTGCCACGTTTAAGAGACAAAGGCCTCAACTTCTTTCTTGCTAATAACAAATGTAAAATTCAGGGAAAGCTTCCTTTTGAAATGGAGAAATCTGAAAATTATTTTACGAGTGCTACAGTTTACATGCTACTCTTATTCAATTCAAGGTGGCCTATATTATGAAACAGGTCAATAGCAATACAAGAAAATTACAGTAACAGCCACTCCAATGGAGCCTACAAAATGTACTTTAGTAAAATCAAAGTTACGCACCATCCTTAAACACAAACATTTCGAATATTCAACCACGATTGTAGCAAGGAAAAGAGTACACTCTGGAGGTATGCACTAACACTAGGCAAATGAACAACTGAAATTGTGCGCAATCACTATTATGCAATCGTCCTCGCTTTTCTAGCGATTGCAAAGGAATATGAACAAACATAATATCGTCCATGTTGCAAGTATAGAACTACTCCTCGTTGAGCCCATTTACGAATCACAAAGCATATGGTCTTCTACATCTACAAAATACCCTGCAAGCCACCTCAGGGGAGTGTGGCAGGGGGTAAGTATTCACCAACATGCATTACACTATTCCCTAAAGTTAGTGCAACTACGACTAATTATGCATTAGCATAAATCGCTAATGCTTGTCACGAAACGAAGCCTCACAAGCATGCACTATACTACAGATATTATCACAATGGAGAGGGACCGTTAATATATATGTATTTTGCAACTACACAAATGGACATAGACTTAAGATTTATGTAGAAAACACGGTGCTGCTAGTACTAGGTAACAGATAAGGATTCAAGTATTAGTGAGCTACACTAACTATCAACAAATCTAGATAAAAGTCTCATTGGCCGCTGTTATGGTCCCTTATAGTTCGTGGGAAAAATGGTATTTTAAATCTGTCCGTTCTGCAGTCTAGTTCCCTAATTTTATTATCATGGAGAATATTCTCATCTTCAGGGAGACTGAGCTCTATCAGAGAGAAAAGGAAAGATACAAATTTCATACTATGCAAGGTGAGAGCCGAAATGTGCCAGAGAAAAATTAAACTCCGTCGTTGGACGATGCATTTTCAGTCACAAAGCTAAATGAACATCTTCACGATGGTAGCAGAAAGTTATTTCCTTCGAAAGAACTAATCTGCTTCGTGCATCCCTACTCCAGGGTGGTATCTTATCTCGAAATTCTACCTCAGCCGAAGAGGAAGTAAACGTCCTCACCACCCTCTTTCAGTAAAAATATCGGCAGTAGCACATGGGGCAATGGAATTCCCTGCTCCCTTTCCAAACTGCATAGGCATGGAATTCCTCACGTGGAATGCATATGGAAAAACGCTGCCGCTGAAAGGCGACTAACACTTGGGCGAGGCGATATGAAGAGAAAAAATATAACGCAAGGAGAGCAGGGAGTGCCCGTAGCACGTGGGGCTCCTCCGTTACGGCGGGAGGAAAAAGCTCGTCGAAGGGATGGGAATGCATTTGAAGGGAGAGCATAGGAAGGAACAGGAGAGGTGAAAGTCAAGGGTTGCACAGAATCGTCATCAATTCGTCGGTTAAAACATGCACAATCTATCAGGTAATTTCCAATCCGATCTATTTTCCGACGTTGTCAAAAACATTTTACGAAACTCGACATAATATTAGATCATGAGAACAAAGTTAGCAAAATAGACTGCAGAACGAAAAGGTTTAAAATGAACCGCGAACAATAAGGTATCACAATATCTGCCACAGAGACTTCATGATTAGGTTTTTCGATAAGTAGTGTTGCTAATTAATTATTTGATTTTCCTGTGATTATGTCTGAATTCACAATATAATACTAACACCACGTCTTACTAGCTTTCTGCATACATCTGATGCTTCTGTACATATATGCAGTTGCAAAATATATTAATAATAATTTATTCTATAACGTTGGTAGCATTTGGACTGCGCACTGTTCTCCTGACTGCTTTTGGCCTGCGCCTAGCGCCAAGGGGAGTGTGCGAGGTTCTGATTTGTTCTGGAACGAGTGCTGCATGCCTGTTGTGGAATCACCCCGTGCCACACACCCTACTGGTGGCTTGCACGGTACATCGTAGATGTAGATGATGTAGTGCATGTAGGTGAAATTTCGCCTAGTGTCAGGTTGAAGGAGAAGGCGATGACGTTTCTACCTTATCAGTGAGTGATGATTATGGTTTCATTACATCGCATTATCTTCCAGTGAAACTATGCAATGATACCATGGTCAAGATGAATAGAATTATTATAGAATATTGCTCTATTCTTACTTTAAATTTCAATATAAGTACGTAAGATTCCCAAAAGAATCACACTTAAAACTGCAAAATATGTATTATTTTCCTTTTTTGATCGTGTTTTTTCATTTTAGATTACAATTTTTTACAATAACGTTCGTAATTTTTTTTAAATGTCCTTAGCATTGTATTTAAAATAATTTGGTCAGTGAAGTTTAAAAAACTGGACGAACTTTGCAGAATAACTCTGGGAATAAATTAAATTCTCAAGTCTCAGTCTTTACTCTGTAACTTGGTAATCTACATTAAGGAAGTGATAAAAACACAATACCGGAACCAACCGACATCGGAAACTGAAAATAAAGCCCGAGTGTTGAAAACAATTAAAACCGAACTATATCAATCGGTGGATATTTACGGTAACTATTTCGTTTTCTAAAGGGCCAAATTAAAACTTTTAGGGTACGCGGAGCAATGAAAAAAGAACGCAAGACGCCGTATCTATCTCGTCCTCGCTATACCCTTCTCCCGTCCTAACCTCTGTGTCTTCGAGGCGCCCGCTATCTTATGCGAGGAATGCGATGGGGACGATGTAGGAATTGGACCTTCAGAGAACTGGAAGCAATCCAATTACGTATCGCGTGCCTAGCTGCACTCACTGCAGGATAAAAGGAAAAAAAATACGACAAGACTGGAGTTATCGCCGATGTCCTTCACGATTTATATTCAAATGAGGGTGACTTCACCTCGCTACGCGAAATCCAACAGAATGTGAACTGCGGAAGAAGGATATCGTGAACTGAAGAACGTGACTGACCGAACAGAGATATATATGCGCATGAATATGATAGTTCCAGGCATAACTTGGTAGAGAGGCTATCTTGTTCTTTTTACCCATTTCCACTATAGAGTGGAATAGGAATCTTGGGCGGATAAAGATACGAGGAATTTAAAAGGAATATTACATTGGAAAGTAGATGGGTTTGCAAAGGAAGCGTTTAGTAAGACTCCCCGTGGTCAGAAAATTTGTGGGCAGGACTTGGCCTCAAATTTTCAAAACATCCTGTGAAAATTAATGTTTTTGTCTTTTGTGTAGCGATGATATTTCAAGAAGTTGAGCCTGGCATTGTCGAATTCAATCATTGATTATTTTAAAGCGTGAGTATTTTCCGGCTCTTATGCCGGCTTCGTCAGACAATAACGAATTTATTCATCTGCTGGTCTTTATGTAGAGAGAGATATTTGGCGGTTGCAAAAATTAAGACGACTAATCGTTACCATTCGATTTTTTTTACCATTTTGCATACTGATGGAAATGGTGCCTGTTGACATTGATTGGTCCTTTTAATATTTCCATCGCTTCACGGATTTGTCCAGGAAGGTATTCAATATCTTTATATAGATTTAATTCTCAAACAGTCTGATTGTGTATCTTATAGACACACGTGTTCCACGAGAGCAGAGGGGTTCCAATCTTTTTTCATTATCACTCTATCATGTTCTTTAATTCTTTCATTCATGGAGATGTCAGATTCTCTAACAAAGAGAGTCGGCGAAATCTTGCCCTTTCCAAAATACATGCTATCAGTGGTTACCAAAAGCAGGAAATTGATAGAGGCAGGTCAGTCCATTAAAATGCCATAAATTTGGCGGAACACCTTGTCCGATTGGCAGAGAAGATATTTCAACACTGCATAAAAACGGTGAAAAATTGTAAAATAAGGCTCTAATATTTATTAACTGAAGACTTATTAATCGTTTAATACAAGGATTAAAAATAAAAACTGCAATAGCGGCAGTACCAGCTTGCCAGAGAAGACTTTAGGGCGGACTAATTTGTGTCTACAAATATTTTACTCAAATGAATTACACATTAGAATAAATAAATCCATACAAAATGAAATACCTATGGTGCAATACGGAAGAAAAGTGTGCATGTCTATGGTTTATTGTCAACAATAATACGAGGAATCTGGAAAATAATACATTATGCTCAAAATAACGACATGGGGCATGCCTCCAATTTTAGCGCGTCAATATTGATTTAAAATTCACGTGTTGTTACGTATCGTAAAGCAAACGACACACCGCTTCTGGTCTAACTAAACTTTTTAAATAAAAGGAAACTGATGCAGACACAGAGGAGGACAATAATGAGCTTTTTAAGCGGTAACAGACCAGAGAATTTTAAATTATCCTGCATCTGGCAAAGAGCCATGTGAGAAAATCGTCCTCCTCCAGAAATATCAATTCGCTGAACTAATTAAAGAAACACTAGGCGATGACTAACTCAGAGGAGACATTTCTTAGATATCTCGTGAAGTGACGCCACAAAGTGCTAATTCAGAGAGGTTTCCATTCGAGGTATTTGAGTTAGCGGAGGTCGGAACACATCCGGGCACTACAGCGCACACCATCGACTATGAATGAAACGATTTGCGAGAGCGAAACGTGAAAATTTGTTCGGCAACCTACAGGTAGGTAGCACTCTTAACGACATCAAGCGGATGCCATTAAAGTAATAAGATTAGATATTTCTTGTTCTTCATAGATTTTGAGACTGTTAAGATTCATGTTCTTGTCTATCATTCAGGTGGATGGAATTTCACCAGGAAACCTGCTAAAATCATTTCCAATCGGTAAATACGAAAATAGTCACAAAATTATGTCAAAACTATACGAGTCAGAGCTTACAAATACCAACGTTAAAATAAAACAAAAAAGAGGTCACAAGACAATTATTTAAAAATCTTCGGGAAGTTAAAACGTTAAGGTTTTGAACAGTGGCGTAACAACATTGCGAGTTTGTGGGAAGTGGGGTTTAAGAACCATGGCGCGCCTATGGCTGTATGGTGCCCGCCTTCATCAAGCAAATAATTTTCTCAAGCTTAAAAACAATCCTTCTAAAATCCAAAAAATTGTTTCTTTAAATCCTAAAACTACCGAGATTTTGAGTTTCAGTTTTCATGTTTCATTAGAACAGATCCGTCTCTTTGGGGTGTCGTATTAACTGAGGATCCCTTCTGCATCCCCTTATTGATGTATTATGTCGCTTGCGGCGCCCTTTGCTCCCTTTTAAGGGAGATCAACGTATTAGCCCCCATTAGTTACGCCACTTGTTTTGGAAAAATAACAAAGAAAAATTCCTCCCGATACAAGGCCAACAAAGCCACGCATGTACACATTTGAAACCACATATACGCTTTTTCCCAACTCATGGTGGGTGGACATCACAGAGTGAGTAGCCAATGAAAGGAGTTTCCCCTTCCTCATCAGTTTCTAGCTCCCGGGGACCGAACAGCGCTGCCAGTTCTCGTGAATAACTGCACGTGGGGCGGCATCGGGTTCACGTAAACCACTAATGTTGAGCCTTAACCAACAAAGTATAACTCGCAGGCAGAAAATTTGACAACAGAGACGATACGAGACCGAAGTGAACCTTCTTGCAGTCGGTGAGAAAATGAGTACCCCTCTCCCCAATGTATTTCATGCCACTCTTATATGATTTGCTGCGAAAGTGAAAGGTACAGCAGCGCATTCAAGGTCATCCACTATGAGGTGGGAAAAAGGGTATAATGCTGATACTAAATCAGCACAAAAACCAGCAATCGGAAATGCGAGCTTCGAAATGATTTTCTTCTCGAGTGCACCTCAGCGCTCATCACTTCTCCTCACGATCCGTCTTGATGATCCCAATACCCAGGGTCTGTAACAAATGGAGAGCAAATACCCCTTTTTGTTGCTGCATAGTGTGTAACACACTGGAGCGAATGTAAATTTCCCTCAGAGCCACGGTTCAAACCGTCGTGTGTGGTTTTCCACCGAGTTATTCAGTGAACCGAAACTTCCTCGTCGGATTCACCCGAGTTCGACCGCTGCCACCCTGGAAGGAAGGACCCTTACCAAGCGTTACGGAGGGCACACGCAACCCTTTTACAAGCTGTTTGTTGTTCGTATGAGACCCATGGGTGCTTGTTTCTCATTCCCCTCATGTGAAGCGAAGTTCTGAAAGCGGGTCGGGGGTTGATGAAGAGGGGTGGGTGGGTAGCGGATGCTCGTTAGTTAAGGGGGAGGAAACCGACTCCTAGAGGGAAGGTGGTCCACTTTAAAAGGGGGTGGTTTCGTGTCGGAGGACGAAAAACGGGGGGAAAGAGAGTGAGGGTTGAAACCCTCAACATCCGACAACTTCACTCTTCACTTTGCACCCCCCTCCCCACATAAGCATTCCGGGCAGCTCATCTTCAGAAGGGTGATGGAAGAGAATTTCTCAACACTAGCAAAGCCAACCCCCGGCTGTCTTCGCGCCCCCCATAATCGGTTTTAACTTCAGGAATGAAGGAACGGTGTTAGAAACCATCTTACTCATACACACCCTTCTTGGTTTCCCCAAATACACGAGAATGTATTTGGAAAAAGCTATTATTGACGACTAAATTCGATACTATGACGAATACTTCCGCGGGATATTTGAGCTTCCCAATGCAATTCTTTCGGTAATTTCCAGTAGTTGTCCTTTTATGACTACTATTTCCAAGTCATTGTGCTAGTGAAGATGTTCTCTGGAACGGGTTCAAAACTGACGTCACGAATGTACAGTCGATGCAGAAAGGCACCCGAAAGTCTCGCACAATCAATCATATTTTTATATTAAAATAGCCCTTAAAATAAATAAAATTAGATTCGGGTGTGCTATATAACTTAATTTGTTATAATATATAGACGAGTAACCTTAATTGATTAGCGTTACAAGCACACGGAAAGAGAGAATTATATCGATCATCCGCTCTGATATACGACGTATTTAAACACTGGAATTCAGCAAAATATCTTAAGGTTCAGTTCATAAACTTCCAAATTTTACAAAGAGGAAACAATTGGCTGCAAGTGCAGTTCTCAAATGTCACTTTCTTTTACCACCAGATGAGGTTAAATAGGGACGTTACATTTAACGATGCTGAATGTAGTGATATTGGAAGTACCTAATAAACTTGGTGCTGCACATCATGTATTTTCAACTAGTTAGGGTTAAGGACCTTTTCGCAAATGGAATACAATTTAGAGTAATCTGTACACACCTGCTTCAAGAACTGATTGATACGACGCTAACTACGTATTTATTACATAATAATTTGTACTAACTCTTTTTAAGATGATTTTCTTGGAATAAATAACTCAGAGCTCAGCATAAGCCTTACCAAAGCTTTTTGGCATTTGAAAGTTGCCTGAATTGTTGTTTTTTTATAGTTGCAGAAGCTTAAGCTTAAGAATATAGCGATGGTTTCCGGGAGGTAGATATATTACCAAAGTTTTCTAAGGATATTTAACCTTAAACAAGAATGATAGCCCGGTTAGCATAAAATACATACCGTGATGAAAATCAATGTTTTTCAAAATGACAAATGGACTAACCAAAGCTTCAAAGTTTTGCCAAGATGTATTATTCCATAATTTGTATCAGCTCAGTTGGCATGGAGTGCATGCCGTGAGGTGGAGCAATAAGAACTGACAAAAGGACTAGCCGTCACTTCAAACGGTTGCTTTGGTCTTTGGGAACACCGCAGATGGGGAGTTTCCCCCCGGCAGAGACATGAACTCCAGTAGCAAAACTCCGGCGCTCTTAGAGACAGTGGAGAGACATAAAAATTAAACGGCATAAATATGCTTTTCTGGCTCAAAAGACGCAGGAGTGGCCGTTTTCCTTAGTGTCGGAATATTAGATGGATAATTTATTTATCAAAGCTTTAGGAAAGGAGTGCGAAACCAATACATTTATTAGTAATTACACTCCACGTGTACATAGCACAAAAAACAAGTCGTGATGATAAGCAATAAACTTCCTAAAATTAGTGAAAAGATTGACTGAGGCAACCAGGCTTTAGCTAAGGTATAGTTATCCAACGAATAACGGTGGCCTAGTTTGAATTACATGCATGCCGTGAAGAGGAGCAATTTAGCTTTTAAATCTAACAAAAGGTTTAACCAATGAATTCTGCCTGTCTTTTGAGGAGGGTATGAGATTTGAGAGTAGTATTTCACACAGTCTTGGTGGAGATATAAGCCCGAGTAGCATGACTCCAGAGCGCAAAAATTATTTGAAGCTAATACTCAAAAGTAGGACTTCCTAAGTAGTACTACATGGATTTCCATTATTCTGATGTTTTCAAATTACTCATCCTTTCAAGTGAATTGCATATAATATGTTGACATCGTTCATGACGTTTTTCCACGCATATTCTCATTAGAAAAGAGTTAACGATCGATTGTTTAATAACCATAATTTATTAATATCCGAAGATCTTTTATATTAGATATTAAGCAATGAAAAGTTTGATTGTCCACCATTTTAAAACCGTGTATCAGAAAATAATTAAACATCGTATGTTAGTTTTAAACATTGCAATTTATAGCTATGCCAAATATCAAGTCTTTATCTTACATAGTTTTTTATTAAGCGCTGTTTCCGTGAAAAACGTATGCCGACAGACAGCTGAATAACGGTGCGTTTTCGGACATATGTCCAATTGAATTTTCTTCTTATTTTGATCTGATTAATCATGTCCTAATAAATTACACATTCATTACGAATCACCCTATATATATATATATACCCCCGCCGATTCCAGTGTTTCTTATAGAACTAAGTAACTCGGTGGTCTGAGCATTCGGCGCGACATCGAAAGGTCCGAGGCTCGATTCCCGGCCTAGTCGAATATTTTTGACTTGGAATCGGCCATCATTCCACTTCAAATCACCATTGTATTGTCACATTTTATGTGATTCCTATCCTCTTTCTTTCACCATCTGTTTGAACGAAATATTTATTAATTACGCCAGTGAGCGGTTTGAGTGAATGAATGAATGTTTGTATGGTCGGAATGGCCCTTTTCTACTTCTTGGGCTCTGCGTGCCCCAAAACGCATGTTCTGTATATTTACCACTGTCTGTGTGCCTGATTGAGACTTTGTTTTCCTCTTCTGTGTACGTAATTTCTTCTCTGCCGGTGAGTGAAACTGCCCTGCGCCATCTCTCGGCGACATTTACGGGATTGTCTTGGGTGTGTTTGGTTCATGTAAACGTCCTGCCGATTCCAATGTTTTTTATAAGACTAGGTAGCTCGGTGGTCTGAGCATTCGGCGCGATATCGAAAGGTACGTGGTTCAATTTCCAGCCTAGTCAAAAAAATTTCACTTGGAATCGGCCATCATTCCATCTTCACATCGCCATTGTATTGTCTTATTTTATGTGTTTCCTATCTTTCTTTCACCAGCTATCCGAACGAAATATTATGTATACATATGTATATATATAATTTCTTCGAAATTTCATTAAAGTATTCACAAAACTTACACCGCTGTAAGTGTTCGAAGTGAGTCCAAAATTCCGTTTTTCGTGGCAAATCCCCCTTAGAAGGGGTTTAAGGCATGGCGAGGTGACAGATTTTTCCGGAGGAACACAGGAGTACAGAGCGCTGGAGGAGTCGTGACTTTTCAGAGGGGGTCCATCCATCTTCCTCCGCCACCCTCCCTTCAAAAACCCACCCCTCCGACGCCCTTACCCGACCACATCCTTAACGCACCCCCTCCGCGATCGTCTTTTCCCGTCTCAAGAGCCGACACCCTGGGCAACCGAGGAGGCAAGGCAACTCCACTCCAGGGTGGGGAGGAAAAAGGGGGAATATTCATTCCCCCAGGCTTGCTTTCACATGGGAGGGTGGAAAATTGGGGGGCGGTGGCGCATCCGGTAAATTGCGTGCGACCGAGTCACGAGTGTCGGGGGCGACCCCGTGCTGTCCTCACGCACGAGCGCACGGCACGCATTAATCCATTCGGGGGAGAATGAGCAGGGTCTCAAAAGGGTGCCGACGGACTAGAAAAATTGGAAAAGGAAGGACTAGAGATAACGAAGGAATAGTACGTGAAGACTCTTTGGTGCTTTTTCAAAAAGGTTTTTCCGCCTTCGATACGGACCCTTGGATATTACTAGAACGAACTAAAAAAATTGTTACAGCCTAGGTAATAGAAGAATAGTACGTAAAGCCTCCTCAGATAATGTAATGCCATGCTAATATTCCTCAGAACCCCCTTCGATGAAAAGAATAGAGAAAATATATTCTTTCTTGGATGGTCTACAATATTAGTGGCACTGGACGACACCAGTGGTGGAAAGACCGACGTGAAAGAGATCCGTGGACGGAAAGGAAGACAAACAAGGAAGTGCTTGGTATTCTCGGTGAAGAGAGGAAACTTCTGGAGGAGATAAGGAGGAGGCAGATTAAGTTCTTAAGAGCAGGTGATAAGCGACGAAGGGTTGCTTAAGACTGATAGAGGGGAGGATTTTGGGTAAACGGGGAAGCGGAAGAAGGAATAGGTTATAAT
Source organism: Pyrrhosoma nymphula (assembly GCA_963573305.1). Classification (NCBI taxonomy): domain Eukaryota; kingdom Metazoa; phylum Arthropoda; class Insecta; order Odonata; family Coenagrionidae; genus Pyrrhosoma; species Pyrrhosoma nymphula. The sequence goes on from OY754337.1 coordinate 54,202,869, forward strand.
GGACGGGATAAAGGGTAGGACGTATGCTGAGATGAAGAAAGAAATATTAATGCATAGTAGATAAGGCCCTCCACACATAAAAATCTAGAGGATTATTGCTCTCTTCCAAAAAACTGCCTTACCAATTTCCAGATTGATTTCGTTTTCTTTTCGTGTTTCAAATGATTTAAAGTTATATTCTGAGTACATTCGTTCCTACTCTGTGCATCAACAATTTACATCAGGGAATTGTGTCGCGAATTCCGGGAAAAATGTGTCTCGTATTAATTGGGTTAACCATGGTAAACCGGTAGATCATCTAACTAATAATTATATCAAGTTACGGCAGCAGTAAACGAGAAAATTACGCACAAAAACAGTCGGCACAACAGTCCTCACAATTTCGTAAATAATATCGATATTTGAACCGGTCCCAGAGGCCATTGTGTTTCTTTAGTGGAGTCCTCCTGTTGATGCCTTGGCAAATTTTATGCAACCCCAGCTGCGCTCCGTTGACTCTTACATTGGGATATAAAATCGACGCCCTTGGCACGCAAACTCGTCCGTAATGAACCCCCACTGGGCTCTCAAACGATGTTCAAGATCCTAATCGCGGACGGAAAATGGCAAGTGGGTACACGAATCACACACCAGATGCGATACGCAAACCCGCCTAAAGCACCCCTTCTCCCTCGATAAATGAGTGAATCTGGAATAATTAAAAACTCCACTCTGAAAATTAATCTCATAATCGGTGAAATTGAACGAAAAAACATTAAATTTTGCTCCACCTCCGAGTCCGGTCACTACTTATCGAACCGACATAATACACTGTTTTCATGCAATGCTTCCTCTGGCTTGGCGATGAAATAAAGAGAGTCGAGCATCTAGCAATACTAATGACTGCAATTGATTCAATTAATTACTTCACGAAAGGATATGAGGCCTTCAATATATAATCCGAAAACAACTGACTCATTTATAGCTCCCATTATCCAAATAATGACAATAAAAAAGGGCAGATATGGTTTCATTGTCTTGGCTTAAGGTCATAGTCTAGGCTTGCCTTTAGCTCTTAGTTTAAATCAAGCCAATTTATTACTTCACACTTGAGCGAGGGGATCACATTCTATTAAGTCCAACGGTAGATGAATGTAATGGACCATTTACATTTGAGGCCTTGTCTATATTTGATTAGAAAAATCTTATTTCACATATAAATTAGATATCAATAGAAAAACAAACACAGAATACTGGCTTTGATTCGTATTGTTTGAGGGTATTAGTTCATCATTCACATTATACCGATGCATGACTTGTATCGCAAGTACTTGTGACACGCACAATTATTTGACGAGTTCAGAGTAAAATTAGTACGTTCAATAGCATGTGCTCACATAATTGAGGTGGGAGGTTAACAAGCACTGACCCCTCTGCAAATATATTTCCAATAGTTTGCATTAGATGTGGTAGTTAAGCATGCAAAGCGCTCTGCCACGTAGAATACCTTGGCAAATATTGGTGAATCAACTGTGGATAAAAACAAAAAAGCAACAAATGCGATGTTCTGTTCACGAAAATGTTTCAGAAAACTAGGTGTCCTAGGTACCGGAATGGGCCTCCTCGCCCAGAGCGTGGGAACTGTACATATTCAAGGGATACGACTGATGCGAACACAGTTCTCTTGCATGAAAGTAATACCACGACGATTGATATTAAAATAAAGGTAATTACCTACTAGGATTATGACTAGGAAACCAGCGTTCCGTTCTACGCTGGATCTTAATCGACATGGGGCCCAACTAGAGCATAGTGTCAAATATAGAATCAGGTGCGATGAGGCGTAACCGTTCCATCATGACAAAATCATAGCACCTGCACTTGAAGATGATGTAGTAATATCGAAACTAGTCGTATTAAACGTTTTATCAATGCAAATCAAGTGTTTTGCTTCTGTCATTAGAGAATAGTAAATAATATAGCTATTATATGTCCGACTGAAGGCCTTCCTATAGTTTCCTTGTAAAATCAAGAAATCCTTTCATTCAAGGTGCTGAAATTAGAGCAAATCGGAACACATCACCGCACTTTAATGCACACGAAGGACGAGGAATGGAACGATTTGCACAGGCGAAACGTTCGGTATCACGCTATTAGGAAAGCACTATATAGTGTTTCACACTGTATAGTTTCACAAGAGTCACGGACGAATTGTTTGTGTGTGTTCAGGGGCGTCCAAAGGCTTCACCTGGATTTGAACCCCGGACCCTTCGATCAATAGCTAAGCGCTCTACCCACTAGGCCACCACGCTCCTTCGATACATTACATCAATACAACGAAGCTATTTTACTGTCTAGCGCACAACAGCTATGATCCCGATTTTTTTTAAGTGCGCTGCCCACTGCGCAGGATCTGAAACGAATGGAAAGCAAGAGCACTGTTGTGTTGCAAAGTGAGCAGTGAACTGGAGCGAATGGAATGCTTCACTATTCTCGAAGCAACGCATGCGATACATGTTTCCTTGCTATAGAGCAGGTCGAGCAGTTTACGTATCTGGTTAGTATTTTGGAGGAGAATGGGTTTAGTGGTAGGGACATCAGATGCAGAATTGCCCTGGCTAAAGAAGCATTTTTGAATAGAAGGGAATTGATGAGAGGGGGTCTGAGAAGAGACACAAGGAAAAGGCAGGTGAAAACTTTAGTATAGAGCGTGGCGCAGTATGGGTCGGAAACTTGGTAATTGTGAGGGGAGGGTGTATTTGCATCTTTTCTGAATTGTTTATAAAAATTAATTCATTACCGCAGTAATTTTTACAGAATCACAAAAACACCTGCTGTTTTGAAGGCTTTTTAGCCGTACAGCGTGAAAAAATGAATCCAGTTTGGGACTTAAGTAGATATATTTAATTAATTACTTAGAATTGATGTCATATATAACTATATTTTTGCGCCATTAATGCTAAAATAGACACTTCATACTTCTAATAAACGATTAAATTAAAAAATAAAATTCTAATATGGTCTCCATTATGACCAGGGAAATATATCGCTCAAACTACCTACAGTTGAAGCTGACGCGAGCTTTTTCCTCTCGGAAGATGAAAGAATGTATATTTTACCTTTATGCTTTTTAATATAAACGTTTTAGGTGGAAGACTCACCTACATAATTGATATCACGGTTAGATGAACAAAAAACTTGAAAATACCCGCTATCATAAGGCTTAAAATCGTCGCGACGTGTATATACGGCATTCCCACCACCAGAGCAACTGTCCAAGCCGTATTTAAGCGGCACACTCAGACAAGAGTTTATAACTGAGTCAGCCACCACCTCAGTACCCCTCCCTCTTTCCCTCTCTCTCTCCCATTACTCCTCTGGAGGCACCGTACACGCGGAAAGAGAGGAAAAACAAAAGAGTAGCGCCGAGCGGAAGAAAAAGGAAACAACGGAGGAGACTGCGGGCGCGCACCAAAGGGCGTTGACATGCCGCCGTGCTGCGGTACGGGAGCGGTTGAAAAAATAGTTGTGGCAGGGAGGGAGGGGAGAGACGTGAACAAAGAGAGAGGCGAGTACAAAGAGGGGAGGGAGGGAGAAAGAGAGGAAATGGGAGGAGGAGATGAAGCTGAAGTGGATGAGAGACAGAGGCAAAGAAGCAAATAGGCTGACATCGACGGCCCAAGAACCATAACGTAGACAAGAGTGAGGAAATAGAACATGATAATGGCGACAACGCATTTTATACGTCAACCTCCTGAGTACGAAATTATTCGATGAAATGGCGATGCACGAATCTGTTAATTATTACGAGCCACAGAAATGGACTTCTGGCGGAGATCGGTCTGGAAATCAAGAATAGAAAGAGTCAGAAATGAGGACATAGATAAATCATGGAGGTAAAGACCACACCGTCGATAATCTTTCTAAAGTCAATCCTCATTCTGAATGCATCATGCCAGTCAAGAACATTATTAGGGGCAAGAGTGATGATCTTGACAAGGAGCAGATCGATGTTTGATTTTCAATATCAACAAACGATGTGGTGATCATTATCGATACCATCGAAAAACATTAACAGCAGAAATAAAGAACAATATATAGTGAACACATAATATATAATAATAGCTTAAATATAGAACAATATTGACCACGATGATGAACATTATGGGTCATATTGAGAAAAATTACTAAATCAAAGATAATTATGGATGTAATGGAGAGATACAGGCCATATTGAGAGCAGTAATCAAAAACATTGATAGTACTGCCCACACAAACAGTAAATTTGTCAACGTCCCTTCATTGCATTAAAATCTTACCAGCGATAACGCTAGTTATAAATCTTTGATTGACTCAACGATGCATAGTTTCTCACGCATACAAATTATTTGTTTCTATTAGTGAAAATTAAGTATGTGCCACGAAAGCAACGAGCAAAACAGCTTATAAGTTAGAGTACTATTGGAGCAAAAAGGCTAGGCGGAAGTCACACATTTCTTGCACGACCGCAAGACTTGCTTGTGAGTCACTTTCATCACCTCTGCCTCCACACTGATTTGATCGGTGGCCGCAGTCAATGCGGGTCATTGACGCTCAGAGGAAACGTCATTGAAATTCTTGTTGCGGATGATCGAGACCTCGGCTGATAGTCCACTATAAGTCAACCAGTCGTGTTTTCTGTTTGCGTTCCATGGACTTAAACCTTAAGGTGGCTGAAGCGGTAATTGTGAATGATTGAGTGCTTATTTTAATATTTTTTCAAGTAGAAAATAAGCTTTTAAGAATGCATTTCATTTAAGTAGTAAATCTGTTTACTCGGTGGAACTCACCATTCATGCAGGTATGGAAATGATATAAGAACTATATTTGAAATATTTACCTAGTTTAAGCATGCTATGAACTTTTTTTCGACGCGGTATCCGAAATTTAGGCGAAAATTATATTTCAATGTGTTGTTCCGAATTTTCGACTCTGCGTGACACCTTGATAATTGTTAGCAACTGTTATAATATTATGAGATGTATAAAATCGTGTTTAGAAGGAAATATGGTCATATGTAATCCAATTATTACGCAATATATATCATGTTCCTTAAGGCTACATTTTAGAATTGAATTGAATTGCTACAAAAACATAATCAATAAGATGCATTTATTTCACTTTCATCAACAGATATCACTAATAAGAACACGCATGAAAAGTTCAACGCAAATCTGTAACATAATCAAAATCGCTCCAAATACGTTAACTCCAGAACAATACAACTCCTAGAGAGACACAAAACGCACAGTGATGTCTCTAGCAGACACCTTGCACTAAATTTAGTCGTATTTCCTGCTTAACTATTTGAAATAATAAAATCCCCGTATATGCATCATTGTAATTCTAGCATTAGAGACATACTTATGGAAAAAGGATCTGCTTTTTTGCAGAAATATTTTTATTTTTGCAAATCAGTACTCAATTAAAAATATGAAAATAAACGTAAAAGTGATCATCAACATATTATATCCTTATAATTTAAACTGAATAAAAAATGCACATTGCAATATATAGCAAGATGTATTGGAGAATCAACAACTAACTACTATTCTCTGATTACAAAAAGTAATCGTATTTATTTCGATATTAGAAAATTATGAGAGAATTTTTTTGGGATATAAACTTTTTACCCAATCTCACTTGAAATGTAATCATTTTTTATTGATATCATCAAGTGCTTTGGAATTTATGATTTTTTTCAATTTGAGAGCCATAGCTGCATAAATAAAATAACAAAACATACATGTATCTGGTAAGTAAAATTAAAAAGGAAATAATGTATTATTTTGGAAAAGTAAATTTGATCCCGCATCCCTGCATGAGAAGTTTTACTCGTCCTGATTACGACGGTTTCAATTTAATCATTCACTACTCTTTTCAGATGAGTACTCTGTTTTCATCAATCTAAGGAAAGTAGGCTAGATTATACGTACATGTTGGAGAGAAAGTACAAGAATTACACATGATTCCCTATCATCGGTGAGATGTGGAATGAGGCAACGTTGGACTTCATGGGCAACGGCCCGCCACGATGGAAACACCGGTTCCCGATCAACCACCGAAGTTAAGCATCGTCGAGCTCGGCTCGGGTTTGGAGGGGTGATCCTCCGATTCGTCCGAATGCTGTTGCCCCTGTCTACACATGGCAGACAGTATATGCGAAATGACCTTAGCCGTCAAAACACGTTAAACAAAAATACCACCACTACTTGGGACTTATAACTCGATGCTAAACGATTGAGAATTTCCATTTTAACCACTCAGATCAATAATTTAGAAACTATGCAAACAATGCGTGCCGATGTGTACTGCACCTAATGTTCCCACATTTATTCCGTAGTAAAAAAAACAAGGTCAGTGAGAAGGAAGTTGGCGAAGTTTGAAACGTGGCAACAGTGGACTTCACATCCTTCGATACTCAACGATTGGAAAGTTCCGTAATAGACACCCAGGTGAAGCACGAGAAGACCGTGAATGAAAGAAGAAAAAAAAGAGCCAACTGAAATGTGGAGTGGGACAAAAAGTAGGAGAGAAAATTAGAGGAGAGCGATGCGTGGAGGGAATTCGAGTGCACTTTAGGTCGACCTTCATTTGGCTCGCCCGGAACGTGACTCCAGAGCTGAAAAGGGCGAAGGGTGCAAGGCGAAGGGAATCGGTTGAGTCGGGTGCGTTGCTCCCTCTCTGCCGCGTCCTGCCGCACACGCAATAGACAAAGGCGATGCCCCCGTGCAGCAGTTCCCACTTACAAAAAAGCATCATCGATAGCGAGCCGGATTATTACCAGAATTTATCGCCATAAGCAAGTTGGAGCAACATTTTTCCCGAGTCATAATCATGAACGTCATAACAGAGACCATATTCGGATTAAATATTAAAATTTCAGCAACTTTAAGAAGCATGAGGTAAATATTGTAATATTAATGGCGCAAAAATAAAGTTTTATACGACAGAGTTCTCACTAACTATTTAAATATACATGCATCAAATTTTAAATTGACTCAATTTTTTGACACGTATGCTGTAAACGCCTTCACCACCGAAGATTTCCTGTTACGTTTCTGTAAATATTACTGTGGTAACTTCTTTATTTTCGAAAATAGCTAAGAATTTATACTTACTATAGTGTTAAATTTCTGACAAGATTAATGCGTAAGTAATTCCTCATTTTTTAATTAAAGTCTCTCCGGAGAGAATACCCGTACCATATTCCATTGAAAACGGATGGTGTTACTTAGGAAATATCTCGAAAAGTATAAGCAATAATAAATAGGTGACGTTTTGTTATCAGTGGAAAGATGGTATCTTTTTCTTTATAATTAGGCAAAAGTCATGGAATATAATGTGAAGTGATATCTCGCTTAAATTACCTTAAATTACCTCCTGACGATCCACTGCCAGGGCATAAGGCAGGGGATGTTAGGAGACCAACTGTTAAAAAAGGAGAGAAAAGTAACCGGAAGAGGTAAATTACGAAAACAAATAGCACACTAAAGGAGTTTCTCAGTGTCTCGCTATGTTATTGCTAGTGTTAATATCAAGCGGAAAGGGAATTTTTGTACCTATCGGCAGTATATATCTCTTACAATTAGTATGAAAAGCTCTCGGATTTCCAACCGGGTAATAGCGTTGAACTGCACCGACGCACAGTGGGCTGAAATCGAAAAAAGCTGGCCAAAAGACAAAAAGTGATCTTTTCAAGCCAGGAAGCTGAAACTTTGCATTAACATTTACAAAAGACTTGTGCATGCGATGACGCAAAGCATTTCCTTAGTACTCAACAATTAACAATTTGCAAGAGGTCACACACATTTTGCAAAAATGGTCTACACTAAATTTTCTCACGAAATCTTCAAAATCCATTGTGGCTAAAATCCATTCCACACACTTGCCGCGCCACCTTACGTTGCAGGCGGGTTGGACTAGACTCGACCGCGCATTCGAAAAACCGATGTGAAATTCGGCGTCGCAAACGGTCGCAGCATAACTCATCGGATTCGCACTATGGGACTTGTAGAGTTTCCCCATATAAGTTACTTCGCGATGCTCGGCGATGCAAATAACTATTTCTCTACATATATTTAAAAAAGGACCAAAAATGAGGGTCCGCCATTTAAAAAAATATATTTGGTAAGCAATGACAAAAAAGTAAGTAGTCTACATTAAAACAAAGATAGAAAACTGTTTCATCTAACTGCATCACTTTTTATTCCTATTCTTTACCCATAAAGGCTTAACAAGGGCTTGATTTTGAAGATTTCGTGAGAAAATTGAGTGTAGACCATTTTTGCAAAATTTATGCAACTTTGACCTCATGCAAATTCTTAATTGTTGAGTACTAAGGAAAATTATTTGCGTCATTACATTCACAGGTCTTTCGAAAATATTTATGCAAAGTTTCAGCTTCCTGGCTTGAAAAAATTACTTTTTGACTTTTGGCCAGCTTTTTTTTATTTCAGCCCACTGTGCGACGTTTCGATGGCGTAGTCTGCCAGTGTCTCCAGGGTGAACGCCATTGAAACGTCGGTGCAGTTCAACACCGGTTGGAAACCCGAAAGCTCTTCATACTAAGCATTTGCCGGGAAAGGCTCAGATCCTAAAGTATATATCTCTTATTTTGTCACTTCTATCAGTTTTAGAGATAAATATCGAGGTCAAAATAATGTTCTATAATATAATAAATAACAAATAATATTAACATATAATAGCTAAAGCAGTTTTTGAAGCAAATTAGCAAAAAGGGCATAAAATAGTTAGCAGGGGGCAAGGTACTCTAAAGTATTTCCATGGGCTGTAATGAACCAATTTTAAGATTGAATGATACATGATAAACAACTTCTCGGCCATGAAGTTCATTGAAGTAGCCAACGCAAACACGAAAGCTTATTTTATTCTCCATTATAAGAAATTTTATCTTGGTCCAGGAAATCATTAACCTCGCCATGAACACGGAGAGATATGAATCACAAGGTTAAGTAAATTTTTAGCATAAATTTTCTTGGGGATGTAATATTAACGACGGAAGTCAAAATTCAGTGCTTAGATGGGTAAAGAAATTCTATACTATTAAGGATACACAACTTTTCATTCGCAATGGCGCGAAAACAGTAGGCACTTAAAGAATTATAGTTTCTTGTCAACATAAATGAGGGGCCATTAAATGGTGAGAAATATCTAATCATGATTGTAAAAAATAATAAGAATTTTCATGACGAATGACATGAACTTTTTTAGAGGGCAAGTTCTTTCCTTGCGTGCCACAGTTAATCAAATTTATTGCCAGGGGGCGCCATGGCTGGCCGCTGCAATAAGGAGAATGAAATTTTTAACCCTCACAAAACTACCATCCGCTTATCCACGCTGGTGATACTTACTCGTAAAATGCAGTCACATGAGTTCTGATCATTGACCATGACGAATAAATATCACTGGTACCATTATTTCGCGTTAACTTGCGTTTTAAGTCACTTTCCCTCAAATGAATTTGCTGATCTCGGAATAATGAGACGAAAATACCCATAAAAAAAAACATTGATAACGAACCACAGAATAATGACTACCCTGTTCGCCACAAAAAAACAGTATCGCTGGAGTAGGGGAAATATAGTGATATTGCGAAATGTGAAAAGGATATAATTTGATGGACAAGATTTTTTGTTTCCTACGCTACCACATTCTTATCAAAGTATAATTCCTGAATATGTCCATTCTCGGTCATGTTTACGGAGAGCTAGAACTTCAAAGTACATTTGGATCAGCCCACGTGAAGACTAATTTTAATCAAGCAACCCGCTCTCATAATAAAAAAACATTAATTAATTCATCATGCCAGTAATTCACCAGCTCTGAAGCCACATGTTCTGTAAGAGGTGAGTTACCATTTCGGATATGTTTAGAAGGAAAAATGGATGGCCTACATCCACTAATTTTTACAACCGCAGGCCCTCGCAAGTTTCCATTCCTCCCCTCGGCATACATCCTATCTCTCGTAATGTCACCCACCAAGCCTATATTCTCCTTCTCCTCTTTTAACATAAGAAAGTGACAATCCCGGGTAGCCTAATTGGTTCGGTACGCGTACAGGGGATATAGATACACAACCCAGCTACAGAATTTTTTCATGACGAATTTTGAAAAACATTTGTGCAACATATAACAGGTGTAACATCTTTCATGAGCAGTTCCGGCCCAAGCTATTTTACAAGTGTGGGAAAATTATATTTGGCCACCTCTTTCGAAGGATTTTACTACCGATTGTGATTTCTTAAACCACGGGATGATATGAAGAATACTCCCGTGTTTCAGAACGATCATCTAAACACTGTTGTTTCTTTTCCACCAGGGACTCAATTTTTATTTTACATGTTTTCTCCAAGCTTTGAATATTACGAGGAAAATTTTTTGGGATTATTTACCCTAAACTTAATTCTTTAGGGTGAGTGTAATTCCAACCGTTAACTGTATTGAAATTAAAAATGCAGTTCCTTTCATTGGATGGGTGAAAAGAATGCGAATGAAGGAGATGGTTAGTCAGTAGGTTTTATTGTGCTCTTTTTTAAAGTTAATTATGAGTGTGCTACCTTTACGGTACACTATAGAAGGTTTTTTTAGGATAGAAATACATGTTGGAAGTTAGGAATATTTTTCCATCATACTTTATGCTCCCTTTTCACATCCATCAAGAAGTCGCAGATTGGCCACCCCTACGACCGGCCGCCTGTGGTTTTGGCCCACGTTGTCCACGCCTTGGCCGGTACTGTGTGTCTGCCCGCAATAATAGTGTTCATTATCTTTAACTGGTGCTATACTGTGTGATTCCGAATCAACAAATCATAAATGGATATCCACAACTGAATTTCATCAAGTTTGATCAATAGACCAAAATGGGCTATGATCCACCACCATATATTTATCCCCACCGCAGAGTTTAACCCGGAGGTTAGCTTAATAGACGACGGTGAAGCTCACCTGGCTCCATGAAACCCTTTCAGCGCGTGACATTCCCGTATTCAAGGGTATGAAGGCCAGTCGGTGTCCATAAAACCGCATGCGGTTTCCCAGAATAGTCTGCTTCCCACAAAAATCCTTCAAATCGGGGCTGGCCGGGCGTGTCTCAACCCTTCGCCCGAATTTGAAACCAGGATTCCAGAGCAAACAGCACTTAACGGCACGGCGGTGATGGAAATGAATGGCAAAAGATGGAAAAAGAACCTCTGGCTTTATATTAACTATGCAGCCGTGGGTTGCTATTCTATTTAGCAAGGAAATTAGTGTATCTCTAAAAGTCTCCGCTTTTGTAGTGACGGTGACGATAGTAGAATAAATAAAAATTTTGGAAAAAGATATGCAAAAAGTAAATCTCGAAATACAAAGGTTTTTTTCGAAACTACTTTAGTGATGAGACTTTCAATACTTCCAAAATTCATTATGCTACGATGGACTAATTCCTAGTTCAACAACACTTTTGGGAAAGATAACTTCAATATCACAATACTGAGGGGTGAATTTGCATGATTCATGGGTACTTTCACGTATTCCCTTGACAGTAGATACGAAATTATGAGGAAAAAAAATATTAAAAAGAAGATATCGGTTTACCTATGTCTTATAGTCCTACCCATTCTGAGAGGCATCACAGTCCAGAGATTCAACGGATTTTTGATGAACATGTACATTTTTCAAAATTCTGCTAAATGCCATTTTCACGAATAACTCTAGATAAAAAGGAATAACCCCTACGTAATTGAATGGTAGTGAAATATCAACCAATCCAATATTATTAACCAATAATACCAATCAACTTAGTTTCTCAATTATTAGCAAATAACTACAGTGATTTGGTCAAAATGCGTTATTTCAATAGATGTGACCCTGCATTTGGCTGAGTTATATGGTTCATTGAAAATATAAACGTAGAAGAATCTGCATATTTTGTATTTCAATATTCTTTACCAATAGCTAAGGACTGTCATCATTGAAAGAAATATATTTTTTTACAGTAAAAGCGAAAAAGTGGAAATCAGTTATGTTTTGACTCACACAGTTGCGCCAGAGCCCCCTTAAAACAGAAATCGATAAATAAATCTGCAAAGCTTCTTGACTGCTGGCTATGCTTATACTCGCTAGCTGCATCTCTTCCTACTCGGACGCATTTTAAGTTAATACTATCGCGTCCCAGCCTCGCGCCTTCCGACTCGCTTTGCTGAGCAAATGATCGATAAGGGGAGAGATTGATGGCGCTGCCATCAGTAACTCAGGAGTTTGAGCGGCTGCCAATCGCAATCGAATGGGGAAGAAGGAGGGCACCCCATAAAGAATCGAAGAGATATAATACGGGGGTTGGAGGGTCAAGGGTTTTGCGTTCCTGCCCCGGGTCATGCAAAATGCCAGACCGGGCATGAAGGAGAAGAAAAATGAAAATCCGCGAGTAGCGCAATTAGTCAACGTACCTCACGGCCCATTTGACTTCTCCGCGCAACATAAGTACAATGAATCCTTTGATAAGCGAGACACGTGTAAAACTTTGACAGAACAAATTATTCCGAGTGTACTTGGACGCCGAAATATAGCTTTTTTTAAAAGAAGTTGACACCATTGGTCAACTAATTATCCACATTGATCGCGACTGGGATTTCCAATGTTCAATAGTAAAGAGAACAAAAAAGCGAGAAATATTGGGTTTGTTGTTGTCCAAAGTTGCCCAGCAAAGGTTCAATCATAGAAAATATGTAGTCCATTTAATGTACATTACCGGTGACTTAATAACGATATGCAATAGCCTAAAGATCGTACAATATAGAAAATCGCGCGACAGGCATTATTTTGATTAAAAATGATGGTCCCTCAGAATGTTTCTAATTGCATTCAAGTGTGATTTCCTACAGTGCGTATATTTCTGTGTAATGCAGTTGGCGAAGAGAAATGAACTCAGGGCACGCCTATCAGTAAATCACGCAACATATTGTAGTTCCGTATGCCTCGTAAGGACGCTTACTAAAACAAATGCTACAAAAGAAGTTTGAGGCTGATAAAAATGTAAATCCTTACAGTAGTTGATAATACTGTATATTTTTCTAATGACAATTTAAAACAAAATGAGTGTGATAGAAGAATAATTATCGCAACTTAATGGTTTAACATTTCTCAACAATGAATCTAACAAAAAGATTGCGATAAAAGTTTGATTTCCAAAGCATCATCTTAAAACCAGAAATCGTAACATCATGACTTGCACAAACAACGTTTGCGAGGAAGTTTCATTTTAATTGCGCCTATTTGGATTTAACAGTGATGGAATGCTAACTGAACATCTGGAGGCCTTTTCTCGTTGAAAACTTGATATGCGTAACAATGGCAGCGATAATTGAATATAAAATTTATGCTACTCATCAAATTTCAGACCAGTGACGTCCATGCACCGTTAAGCTCAATAAAGATTAAATATTGAATCAACCACCATATGAAATAGTGAGCAAATGACATTCTAATGAGTACATCTCTCGAAAATAATAAAGCATTCTCAACCAAGGAAGACAATGCTTCCTCCTCTCCCAAGAAATGTAATAAACAATTTCGTGGCTTCTCCAAGGCTTTGATAATTAGCTTTAAGATACTGATACATGGTGAGACTTACAGGAAACATTTATACATCCGGGAATGAAGTTGAATCGAACCTTTCAACAATTTATTGAAAAGTTCCATAAGTCTAAGCTCTTTAAAGCTCATCCTCGGGCAATTAAAATTATATTTTATTTTACGCACCTGGGAATGGCATAAATAGCTGAGATGTTTATATAAATTGTGGAAAAGTGAAATTCGATTATATTCCCGGATCCTTAGTATTTATAATCAAATGACTTTCTCTCTTTCATTATGAATGTTATTTTACCGACTCTAAAATGCTCATAGCATTATTCGCGTCTTGAAACAAAGGTGCTTCACCATTGTTTTACGAGAACAGCTTCACGCTATCAAAAGCACCAACTTTAAAGCCCGTACAACCCCCTTCTTATTATGAAGCACGTATTTCCAGTTACGGCTTTACCCGACCCCACTCCTCTCTCCTTTGAGCACATCCACCGCAACAATCCTACCTTACCACTTCTCATTTTTCTTTCCCATTGTTGTTACCCCTTCCTTCTCTCTCATTTCCCTCTCGTATTCAGTGAGCTCCACCTCCTCTTCCTTAACGACCAGAATACATATATTTGCCTCAGAAACAAATTCAAGTGCCATGGAAATTTCTGTTAACTGTTGAAACCTGGGTCGGAATTACACCTTAAGTGCGGGCTTAAGAAAGTACTTATGACTTCTTTAAACTTTCAACGCTCACTCAGTATGCCATAGGTTTAACATTATACAAACTAATACTGCCGGGAAAAAGGCTATTAGGGGATAAAATGACGATATAATTACTCGTTTAATAGAAGCGTTGGATAAACTTACTTACAATTAGATCAAGATTAGCAAAATTATGAATATATCATAAATTGTTCAATGCATGCGTATAGCAAAATTAATGCAGTGCCAAATGTAAAATAAATAATTCGGAAATAGGTACACACATGATGATTTGTCACTCAAAAAAAACAAATAACCATGAAGCCTATAAAAAATTTTATTGGCAATTTACTGCCAGCTTGAAATTGAAGGAAATAGAAACACTCAGTAATATATTGTTATATGTGACCATCCCCCATGTTAACTGGGACCAAGCGATTAAATTATGGATGAATTATAGAAAATATGATGGATGGATGGATGGATATATGGATGAATTATAGAAAGTTGCTTGAATAGTAAAAAAAGTGGCAAATGGGGGACTATCAGCACTTACTAATAATTTTTCGCGTAAGTTAAGATCAGCCCTTCAATATTCATCCGTAATAGGCGAAAGAAAAAGCTGCTTCACCATCTTCTTCATTCTAATATCTTTATGGCTACTGAACAATCATAACCGCTGATATCAACACCCAAGATGCATCGTAAGAGTTTCTCGGACTTATCGTCAACGTCAACAAAAGAATGTTCCACAATAAATCTCGTTTTTTTAATCATAAAACTATATACCTAAATACTGCAGTGGCCTTCTGAGGTTTTCGACAAAAGATATTGGTGTTTGACTCAGCTCATGTTTCACTTATGAATTCCACCGGAATCTGAACATTTTTCCCCTTGCTGTTATTTGGGAGTGCCTTGAAAAGGAAACAAGGAATAACTCGAAGATATGAGAAGTGGAAAGAAGGCTGAAGTCGCGGGTGTATGGAGCATAAATCGATGAAATTGCCGAATCGTGAAATGAACGCATTTTCTGCTCGTTGCTTTCCAGGTGCGCGATATTGGAGGAAAAAATGAAATGAAAATTTCCGGATTGTTACGTGAATGTGGTTTTAGGGGGGCGGACTTTTACGATCCCATTTCCCACACACTGCAGAAAAAAACTCACGCAGCTAGAATCAGGGAACAAAATCGGAAGGCGTGGCCATCTTATATGCTGAGCTGGCGCATAGCAGGAGGCCAAATTCTGAATCTCAACCCAGTTGATTTTTCCACTGAATTTGAAAAGCCTAGTTTTACAAGAAAAGAAGATGTTTAAGTACAGTAGGTTTTCAATAGCAGTCCAAGTAGATAATAGGTAGACAAATATCAAGCAATAAGCACGGTCGATGCCACCAATAATGCTGGGTGGTAATGAATGGGTAGACTAAGAATTTTTACTAGAGTTTATTCTTTTATCAATATTACTAACACAACCCCACCTGACATTAAACATCTAAGTGTAAATTCACTCCCAGTTAAGTAAAAACGCAATGTTTCCACCAAAACATATGTTAGCATTATATATTGGTGTAAATATGAGATATTTTCACTTCAGTGCAAAAGGATTTCTTAACTCTGAGGACTCCCTTCTTCTCATCTGTCCTCCTCATGCCCTTCCCCCTTAGACACCTTCCCCTTCCCGCCCTACTCACCCCTCCTCCGTCCCCCTCCCTACCAACCAATTCGATCGTCGCCTCCCAACGACCGGAGTAAGAGCGCCCCCCCCCCCCCCCCGGACACTCCCACTCCTCGGTCTATTTTAAATTGGAAATATTTTTAGCGGAGCAGGAATGCGCACCGTAGTGCGAGTAGTGGCCGTAGAGGAAGAGAAGAGCGGAGCAGTCTTGACTCCGACGACGAGCTAACCCAAAGGGACAACGAAAGAGAAGGGGACATTGGAAATTGGAAAGAGGAGGAAGTGGAGACATACACGGGGGAGCCGCCCACACGATATAACAAAACTGTCGCATGTTTTTTTTTATCCTATGGATTTTTTATACAAACAATGGGCATAGTCGAGCAATAGCCAGCCAATATGGCTTCATACAATTTTCTTTAAATGCGGCACATGTTTTGTATTTTATAAATGGTACGAATGGTACCTTTTTTGTGTTGAATTAATTATTTATTAGGGTATTTCGAGATCCTGTATATTTGAATAAGGTTTTCGGAATAATCCCAGGGGTTGAGTTTATGAGAGGTATTACTTGTACTGATTTTTGTTTCAATTCGAAGTATTGTTATCATAACTAAGGCAATCTCACCATGAAGACAGGTTTAAATGGAAAAGAGTAAGAACCCTCTAGATCAGTGTTTCCCAAACTTTTTCGAGTCACCGCCCTTGGTTCCACAAAACGCCCCCAACAGTGGGCTCTAAAATCATACTAGACTACCTGACCAAATCAGGAAGATTATAAAAATAAATTTAAACCAATTATGATTAAATAAATGCCTATTTCAAATACAATAGATTGTTATTATATTGATCCCGGGTCATGTATGGTATCTTTCGGTCAGGACCCTGCCTCCAGCACCCCAATGCCGCCTCTCGTTACTTATCGCCCCCTAGATTATGGCACCGCCCCCTAAGGGGCGGTAGTGGCCACTTTGTGAACCACTGCTCTAGATTATTAAAGCGCAGGCCCCTATGTTCGTAAATTATTATTTCTTTTTTCATCGCAGCATTCGCTCTACCTCTCTCTTCATCCCGTCCATAAAGTCTTATTTTCTTTCTTCCCCTTCCCCGCTTATCCAACATCCTCCCCTACATCACGACCTTCAGCATCCTTTCGTCCCTTATTACCTGTTCTAACCACCTACTCTGCTTGGCTCTAACCTCATCCAGAATTTTCTATACCTCACCCACTTTACCAAGAACTTCCTCGCTCACCTTCCGTTCTGTCTACTGCTCTTCTCCATTCTCCTCCACACTCACAACTCAACGCATGCAGCTTATTATCATCCTCTTTTCTTCGAGTCCAGGTTTCTGCTTCATACAACGCTACATTCCATATAATACTAGTGATAGAAAGGGCACGGCACGTGTAAGAGTTCGTTGTATATTCTCTGACTTTCATCACAACCTACCTCTAACCGGTAGATTACTGTAATGAATGAATGAAACAATCTTCCGGTCATAAGCTCCATTCTATTGCTGAACGCTTCTTTCTCTAGCGCAGTGACACTCCTAATGTCTCTATCTTCGGAAGAATATAATGCAACGTAATTATGACATTATTTTTATTATTATTTCAACTGATTAAAATGTGAGCTACAAAATGAAGGGAAATGTGACAATGGTAAGCTCTCTTCTTCACCATTCGGGGAAAAAACTATACAACCACTGAAGAGCAAAAGAGGAAGTAAGATTTGGCAGAAATGAGAACTTTACGGTGGATGAGTGGTGATAGAAATTGATAAGGCTAAAAATGAGCTAGAATGATGATAATTCTCCCCGCTTCATTCCCCTCCCATTATTATTTGAAGAGGTTTTAATTGATTTTTTTATCCATTTTTTTCAAGTGTCACTATGATATATGTCCCAATATGTGCCCAAATGTTCGTCTGAGATGAATGCAACGAGTTAAAGATACCCTGATCGATTGTACGCCATGAATGCGTCTTGAGAATACAATCAAACGGAAAAAAAGTGTCAACCTCGGAAAAAGAGGACCAATAGTTATGAAGTTAGTGGAATCATAAGGTGTGTGAGAAAGACGAGACAAGAAGTTGAAATAAAATTAGAATTTAAGGTGGACGAGCGGAGGACCGAAGCCATCATTACCTAAGATTCAAAGATTCTCAGAATGAAAGAGATAACAGATAAAAAATCTACCGCTAAGTATTTAACAGTGTGAAACATTTCGCTCGTGTCCATGCCTTTCACATACTAAGTTATCATAGTTCAAACAGAGACAATATGGCACTAAAAATTTCGGAAATTCATGGGAACAGATAAACTTCGTCCCCAAAGTGAGATAGCGAGATAATACATTACATCTTTGATAAATGACACCATATTTTAACTCTGATAACCATACTTGGAGCGAAAATCGATAAATGCATGCATCTACCAACTATTTAAGGGCTCTCTGGAGTCAGAAAGCTAGAAGATACTCAGGCTGATCTTTCATTCTTTATCTCTCAAACAGGTTATATGGCATCCAACACATTCCTTGCCTCAATGTGCACATTACCGACAGGAAAATTGATCATTAAACTCAAGATGCAAATCTTTTAACTTGGATGATTACATGGAAATCACACCGCAAGATGACGAGGGCCGAAAATTTGGCGTAAAGTGTAATTGAAGGGGAGGAGAGGAACACATTTCCCGGTCACTCCGCCCCATCCCAAATTGAACCGGAATTTTAATTCACCAAAAACTGTACATTTTTTATCAATGCTGGGCGTCCTCTTTCAAGCCACTACAATTGCAGGTGACTGCAAAAAAAGTCCTCATTTTCATTGGGATACGAACCTTATCAGACTTACAGCTCAGGGCCACACGCTGAACTTTCAAAATTGTATGCGTATGCTAATGCGGTTTTTTCTCCCTCGTGAATCTCCTCGAGGCGACTGCGGCGATCAACTCAATGCCGAAGCAAGAAGGGAGATAGAAAACGGACATAAATAATTTTTAGAAATAAAACTGTTGCCGACAAAGGTTAATGCGTATACGAGTGGCTCCTGAAAACTTAAGAAGGGGGTAAACCTTATCACTCCTCCACCATGCTTAACTACCTGAGATCGACAAAAAAATAGCCATTAGTAATTAGACAGACGTTTTTTTCAGTGCTATTCTACAGATGGCAAAGTCCCTCCTATTTACTTTTTTATACCCTTCATAATTCATAAGGAAACGAAATGGAATTAGAGAGGGAGTTTCAGAACTCCAGAATGTACCATGCGGGGATTGAATCTTGACAGCGGACGACTCATATAGCACTTATCAAGAAAATAACGACAAATTAGATCTATCTTCTTGGCAGGCCACCTCTCCAATTCTGGCACTATCACTGGACTTCTGTGTCACAATTATTGGGATTTACTTCATATCTTGAATACGCAATTACTTAGAAACTAAAAAAAAACCCAGTTGTAGAAAAAAAAATCACCCTTCCTTGATAAGTAACCTAAGTACCTAGTACCTAATCCTAAGTACCTATACCAGTTAATTATTATCCACTTTAAATAAAATACGCAAAAACTCGATTATAAGAACCAAAATTTATTCAGTCAATTGTTCATAAAATGCAATACTTAACCGTTGAACGGAAGCAAATGACTCATTCTCCTTCCAAGCTAGATTCACAGAAACTCAAAATTCGCGCACTTACCTCAGAAACCAGCAATAGGCCAATGAACTACAGTCTAAAGCAACTCGAAAATAGCTCTCAGGGAAACCAACCTGCGGAACAGAATAAAAACATAATTAGCTTTCTGTAAACAAGGGTATATCACTTACAATAGTATAAGAACACATTCAGAGAAAAAGCAGTTCAACATGCAGGATTCACAAACATGGAAAAAGTGATGAAATTATTCGATACTCTATTCGTTGTTTTTTAGCGATGAAAAATAGTTCACTTTAGCTGGATCGGCAATAACAACAACTATGAGACTACTCTCTGATAGAAGTGTGGAGGGGACAATCTGATCAGTGCCTTCTGTAGAGTTTGCCAACTGACAAGTGGTGAGTCACCACTGATTTGACATCAATCGCCTATTAGCGTTTAATATGAGTTAGGCGGCTCTAAATGATCTGGTTGGTACATTCCATTAAGATACCTCGTGCTAACCTATTTGGAAGGTTTAATAAAGCTTTGTTTGCCACACCACTAGGTAAAATTTTGAAGTATGTAGTACCTATGCAGTAAAATTTGACTCACTCAAAGAAGAGTTGAAACAAAAAGTAGTAAATGCATAAATACCGGCTTTGAGACATACATTTGAGCAAATGAGATTTAATTGTAAGTGAAAACTAACGGAATCAAACAACCGACCATTGAGATCAAATCCGATCAATTTCGTACTACTCTAATATCCAACCAGTTCGCATCGTACAAAATAAAATGCTACGTGTCATTCTGGGAACTGGCACAAGAGAATCGTCATTCCCTTTATATAAAAAATTAAAAATATTGCCTCTTCGTCATCTCTATTTGTATAAAGTATTACGAATCTTTTATAACCGAGGAGGTCTAAATTTTAAACCGTGTACTTACGGTAGATTAAGAAGTGTTCACTATTGTACCATACCTAAACCCAATATTGAAGCTTACAAACATTTCTTTGATTTCATTGCTCCTTCAATTCATCAAAAAATTCCAAATGAGATTTCATCAATTAGCAATAAGACCATTTTCCTCAGAAAATTGAAATTTTGGTTGTTAGAGAAAAATGATGTGGAATATCTCCTAAAAACTATGGTGTGACTCTTGTATGGTATGTGTACTTATTTTATTTTATTATGTAAAAATTGCAATTTATTTTATATTTAAATTCAAAAATGTTATAATGGAACACATTTATATTATATAAAAACCAGAATTTATTGTATAATTATTTTTGTAAATGACCGCTGCTGAACTACAGCCAATTTATTTAAGGGAGGGCAACCCCAAAACAAGAAACTATTTCTTCTGGGGTGCCTAGTTTCACCCTCATTTTGATTTGTTAAAATTGTGTATATCTTTTGGGTGAAATAAACTTATCCTTATTCTAAATTTCAAAGATCAAAACACTTCATTATGGTGCATATGGTGCCACCGGTGGTAAGGGTGAAATAATGGATATGTAGCCGACGAAGTACAATCAACTTTGTAAATGAAATTAACAGCATTGAAGGAACATCAATGAAGCTCTTTTTCTAAGGAGACTCAATAACTAGAAAGTCAATTTAACTAACTCATTTTTCTCATGAAAATACTTTCCAAGGCTTGCATGAGGGACAAGAAAGGATGAAATACACAATTTTCTCTTGATTGCAATCCCAACCGTCTAGAAAAGACAACAGTAAATGTAAAAAAATTGCAATCACTCAAGACGCAAAAAATTAACGAGCTTAGAGCACGTCGATGCCGTCTAATTTCTTATATACGTTAATGTGGATTTCAATTTACCACCTCAACCACAGGGCACAAGAACTTGTGGCAGAGGAAAGACTGAATGGCAAAGCCGACTCGTGTGATAATGGTGGCAGCAAAGTGGTGGGTAACGAGTTTTAAATGGAATGCTTCGGCTGAAAGTGATGCAGTTATACCATGTACGCGTCGATTTTTTTTAACAGCAAGGAGTACAAAAACACACAAATTTTGGGTCTTCAATTGAGTTATTCGGGCGTTTAAATTGACATCTAAGCTTGGAGACAATTGTAGACCGACCGAGGATAATAACTATATATCATCAGACGTACATGATGAGTCATACGATCACCAAGGCGAGCACCAAATTTCTCTGATGCAAAATGAAATGAGGGAAAAAAAACTCACTAACACACGCCTTTATCAGGAACGAAGTAATATTAAATTTGACTTAGATAGGCCGGGGAAATTACAACGAAAATATTGAACTCTGGTAGCTCTTCTTGAGAAAGGTAAAAAAATGAAACTGTATAGAGTTTTAAGATCGAGCAGAGTATTTTCCAACTTCCAGCCTCTTCCGAAGTACTGATAAAACTCTTTCCTCGAGGCAAGAAAAAATATACCGTGAATTCTGAATGACAACGATGGGCTCATCACTAAACATAATAATATGCTGAGTGATTCGATTATATTCGAATCAATATTAGAAAAACCCTTGTTACTTACTCACTCATTGACTCAGGAACGCTGTAAAATAGAGCCACAGTCACTTAAATTTTAAAATGCCGTTATTCAACTGCTTGCAAGTAATTCCATAAAAGCGAGAATCAATTCTTATTTGGCTCCAACTGAGACAACGCTCCCTTTCATCTTGCGACGACGACAATTTCTAGTGATTCCGGCATATGCGATTACAATCAACAAGACGCAGTCAGTCGTTTGACCACGTTGGACTTCAACTCCAAACAGCAGTGTTCTCACACGGAACGGCGATGATCCCGGAAATCGGAATAATCAACATCCATCCAAGCCCCGCGGAAACATACATCAGAACTATTTGTATGGATGTATTTTACAACTACATTAACGCACAGAGAGTACTATCAAAAGGATTAAATTTTGAGAATACTACCAAAAGGACCTTAGGGCGTGGTCGAAGCGCATCATTAGTTGAAGCTGGAGTTTTATCGGCTGGAACCTGTGCATAGAGAAGCTAAGGCTGTTAATTTATGTGAAGATTATAAGTACCTACGCACATCACAGTCATACAATTTTGGTAGATTTACACATTATTTGTAAGCTTTAGGATGTGGTTGATGCCTTGAGGTGTTTCATCTTTCAAAGCAACCGAATGAAATACCTTCATTTTTTACGTATGATGACTGCAATGGGAATGAGATGTTGGAAATAAAATATGTCAAATTATAAAATTCGAGCAATTAATTGCGGTGTTAAAATGCGGCCCAGTGCACTGCACTGCGTCGGCGTCGGCCCAGTGCACTGCACTGGGCCGACGACTCTTTAATTCCTATTTGAGGTGATAAGGGGTGGAGGCTGTGTACACGTAAGCCCGATGGCATGATCGACTCGCGGAACAAGACCCGTCTATCGGTAGCAAACCTGATGGACGTGTGGAATTAACCGGGCACCGCAAGTGCGCGAGTTTTTCCCATGCGGTCGCTCGGTCGATCCCCCGGTTGGAAGCAGCCGGTGGCGATGAATCCCCACTCAACGCGATTGAAGACGGAGGAAAGAAAAAAAAGGCATCTCCTTGACCTTGCTGCGAGCGAATCATACCCTTCCCCTCTCTGTTCCTCATTGTTTCTTTTACATCCTTCCTCCTCTTCTTCTATTTTCCCCCTCTTTTCAAACGCGGATTCCCCCATGGGAATGATGAGGTGGAGGTGAGTAGCCAGTTTGACTTCTTTGCCACCTCCTTCCTACCTCCGCATCCTCTGCCACTCCTCCCTTAGTCATCCTCTCCCTCCCTCAACGTCACGTACACGGGACTCGCTTTGTTGCACGTCTTTTGTTTTTGCGCCAAGGGGCAGCGACACTCGGGACATCTTCAAAAGGAGTTGGACTCCGCGACCGCCACGTAAAGAGGTAAACAGTCGAGTTGTCGTCCCTCAGTTATCGCCCTGAGGATTTGGTGGCCGAAGGTTTTCTTTCCTTAATAATTTTTGCTCATTTATCTCGGGCGTGGAAATTGATTCTATTGTTTTCTCAATCTTCGAGTCCTTCGCTGTGGCAAACAATCTTACGCCGACTATCCCCTCGTCAGGCCAGCCTTCTGCTGCACAGCATTTAAAATTATTCGAGCTTAATCCTCAGAACGCCTAGATCATTTTGATCCCGCGAAACGCAAAGATCGGGTCATATTTGAATCACATATATTTCTCGTAAGGAATAAGTTTTTTTGTTCAGAATAGAAGCCACACTTATAATTTAAAGATATTTATGCCTTTCCTCTATAAGAAATGCCTAATAAAGAAAGGATAAATCTAAAAACAAGAATTAATAACTTGTATCAAAAGGGGTACACTGTAGTAACGCTGCATGCCTGTTGACACAACACAGCTCGGCTATTTTCCAATTTATAAAGTTGTTTATATATCTACGAACATCATAGCTTTCCAAAAGACTTCTTATTATCTATCGAAAGAATAAACGGAATTTCACTCGTGCGCGTAACGCTTCGTACACAAAAAATTGAAATTACGAGTTTCGGTCATTTTGACCCGATCTCAGGGCTCCGAGGGTTAAAACACAAATCAGTTAATGATGAATACATTTACTTAACTTCGCAATCCCCCCAAATTTACGTAACTCTTTCAACATTAATATTTTTGTTTGCGTGTTTGAAATGTCAGTATGCTTTGTAAGATACTGATGCAGGCCAAACTTTGTGGATCCAAGCTATAAGTAATAAAAACGATAGCTAGGTATTTCACACATTATAATGCATTACTAATCATGTTTTCAGCAATTCATTGCCATTGTAAGGATCATAATATGCCTTTGATAATGAAAATTAGAAGCTAAAACCTTGATTGGTGTTAAATTATGGGGTGGAAAATACTAAGCTATCGATTTTCTAAAAAGCAAGCATATTTTCTGTGAATCATCGTTCCCAACGTGTTAATCAACCATTTATTACAGAAACAGTCCCATTGGGACAAACGTTTCCCGTTAGTAACGCAAGGGTTAACCGGAGTAATTTAATACTGTTTTAAACATCGTGTTACACGTTTTACACACAACAACAATTTAAAAATGATTGTTCTAAACCTGCTTTTTGGCCTGCGCCTAGCGGCCGGGGGAGCGTGCGAGGTTCTGATTTTTGCTGGGACGAGTTCTGCATGC
This sequence comes from Pyrrhosoma nymphula, assembly GCA_963573305.1. Classification (NCBI taxonomy): domain Eukaryota; kingdom Metazoa; phylum Arthropoda; class Insecta; order Odonata; family Coenagrionidae; genus Pyrrhosoma; species Pyrrhosoma nymphula. The sequence goes on from OY754337.1 coordinate 54,227,657, forward strand.
TTGGTGTGGAATCACCCCGTGCCACACACCCCAGTGGTGACTTTCACGGTACTTCGTAGATGTAGATGAATACTTTACTGATTCCAAAGAAAAAAAAAATGATTTTTCTCAGCACCACACGCATGATCTACGACGCCAGACATATTCTTCACGCCACGCGGCAATATTTTTCTCCGCGAGGGACCGCATTTCCTTACACAGTCTTTCGATGGGAATATAACTCGACGAGGAGTCAGAGCAGATGGCTCCATCATTCGAAATCAACTCTCGTGGGGGCGTGGAAGCGAGAGGATAAACAAATGAATCGGCTACCGATCGCGGGACTTATATTGAGTCGGTGGGATATATAGGATCCTCCGAATTCCTTCACCTCCCTTTTCCGAAAGGACCTCGCCAGACCCCATTGGCGGAGATCCCTGAGGCGGTGAAACCGGGTGCTATTTGAACGCCCCGATGAAAGACGCGAAATGGAGATGCTGCCGGAGAGTATTTTCTATTTGCTGGATGTTTAGTCGAAGGAGGTGGAATGGCGCTGGCCACAGGCCTTGGCCCGTTAAAAATAGGCGTAGCATTTTTATAGCAGTAATAGCTTTTTCTACAGAGTGACATCATTATTTATGTTTTTTCCAATGACTTAACCCTTAGACTGCGGGAAACGTAGTACATGTACGTGTGTTCCGGCAACTGCGGGAAAAACGTTCTTGTACGTTTGACCCTCTCTGTCTACCTGCTCCCTCAGCCCTTTCATATTTTTATGGCCCGAACTCTTTTTTTCCAGCGGTGGACATTTGGGAAACCACCCATTTTACCCAAACCACTCCCTTCCCATGCTCTTTAGGGACAGCATACCACCGCAATGATGTACGACCCTTTCTTCCAATTTCTCGCTCAATGGGTTATGCTTGTCTCAAAAGTTAGTTGTCTTATGTTCGCGCCCGGCTCAAGTATCAACGGATTTCTTTCTTTGGTGTTTGGTATCAAACTAATCAGAAAATTGATAGGAAAAAATATTTTCATATTTGTTTTTAACAATTACGCCTAAAAACAAATTTTCAAAATGTGTTCAAAGTCCCTCTAATCCCTCAACAAGTTCCGGTGCCCACCCCCTCGGATCCCGAGAAAAGGGACGGGAGGGAATTATATGAGCCCTGGCCTCGGCCCGTGGGAAGGAAGGACAGATTTCGTCCGAATAGCTATTTCCCGCACAGGGTGGACGACATGCGCTCTAGCTGCAGCAGCTTATGGATTAATTCAGGAAGAAAATTATTTTTTTTAAATTAGGGATTTTTCACTTAAAGCAGTTTCTCTCAGTTATGCATATATTACAGTACTGTGACATGATCAATGTACTCAGCCTGCCTCTATTCCATACATATCCCCCACATTTAATACCTTAATAGCCATGTCTTTTCTTGCTCCGTATAACCAAAACTGATTTCGTCTTCCTCTTGAATAGGTATAGGTTGGTAAGCATCATTTTGGGAGTGGAGGAAAGGTGGAGAGAAAACCGTTGTCCCTTAGCCTACTCTTAACGCTAGGCGCTAAGCTATCGACAGGTAAAGGTCGAATTCGACGGACGGAGTACTCGCTGCACTTCAAGAGTTCTTCACATGGCACCCAAGTATCGAGATTCCTCTGGCTCATCAAAGCCACTCCCGGGATTCAAACTTGGAACGCAATGAGATGCCTCCGCACTAATATCATCTACGCTACCATTTTAAAAACAAGTAGCAACATTATTAAAAATAAATATGTTTACTTCTATAGTATCCAATACGCCATCATTTCCTACTACGACACGTGTCGTCGAGTGTCTTTGCCAATTTTGTGTAGACGATACGACGCATTCATCAATCCACTTTCGTCACGTCGGTAACTAAACATCTATTTCATCAATCACATTCTAGAAACGGAACGTGTAAGATGGATGACTCGAGATCTTTACTAGTACATTCAAATCTCTCTAATAGCCAGAAACTGAACGATCAAAACGAAGGGACTATGTTTTCAAAATTGCCGAAAGTGCTCTTCATCTGGTAATACCCCTGAGATATTTTCCTGCTCGAACAAAGCGAGAAGTAGTAATTAAGAGCAATTTAAACCAACCTCAGTTACTCTCAACCTAATCATTTGAATTCACTTTAGGAGATCCAAATGGGTATTCGAAGGTATGGTATGGAATGGAAAAAAAGAGTGGTTGATCCTCGAATGGAAATTAATACACTTATTCAGCCTATTACTAATAGTTGCTTCGTGTTTTTGAGCTCACATTTTTTCCGGCACTCTCAAAAATACGTTTCCACAAGATAATCTTTAGTGGCGATTACACACAGGAGTTGACTCCTATACGAGTCCACTTGGAAGGTGAACTTGGACGTGTATCATACCTACTCCTATAGGAGTTCGCCATCGATAGTGGCGGGATTCGATACTTGGACGGAGTAGCCGCCATTCTTGTTGTGATTCCAAGTGGAGTCGAACATCGATATTCACTCTATATAAATCGATCAGATAGGAGTCAACTCCTGAGTGTAATCGCCGCTTTATTAAAAGCATCGAAAAATCATCGAAATCGAAATGAACATCGAAAAGAAAGTTTATACGACCAAACAAAAATAGGAGTAGTGTATTTGGTTAATAAAAAACTTGTTTTTTTACAAATTATTGTTCCCCACATCGGAGCAACAATTATGATATGTTGTAACCAGGGATTGAAAAAAAATCTGACGGAGCCCTGTAGTGTGGAAAGATAAATATGTCATCGTTATTCATCTTACTCATTGCATATATGCATAAGTAGTTTCTAAGGCAGAAAGATACTGAATGCAATGCCATATATTGTTCCAGAATGTCTGCCTAAAACACATAAATTCATCCAATCAAACACCTTTACGTAAATTTTAAGGAAACCGCGAACTATTACCTTTACGGGGTCTCCTGAAAGGGCTCAGAAGTCCGTAAATTCCACAACGTAAGTGAAATGTTAATACCTACCTATTATCAACCTTCAAAATACAAACAAATGAGCCAGCCTTTTAACAGGAAAAGACAGATCAGAAGTTAATGGAATTTTACCTTCCATCGCGAAAACAATTTAGGCCGACTGACTTAAATAACTTAAGGCGTCGCATTGCAAAAGGCGTCGATTGTGGAGTTGTATACATGTGGATATAAATTCTTGATTCCAATCCACGTGAAAAGAAAAGAAAACGCGCTGGAGAAAGTTTAAGAAATGAGTGGGAGTGAGATATTTGGCAGAGGCTACGAGGGAGTGGGTGGGAAGGTGGGGAAGAGTGGTTTAAGATGAAGGAATGAGAACCTCGGGTTGAAAGGTTTACGGATGAGGAAGCGACCCCACTCCATAACACCCAAAACTCACCCGCACCCTTGCCCCCGCCCCTTCCCACACCTTCCCCTACCTCCCTCACCCTCTTCTCCCACAGCCTCACATCTTCTCACTCGTAAAGTCTCACAACTTAAAACAGAGAACTCTTCTTGCTGAAGTTACCTGGAGGATTAAAAAAAATAATGATTCAATTCCTCAATATCGTTATTGTACCTTTTGTATATTAATAACATCACTACCGTTTTTACGAGCAAAATTCGCCCCTTCGCGGACGACGCAGTGTTGTACAGGGATCTAGGCAGTGAGTCTGACAAAGATCGCATTACAAAAGACCTAGATGCTCTAAATGAATGGTGCAGTACTTGGCAGTTAGAATTGAATTTTAAAAAGTGCATTGTTATGAATATTTGGAACAAAAATAACTCGGTCAACGAATCGTACACACTTAATCAAACCAACTTTTCAAATCTAGAGTCAGTTAAATACTTAGGTGTGACCCTTACTCAGGACCTGTCTTGGGGGAAACACGTCCGGGAAATCTGCGGACAGGTTAGTCGCAAATTGGGATTTATTAAAAGAATATTAGGAAAATGCGACGAGAAGGTGAAAGAGCGATGTTATTTTTCACACGTGAGACCTTACTTGGAGTTTGCCGCTAGCATAAGGGACCCTTACGAAGTAGCACTAATCTCAGAAATAGATCGAATACAACGGAGAGCAGCAAGATTTGTGCAAAGTTATTACGATAAACTAAGCAGTGTTACCGAATTGTTGAAGGAAATAGGGTGGGAATCTCTAACTGATCGAAGGGAGAAATACAGGTTAAATATTTTGCGCAAGTTCGGAGCAGACACTATTTTGCCGGACGTTCAACATATATTGCTAGGGCCAACGTACTACGGTAGAAGCGACCACATGATTAAGATAAAAGAAATTGACTGCAGAACAGATAGATTTAGAATGTCATATTTCCCACGTACAATAAGGGATCGTAATAGTTGCGATAGATCATTCATATGAAACTCCCACCCTCACTAGGTACAGTAGAATTTTCCCTTGTGTTTAATAACATAACATCATTACAAATACTTCACACCGCTTGATATGTCCGGCATTATTTTATTTTATTTTGTTCTCTGCATGAAGTATCATCTCGTAGCGTTTATAAATTAACAATATTAGTAATATTAACCATTTGATGAGTCTATAGCATTGTTCTGCATGTTTGCATGTTCATTTACGTATCACTCTCCTAGTTTCTGGTTGGACTGCGCACTGTTCTCCTGACTGCTTTTTGGCCTGCCAGAGGAACGTGCGAGGTTCTGATTTGTGCTGGGACGAGTGCTGCATGCCTGGTGTGGAATCACCCCGTGCCACACACCCTAGTGGTGGCTTGCACGGTACTTCGTAAATGTATCCTTTACAAATTTTAGACGAACAATGCTGAAATATCAGTTAGGAACAGAGTTAGACCCTACTGGTTTTTAGAGGTTAAATAAACCTTCAGAAAAATTTAAAATGGAATATTTTGGATGCTAGCGGTGAGATTCATTACATTTTCCGGTAAGTAATTGTCATTTCCATGCGAGGGGGAAAGCTGCCAATCAGTAAGCTCATGCAACGGTATCAAAAGGAAAGTCTCCACTGACAGTCAGAGTAGAAAAATAATTTCTCCGAGAGCAGAAAGAAAATTTAAATATTTACAATAAGTAAATTAAACAATTAAAATTGTAATTATTAATAAAAAGTTATGTTTTCAAAAAGAAAAAATTGACAATTGTGATTACCATCATGAAAATAGGAAGCAATAAGTTCTATACATTTTGACAGGAAAAAATATACAATTCTTAAGTACAACTTATTGCTAGTATAGTATCACTTTTGGCAATGAGTTCACGCCACTAGATTTTGAAATTTCATTGTAACTGCAAAATGTTTCTGACAAAATGTTTGCATCACCATAGCTCAGTAATTAAGGAGTGGTTCCCCCAAGTTCATGCGACAAAAATTGTTCAAACCGCCATGCATATCGCCTCAGCAAGTACTTTAGATTCTTCGTAAAACGCCCTGTATGTGACTCAATTCAACCGTCTGAAGTTATGTTCTCGTGTCCTATGTTAGTTTGCTTTAATTGTTGAATCCTAGGACCGAAGCTGATTTCTTCGACACCTACCGGTAACTCAAACCCTTAATCTCCTACTGCAACCCGCCCCTACCCTCCTCCCTAACCCCCTCATCCCACTCAATCTTTAACTGCTGAATCCTTAAGACCAAAGCCGAGGGTCTCAACACGGACGACGTACGACGAGGTGGCTTCTATTTCTGATCTACGCCGCTATGGCTTCGCCCTCCTACCCACTCCTTCGTCTCGTCTCTCCCCCACCCCCCCCCCACCCACCCCATCCTTCAAACACTTCTCGGAAGCTATTAAGAGAGGGCGTCAGATGAAAGGAGAAAGGGATAGGCCAAGCAGAGGAGAGCCGACGTAATAAGCCTCGCGCCTGAGCAATGCGAACGCAGCGCCGCCCGCTGGGACGATATAAAAATGTGGAGCAAGAGAAGTTCAGACGTTCCTTTGGGTTACTGAGTCTGGAAGATTTCCAGGGTGAAAATTAGAAATTGATAACGCATACCAACATGTTGGAACGAGCCGTTGAGAATTTAACCGGCATAGAATCGCAAGCGAAACAGCTAACCTCTTAACTAAATACTGCATAGAAATACACCAAAGAGGGTGAAATTCGCCATGAAAAATTTATTTGATTTGACTGGAATTCAAACTCGGATCTCACAACTGCCGGTCAGATGTGTTTGCCAGTTAAACCAATTCAAGGCGAATTTCAGCGGGGTTTTATACGAACAAGTTTTTCTTGTCTCCAGCCTGCATTGTAGCACAGGAGACGATGTCGACCATGATATGCCACAGTCGCGGAGAATTAACCCAACAATGTCTCTTAAGAACGACAAAATTGAAAAAAGCTACATAGAAAGTTACACATAAAATATTTAAATATTCATTCTGAATTAAATTAATATATGATTTTTACATAAAGTAAACAAGATTATTCCAGTCAATTACTTACTTAAATCTTTCTTGCTATAGTTACTCTAAAATAACCCTTTTTTATTGCATCGTAAGCATGAAAAAGGACAGAAAAAATAATATGGAAAGAAGATAAACACAAAAAGAGTGCTAGAAAAATATGAAGAAGAAAGGAGAAAGTTGCTGGAAATCAGAAAGCGTTGGGGCAAATGGGATGACGAATGCTGAGACTGAAGGAAAAAATTCAGGAGCGGAGAAAATAAATTTTTTGGTACTTAACGTAACATGAATGAGGTTGAGAAATAAGTCGAGAAAGTCAAATATCATTAAGCAATGAATAATTGTTGCTAAAACACGGTCAACAGAAATATTTCTTCACTCACGGCACGTTATTCGGTGAATAGCGGGGTTTTTGCCATTGTTCAATTTCTCAGAGGTAAGAAAGTAGAGCTCAATAACACTCATTGCAGATAAATCGTCGTTGCTTGCCATTTATTGTGAAGTATATATAACGGCATAATCAGGAAGGTTATATAGAATTAGAAGTATTTTTCTACAGACTATAAATGTTCCCAGCACTATAAATGTTCAATCATTAAATTACAATTAGTGTGCACGTGGACGGTGCAAATGAGCAAATAAATGGGCTCTATATGGACTAAATGGGCTCTAAACTATGTACATACTCTTTCATTATTCAGCTGAGCATACGAGTGACTCAATATGATTTGAGTGTGCTATAACAAACGAACATACATATCGCCTATTGAAGTAAATGCAGTGCTTATTTTTAATTCATAGAAACACACATGGCGAGGAAGTAATGTTGATCAATGAACATATACATCGAAGATTCACTCACTCACGTTTAAATGATTTTTATACGACGGATGACGTAAATTTTGCATCACAATGCATTTCGAACCAGCCAATCGAGGCCGAATCTTATCGGAAGTGGCGGATAATGCTAGGGTATTACATAATGCCGTCTTTTAGACTTCACACCATAGGTTGCAATTAGTTCCGCCCCATGGTTCTCACTCCTGATGTAATTTATCGAAGTGTTGCTGTTCACAGGTTGGCATTCATGAAAGATCCGGTGTTGCATAAGCAAATCACTTCCATCCTCCTCACAGTCACAAGTTTTATGGGCCCACAGGGGAGGTGGACGCCTTGGTAGCTTAAACAGCTAAAGAACTCAGTGCAAAATCGACAGATCCGGGTTCGAATCCCGGTCAATGCGAATGATATTTCCTCTGTGAGATATTGTACTAATGGGGAATATGGTGGGGGAAAATCCAGCGTTGTAATTTCTCTTTATAAAGGGCGGCCTACTCTTAACAAAGGATTTTATAAGATTCACAGCTTTATATTTTAACGGGTTGAATTCTAGTAGTGATTCCTAACGGTATAAATTTCATTTTACAGAATTTTCTACAGTACAAGTCATCCAAATATTGTTGAAATTCCTCGTGAAAGGACCGATTGATCATTTTTATAAAACAACAATGGCGTGGGAAAATATGAAGAAATCTGAAACAATTTGGATGGACACACACGGGGTTGGACCGGGTTGGTTCATTTGCTCCACGTACGGGTAAGTGGGTTGGTTGGTGTCGGTAAAATAAATTTGGAAATTGGGGATGAGACAAATTTTCAGAATACCGGGACTACTAGTAGCCCCGGTATAACCTTTAACGGAGTCATCCGAAATGCACATTAGTGGGACACTAGTCGACCCGTGCGAAGCATTCGCACTGTATCCTCCTCAAATCCCACTTAATTGAAGTGCACACCGTATAGTTAGTACCGTGTAGTTAGTGCGTCATTGATGTAGGTGTGGGTTGAAGTAAGGATTAGATGTGTGTTTAAATTTTAGATTATATATTTTTTGAAACATAAGGTTAAGGTCATTACATATTTACAGCATATTTACATGTTTACAAGTAAGTTGGTCGTCATGGACTAAGTAAAAACAAATGACTGCGACGGTTAGGGGAAGTAAATATAAATCCAAGTTTTGATTAATTTAATTCATTTTATAAATAGATCAGCAAATCGAATACCTTAAATCAATATTTTATGTCGAAATTAAATGCGGAATGAGAAAATAGATGCATGAAATGGAAATCGGTTTCATTTCGATATATCTCAATATTCTCCATAGAGGATCGATAGATCGAGGGCGGGATTTCAAAAAACCGTTTTTTTTTCAATTGTAATTTTTCGAAAAACAACTAAAATGTGAGCAATTTGTATATTTTTCCGGTGTAGCGGTTAAAATAATCTTTAAAATGATGCCATATTTATGAATATTGATGAAGTATTAAGGAAGTTATGGCGTACCGACGAAAAAAAGCCCTTGAGAAATAATATATATATATGATGATTCCAAAGAGGATTTGAGGGTTTTATAGGAACTTGCTCCGGTAAAGACCTAAAAAAAACCCACAGGGGAGGCGAATGCCTTGGTAGCTTAAACGGATAAAGAACTCGGTGCAAAATCGACAGATCCGGGTTCGAATCCCGGTCAATGCGAATGATATTTCCTCTGTGAGATATTGTACTAATGGGGAATATGGTGGGGGAAAATCCAGCGTTGTAATTTCTCTTTATAAAGGGCGGCCTGCTCTTAACAAAGGATTTTATAAGATTCACAGCTTTATCTCCAAATCCAAAGGCGGGAGTAATTTTCCTTGTAGTGTCATCACACAAATGACAATTAGGAATCAGAATTCTAATGTCAAATCTCCACCACTGCCGGGGTTCAAACCCATATATTTGAAATGGGAAGCCCCCACCTTTTCACCACATCATCCCAACCCCATAATCACGGAATACACTGGAATAGCTTATTGATTTTTGACTCATACAGTAATCCACAGACTGCAGACCAAACAAATTGTTTATCAATCCATTTGTCAACAGAATACTGAAAAAACTGCATTGTATTGCATTGAAAATATTCAATCATTCAAAAATATCGAATCGATTATAAATCACGAAATAAGTCTTTTGGCAGTTATCCTCGACTACAAATGTTTAACGCGACCGGTTACGTGGTTCACATAATTCTGAAGCCCAAGACTTGATGAGGTGCAAAACAATGAGTACGTGGTCGCATTAATAATAATAAGCGCGGAAAACTGCAGAAATAGTTCTTCCGTCATGTTCGAGTTCCGTCACATCAACCCGAGAAAATGTTATAATTTAGATATATTTAGTCTACAATTCTACGTTTGAACAACAATCTAAATTTACCTAATTTTATAAAACTCATTCAACCACATCTCGGTAACCAGAGATACGACATATTTCGCATCCTCCAGGTTTAGCGCTGTGGCACGGTTGCCATATTTCTTCGTCAATACGTTCGATTCTGCCCCAAAATCCGGACTCGATCACGCGATATCTCCTGTGCCACGCCCTGAATACAAGGACACCGTGCAAGTCATTCTCGGATCAGTATAAATAAAAGAAGGCTGTCCCCAAATTTGTTCTCACCACCCGCCCTTCGCCCTTCGTCTAGACGTGGTCCCCGTATGGAGGTCAAGGGTCGTCGATTTTTGGTCGCTATCACCCGATTAGATCGATATCTATTGACGAAACTGTTTCGGTATTCGATTCGGTCACTCTTAAGCAAAGACATTTCAAAGGAATACCGGAAGCGAGCAAATGTCATCAACAATCCCTTAGGGTGGAAATGAAAGCGAATGGAAAGATAATTAGGGATAAGAGAAAACAGCTAGAAATGGTAGTCTTGATTAGGTTTCGCCACGTCAACCAAACCAATTTCAGCCAAAAACAAAAACCCGCATATAATTTAATGAAAACACAAATATTTTCTGCAGTATATTCCAACATTTGAGTCACCTAATAAAATTAATGTGTACACACTATGTACGCAGAGTTTAGCCTGAAACTATTGAATACATTAAAATATTTGCTTGCAATTGCTTCGCGTAGCCATTAATCCTAATCAATCCTCAAATATTTAACAGTGAAATTTCAGATAATTGGAGCAGTTGAATTGAATGAACAGGGATACAAGTCAGTGGAGTGAAAAATATAAGCAACAAAGAACCGAAGAGAAAAGGAAGTAAGAATAGGTTATCCCTAATAAGGAATCGCACTTGGATCACAACCAGCGCTGAACTCCGTACCTTTGTGCGTTGCAGATACTTGGAGATACTAATGACAGCAGTCATAAAATTACTATGGTGACGAGGTAGAAACATTACCCACTCGGAATAGCGTGGATGTTGAGACTCAAGGGGGCATTATAATTGGAATACACAGAGAGGGAGGAATGGATGGAGTACAAGGAAGGGTTTTTGAGAGTAAGCAGGGTGGATAGAAGCGTAGGGATGAGTAAGTCAGGGGGTGATTAAAACTGGGTGCATGACTGAGTCCGATTCAGTGGTTAGTTATACTATAATATTTCTTCTGGGCTCGGACCCTTAAGACAAGTGGTATTTTACAATACTCGGTACTTCAGGGCTGGCTGGAGTTGGAGGAGTTTGGGTGGTACCGAAGGACTTTAGACCAGGGAAAGATTAATATGATAGTAAATTATTGATGTTATGGTTCGTAACATACCCCTATAGGTGGCTACGCTGCGTTCGGCTCATGCGTCCGCAGTAAACGGAAGGACTCTAGGATGACGGCTTTCTGTAAGCGTGCAGCAATTGATTACGCCTCTGCCACGCTAGCAGGAATGCACTTAATGCTATTTAGCAGCGGGAACTTAACTCCGCCGAGCATACATACGGAGGAGGGAGCGAATGGTGGACTTCCAACGTGTTTTAAACGACATTTCAAAGTTAATTTGGTCAGATCCTGTGATTACTTCAACAAATCGTCTGAAGAATAACTACAATCCGAGCGAAGATCGGCATTCAAGATATTACTATTAATAACTTGTTCTTGGATAACTTTGTGGTATATCATTGTAATTTTTTAATAATTTGACTTTTAAAAAACCACTTTTTTTAAAAGTGGTTTTGTAAAAGTCAAATTATTAAAAAATTACTATTATTATCTACTCAGTAAAAATGTCACACAAGCAGCCACTTGGATGCATGGTTTACGTCTTTATGAAACCGGTTTTAAATCATTCGATTCTGGATTCATCTGGACTTCCCTGTAAATAAGCGGCAGAGGAAGATAACATTAAACTGTTATGATGCTGAGGAGATTAACCTATATCTAAAGAGATAGAGAATTTAGAGTTTGATAGATTAACGTTTAGATATGCAGCTGTTAGATATCTTCAAATGTATCAAGGTTGACTAATCTACAGAAAAAAATTGGGAATCCTCTCCGAGGCCTAACATATTTATTCGGGCCACGAAGCAAATTTAAGCAAGCATATGACAGTGGCAATCAAAGGGAAGATTCGAATCAAGAGAGACAATAGCATAATAGATAAGAGATCCAGGCACTTAGGTGTAAAAAAGAAAGCTTATTTCGCAATTTTATTATTCTACGGAAAATGCGAATAGATATCGATTCAAGTTGTAAGATAAATACCGAATTTCAAATTGGTGACAATTTTATTGTAAATTACTGAGACTTACGTAAAAAAATATTTTTGATTAAGGCATTCCCGAACAACAAAAGGCCACGTGCTTTTGTTGTCCAGACAGACACCACACTGGTGGATTTCCATCAGGGTTTCCATGGATCGAACTACCTGAGCTAACTTATAATTCAGGACCAAGTGTACACGAAACAGCTATAGAGGGAAGAGCTACACACTTCGAACGAGACGCCTCATGCGGTGCTTCAGGAAGAAACTCATTTCAAAGGTACTACGATAAGGTATATTTCGAAAAAGATTATTATTGAAAGATAAATAAGATACGAATGTGAAAATGAGGAAAATTTTATGATATCTTCCAAAATTTCAGTTACAGAGAGATACGATTTTAAGGTGATCGATTAAACGCTAACTCTTCTCCAATAATATGCCACCTGACCATATAGTATATCTGTAATAATTTGAGCAATTAAAATGGTTTCGTATTTAGGTACTGCACTTATTTGCTTATGTCAATAGCTTTGTTATAAAAATATTCAAAATGGGAGAAAATAGTAGAGAAGTAGTCTGGTAATGCCACTCAACAATATATACATTGGCTAGTTGAAAATCCTGCTGAAATAGGCTAAAATATTGGCGAAAAGTAATGAATTAAGTAATCTCCTTGATAGTTAGTAATATTTATTTAACAATCTATTAATTATTATATTAAATAAAATTATTTATTTATAATTATTATATTAATAATAATTAATATTGATTATTATATTAAAATCTAGCTTTTTTTTGCAAAAATTATACGTAAATACGTGTGCCAGTTAGTGGAAGAAGGATATGGAAGGTCGCTAGCTATCTATTGGCACACATCTGAATCTCTACGCCTAGCAACTGAATGATACGTATGTACAGTACGCTTAGTCTTTTATACAGTAGATAAAGTTATCAGTTACGAGAAGAAAAGAGAATATAATGTCATGAGAATTATATCACTGATTTTTCAGTTTGTTATCTCATACTTTTGCCAAACTTAACTGCGTATTCGGAGCAGTGAAGAGGAAAATCTGAATGTGGGGAGCCAGAGATTCAAATCTGAATGTGGGGAGCGAGAGATTAAAACTCGGTTTTAATAATAAATCTAAAGAGGCGAGTTAAATGGTCCAATCACCGACATCAATTGATCGAGAGAATAAAATTGCAAAGAATTCCTTTCATTCGAAAACTCCGCAGTCGAACGGAAATCTTCTGATCGCGTGCAATTTGTTTTCGCATCCTAATGGCCCCCCACGTACAACTTCTCACGCAAACGTTTGCTCGGGCAACGCCTCGAGCACTCGATTAGTCGCCTCGGAGAGAAAAATATTTCTCCAGCAGAGAAAAATATCTGCAAACGATTTTATGACAATTACTGACGATGACTCGACTCCTTATTGCGCAACTGCTGTGGGAGGTTTTTTTAATACAAGATCCTAGCCAGTAAGATATTTTGAGGTAATTTACTACCATGCCAGTGAAACTTAAATCTAGGGAAACAATCAAAATTTCGGTAGAGAAAACTCGATGTTTAGGGAAATAAAGAATCTTTCGACTGAAATAAAATATGCTATCACAGGGGTAAACATTAACAGGAAACAGCAGCACCAGGAAAAATATGATAATAATGTAATACGTGGTTAATAAATATTATATAATAAATATTCTTCATGAAGTATACGAATATTACTTAATAACAATCCCAAATACATATACCCATTAAAATTCGCTTCTGTTTCACCATCGCTAAATACGTAGCGGAATCGCATGCCTACGTGGTTTTGTTTGTTTGCATACATACATTGTGGGTACTCCACAGGCATTACCTGATCATCGCAATGTTTTTCGCCCACACAGTTATGGAAAGCACCATTAAATCAAATAATTGAGTAATCTAGGAATTACATATGAATGACTAGTATGAATTGGTGCCATTCACATTGCTCGGAGCAGGGATCAACCAAGCACCATCTAGGATGTCGGCGAAGGGATCAGGGTACCTGGTGGTCCTTGAGTTGCGTGACACTATTTGACGCGGCGGAATGGGTAATACAAGCATGCGAGAGCAATTGGTTCATTCTGCGTGTTCATAAGTGGACATATATTTATTTATTTGTGCCCAGGCCTGGTGATGAGCATGGCCTTGGTGATACACCAGTTCCGTTAAATATAACTGACAAGTCTGTCTTGTGAGTCTGCCTGACGCAAATCAGTTTGATTCCCTCCTCATCCCATCAGTGAGCCTTAATATTCTTATTCTTTTTAACTCAAGCATTATTCGTATTTCAAGAGAATATATTTATTCCAACAGCCGCTACCCATTAACCAAATCTAACAGTTTACATACACAGATACCATTGTGGCTTAAATTGGAATAAACTATTACGCAATAAAAAAGCTGAAACAAAGAATGCGGAATATGAAATTACATATTTAAGAAGCATGAAAGCCACCAGCCAAAGATATTAGTAAAAAAAACTCTCAAACCAAAGAAAGACATTGATTTAATTAACTCGAGAACATTCCTTCTTCTTTAAATATCTATTAGATAATTTCATCTCTGGTCAGGACTCCTCAGGGAGACATTCTGGGAAATATTTAGCATGGATATATTGCTCATCAATTACCTATCCACGAACAAGTTTTATCTGCCGATCTTGGCGTGCGTTACAGAGACCACAGTTCGAGAGACCTCTCACTGCGGGGTGATCAACCACGCACAATGCACACAACCTGTCAATCACAAGGGAACCCATGCTGGAATATATAATTCAGGAAACACATCCCAGAAGTTTTATAAACCAAGCTTCGCCCATTGACCTTGGCGTGCGTTACGGAGATCAGAATTCGTGAGGTACCACCTTTCACTACAGTATGTAATCATTCTCGGAATACACACAGCGTGCCAATCACTTGTGACCCACCTGGGGCTATGCATGTGGGGCAGGAGGGAAGTGATTGCTCTCCGGATGGGTAATGTAGGTGGCCAGAGCAGCACATCGCGTGCCAATGATGACGGAAGAAAGAAGAAATCCCAGAACTCGCCCAAGGGTGGAATTCACCGGAGAATTTTCCTAACCGGGGCAATTTCCCTTCGATTCCGAAACTCAACTTTTTCTTCCAGTTCCCAAAAATACACGCGGACTAAATCGTTGAGAGAGTGGAAAGTATTAATCGACGTAATGGTCTATGGAGAGAACGGTGGAGATGCAGAATAACGTGTGAATATCAAGATAGGAAATGAATTTCCAACTATGACGAAGCTCACGGCTTTCCCATACGTAGTTTCCCACAGTTTGGAAGCCAAAATAAAACAACAAAAGCCCACGCAAAATAAAACGGGAGTGATTGCTTTCATTCAAGGAGATCGTCTTGTAGCAATCAAATTTAAATCGACCTAGCAAACCAACGGTGATAAATTCGCTCAGGACTAGAGCCATTTCCTCGAGCTACTAGTCTCTTACCTACGGGCGTTCTCGGAAGAGCTCACCTTACTACTGAAAAAAATACATTGAAAAGAAGTGATGTTTTTTTTAATATTTCTTGATAAAAGCCTATGAATTCCAGAAAATTGTTATTTCCAAATTTAAAAACACTAAAAATGCACACTATTATCTCTTATTTCGCGTGAAGCATGCTATGGATAATTAATCACCCATTGGCCAGAAGGGTTAAAATATTGTAAAACAAATGCCGAGTTTTCCTAGCTCGTGTAAAATAAGTAAAATTACGCCAGCATTCAATCCGAAAACCTGTTTGCTGAAGGTCTTCACTCCATTACCTTTTCAGATGAATAATTTAAGTACATTTACATGGTATATTAATTTTAAATATTTCATAATTTTCACAATGGATTCAAAAGCGATTTAAAAGGAAAAATAAAAAATTGCAATTCCTTTTTAAAATGATAATTTTGAAAGATGAAAACCATTTTTTCATCATTATCCATCATGGTAGGCACACACGTAGCAGGATATTTTTCAGAAAAGATCCCCGAAATTTTATGAATTAAAATATTCCCGGGAAAATCACTGATTTTCCTCATCGGCCGTCACTCAGCGTAGGATATCGGCCTTTAATTAAATCTCCACGGGAGGAGTGGGCTAACTACACTCCTTTACTCATACACATGTGAGAGGTATAAGTAGAGTTTTCGATGCCTTATGTTTTTGTCACGAGGGATCGAGTGGGACAGCAAACATGGAAGTGGAAGGAAAGAGTGATGAGAATGGCTGAGCTAGCGAAGGGGTGAAAGAAGACAAGAAGTGTAAGGATTAGGACAGGAACGCCATCTTGAATCGGCAACGGGTGTCCAACAGATGACTAGGACGGAATCCCCTTCCCAGCATCCCCCTCGCTTTCATTGACGAGGATTCCTAAGGGGAGAAGACTTCTCGTAATCTTGAGCCGGGAAACGCATTCTCTCGGTCCTTTCACAAGTGACAAACTATGAGGGTCTTAATCTACTACAATTTGGGAATCTGGGTCGCCCAATAGCGAAAATACAATGTAAAAATTTGACTAGAATTCCCACAGGGAGGGAAAATTTCGCTTTATGTAGACTCATTTCTGCCATCTGTGAAACAAACCCTACAGCATTTCAAGAAAAGGAAATTTATCTAAAATATCATAAAAGAATTTTTAAATTGAATTTTTTAAAATAATATGGCCATGCTAAAATAAAAATACATGGATAAAAAAAATTTAAATATTTGAAGCACTGTGTGAATACGGTTCGGGCATAATTCAATTAGTTGAAGTTCATAAAGCTTTAAATAATTATACATGATTATTTTGAAGTAATAAATGGTTTAAATATTAATATATGTATGCTTACGGTTTAAACATAATATTCATTAATTTTATACGCACTAGATATTATTTCAACAGTGGTTCAAATGAGAGAATTCGGAAATAGGTAATATACGGTAAGGAAATAGGTAAATTGAATTCGCCCTTGTAACTTCTTAATTTAGTCGTATTGCCTCCATAGCCAAATAATCTCACCCACAGATACCAAATTGAACCCGGCCTTTGTCATGATGACATCAAAATCATTTTGAGAACTTTTACATACTGCTGAGTACACCCGAGTCGTACTCAACGGCTGGACCTGCGAAAATGGACATGCGCGATCGGAAAGCCCGCGTTACTCGAAAAGGCAGCAAATAGATTCCCCATTCGACACTGGCGTGCGCGGATCTGCTCAATTTCGTTCATTCCACGCAGGTCCGATCCAGAGAAGGAGACAACGATCCCTCCGCAGAAACCTAACGCGCGAAGTGCACCCGTGTGGAAACTTCGGTTCAAGGCAGATAGTTAAGACAGGATTTGCTAGTGTGTTTAAGGTCCGGCTGAACACATCCAATGCAGAACTCTTGAAGTACAGCACAGGCTAGGGATGTTGAGGGCAATCTTGTTGTCCAAGCCACACTCGGGCATGGGGTAAAAGTACTAAATGTTACACTGCATATTTGTTGAAAATTCATCCCCCGCCACCCACTCTTTTGGCCTGCAGGGTACAATGCTGACGTAGATTGATGTCTCCCCAGCTAACAAGAGAAGAGCGTAACATAACATAGTAAAAAAAATCCCGGACCATGCATCTTTCTACAACTTCTCGTTCTGCGGGACGGCGCGCGAGACATAAGCACACTAGAATAGGGAGGGGTGAAGCTTCATGCAATGTGAGAAAGCTCCCGTCGTCAAGGAGATAAACACTTGAAAAAGATTTCTTTTTTCCTCTAAGCAGACGGCGTAATAAAAAAATGCCACCGTTTGCTCAAGGGCACGGATAATTTCCTCGTAAGAACACGACTGTTTCACGATTCTTATGTCGTCGAGGTTTTCCGCCTCATTGCCACCACGTTATGTTTTTGTTTTTGTACCGGAGGCAATGGAAGACACGAAAATTCGTGTAATTCACGTGATTAACGCTCACAAATGATTGCCACCAACGTGGTGGGCCCATTTCCAACACACGGTCGAATAAAAAAATTACATTGAGTACGTACATAATTGGAAAATTTCTCGACAAATCATTTCCCTCTTAAATATGATGCAAAAAATTTAACCTCTCTCTGGTACATTATAAGATGTTTCAAGGAAAATTAGCGGCAAGAGCAAAAGAACCGATCGCTGAAGTCCGACGAAAGTGGGGCTTACACACAAACGTTAAGGACTTCAATGTCATCACTTAAAAATGTTTACACTTATGTAAACACGTTTCTTTTGCCAGATCTTTTGAGCGAGAAATGCCGAAATGTCTGTTTATTCTTTTATTTTTCAGATTTAAAAAAATATGCTAAATTATTTGTAAAGAACATCTGAGAAAGCAATCAAATGGAACCAACTTGTCAATCCCGCATTTTCTGGAAATCTTTGACATTTCTAAAACGATAGTAAAACTTTTCAATTTGATAATTTGTTCGATAGCCAATGGTTTTGAAACGAAGTGAAATCATTATTACTATCCTAATAAAAAATGCATGTAAAATACACAATGGAACACAAATTTTATTACTCACTTTCTTTTTCATTTTGAAGGACCGAGCGCATATTTTTTCTATATTCCCGCTACAGCCCAAATAACAACTCAAATTTTAATCCCACTTAACTTAATACACACTTAAATTGTTCTGTAGTATTTTAAAAATCATTTGTAGGTATCTTAGACTCTTAAAATTAGGGACGTAAGAAGGTAATTACTCTAAATATGGCAGAAAATGTTTGTTTTTTTTTCAAAGAAAAATTACATGTTCTGCGGTGACCTAATCTCACAAAATCGCTTTTGTTTGTAGCTATAATCATCCATACAACGCCGTGAAAAATTCTCCCTCTCCATCAGCATTCACTCAAATATAGTTAAGTTATTTTGTATGTCAATTTATTAATTCTTTCTATGGTCTATCCAAAAATACCAATTAACTTCTACATCTACGAAGTCACTTGCAAGCCACCTCTAGAATGTGTGGCACGGGGTGATTCCACACCAGGCAAGCAGCAATGGTGTCAGTTCTAATCAGAACCTCTCGCGTTCCCCCGGCCGCTAGGCACAGACCAAATTAAAGCATTAACACCTTTTATCACGCCATCTTTTAGTCATCTTTCGCGTCAACGCTATGACTCCAATCGAATATTCTGTTAAACTCGCATCAGCTTCGATAATAACAGCGGTGGCATCCGCTGTTGTTAGTTGTTTGAAAGACTACTAAGGACAAGTATCCGTAAATGGGACCTAAAAATACATTTGCGATTGGATGTTGTTCTTCTGAGTCCGTTCAGCGACATTTGATAGACTCACTAAAAGGAGAGAAAATTTCAGGAACAAAAAACTGCCCATTTACCTTCGAAATTGAAAAAAATTCAAACATTATTTTTGGCGAACTTTGTTTAAAAAATTCTCTTTTCAAGACATTTCATTTAGAGCTTTTCAAGCATGTATTATTATCCTGTTCTAAGCACAACGTTATAAACCTGCCAAACGTTCATGTTCCGATTCTAATTGGCCTTCCTTATTCAGAAATGAGATGAAATAAATTCGGGAAGTTAAATATGATCACAGGCTTGTCTCCCAACTACTTCCTTTGAGACCCTCTGGTTTACGCAAGTGAAGAGAGAGGAGTGTCACACAATTAAGAATTTTTCCGATCCGCTGGAGGGTAAAATACCGGGCATCACTTTAGTAACTCACTTAGCTCCCTAATTAAATAAAGACCAATTCGAAGAATAACCTAGTCCGGATGCAAATGAACGGTGTTAAAACGTGAAATCCGGCGATCTGCATTGGGATTACGGAACCCTACAATAAAAGAAAGCTCGTGGAGGCGAGAGAGGAGTTAGAAACGATGAGAGTGTGAGCGTGAAGAACACGAACAAAAAAATCGACGCCATTTCTCGCCCAAGAAAAATGGAACAAATAGAGATGGAAGGAACGGAAAAAAAGAGGACCACATGTTCCAGACCGACAGGCTTTTTCGGCGAAAGCTTCAGCAGTGCCACCAAGCGGGAAATCGTGCAACAGCGCCCCTTGGGGGATGGGAGGTCGGAGAAGTAAATGAGGAAGGGGAGAAACAAGAGAGGGCGAGGAAGATGAAAGTGGAGGAGGAATGAGAAACAGGGACAAGGGAAGAAGGAAACTTCTTTCGCTACGAGATCTGTCTCAAACAAATCAAGCGGCAAAGTGGAACAAAGGGATCCACGTCTATGCATACCCCAGCGTGCGAGTCGTCGCATGGCTGTGTGGCAAGGGGGAGCTCGGGTAAAAGTCATGAAAAATAGAGATGAAAATGAAAAAGAAATTTGGAGAAGGGACGAAAAGTGAGAAATATACGTACTCTCTACATTTTTAAGTAACTCATGTGTGGTAGCAATAATATTTAGCTACAAAAATAATCTATCAGTAGATATACTTTTTTCGTCTAGAAATTGGGTATTTCTTAAGCCCAGGTGAGTTATACCATCATTATTTTATAATGATTACACTTCACTGAGGTACTTCTGCTTAGAAAAAAAAAGAAATTTCCACACGTAATTACCAGGTATAGGATATATTTAGGTATAGTGTAATGCATGTTGGTGACTACTCACCCACTGCCATGCACCCTTGAGGTGGCTTGCAGAGTATTTTGTAGATGTAGATGTACCAAGTAATATAGCTTAATATTCGCAGAATATCGCCCGCTAAGGACGTCACCAAAGCAATAAAGTGTGCAGAGGGTAATTTTTGCTGTTAAATACGCATCTCCATTTAGCTCAATATTTTTTTTAGTATCCTACGCATGAATCCATTATTTTTCCAACCCATTAAGCGTTTTATTTAACGGCTCAGAAAATTGGATGCCGCGAAAGGAGGAGATTATATAAAAAGGATTTAAAATGTGGGTTAAGGAGGAGGATGGAAAGAGTAATCTGGGTGGAGAGAGTTTACTAACGGATTGGATAAAATGGGGAAGGAAAGGAGACTGACGGGACAAATACAAAGGAGACAGCAGAAGTGATATCAGAAGGACGTATTAAGAGATTAATAGCATGTGGAAGAGAGTGATAAAGGGGTGAATGTTGGGTAAACAAGGGATATGAAGAAGAATACATCTACATATTACCCCGTGGGCCACCTCAGGGGCGTATGGCCAGGATATAAAGGCACTAGTCATGCAAAGGGGATGGAATAGGGAGAAGGAATAGGAAGGGGGAGAGGACAAACGTTAGTTTCAAGTCAACGGAATCTCTTAGTGTCTCTGGCTCTGTTTTATTATAGTCACTAATGGAGCGTGGAAAGAAGGAATTTTTGTACCAATCAGTATGTCAGAGTATCACTCCTATTTTGTCGCGTTTATCAGTTTTATATATACAATATGTAAGCCTGTAGGGTCTATACAATCAAACTCACCCAATATGAATTTTTCAAGCAATTTAAACCTAGCACGCATCCTCCGAGATTCTAAGGCTCCCAAACTATTCCTTTCATTAGCTCTATTATACTCTCTGCTTGCTCGTAGCCGTTGTTAACGAAGACTGCGGCTTTTCACTCGTATTAGTATTTTGTTAGTTTTTTGCATACAGATTTTCTGTGCTGAGCTCAAAATGGTTGTGGTGTTCTTAGGTCATGGTAAGATCTATCTATCAATTTTTAACCCGAGAACCTTCCCAATATTCCCTTATTAAATACTTAATTAAGAGTCAAGAGACAATAAAGGTGGGACTATTGGCCCATGGGCCCATTCTGCGTTACGAATCACTTCCTGTGCTCTGGTGAAGAAGGTGAAAACGTGGTTCGAAGGCGTCTTTTAGTCAGGGGGATGAAACTAGACCACTCTCCTGTCCTCCTCGTGCTGATGGCCTCGTAAGTGGTAATGAAAATTTATCGCCAAGCGAATGAACCACACGAGGAGGCAATTCTGAGGCTGCTGAGGCCACGGGAAAAAAGACCCTTTAGGATCTTAGGCTCTTATAACAATTAATCTCGAGAGTGGAAGTGAAGAAAAACAGACACACATGGGATGAGGAAGGCAAGTAGGCGCTGGAGTCGGAATCAAAATATCCACACGGAAATTCAAGGCGTCTCTCATTATGTAACCTAGGATAGACTAGAAGGGGATAGAGTTCATTGGCCTGCGATTTGTGATTCCTCAAGAACCATCGAGATAGACCAATAAGGCATGACATCAGAAACATGCAACCACCGTCAGCCAAACTGATTATCTCTGTTCCCTTTAACTTACCATTCTCGCAAGTACAGGCTTGTTGCATGCATAGCTTACTGCTTTTGGCTGCCTTGTTGAATGCAAAGTCAGCTTTGCTGTCGTGCTGTTTTAATTTAAGTGAAGTTGATTCGGCAACTTGCTTAAGGTAGTTTGAGCGATATATCAATCCTCCTAGAATTTGATGAATTTGACGTCATCTAAAGAAAAAACTCCCATATTTCCAATGAAATCAAAATACTAAACCCTTGCCGAGCTACTTTCTGAGCAATTAGCCTAAATATATAAGCGGTTTTACATGGGATAGATTACAGCAGTGCGCTCCAGAGGGAAAATAGTGAAAATATAAGGAACTTTTAACACCTAAATTTCGTCAAAAAACTAATGGTGTATAATATGCATGTTTTCTCATCTAATTACAAAAATAAATCTATTACTCACCGCAGTAACTTTTACAGAATCACTAAAAAAAACCTTCTACTGTGGAAGCGATTTCACCTTACGGCGTGAAAAAATGAGTCAAGTTAGAGACATATGTGGTTATATATAAATATTTAATTACTGAGATTTTTTGTCATACATAACTATATTTTTGCACCATAAATATCACAATATTTACGTCAAAATTCTCACAGACGCTGAAATTAACAAATAAAATTCGAGTATGGTCCCCATTATGACTAGGGAACAATCTCGCTGAAACTGTACCTTCACAGAAAATATTGCGTCACTTTTCAGCCAAAAGAGCTGCTTAACATTTGAAGACATAATGTTTACAGAGGGTGTGTTGCTTCGCTTATGGGCGAACCTATCGTGGAGATAACACAAATAAAATAACCTCCTATTTAATGTTTAAAGAATTGAAAAAAAAATTCAAAAGAGAGAAAAAACAAACTAATTAATGTATTTGCTTACCAGTCCATCGCCATTCCCTGAGATAAATAAAAAAATACATTTAAAATGAGACTGCCAGTTCATATATCTTTTTTCTACGCAAAAGCACCTTTATCAAACAACAAAACCTCAATGTTAGAGGAAAAAAGTTAACCAGGATAGATAAAGGAGAATGCAAACAATCTATGCTCGTAAAGGGAATGTAAAAACAGCAAATAAAAGAAAGCAGAAAATGTTGAGTTAAAAAATAACATGGCAATTATAAAGACTTATTATCAAGGTGTATTTTAAAATATTATTTTTTACCCCAAAGCATGAGATATGTTCGAAAACTTGTATGTAATATCTAGAGAGGAGATGACATAAATTATCAAATATTATATCATGAGCATCATTGAGTACCGTGCCCAAAAATTGAAAATAGATAACGTGATTGAGACTTCCTTAGACATACATACATTTGGTCGTATCCAAGACTTGTTAAAATTCGTTAAATTAAAAGCAACTGCGTCAATACATAGGGTGCGATGTACCAGCAGAAATATAGAGCAGAGTAAACAACAGTTCTGCGTTTAAAAAAACGTGAATAATTAACTAATATTATGAATCCGAATTTACTGGGAGATATCCAAATTCTAAGCTCTACCTATCTGAGTTTTGCTAGTCCTACAGGCGAAAAAGAAAAATTTAGAATATAAAAAGTATCAATAATGCACGTAAATAAGGTACTGATAACTTTGCTAATAAAAGTTTATGAGCAAGCTATAGCGAATTAAAATGAAAATCAAATACGATAGCTTAGAATTTCCACACTATAATTTATTACCAACTGATAATAATTCATATAATTGATAATAATTTATAGAGTGGATAAACACTAAGCTATCGTTTTAATTTAAAGTTACTTGATTTCAAAAGTTTAGACCAATGTAAGATATTTTCTAAAATATAATTAATGGATTTGACAGTACAACACAGCTGGAGAACTGATTAACTATTTGTGAATCACATAAGAAAGGGTGCAGGCAAAGTCTGGAATTAAAAATGACGGGATATGCAAATATTCCTATTATAAAGTAGACTGCAATATCAATGCCGAGGAAATTTCAGTTGATTTACCTCCGTGGAGCAAGCACAACAGCAGATATCTGCGTCAAGAAGGATTAAGTGTTACAATACATTTTAGCGACCCACTTGCTCAACCATATCTCCTTTCTACTCTGACCCATTGACTCATCCATAACTTAAAGAAAACCGGTTGCCAGCTCGTCTAGGTTGCTCGTGTCTAGGCGTGTCACCAGAACGACTGTCCCCCACGCAAATATTGAAGTGGGCTGCACCCAACCACCTCTTCCCACATCAGATTGATACTGTGAGATTCTAGCGAAGCCGCTAGAGTTTACGCGACGCATTCCTTACCATTTAGTCATCCAATTCCGCAAAGATTACATGACATTTAGGCGTAGCTTTTGAGATTTGAAAGCGATTAATGATAATAGAACATGCCTAATACCTGTCAGGGAGGCTTTATGCGTAATTATGTTTATAAAATGTAGCGTAGCTAATTATTTGATTTGATCTCCAACGCTTTCGACTTAATTTTCTAAGTATTACTAAAAGTACATATCGCATACTTCCTGCATAATTCGTGTACCTCAGTGCATTTGTTTTTCCGCAAAATATACTATTACTCATAATTTCTATTACGTTTATTGCCTATATTTTATAGCATGCTGGCGAAAATGATAGTCCTGACTCACATTAGCAAGTTTTTACTAATGTTTCAATACTCGTTGTTTTAATACAATTTGTAAGATTTAGTGAGGTGCATGAGAGTAACCCCTGTAACATACATTTGAGGAGGCTTGCAGGCTAGGTACTATTCGATGGCTAAAAAAACAATCATTGTACGTCTATATATTTGCCAAAATGAGGTATTGATATTGAAGTAGGCAGAACTAATGAAAATGAGCTCAAAAGTGTTATTTTTGTCTTACACATTATATAAATTCATTTTACATCTACAATGAACCGTGCAAGCCACCACTAGGGTGTGTCGCACGGGGTGATTCCACACCAGGCATGCAGCACTCGTCCCAGAACAAATCAGAACCTCGCACGCTCCCCCTGGCTCTAGGCACAAGCCTATAAATTCATTGGATTATTGTGTATTTTGAGGTCACTGGCAAGTTTTCTCGCAAGTTGGAAATCTTCTTCTTGCCAAAGTTGGGCATACAATGATTGTTCTTTCAGCCATCGATATAAATGTAAGAGGAATTGAGACCAAAACAAAACCATTGAAATTCGTTCATGTCCAACATGGCCACTATTAAGACTGATGTCAGTGATGATTAAGTCAGGATGCGTTCACAAACTTCGTGTACAAGATTTCTTGAATGAAATATGGCTTTTAAAAATAGACTGTGAAAAAGGTTCTCAGGAGAGAGGGGATTGGGATAAAAATTAAATGTTCTAAGTACACTCCAGTTGAACATGGCCGCGATTACGAGGTGAGTTAGTGTTCAACTACCTTGCACATGATTTCTGGAATGAAATATGGCTAAAACATTTTAGTGCGTGAAAGGATCTTGGAGGAGACGTTTCTTCTCCCACTTTCTGTCACATCCTTCCCCTCCCCCTGCCAAGACATCTCATTCCCGTAACCCACACCCCCCCATCACTATGGCTACGCCAAAAATTCTCCCTCCCCGCCCCTCCTGGCCTCGTCCTCATCCATAACTACCACCCACAAACAGACCCCAGAGAGACGGAACCCTTCCCATCAGCCATTGCGAGCAGACGCGCTCCTACGTAGCATCTACAACACCACTCACAGAGCGACTGCTTCTTTCCCTGTTTCTATGTCCAACCAACTCCGGGGGGCTGTAATCTCCGTTTTTTCGGCGTCCGAAAGCGAGATTCCTTCGTTTTACGAGGCCATAAAGGGACATTAAAAATGAGCCAGCCTTGAGGGAGAAGAGAGAAATACGGATAGGGGAGTGAGAGGTTTGAAGAGGAAGAGATGTCGGTTACTGGTTAAAAATGAATGAAAACTATAACTACAGACAATCGAATAGCGTCCATTTTTACCAGCATCGAACACATCCGCATTATGCCAAAGGACATAAGGAGTTCATCATACAACGATAATCACAATTGCCACTCGAAACTTAGGCTGACAATAATAAGTGCATATACAAAAGGGTTTTAAGAGACTGAGCTAGTCCGAGAATTTCAGAACCGACTCGTTTTTTTATAAAAAAGAGAGCTCAGTATTTCCCACACTATAATTTATTTTTAGAGGCATACAGAAGAATTGGAGAAGAAAGAGCACTGTGGAGCACCATACACCAAAGAAGATCACAGTGG
Source organism: Pyrrhosoma nymphula (assembly GCA_963573305.1). NCBI lineage: Eukaryota > Metazoa > Arthropoda > Insecta > Odonata > Coenagrionidae > Pyrrhosoma > Pyrrhosoma nymphula. Next base: position 54,254,083 of record OY754337.1, read on the forward strand.
GTTGACCATGTTATGAGACACAACAATTACATAGGAAGCATAATGGAGGGAAAAATTGAAGGGAAAGTCCCCAGAGGAAGACCAAGAGACCAAGTACTTGGGGCAAGTCAAGAGGGATACGGGGAAGAAGAACCGTAGGGAATTGAAGGAACTGGCATAGGATAGGGCTGCAGTATACCAATCCTAGGATTGTAATACTATGACGATGATGAATTTATTTTCAACCATGATTTCCGCCATTCATTGCCATTACCTTGATAACGCCATTATAATGTGGAAACTATTAAGCTATCATTTTTATTTAAAAAAAAGGGCTTTTACATGAACCACATTTTCCGATTTAGTAAACAATGGCACGATCAGACCTAACGACGGGTGAGCAATGTGCTGCTTTAACAATAAGTTATGCCGGAGAGAAAATACATCGCAAGGTTTAGTCGTAGCTTAACTACCGGTGTGATCCTCTTAAGTAATGTTCAGGGTAGAACCTAAACATGGTGCCACGTTGTCCTAGTCCAAGTAATATAGTTTTGCTGATTGATTTAATTCATGGACGGAAAATATTCCACCGACATTAGACGATAAAGATGATTTCGTTTCTCAGTCCTTAAACAGCTTCACTTACTAGCTCACTACTAAACTATAAGCAAGCCAGACCAAGCAAGCATTTTCATATACAAATATCTTATCTTCTATCTTCTCCATAACGATTCTATTCTCTCCCCCATATCTTCTCCTCATAACGAAATCAGTTTGATAATTACAGCTGCGATTTTTATAGTAGGTCATCCTGCTACTGGCTCCAGGATTCCGAAATTTTCAAATTATGTGGACCCAAATTCCGGCCATTTCGTAAATTCCTCCCTGATGGCCCGAATGGCGTAAAATATGACCGGGATAAGAAGAACGGTTGGCTGCCCCTATCCCTTGCAAACGTGAGCCACCAAGCTTCATTACGGACAGAAAGGAATATTTGTCGTAATGCCCTGCTGGATCCCTGGTGTAAAAGGGTGGGAACGATGCACGTCACCGGTGATCAATTAGGCTCGCCTTCGGATGTAATCCTGCTCTATCCCATTACTTCTGATCCGTCACCTCGTAGATATGCGCTTGACAGCCTTTGTGTCTACGATGATCTGTGTGGAACCCTCAATTGTCGGGATTATTTTCTCTTGCACCCTCCGACCCTCTCACGACAGATGGCTAATTAAGGGGAGGCAGAACGATTCCTTTGCGCCACATGGGAAACACTGGGGAGGGAGGACGCAGGGGGTGGCATACCTCCCACTCGTAGTCACGGGAGACCGGGTGATACATCACAGCAGATACACCAGCGATCGAAGGGTCGAGTGCTGGTACGGGGTATAAAAGGCTGGAATGTACTCGAGACTAATGGGCTAATTACTGGAGGGGTCGAATCCCACCAGAGGTAACTATGTTACGCGGTTTTAAAATGTACGAAGTATTTTTGAACGTGTCTTAGTTATCAGCGCTTTTAAGAACTTACTGATTTGTCAACTCTTTGCAAAGGCTCGTAAACGTTGGAGCCATCGTCGAGATTGTTTAAAAAACGCGGAAAATTACAAGTTGTTTCTATCTTGAACGCCTTTTTCTCTTGGTGAGGGAAAATAAAACACTGCGATTCCACAATTTTTTAAAAATATTTCGACGTCGGCGATTTAGGTGACGTTTATGCACTGCATCGAAACCGTGGACGTGGTCGCAAAAATATAAATACACTTTGTGTGATCGGTGTTTTCTTTTGCCTCATCATGAAGGAATTCTATTGAATTAAGTCATAATCTACCATCTTCTCTTTTTCTCTTAGTTATTAGACTATTAATAGCTTGATATTAATAAGTGAGTCAGTAATTTGCTTTCCTGTAAGGTTTCCACATTCATCTATGCATATCTTAGAATTAAATCTTAGAATTCATGTAGACACTATCTTAGAATTATGATAACTATTTCCAAATGACTAACAAATTATTTAGTGCACGGTCGCGCGCACGGCTGCAAATATTTGCACCAAAAATGGTGAAATCTGCCGTGAAAAAATAATTGGACTTGACCGGGATTCAAACCCGGATCTCCCAATTGCAGGTCAGGTGTGTTAAAATAATTAGAGGTCTACCGGTTTAGGTAGGTGTAAATGGATTAAAATATTACCAGGAGTATAAAAAAGAATAAGAAAACTGGTGTTTCATTTTATTTTCTAAAAGGAGAGGGAGATCCCGTCCTTAATGATGCAAATAACCTAAGCTGCCTGTCACCTCCCCAAAGAATCAACCAACCAAATGACACCTGACCTGGATTGTGGAAGCTGTTTATGCTCAGCAGACAATTGAATATGTTTCTCTTGATTGAGGAAAGCTTCAATCGCAATCGGTATATTTCAATGAAGACGTTCGGTCTAACATTTGACGAGCGTGGAGATTGGACAATTTACCTTGTTAGCATGGTGCTCGGGATCGAAATATGAGGACTTTTATGTTATAGAAATAAATTGCAAACGATTTGCATGATTAAGGACATTTGCATCTGATTATTTCTTAGGATTAAAATAGGTAACTCCTCTAATACGTGGACTATTTATGCCAATGAAGATCTGCAATATTAACAACTTAAGTAAGATTCCTACTGGCCACTGCCGTTTACTGCCGATACTGAAGTGCTTTAGGGATCAAAGTAGGACTGCTAAGTTCATCAAGCTAAGTTAAGTTGGAGACGATTATGCTCAGATAACCTGAATGGTTATCTGAGCATAATCGTCTCCAACCCTCATGGACATTCACATTATGATGCGTGGAAATGCGTGGAAAGGCCCGACGGGAAGGAGGAGAACCACGGGTCACCTCCTTGTGTATACCGGGAGGAAAGGTGCCACAGGTGACGAAGGCGATGAAGTCGGCGGTCAGGGGCGCGAACTGCTCCAAGTTGCATGTGGTTGCCCATGTTGGGACCAATGATGCCGTGTTTATGGGATCCGAGGGGATTTTAGGCTCTGTGAGAGACCTATGCTCCGAGTTCCGCCGTATTCGCGGAGAATCTGGTACCAACTTGAGGCTTACCATATGCAGCTTGGTACCTAGGACGGATCGGGGTTCGATGGTTTGGAGCCGAGTGGAAGGCATAAACCAGAGACTCAGTGAAGTCTGTGGGAGCGAGGGAGCGGAGTTCTTGGACCTCAGGCCGGTGCTGGATTCGTGTCGGGTGCCTATAAATCGCTCGGGTGTCCACTATACGTACGAGGCATCGCAGGAGGTAGCGCGCAGGATACTTGAGCACACTCGTCGAGTTTAACATAGACGGTAGGCTACAGGGCAGGTCAATTAGTGGGGTCAATAATTATGTGTTGCCAATTAGTAATTTAGCTAAGAATACTCTGAATATAGCGTCCAAGAATAGCTTAATTGAAGACAGCAATCTTGAAATTACCCCGAATCGCATAAACAATAATCATGAAGCATTAGTCGTTGCAGTAGTTAACTGCCGTAGTTTAAAAAATAAGATTCCAGAATTTCACCACCATATTCATAGCACGGAGTGTAACGTCATTATTGGCACAGAAAGTTGGCTGACGGACGATATTTCTGATAGTGAAATATTTCCTAAATCATTCAAAGTTTACAGAAAAGATAGGTCCAACCGAACCGGAGGCGGAGTATTTATAGCTGTAAAGAAAACCATAGTCAGCCGAGCGGAAACCGTCCCAGATACCAGCATAGAATCTGTATGGTGCTCTATTAGATGCCCTAAATCAAAAACAATATTCGTGTGCGCATACTACAGGCCACCTAACACCGACGTCACCTCAATTTTAGAACTCGAAGCACAAATAAAGAACATCACATCCAGGAACACCGAAAGAAATTTAATCATAGGTGGAGATTTCAATACGCCCTCTATAGATTGGAGGACCTACAGTTACATATCAGGAGGAAGAGACAAAGATATATGCGATTCCCTGCTGCACACGTTCTCATCAAATGCCCTACATCAGATAGCTACGACGCCTAACAGAGGGGACAACATTCTTGATTTATTGGCAACAAATATACCGCAACAAGTAATTAAGGTAAACACTGTTGAGGGCATTAGTGACCATAGTGTAGTTACCGCAAAGTTCTCCTTGAGTTTCATTAAAAGTTTTAAACAAAGAAGAAAATTCTACATTTTTAAAAAAGCCGATTTCAATGCGTTTAAGAGTCATCTAAAAACTTCTCTTCCCGAATTCCAGGAATCAAGCTTAAAGTTAGACACGGAGGGTAGTTGGAAAGCTTTTCTTTCGATTGTACATTCAGGGATCAGAAGATACATTCCAAGTAGAGTAAAAAAAGAGGGCAGCGAACCAAGATGGTACAATGCAGAAGTGAGAAAATTGTTAAGACGTCAGAGAGTATGCCACGCCAAGATGAAAAAACTCCGTAGAGATTTGTCCACTAGTGATCAAAATTTAATATTTGAAAAATACAAATTGTCTAAAGCCACTACAAAGGAAGCCTTTCGGAATGCATTCATGGATTTTAAAAGAAAAACATTAGGAGAACAATTACAGGACAACCCAAAGGCATTTTGGTCATACGTAAGGGAAGTTCAAGGCAATAGATCAACAGTTATTCCACTACGAAACGAAAATGGCGAATTATTAACAAGCAGTTCGGACAAAGCCAACTTATTAAATTCTTATTTTCAAAGTGTGTTCACCAAGTCAACGCAGAGTACATCCGTAAAGTTAAATGATAACTTCCAGCAAAAGATGCCGCCTATCGACATCTGCACTCACGGAATAGAAAACTTGCTAAAATCTTTAAGTCCAAATAAATCCCCAGGTCCTGAAGAAATTCCTGCCCGCGTGTATAGAGAATTAGCTTGTGAAATAGCACCCTACTTGCAGAATATATTTAGTAAATCCATCAACGAACACAAAGTACCCATGGACTGGAAAATTGCAAATGTCACTCCCATATTCAAAAGCGGTGATAAGGAACAGCCATCGAACTACAGACCGATATCTCTCACATCTATCTCTTGCAAAGTCCTTGAACATATAATTGTTAGTTCAGTTATGAGACACCTCGATATAGAAAACTTGTTAACAAAAACACAACACGGATTCAGAAAGGGAAGATCTTGCGAAACTCAATTAGCACTTTTTGCTCACGATATTTTAGTCTCGGGTGAACATAACGCTCCTGTTGATGCAATTTTTCTTGACTTTAAAAAGGCATTTGATAAAGTTTCCCACATTAAGCTACTCATGAAATTAAAATCCTACGGTTTAGACGACGACGTAGTTTCCTGGATTAGAGAATTCTTAAGTAATCGCGTGCAAAGGGTTGTATTAGATGGCGCTATCTCTAATGAAGTAAAAGTCACATCGGGTGTCCCACAGGGAAGTGTCATAGGCCCGCTTCTGTTCCTTTTGTACATAAACGACATCGGTGACAAAGTTGACAGTAAGCTTAGATTATTTGCCGACGACGCAGTGATGTATAGAGAAATTCGTAGCTTTAATGACAAGGAAGCGCTAACTAAGGACCTCGAGGCAATACAAGAGTGGTGCGATGCGTGGCAGCTAGAATTAAACCTGAAAAAATGCGTTGTTGTGAATTTTTGGAAACGGAAAAACGCTCCTTGTAACAGCTATTGCATTAACAACATAAAACTAGACACCGTAGAATCGGTTAAGTACCTCGGAGTTAAACTGACTAATGATCTATCGTGGAGTAAACATATTCGAGAAATTACCGGTCAAGCTAATCGTAAATTGGGATTTGTTAAAAGAGTACTTGGCAAGTGCGACGATAAAGTTAGGGAAATCAGCTACTTCTCCCTCGTTAGACCCCACTTAGAATATGCCGCCAGTATTTGGGATCCTTATGAGATAGGCTTGGAAACTGAGTTAGAACGCGTGCAGCGAAGATCGGCAAGATATGTTAAAGGCCGTTATGATAATCTTGTTAGTGTTACTGACCTTTTGCAGCAACTGGGATGGGAAAAGCTTTCAGACCGTCGATTAAAATTTAGACTAAATCTATTATGTAAGTTCCAAACCGGTCTATTCTCTGACGACGTTGACAATATTTTACGAAATCCGACATACTACGGTAGATCAGATCATGAGAGTAAAATTAGGGAACTAGACTGCAGAACGGATAGATTTAAGATGTCAGTTTTCCCACGAACGATAAGGGACCATAATAGCTGCCATGAGACTTTTATCTAGGTTTGTCGTTAGGTAGTGTAGCTCTTAGTAGTGGTAGTACTCCTAATACTTGAATCCTTTACTGTTACCTAGTACATACTAACAGCACGCCTAGCATGTTTTCTACATGGGTCTTGAGTCCCTGTCCATCTGTGTAGTTGTAGAATGCATGTATATTGAGGTCACTCTCCATTTTGATGACATCTGTAGTGTAGTGTTGCATGCTTGTGAGGCTTCGCCTCGTGACAAGCATTAGCGATTTGTGCTGATGCATAATTAGTCGTAGTTACACTAACTTTAGGATATAGTGTAATTTATGTTGGTGATTACTCACCCCCTGCCACACACCCATGAGGTGGCTTGCAGGGTATTTTGTAGATGTAGATGTAGATGTAGATTATTCTTAAGCAAAAATTACCAAATGTAACCAAAAGTTAAGATTCTCTGCAACTCTGAAAGCAGAATTGATTATTCCATTCCTTTCGTTGATTTCCTGTAGTTCCTATAAGAAACACCTCGCAATACAACAGTCACTCATAATAAATGTTGTCCTATCACCACCTGACTCTTGTTCTGATATCGTACGCTGACATGCACGAAATATCAAAGCGGATTTTTGACAAACTATGTACGCTTGCATGGTTTCATGGTTCTTTCTTATTGCTCAAACACTTGATACTCCGGCCAACTCAATAGTCACCTCCTGGTTCCTACTTGTGATAAGTGTGCTGCTGGAACAAAAGCAGCACAGCAGTCGTCGTATACAAGCTAGAGGGCGTGCGCACGATTAGCCTGAACGGAAACCGTGGATCTAGGGAAGAAGGGCCAAGTTCCTTGTCTATTACTGCAGAGGATTGTGGGAAGCTAAGGGAGACAAAAAAATGGTGCATCACCAGTGGCTGTGGCTTCTTTGCTCTCGAGAAGGGGATGAGTGGAAGCGAGGAATAGAGTTGGAAAAAATTTCATCTCCCTCTAGGTTTTTTATACAGCTGAGTGAAACGCATCACGGACCGCGATGCTCACTTGTGCTTATTTGACTAGACTCATCCCCCCCCTCCCGTTTAAAGCCAGGAAAGGGGGAGGGGGTGGAGAGCCCCCCTGGGGAGGCGTGGGTTTAAGGGAATGCATAACAGGGGGGCGGGTTCCATCCCATTGGGCGTATTAATGTCTCACTCGCTCGGTGTGGGTAGTGGTGCCCTCGTTAATGTGGGCTCCGCTCTCCACGCGGTTGCATAGAGTGGAGGTGTATGAGAACGAAGAAGGAATATAGCCTTCCACCTAGCCTTTCTCGACAGCGGCTCGCCTTCACACTTCTCCCTAGCCCAATGTTACGCGGTACATTTTAGTCAGACTTCGATCCATATGGTCGATACTAAAAATGGATATCGTTTTGAAAGCGCATCACTGATGGAATTGACTGATTTCAAACATCCTTGTTCGCCGTAAATTACGAACGGTAATAACCTGAGGTTGTTTCATATGCGTTTTGCATTATTTATCAAGTTTGTAGTTGGCCTGTGCATGGTAGAGCGCCATTGAAACCGCTAAGGATTTAAAAATTGTTTTTAGTCACACTCTTAAGGTCGCTTGACCAGAGGCAATATACCGCGCAGTCTGATGCATGAGGGAATATGCACTTTAAATCGCATCGTGTGAACCGGAGACTTGCTAAAATGAATGCGCGAATGCATGAACAAAAGACAGGAAAAAAACCTGCTCTGCTTCGGGCCCATGTTCTCGCCATTTCGGTACATCAAAATGCACAATAAAGTGCCTCGTGTAAAACGGCCTCGTAACATTATTTTTTAAGTAAATTCAACTTTGAAATTAATATTTCATGTGACCATGTACATTCGTGCAAAAAAATTGGAAAATATACGTCGATCGTATGAGGATTTACTTGTAGTCATATTCCATAGGAGTACCTACCTACTCTTTGGTAGACACAAGGTGTTACAAAATAAATGGCACGTAATGGATTGCATGTAAAACCTGAATTCACACCAGCCGTAATGCCAAGATAGTAACGCGCCGACCTGGGAAATTATAGGTCGCGGGTTTGAACACTATCAGTAGCCTGAATATACTTTTATTTAATAAAATAGATCTTAGGCTATACGGTGCGATATAACCTTAGATATTTGAGCATCTAAAAACCCAGGTTAACAAGTTATTGGAAAACATCACAAAAAACTAAAAAGCCATAACGACAGTGGACCCAGACACCTGTTTTAGTTGAATTAAAAGCCCAACTTTTTTGCTCAATATATCCTCATTCAGAAGTATAAAGAAAACTCTGAAAAGATAACGGGACTAACTTGTTGGACATTTTGCGACACCATAGTCTATTAAAAACCATAATGAAAGGAGAAATGATATAGAAGAACTACAGTGAAAGACTGAGAATGGAATACTTCAGGAAAATTATTAAGGACGTCAAAGTGAAAAAGTACGTAGGGATGGAGCGGTTGGATGGTAGGAGAGCTGAGAGGAGTGGAGAGCTGAAGCAACACAATCTTTGGATGGTGATGATGATGTATCCTCATTCACAGTGAAAGAGGGTTGGTAGCCTTACATCTACGAAATACCGTGCTAGCCACCTCCAGGGAGTGTGGCATGGGGTGATGCCACGTCCAGTTCAAATCAGATCCTTGCGGCCTTCCCGGAGCGATAGGCGAGGATCAGAGAACAGTCAGGTGAATAGTGCACGGCTAAATCAGAAAACAGGAGTGTGTTACGTTTTCGAATGTGCTCGAACAGGCAGTTCACGGGTTTATATACTACTACTGATTAGCATAACCTATACTTACAATTATAGGTACATACTTATACACGGATACTTCAAGATACCAGCACATGAAGAAAATAAAATCGCGCGAGCATTTCAAGAGAGATGAGGAGCTTAGCTGGGACTGATTCCAGAATATACCCGAATACTAACTTTCCCTACTTTATTTATGTGCTAAGAAATAAAAAACATACTGGAAGGGAAGAACAAGAATCTAATTGAGTTAGATTTGTTGTGTCAGAATGAGATAGAGGGTGTTGTTAAGGACGCGCTGCCGAATTTTATCGGTAGACATGGCCACATGGCTTCAGTTTGTATTCAAGGAAAACCCCATTAATCCAATGAAGATAGAACATTGCCTATCTCTAAAAAAAAGCATGCTTTAGAGAGACGCACGTCAAAGAGAATATATTTAAAGAAGTAAATGAGAAAACATGCAAATAGTAGTCGAGAATCCTCGTAGGCAAACATGGCAGCAGAGCGATACTTCTCGTCGATCCGAACGCAAAACGAATGATGAGATTATTTCCACCAAGTACACCCCGGATCAAAAAACTAAACGAAAGAGGTCAAACCATTTCGGGAAAAATCTAGATAAGATATCCGGAGAGAGCTCAAAGACTTATCATTGTCCGTAACTCCTAGACTTAGATCAGTGCGTCGAGCCTTGCTTTAAAAAATATTAAAATGTGAAGAATAAACTAGAGGAAGGTCCCACATTAAGTATCCGCATCGATTAAGTTGTAGAGATAAAGGATGTGGGTGGGGAGGGGACGTTCGTTTGGGCAGTCTCTCACTGAGGGCAGCCGCTTTGTCCCGGTAATTCGAGTATTTTCCTCCCTTGGTGCGCCGCCGTGGGTTTTATAAGGAGCCTAATGTAAAGGGATGGAGAATGGGGGGAATGGAATGTGAAGAGTTCACAAGGGCTTCGTTTCATCAACGCGTCCGTCCTTCTCATCAGATGACCCGAAGCCACCACTCCCAGACCCTCGGCTTCCGGTTTCATCCCCTCCCCCCCCCCCCAGTCTTAAAGACACCCTCATGGACACTAATCTAAGTGGAATTAACACGACGTTGAGCTCTCGCGAGACTCAAAGGAGCTTAACTCTGGGCATAGCTGCTAAATAATAATAATAATATGGCACTAAATAATAATAATATAACAAACATTAAATGTGGCAGATCAACTTGGGCCTTTTAAACTTCGAGAAGGTACATACGATATCACAAGTTCAACTCGAAATAAAGATAGCAAAAAGAAGCAAATAACAATAAGATATAAGTGAAAAGAAACAACTTTCCTCGGCAAAGTCACATTCCGTACCACGAATAGATGAATCCAAAAAATATCGATCCGTTGCAAAGAAAGTGTTCAAAATAAATTCGATAAAAAACACAAGGAATAATTAGGAGAGAGACATTGCATATTATAATAAATAAATTTGGTGAATGGCACAATATTATATTTTAAGGATGGAGTACACAATTTTCACCATGCAATATCTACTTCCCGTCAAATTCTCAGTCAAAGGTTTTAAAATATTGATATAAATAGTTTTATTTTAAAACTAGTAAAACAGACTGGTATGTGACCATCATTACATCATCTGAGAGTGAATTCCAGCAACGAAATACTATGAGCAGAACAAATTTGCTATTTGCCGCAAAGAAATATACAAAATAGAATGAAAAAGGATGCCTTTATACCTCAAGGCTAAATGTGAGATTAAAAAAAAATATTTTAAACATGAAGCTTTCATACATTTCCTAGCATACCTGGGCTGGAAGTTTCACAGAATATTATTGTCCATCTGCAGAGATCTAAACATTTAACTGCTGTAGGCAAAACAGACAGAGGAAGTGATTCGAGGGGATGTAATGGGAAATGAAGGTAGGTACACTCACATTCAATAATTTCCTGATGATCCTCCCTTGCTTCGTACGATATCACTTGCGTGATAAAAATATGTTACCTAGAGGACTTCAGCACCCGGGAATGGGCAGAGTGATGTAAACCATTCTTGAAAAAGGAATAGTATTGAAACGAATATCATTTAATAGCACAATGTTGGATAATATCCGTTAATTATTGGTAGAATATAGACTAGAAGGCGTGCTGAGACAGAGGAAAGCAATTATGAAACGGATAAATACGATAGAATTTTGCGTCAAAATGATATCTTGAACCCCTTGTACATAGTAAAAAAGACATGGATGAGATTTACTTAAGAGATGGATTAACTCTTCAAGGATAGGAAATGAATACTCGAGTCAAAAAACGAGTAGCAAAACATCGGAGCAACCAAGATTAAAGGCGATGATTTTACTTCTACAATACAAAATGAAACTTGACTCACTGTTTCGTTGGTGAATTTCTAGGCTAATTTCTTACCGGCATACTCCGTGTTGTATGCCTTATGCCGTATGAACACCATTGGGTCTGAACAACAAGCAAGATATGTTTCTCACGCATGGGTGATGGAACAACATATTTCTACGAACGATGATAAGCTTTTTAGAGTAAGGGAGGTCTCGAAGCGTCCAGTAAAATGAAAATAGATCTCAGTCATTTCGAGAAACTTATTACAGAAAATATCGGAAGGAATAGAGTAATTGCTCGACCACGCGTTACCCTTTCCAATGCAGGAGAACGTCTGCTTTGGCGATATCGGATGTAGAGATACCAACATACATATGCATATACAGAGGGCAAATAGTCCTTCACAATTAAAGGTCCCAGGCGGACGGACACAGCAGTTAACTATCGGATGAGTATCCTTACTTATCCTCCGCCTTACTTCAAACATAGGACACCAATAAACTTAAAAATCTAACAAGCGCGCCCTATTTGAGAACTTATCAGTCCTTCCACCATAAGAAGGGACTTGTCAATTCGACTCACGCCACAAGCTGGCGTAAATATCGAGCTATAGAAGGGAGGTTTTTCAGACGAATCATTTTCTGAAGAACACCAAAACTACACTCTCTAGCTTTTGTTCCCATGCCGTAGATGATCGGCGAGGGCCTTTCACATCTAGGGTCTGTTTCAAAGCGGTAATAAGGTTTCCCTACGCATTAGAGACGGCGAAGATACCCATTTTCTCCCATAATCGCTTCGATTCATCCACGCCTAAAAATGCGACGTCTCTATAGGTTATAAAATAACAAGGGAAGAAGGGCGTCTTTCGACAAAGCAATTTTTTTAATCCATGTTACTCCCTCACCTATTGAGATGCTAGGCACTCTACTCCTGTCACGCATTTTGTCATGCACCCCATACATCATCCATCGATATTCACTTTTTATAAAGCCATTCGAATGGATGTGATGCTAAGAATCGAATATTGGAGCTTTTGAAAGCCTCGACGCGAAAAGAATGTGAAGAAAGGTCTTTCATATCACACATAATAGATGGAATTTTATCTTTCAATCCATACACCTTATTTTATAAATGTAAAATTTTCTTGGTTAAGTTATTTCTTCACCTTTTTCTAATGATTGGATATTCAGTAAATATTCTGGTATTCTAAAATGCTCTGCTCTTCTGATGATGCTCTGATTTTCTGCCACTGGTGTGCTATTTTCATTAATGTTCTTTAATTCTGATGCGTAGCGTTCTGACTTGCATTATGTGAAAAATCGGGTACTTCATGACCTCAGCTAAACAGAACTTGAAAGAAAACCTCGCTCCTTAAAGCTTCTATGAGATTCACAGTGAAAGAGGACACCTGGGTTGCTTAACTAGCTAGAGCAATCGGTGTGATGCCGATGGAACTGGATTCAAATCCCAGCTCCAGCGATATTTGCTGAATTCATGTACTTTTATTATCACTTGCAGGCGACTCCATTAAAGTTACTGCGCAGCCAGTTCTGCAGTTCTTTGGAAAAAATCTAACGAACTAAAATAAATATTAAGAACATTGATAAGTACATAAAAAAATAGTTTTCCATTCAAACACACGTAAATTATATATGTATGTACCTACATTCAAAAACTCAAAAAATGTCCTCCACTTTTTTAAAGGATACATGAACTCAAAAGGGTGGCTAATGAGAAAAAAATCCGTAAAAACGAAAAAAGAAAACAAATGTGAGGGTTGAAAAGTGGGAGACGACGAAAGATAAGGGACAACACGGAAAACGTGCAGTAGGAGAGGGTGGAGGTGATGGACCAGGTGTTGGAGGAGGCGTTGTCGAGGGAACAACTGAGTTGGTTGCTGCAGTCACAGGGAGGTGGGGGGGTGAGGAGAGGGAGGTTAGGCTCCCTCCGCTTCGGAGACCGCAGGGGATGATGGGCTGGCGACGACCTCGAGGCCGCCAGGGCGACTTAAAGGGGGGGCCCGGCGCCATCCACCCGTGGTAAAAATAGTACTTGCCAAGGGGAACCGATAAAAAACGTTATCATTATGGCCTATTTGCATTCGCGGCGCGTGACTGGAACGCCAAACTCACGCCAGACTTCGAAATTACATGTCCTAGACGAGAGAAGAAGGCGGGAAGAAGGCGACCCTTTCACATTGCCTAAGAAAAAATACCCCAAAGGAAGAAAGTGTGAGACTAGAACATTCTAAAGGCATAGGGGCACACGAAAGGCATTCTTCTCATCACAAATTACTGAGAGTAAGGGAGCAAGCAGAACCCTCAATGAAGAATGTCCTTGATAGCTCTTAACTGCTCTTAACATATACGCCAAGTAGTGATTTAGATCTTTGCGGGGCTAGACTTGAAGTTGAATCTTCTATTTTTGAGCCCCCACTACGTAGTTTAATTTCCTGGACTATGTTTCGTAGGCTATCCCGCACGCTTCTTCAGGTCCGTCGGATGATACAGGATAGCCGACGTAATATACTCCCCGTTGTCACTGTCATTACCGTAAACGGCTACGAAGGAACAGAGAGTGTGTTACGGCTATCAAATGGACTGTTTGGAGCAGATAGAGCAGTGCCTTCCAAACTATTCATCATAGTGGCCCTATGAACCATGAACACCCTATGTACTTATTGAAAAATTGCAACTTGATGCTACTACGTGACACCCCGGGTTGTCGGAACACCCTGTTTGGAAAGCACGGCGTTACGGACACGTCAGGCTAAGGTGACTGGTGAAACTCAAATCACACCACTTTCACGGTGATACAGGGGAAATAATTTTACCCTCGAACTGCATTTGTTGGATACACAAAGGTAGAGAATTAATATGCATGTACTGTCGATCAGAAATATACATATAAGACTGAGCAGTGCAGTTATATACTAACCTAAAAGCCTACGACAAGGAATTCTGCAGGGGGTGATTGGAAACTTATCATCAGAAATATGTACTGGGGAAATATAGGGAAAAAAGGGAAGTTTGTTCCGTTGTTATTCCGAATATTTCTGGATCTGTTTCTGCGATAGCCTTGATACATGCACGATAATGGGAAACTCTAACGTTAATCTGCTCGACTCTATGTGTCTATTATTTTCCACATTTGTCTGTTCGATAAATGTAGAGCAGGGGTAAAATCATTTCCTCCGTATCACCCTCAAAATAGCGTGATTTCAGTTTCTCCAGGCATGTAAGCTTTGAGTGTACCCTACAGTCTCTATCGGATCCAAACCCAGTCCTATTAATAACTGCGCCACAGTCTCTATGGCAAAGACTCACTCAAAATGGCAAAAGGGACAATATTTCACCGATGATCCTGCTTCCGTCAACCGATACTGAAGATGTCTATGGAAAGCCAGCGAAATTTCGTCCAGGAAAAGGAACGATTCGGCAGAAAACACGAAGAATAGAAGATTCAATCTCCATGTTAGTCCCGCGATAACCTACATCAAAACTCGGTGTAGCTGTAGGTTTGCAATTAGGGGTATTAAGGTCATTTTTATTGACAGTTTTGCTTACTCTCATACTCTTCAATGTTACGCGTAGAACAAGACGTCTCTTAGGTTGCCACTGCGTTAAGCGCGTTGCCCTGACAGTCAACTGTACCACACTTTCTGCAGCAGTATACAGAAACGCGCTCTGGCTTTCCACTGCATTTGGCTTATTCCGCGCAAGCTGAATACGATGGAGCTTTAAAAAAAGAACGGAGATAAAGGAGGGAGGGTATAGCGGCGGAGAGCGAGAGAGACGGGAAGGGGTATTAACAGAAAGACGTAAAAAGAAATATGAAGGGAAGATAAAGCGGGTGAAGAGAGGAATGGGAGTTGGGGTTGTTGAGGAATAAGCAGACCCGCGGGGGGTGAGGGTGCTTTGAAATGGGGGGGATAAGGGTGAAGTGTTTTTTCGGAGGTCTTGCTTTTTTTTCTCCACTCGTATCGAAGCGAAACGGAAGCCATAAGGGAGAGAGGAGGGAGAAGCTTTGGGGGTTGAGTCCCTCTCCTTCCTTACTTCCCCCCGGCTCCTTGGGGCTAAGATCGACGAAAAGGGGAGCAAGAGAGGCGACGATATAGAAGCATAAAGAAGCGGAGTGGAATCAATGTCCGACAGTGACTGCTCCAACTCCGGAAACGGAGAAGAAAGTGAGGTGCAGCTGCTTTTTCACTTCGCTGCGGGCATCGCCCGCGTTTCAGCGTGGAATTCTCATGCATGGGGAACATATATCTACACATACAGAGGAATCTGCAAACCACCTCGAGAGTGTGTAGTGAGGGGTGAATTGTCACCAAAATGCACTATACTATGAGATTTTATGGTGTAGGTTTCCGTGGGGCTTACAATTAATTATATCATTGATCTTCCAGTTTCCGGATTTTGGGCCGCGTCGTCCTGATTTGTGGACTACATTTTGCGAGATATCCTGCAGGTTTCTTCCCAGTCCCGTGAACCTGAAGAAGCCTAAAGGATATCCCGCGAAATATAGCCGGCGTGACCCAGTCAAGTGGGCCTAAGGACGCCTACAGGATAGCTGGCGAAATGTACTACTCCACAGGATGGTACGACGCGGTGGAAAACCCGGAAACGGAAATATCAACCTTCCAAATGAGATTTTTTAAATCAGCGCAATATGTGGGTACTTTTTCTCTTATTTCCATTCACCCTAAATTATTGTTTCATCCAGATAGGATTATGCTCAGTCCACTCGTGAATATTATCTCATGCACAAATAGATTAGGAAAGTGGGTTAATTAGGATCTACTGGCTTTACACGTAAATATACTTATAATGAGCACCTATCCATGAATGTATTTCAACCCAACGTATTGATTTCTCACTTTACAATCAATTTGTTGGTATCGGTGATGAATACAATTGAACAAACGCCTTCACTGCTTCAAAAAGGATCAGGTTCATTATTCGAGTATAAACGATGTAGGATTTTGTTCTTTATCGGCGTATGCTGTTAGAGAATTTTTCTCGGGGCTTCCACCAGGGCAGGTATTTGGTTGCCGACGTTTCGACGATTGTATTCGACATCATCTTCAAGGCTATGATGAATCATATCCCCGAAGACGACGGCGAAGGCAGTCATCAAAACATCGGCAACCAAATATCTGCCTGGTGGAAGCTCCGAGAAGACTTCAATAAGAGTATAGACGTTTCCTTGAAGGCTTCCGTGGAGTCATTCGGCGCGGAGGTTTGTCGTGATTGGTCCATTCTGCTGAAGACCCATTTCTACGCGTTGATGAGAGTGTATCCGTCCTTTCGGTTGATTTTTTTGCGTGTTTGCTATTTCTACCGCTTCTCTTGTGATTATAGGGAAATAGCGGCCCTCTTTCGCCATAATACTGTTTTTGTTAAACTCGATGCTGTGCGCGAGGTCACTCCACTGATGCCCTGCGACCAAGCAGGCGGAATTGTCGATTGCGTGACGGAATAGCCATATAACTCGGACTAAAGACTGCATCGACACTTCAGCGGACCTGAAGAAGCCAGCTGGAACTCGGGCGAAATATTGTGCAGAAAGGGTAGACGCGGAAGAAGACCCGAGAGTCAAGTATCTTCAAGAGTATATATGATGTGCCTGAATGTGAGTAAAACACATATTTTCACATTTTAACTGATCTGCGGTCACGATACACTTAGTATAGGTGTAGCGAAACTTGGTGGAACTCGCTTGTGAAGAGCATTACGCAGAGAGGAGGAATGGCTGCAAGATATGTGGAAAACGGCGGCCGAGTCTTCCTCCAGAGGCCCCTCCGTGACTCCTTAAGTACCTTTGCCTGCTCATCAACGCTTGATTCACTTTCAGTGACCTATAATTCTCCAATGGATAGTGTCATCAAGTGTTACTGTACCTTTAGCAGTCCCTTTAGCAGTCCCGAAAATAAAATATTCAAGGGTCGCATCAAATAAAAATCTTCCGCTCCCAAAACCCCTTTGATGCAATTAATCTTTCCCGGAACAACCGAAATGACCTCTTGACCTACCGACACCAGAAAACGTAACTAAAAGGACTACCGAAACACGCAACCGCTAAAAATAAACCAGGTAGATATACTTAATCGATGAATTTGGCCCCGTTTTGGTTCGCGCAAGAGAGTTTAATCAAACGCGGAAAGGAATGTATGTACATTCTGGTGTTCCTGACCTTCGCAAAATCCAGACATCTCCTCCTGGGTCGCCTTTTACGCAAAATTCCTTCCCGATCGATGCGAATGCTTCCGAGATTAAAGGGGAGGTGTCAGCATAAAGGTAAACTCACTCAATTCAAGCAAGCGCGCAACGCACGATGATCCGTGTCAGAATAAGGAAACACAGCACAACGTCGTGTCAGTTTGTTTTATCCTTCTCACCGCGGCGGGTTCGTAAACTTGAAGACAATAACGGCAAAATCTACGATAAATTACCCTTAGAGTAAAAATTTACAACAATCCAACAAAAACGCTATTTACCCTCACCTTCAACGACTTCAAGATGAATTTTAGATTAACATCAGGCATAACTGCATAAGTGTCAACGTTGAAAAGTATGTGTTATATTTTACTTGTTGCCTAACTTAATTGATACACATTCACCAAAAAAGGATATTTAATAAAATGTTAACAAAGAGTTTCTTTACTTAAATACGTCATATTTTTCTTATAACCTTACCTCTAGCCGTAGACTAAAGCCGTAATAATATATTATGCCCATCTCAACCTCAGAAAGGAATGCACAAACAGACATTATGGGTAAATAACTGCGAAATTTGATTTTCGGTACTTAATATCACGCAGAATTATGCAGTTCGCATTTTTAACAATTAAATTTTCTTTTACAGAGGTTTTATGTTATAAAATTTCAATTATTCAACTCCTAAGTGAATATCGAGAGTTACTTTGAGAGCCAATACATCTACATTCGTTTTTTATTTTCTTTTGTACCAGCAAAACTAATTTCATAATGATTCGTCATTGAATTTCGCATTGATTTATCAAATGGACTTAGGTATATTTATAGTCAGAAGAGTCCTTACTACATCACGAAAGAATAAACAGAGATTTTGTAATGCTCATGAATAATAAGGCACTTATTGTTATTATTATTCCACAAATTTAAATTAATACAGACAACTTCCACCAGCTCCTACCAGAAGCATTTATATTAATTTCATATTTTTTTGACTCTCCTATAGTCATAAAGTCAGATCATACGCCGAAATATATTTCAAAAGAATTGGGTGTTCCCATTCCCTGACGCATAGAAAGATATCCCTGTGTACATTTTGACTCGACAGCAAAGGGATCCTATCAATAGCATCCCCCAATAAAATGCATATACATTGGGAACACCGGAAACCATGGTACATACAACAGCCTCTCAAAGGAAATAATGCCCAGAAAGCTAAATGGTTGGCAAAAGGAAGATGGGTACTTCGCTCAAGAATGTATAATGGCAGATGGAGAACTTAAGAACTTGGGAAGAATTGAAGAGGGCTTTTGAGGAGGCAACCTGGAAGAGTTCATAAAACCAACCAATCCTCAAATTGAAAAGTGCACATATTGTGTTCACCACCATAAGCGTGGTTTTTACCCATATTGTGTTCAGAATGCAACGAGGCCAATACTCCCAATAAGTTGTCCTACCAACAACGTACAAGAGTCGATTTTATTATGAATGAACATAGGTTCAAGAGTTCTCGCGTCGTGAACAAAGCCGAAGGCCCCGTTCACACGCCCTGTCACGGACGAGCAGTCCAGACGCGGAGAGAGACAGACAGACGGGGGGCAGTCGCCAAAATCGTAGCCCCCATGCAGACAACACACGGGGAAAGCGTTCGGGAGGCGTTCAACCGACGTCACGAAACAAAGGAGGGCGGATATTAATCGCTGGCTTCGCTTTTCGAAGGACCCGCGGTCAAGCGTGGCCACCCGATAATATCTTAAAATACGGACAACAGACGCCTTATACACTCAACTTTTTTTTCACGGGCTCCTTGATTGACAGCGAAATCGCCACTTGGCAACCCCGGGGAGACCTCTCGAAGGGTTTTCGCATCCTTCTCCCTCGTGTGCGTGTGTGTTTTTTTTCTCTGAGGACCGTTGGAGAGTTTCCGGAGGCAGAGACTGGAGAGGAATCCATTGACAAGGGCTCCGAAGGACTCTTCCAACGGAGGAGGAAGGCTGACACTAAATAAGCACTATTGACGTGAGGGATCAACGTAGAGACGGTCCAATAGCCAGCCGGAAGATGGTCAATCCACATCCTGTTCGCAATTAAAAATATGCATGGATAAAAAAATATGTATCCACACTCTCGAGCAAGACGGTGAATGCTAATAAATTAGCCAGTCATTCGTCCTTTTCATGGGACATTTGAATATGGACCAATTTCCCCCTCAAATCTTTTGTTATGCTGATTTTGATTCAAGTTTTTTTTTAACGTTCATTTAATATTTTAACCGCCCTTAGCACCTAATCAATTTTAGTTGTTGGATAAGATCTCTTATATGCATGAGACGCTCGGAAATAATTTTTTTAAGCCTGACTCTTCCCAACCTCGTTGTGAATGAAAAATTGATTTTGGAAATTAAATATTTTTCAAATGATGTATTAAAGATTACTGACGAAGAAAATTGGGAAAAATTCAAATGTGAAAGAATAGAATACAAATTCGTCCATCGTCAAACATAAATATTTAACGGAAAACGTAAAACGTAAGATCGAATATTTTATAAATTAAAATATTGAATAAATATTCCTCTCTTCATGTTACAATTCAATATTTTATCGCTTTCCGATACTCGGAGAAGAAAAGAATCTTGTGAGAACTCGCCATTTATCTCATTGTATTTTTGATAATTTGATTTGGCTGAATAACTCATTTTTTTCCGTCACGTTTCCCTGTAGCAGGGTAGTTTCGTGAGGAGTTTCTCATCAAAACTTGAGATTGCGTTTTGTGATCGAGGAAATTATAAAAAATCTGGAATTTAACACGGGTTATTATGCTTCTTCAGTCTTAGAAGGAAAATGGTACAATGGAAAATGGTACAATGGAAAATGGTACAATGGAAAATGGTACAATGGAAAATGGTACAATGGTACATGACTTCAATGAGTGAGAAATAATTGATAACAAAGCAGGAATACATATTTGGCCTGCATACCTGGTTACACAGGGATGTTATCAACCTCCTTTATTTTTAGTTCAGCCAATGAAAATGATTCGGTTCCAGGCATCGTACTGCCTCCCTTACTATACCTTCAGCGATTTCTACACTGCACCGTGTTTCAATTAATCCTCTGCTGCCGTATTTATCACACTCTACACGTGATTTCATCTCTCCCTTTTCAATTTATACACTTATCCTATTCTACCGAATTTTATGATTGATAGTGATTGATTGGTGATCCTGTTCGGACGGGAGCAGACAGATAAAAAGTGATAGAAATAAAGTCAAAATGTTTCAGGCGTGACTGCGTGGATATTCATTTTCAACTACGGAAAAGGATACGGGGTGCTTTCCATTTCCAGTTACCAATAGGTACTTTCAGTTATCCGAGACTGTGGCATATCATGCACGACCACGTCCCCTGTGCTACAATGTAGAATGGGGACGAGA
This sequence comes from Pyrrhosoma nymphula, assembly GCA_963573305.1. Classification (NCBI taxonomy): domain Eukaryota; kingdom Metazoa; phylum Arthropoda; class Insecta; order Odonata; family Coenagrionidae; genus Pyrrhosoma; species Pyrrhosoma nymphula. The sequence goes on from OY754337.1 coordinate 54,275,047, forward strand.
ACAACTTGTTCGTATAAAGCCCCGCTGAAATTTGCCTTAAATTAAAATGGCTGGGTGGTGTAACACATTTTACCGGCAATTAGGAGATACAGGTCAGAATCCCGGTCAAGTTAAATGAATTTTCACGGCAAATGTCATCCTATATGGTGTTTATCTTGGCACCCGTGTGCGTGACTGCGTACAACATCGTTTGCGCAATCGAAATGATTGGAAAAAAGAAGATGGCACAGGAACTATCACGAATTAAAGTGCGTCATTGAGCCGTTTCATCATACGCCGCAAATCATGGAAGACATCAGCAATTGTATCCAACTTTAGTAAGATAATTCCGCAATAGATGCATCTAAACACTCAGGGCATCGTGCGTAGACAAATAAAGGAACACGAATTTTGAAAAATTTCCAAGCGCCTATTTCAGAACGCAAAGGAATCACTCCCTCTGCATCGAACACAGAGTGCAACGAATGTTCGCCAAAAACTGTTTCGGGACAGTGGTGCAAACAGAGCAATATTGATAGTTCACGGCCATAAATTAATCTGGACTGATGTTAGAACTTCGCTTTGATGAGAGTGGCCCCCGCTCCAAGGAACCATCTCGTACGAGAAGAGGCGAGCCCTTTATAAATGGGTGGGTTTTTCCCAGTTTTCTTTTTATCCTCTCCTCATCAAAAGGAACAAAAGACGGGGAATACGCTGCTTGTCATTCCCGACGCGCGGCCAGCTTCAAAAGGACGCTGGATATAGTGCCCCTTGAAAGTCGGTAGGAAAAAACCACTGCAGTCGTAAAACCTCGGACGAGTGGCAGCAGTGCGTAGTGGAGACATCTGAAAGCAGGGGTTGAGGAGTATAAGAGAGAGGGTGGGCAAACCGAAAAAAGCTCTTTCCCCAAAACAAAAACACACCGACTTCCGCCGCAAAATACTAAGGACGGAGAAAGAGAATATAGTAAAACATGGAATAACACCCTAGCCACTCTATCCCTCTCTCATACATCATGAAATAAATGGTACACAAATGCATGGATTAGAAATAGCGCTGTGCAACATTATTTTGTGCATCGATTGATGGACAAAATTATTCGATATAAATATGAACTATTGTGCCAATCGAATGATGTCGTACATCTAGTGAGATACTGGACGGTACGATATCGTATATTTTCAATTGTCTCATGCAAATCACTCAATATACTAGATTATTGATGGTGGGTCACATAACCATCACAGATGCACATGCTAAAATGTGAATACATATCTGTTTTTATACTTAATTTATAGCTCGATTTTTTCCGACGCCTAAATTGGTGACCTACATCTATATGATATTAGATTCGCCAAATAGGATGCCAGACAAATCTAAAATTGTACGAACCGCGGTAAACTTCCTATGATTGCATTAGTGCTTTATTTAATAACATAATTTGAGGATCCAAATAACGTACCTGACTTTATTGTTCCGTATTTAAATCGCATACCGAATGGTTATTATTGCATATTAATTGGCAATTATTCGCTTCGTTCGTTTACATCGAATATCCTACAATATCCAACGACGCATGATACTTCGATTTGCATCATATCGAAAAGGGATATATCGCAAAACGTGGTAGCGTACTATCGAGTGCGATATCTCCTGAACATCGCATATATAGAATTGAAGCTTCGCAATACCGCAAAGCCACCTTCATCAAGCCTTGAAAATGATTGACTATAATTATTTATTTATTGATAATTGTTTACTCTGCTCTGTTTAATCGAATTTCTTGTTACAGCCAACGAGGCGTGCTACCTCGATCATCATATCGGAAAGTGATATGCAGCAAAACACGGCAGCATATTTCATGAACATCGCATATCCAATTGACGCGTCGAATCGTAGTAAAGCCATGTTCAAAAAGCCACAGACCGCCGCCATACACGGCAAGCTATCGTCGATGCGAAGCACGGGCGTACACCCAAGTAAGTCAGTACCCACATGACGAAAATGAGCAGACACCCGAGCAGGCTAAGTAGGCAAAAGTACCCCAAGACATAATATATCATTTACCCATGAATCCTCAGTCACGACTGCGGTCTGCCGCTTCGGAACCAAGTAAGCGTCCCAATCGCAAAGAAAGAGACGCATTGAAAAATTCCCGCGGCGAACAAGAGGCCCCCTTTACGTTCTACGTATGTCGAGGGGGACAATGGGACTCGAACAGAATGGGCTTGCAATGCGCATATTTAATAATGCAGGATTCGGTGGGAAAGGAACAAAGGAGCGAGGTCTTGCGATGCAGGCTAACAAACCGTTGGGGAAGGTCTTGCTTGCTTACAACGACGCCATCATAAATATAAACACGTTGACGGCGATACCATGGCGACGAATTTCACGGAGCTATTTAAAATTTTTATTAACGCGATTGCACCGTAAAACAACTTAATTGGCATTTTATTTACGTTCTGTCTATGAATATAAAAACTTGGCCTTTGTATTAACAGCGTAATTCTTTCTTTCAGAGCTTTTTTCGCAAATTGAGCTTGAAATTACACTGATTTAAATGCGAGATTAGGTGAAGTACGGGGAAATAGTATTTTTCTCTCAATTATTAACGCCATTTAAAAAAATACTGTTTATGATTTACAAATTCTCCATGGAATTTGAATGGTAATAAATTTTAGGCAATTATCCGTCTTATGTTTTTAGTTCTTAGTAAATAACTGCAAGATTTGAAGTCAAAATGCCTTGATCAAATAGAAATAGCCGTGAATTCGGCTCCCATGGCCGGAGAAAGAGTCTATTTAATGATATAGTCACCAAACAATCTGCATGACTTGAACCGCCACTTTGTTTTTTATTAGCTGATGCAGGCCACCAGTAAAAGTAGGGCATTATTAAGATTAAAAACGAAAAGGGAGAATTCAGCATTTGTTTGGACTCACCTAGTCTCGCTGGAACCTCCTTAAATTGAATATTTTAATAAATTACCTGGTTATAAAGCCATTCGTAGAAACTTTACCGATTGGTGATATACCCACAATAACAGCTTCTGGTTCCAGTGTATGCCTAACAGATCGAATAAAATAAAAATACATACTTATCCAGGTGGCCTGGGAGCAAGGTCAAAGATATCTTCCTATAGTCAAAGACTTTGCCAAACCATCATCACAAATGCAAATGTATTCCACGATTTATTTGAAAAGCTCAGGTACCAGGCAAAATTGCTCCACGGTTCAATATTGGGTGATGATAAGGCTATTAAAAATAACAACAATTGTTAATGACCATAAAGTTAATCGCCCAGCTTAAAAATCGAACTATTAATTTGGACCGCAATCCAAAAAAAATCAGTTTGCTTGGATCTGATGATAAAAAAATATGCAAAATAAAAAACGGAGATATAATTGCAATGCTTAGTGGAATGCTTTTTGGTTATAAGTCAATCATTCAGACCAACCTATTATACTTATCCTAAATAGATGTGAATTGAAACTAAGTAGAAATTCAATCAGAATGTCACGAAAACTATTAGATATTAAAATTAACGCATGGAGCTAGATAATGTTTATTTTCGAATTAATTGAGGCGAAATGGCCACGTACTCTACGGAATACTGCATTGTAGAGAGATTGTACCAAAGGTGCCTTTACAATAACCTCGGATTCACCAAGTCAACTACACGTGTTCCAAGTCTCTCTCCTGGTCATGTCTTCAGCAGGCAATTTTTGCATTGAAAGTTTTAATCGATGAGTTAGGTATTACTTATTAGCTCATTAACTTAAATCTCTGAACGTAAAAATATTGCTAGAAGCAACAACGACTTGACATTGAATACAGAAAAAAATAGATAAATGCCATTGAAGGAAGGCCTTAAGAAAGAAGGAGCAGTTTCATAAATATAAAATTTTCAATTTCCGATATGAAGGACGACCAATGTCTCCTATTACGCCACCTCTAAGAGTGAACAAAAGAAAGGAAACCCTAGCTATTCGATGAGACCATATACATATAATAATGCAAGAGGGTAATGAAAAAAAAGTTGAAGGTAGTTTATGACGCAGATAAAACACTCCAGCCTTTATCTGTTAAAAAATATATCTCCGCGGTGCTCCGAACCGCGAAATCCAATACCTGGCACAATACAAGGCAGTAAACTGTACCGATACGAATGAAAAAATTACGTTTCGCCTCGACGTATCGGCCGTGCTGTGTGCGCCATCGCCTCCCGACGTAAAGCTCAAATACAACATTAATCGCATGTTCCGTTCGATTGAAATCACCTGGCACTGAGAAAATCATGTGAATAATTGAATTTCAATGGTGGTGGTTACCTCTAGCGCGGGTTTGAATCAAGTCCAAGAGGACTTTTATGCAATCGACTTTTTGCGAAAGAAACCTTTAAAAAATTCAATTGGTATGAGTTTCAAGTCCGAATGTCAGATTTGCTTCTTCTGGACGTCTAAGTGGATAATTAGATACCATAAATTTTCCAAACACATAGTAACTAATTAGAGCGATTATACGTATACTGAATCGACATTATAACTAATATTTTAGCCATTTCCCATTTAGTCCACGAGTCAAGAAAAGGAAAGGAACATGGCATTATTAGAAGAGCTAAACTTCTTAAAGTTTTCGATTTGAGTGCCCATTATGTGTCCGTTTCCCATTTACGTATCCTATTATTGTATTGTTGGACGAAATGACTCTTATAATTTGTATTTTTCCTCATATTTTAAACTTACTTCCGCGATCGTTTAACTTATTTTCGCTACCATTTCATTACGTAGCACGTCCCCCAAGTAAAGAGCCTCTGTTTTAGTAGACAGAATAACGAATCCATAGATAAAGATTTCATGGCTTCAACATTAGCAAATACCTCTAGCAGACAGGTATCTTTATCGACAATATGTACATACAAACATCCAGTCTAAAATAAAAGATTTAATAATTTAGGATTCGATTGCCTGGGCAAATATTAGCAGTAATATTGAGAAGGAGAAATCATCTCTAAAAGTTTGTTATTTTTTACATTTATCCTTAAATATTTGGTTCTTTCCTTCGAAATTTAGTTATATAGGATAAAAAACTAATACCTGTTTTCGTCATGGCAAGTACGGAAAACAACAATGGAAAACAAATCGGCTAATTTACCAAACGAGCCTCCGAATAATTTTACAAAAAAAAAGAATTCCGTTACAACACGTGATAGTCACGTTATGTGCTTGATCATTACGTGAATGTAGTATATCTTCCCTACAATTATAATCAAAATGAGGAGTACTTGAATGACAAGAAGGGAAACTGTTTGGAGGGCTAACGAGAAGGTTACGGAAGTCATCGGAGATGCACAAGTGTTCTAAAGAAGAGGTCACATCTTCTTTGAGATCCACCGTGAACTTCGGTTTCGATAACAAGAGTGACGGGTGCATTTCACGAAAGGAATGGGTCACGGTCACACGAGCCGGTTGTGAAACATTCGAAAGGGACGATGAGTCAAATGGAGTCAAGCCATGAGCAAAGGGGGGGTTAAGGGCGGACAGTGCCATGAGAAAGCGGATGTGAGATCACCGCGGAAAATATATTCCGCCTATTTAAGAAATATTTCACAACACAAGAAATCCAAAACACGAACAATGATAGCATTCAAGAACACTGCAGTGCGGAATGTAATTCCTCGAGACCATATATGGAATGCTCCATTGAGCACTCCCAACTCCTTTATAATAATAACTCTCCAGTGCCTAGTTACATGATAGAGATTATTTACGGGTAAAGGATTGTATTGTTGATACTAGATGCTTCACATTTGAATAATCATTTATTTCTCTTAGAAAATATACCGGTTTCGTGACACGAAGGCCCATTTTCTTTCAAAAGTATTGCACAAAAGATTACTGCAAAACGAAAAGGGAACGGACACTGGCCAAATATGAGGGCTATTTTGAGCAGAAAAAAGATCAGCTAATAAAAACTACATGCCCTGGACGTAATCATCAAATCGGCCCAGAACGCAACGTTTTGTCACAATTATCAAATCACACAGGTTATAGCGTTCGGAATAAAGTAACGGTTTCAGGCTGATTGATAATATTTAATCCACAAACAAGTAAATAAACCCTAATTATGTACATTCTATACATAAATTGTTCTTGAGTTTCTAGCCGAGTAAGGGTTTTGGCGGCTGCCAGTGTTTCGACGGAAAACACCTCCATCGTCTTCAGAAAAATGATTCGCAGGACATTCTGTCATCGCTTACATACCCGTCCGATCGGGACTCTGGGTACAACCTAAGCAGGGAATGAAAACCATCAATTCGAAAAATAACGTAAAAAAGTAGACAACAATGCCCCTCGAATCAGATGGGTATATAAGCGATGACAGAAGGTCCTACGAATCATTGCTCTGAAGACGATGGAGGTGTTTTCCGTCTAAACGTTGACAGCAGCCAAAACCCTTATTCGGCTAGGAACCTGAGAACATATTTATACATAAAATTCGCAGAGAAAGAAAAAAAATCTTATATGTATATTCTACTTAAACGTTTTGCTTATTACGACAGCACCTTGCGACGATCTGAAGGTGGCACAAGGTGATGAAACCTTGGTCTTCTTATTCGTTTCCGCCAACTTTGGACCAAGTAAATTCGAATGAACATTTTCCAGCCTTGTTCCTCGCCCAATACTCACTCATTCTCCCACTAAGCACTCACCTCCCTTCCTCTGCATGTGATGTTTGCGTCCTGGCTCTCTTTATCTCTCGGAAACCCTTAGTGGCCTCACTTCTTTATTTGAAGGCATTCCACTGGGACACGACTGTTTCCTGCACTCCCATTACCTTCATGTTTATTTGTACCTCCTGTAACCAGCATAGCTTGTTTTCCTATTCTCGAAGAATTACAATATTTTGTTGGTTAATCTTCCATGGTTCCGTCGGTTGAGAAAAACGGTGTATCGAGTTTGTTTCCTGAAATCCTCGTCTTATACAAGAGCTGTATTCTGATCTTCAAGGTCCTAGTACATACGTTTCTCAGAATATCCCTGAAACCAACGACATAATTTAAAAATCCTTTAAGTGGAGTTTACATATTTGGTACTAATGTTTATCCTTGGATAGCATAAATAATCAACAAATTATTAAATAACGTTCATAATAGGTTCAAGAAATATATAGTGCCTCCTTTCAATTTACCATCAGTTACATTGACATCTCCGACTTACAAATTTGGAAATCACTTCCGATATTAAACTGATAATCAGCTAACTTGGAAAGTCAATGAAAGCTCGAACTGTTTGTCTCACTCGAATTCCATAAGCAGTTTCCCTAGCAATTTCCTATGAATGTTCAGATTTCTCTCCGCATGCTCCATGTCAAGTAATTTTCTACCTCGCCGGCAGCAGAAAACATCAGATACGATGTCAACTGGAAGAGACCAACGTAAGGCATGGGGGCGCAGCAAAATTCCTATCTGCGGTACTCTCCTTCAAATTACGCGTGAAATTACGGTCGCGTATCACTCCGGAGCCGCGTTCCGCTTACATTCAAGCGCCACAAGTACCATCATTGCGCACGCCCGCAGATATTCAGAGCTCTGAGCCATTTCCTCGTGCGGAACGCTCAGTCCAGAAAATGAGGGACTGAAAAAATCAATCCTAAAAAAGAATTGACGTCGGAAAGGATTAAAATGGAACAATCGGAACCAGGTTAATACAATTCGGAAGGCGATGCGGCTCAAAATTGACATATGAGGATCGATTTGCTTTTTTTAATAATTGATCGCATATTATCGAAATATCACCATTGCGAAATGAAAGGGCATCTTCATAGGAGCTCAACGTAACCACGATACAATAAATTGTATAGTATCGCTCCAATATCGCATCGCATTAAAATTCCAAATATTGCAATTAAATTTATTGATATAAATTAAACTAATATCGAATCGCAACATTTTACGAGACCTGAATATTGCATTCGGTACATGGTAATAACACGCAACCACAGCTATATTCTATCGACCTCAATGTAGAACCAGGGGAAGTTGATGCCGGCGGAAGAAGAAGGAACGGGAGGAGGCAGATTGATTGAAAAAATTGAGATAGGAATTCCAAAGAGGTTTAACGGTTGTGAAATAAGACTTAAATTCTTCGTAGAGAAATCTTCCGAGGGAGATTTCGAAACAGTGAATAAGATGTATGTTTTGAGACGTTTATCCCTCATTTCTGAAGGGCTATCGGAACTGGAGCGAAAACCAGGGTGGCTTTTTCTCGCATAGTCCTGCCTAAGAATGATGTCACTTTTGGCCTGGTTTCAACCGCCCGTCCCATGACTGTCATTTTTCTTCGCGCTAGAGCGCCCCCTAGCAGCCGTGACGTTGACCTGGTCCCACGAGGACCACGTTGATATTTTGGAATGAAAAATATTCCTTGTCTTGCTGGTTTAGACTATCGTAGCTCAATTTTCTGGTCAAGGAATTCCGACGTTGGTATATATTGCGTAGAAAAATTTAATAAAAGAAACGTATTAAATTGCATTATATGAATTAGTATGTGAGGAATGTTTTCTCCAACATTCACCACCCGACGGCTAAGACGGCCTGCTCACCATAGCGCTTCAAAAGCAACAGTACTCGTTTGAACACATGTAGTCGTTAAACATAATTTTTTATAAAAGATAATGATGGCGATTATTAGACATACTGTTGCAATGAGCTTTAAAACAATACCACGGTCGTGTTTTTGGGACCATCCACTGCTAAGAAAATTGTGGTAATTGTTTAACAAAATTGATAAGAACTCTTTCTTGGATCATTAGAAAGAATTATATTAAAAACTACATTAAAAGACAATTTATTTGCGCCTTTTGCAAGTTTCAAGCGTCAAGTTTTTTCAGGACGTCAAGTGTTTTCTTAAAGTATTTTCAAAGACAGAGGTACGTTAGAAAGTGACAAAAAAGCTCTTTTTTTGTTCTTATAGCAATTAAAATTAGAATTTTTTTAAACAAAATGTTACTAATATGTAACGCAGTATAAATCAAGTTAAAATTTGATGTAACTTGCTTTCATGTAGGTTCACTGATTAATTTTTCATCGGAATCCGAACTCGAGTCTACATAAATTTGTGCGCCGACAGTAGATCAGAATTCAACGAGGATTAGAGACAGCGTATCTTACAATAACGTGCTCAAAATACCATGTTTCGAGGGTTAACAACAATGGAAGAAAAAAGTGCATGGGGATATCTAAGAACAGACGCGAAGAAAGCGATTTATCTTTCATCAAATTTATCACAAATACAAAAGGTAAGGCGGCTCATAATTATAAAAGTTTCGTTTTTGAACAGATCAATAGTTGATTGTAACGGTCTGCTTACATAACTATTTGAGCCCATTCGAAGAAACATGAATACTTTTCCGAAAAAAAAATTTGAAAAGATAAAAAATATTAAAAATTCCATTGTAAAGGTCTCCTTGGCTGTTTTTGGATGTCATGTTAAATAAATAAAAAAAGCTGCCTAAAGTTACGAAATTGACAATTTTTTCAAAGCACTTATCGTGTATTTTGCCTTTAAATAGTCGTATTTGCCCATTTGAATCTTTTGCATAGTTTTATTTATGCCACCACCGGGAATATTATCTACTGGTAAAATCCTTATCATATAAATAATAGTAATCTCAACATACCATTGCTCTTTTCCACATTCATTATGAAGCGGTATATTTCATGAGTCAAAACTTAGTGATAGAGAAGGAGATTTGTTTATTCTAAGACTGCCTATGGTGACGTCATAATTTGGATAACCCAACCTCTGACTCTCCTCTCCACCGAGTGTGCAGACAAAATACAACCTCTGACCTAAAAACATGTGACGTCATGTGCGGATGGTGCCATGAAATAAACAGTTCATGGCAAACAAAATAAAATTAAGCACACCATTCGCAGAGCGTGGATGAATTGCATCAGGTCTAAGCGTGGTCATTCGATTAATTTATGCGCTAATTAAAGTAAAGCCAAAATTTATAAATTAATGTATGAGAGGAGTGATGATTTCATCTAACCTTAGTTATTACTATCCCCAAGCACAATAGCCCGATTTAATACAATTTGGTTAAAGGGGTAAATCGCCATAGAATAAAAAATAGGAATAGTATCGCGGCGTGTGTGATGGAACTGTTTCACCTTGAAGAAGAAAGAGATAGAAGACTTCAACTTCACAACACAATTTTTTACGTCAGAAACAATTTCAAAATTAGTTTCGATGCTTGATATCATTTTCATGTGTAAAACTTTAGTGAAGAAATATCCACATGTTTTTTCCGAGTGAGGAAAATGGATTCGTCACTGGGTGTGAGACGTTACAGTTCCGAATGAATATAATCGTTTTTGTTTTTTTATTGTCGCAACCCCTCAGCAGAAGAGACGAGCGGGTTTAGTGACCCATCTCCCCACCCAGCGTGTCCTTCCATCGCAAAGCGTTCTTCTTACACCTACATCAACATATACGTAATACCGTGCAAGCCACCTTCAGGGTGTGTGACACGGGGAGATTCGACACCTGGCACTCAACGATCCTCCCAGGTCAAGATCGGACATGTGATGTCGTGACCTTTTTTCATTGATTAATTTTCCATGTTCCAAAGTTCCAGGACCTTCTTTTACATTAGACCACGTTACATCATCGATCCTCTCTCTTCAGTCTCTCTCACAACAATCCGTTCTTTCTTTCTTTGAACAACATCTTAACAACCCTTTCCAAAACATAAACATTCAACAATTAAAAAACTGTATTTATTTTAAAACATCAACTAGGTAAACCGTGCCAAAATTTCGCACTTTCACGCTATCAGGGAATAAGTATGTTAAGGAATCGGTGTAATTGGGTTTTAAATAGAGAAGAAGGTGTATCATAAAGTACTTTCTTTTTACTTGTTTTCTTGCAAACATAAACAAACCATAAGAATACAATACAGGCAAGAGAGTTTATCGAAACTTTTAAGTCAAATTAATGAAATTAATTAAATAGTGAAATTTGAGATTGAGATTGTATTTTTCGTCAGAAGCCGGTGATTCAACGTTCAAAATGATACCTCATTTATCACTGTAGGTGCAGTATTAACGGAGTATATACGGAATGACAGAAAAAGACCTTTCTGTAATAATATATATGATGATACAATTATGATAAGTAACTAAAATAAACGAAACAACCATGAACATATTGAAGGAAAACTAAGAATAACGAAGTCTCGATTTTAAACAATGTCAACGAGATCATTTTTTTATTTGGACATGGCACGACGTTACAGACATCACATGCTTCCCGGTCGTCTAGGTGATTACCAAAACATCCACATTATACCCTGGCTTCTCAATTGTGAGTGGCAGGGGGGTGAATTTTCACCAACATGCACTGCACGATATCCTACTGGAGTTAACGACTCGATTACTATTTTTGCATCGGCAAAAGCTTGGTAACACCTGTCAGGAGTACGTTGTCAGTCAAGAATAAATCATTTAGTAATTTTCCACGCACGTCAACTGTACCTGAACATAAAGGCGAACTCTTTAAATCGGTCAGTTACATTTAAAAAATTTGGAAATTACTAAATGATTTGTTTCTTAACTATGTCAGAATTCCACGAAGTTATTTCGCCTACCATAAGGTAGGCGAATGATGAGAAATTTCACCAAAATTCAATTCACTACATGTATGCAACCAATGCTAAAGAAACAATGCGTAATCATGAATTTTGCAACTACAACAATGCTCAGAGATACAAGAGTTACACACGAAGCATGCGATACGTGCTTACGACGCGTGCCGTATTCTTTTAAGGTGGTAGGAGCGATTTTTGTTCATCGACAGATTTGCGTGACACTTTGCATACATGTGCTTATTAGTAATATGTATAGATAGATGTGAAAAAATTGTAAGTTACCGATTTGGCTTCTTGGAAATTCAATGTCGTAACGTATTCAACGGATGTAACCTTATGGCACATGACATATATTTCGAAATAATTCGATTATATATGTACAATGTTTCTCCTTAACGCGGAATAATACATTCCATAGCATTATAATGGTTGGTAACAAATATATCTATATATTTGTTACCAATCTGTATAATACCTATAGGTATTATACCTAATAACAACCAACGTATTACAATGGAGTTTTCGCTTAAACTTCCGATTCGCGCCGAAAACCCAAGTCATAACAATGCTTTAACTAAGGCGAAATTTTTAAAATATAATTCTTGAATCATTAACTTTACTGCATGCGTGGTGGTTTCCACTGTATAAACAGATGTACTCGAGAGAAATGTTGTTCAAGAATTTTTTTCGACTTACATGAAAATTTAATAAATGTGCGCTCAATGACTCACGATTACCGTTCCAACAAACTTAAGCGGGAGGGCTACTTTGCCGTCATCCATTCAAAATTTGAGAGCCCGAGAGTCCGCCGCTGTGAGGGTGCCACCCCGTAGTGGGATTATCCCCTTCCAAGCGAGTGCTTCGACGAGATCGTAAATCATTTCTTTCTCCGGCATTGCGCGTTCCATTCAGTAATCTGTCGATTTATTTCCCTCCGGCAGTTCTTGCCTTGACCGCAGAGCGTACTCTGAAGGGGATATTTATCATCCTTCAATGAAAAACAAAACACAAAAAAAATTATCTCTCATTTCTCCCGACTCTGCGTCCCTTTGCGTCTTCCGCCATTGAATCTGGTTTGGTCGAATGAACCCCGAGTACAAAATAATTACAACTCTGTTCACTTGACGAAGTTCACACGTTCCTTATCCGGTCTCGGGCAAAGAAGCTGTTGAGAGAGTGGATGAGTGTCAATTAGTGAAGCAAATTAACCTGGAAGAGTGAATGGTGTAAGACTAAAGGATAGACTGAGAAAGCCATGGTTGAATGTGGTGGAAGAGACTCTTAAGGAGGGGAATAATAGGAGTCATGAGTTCATGAGATCAGGGAGACGTGCACAAATCAACGCATGAGTGTAATGGAAGCGAAATAGGTATGCAGAGATAGGGCATTATGGAGGAAATAATTGAAAAAGAGTTAGTCTTCAAGGTGTAATAGTAATAACTAAGTTCTTTGACTATGCCTACCGTGAATAGGAATGGCGTGATGAATATGTAAGCATGCGTTATTTTCTCCATAAATAACGTGAAATCTGAGACAGAAAGAGAACATTTGCATTGGGAACCTAAAGCAAGAGATATGTTTCTGCTTCAGACTTTCGCAGAGCTGTAGTACAGGAAGTTCCATGGTTTCCGGATTTCGCTGCGTTAGGTTAACTGGATGGTGATAACGTTTCGTAGCCAATGCAAGCCTCATCTTCTTTTCATTTCGGACCTGGTCTGAAGATGTGGCCTGTATTGACTACGAAACGTTATCACCATCTAGATAACCCAACGCAGCAAATCCCGGAAACCATGGAACTGCAAGAAATATATTCTTACAATACTGAGCAATTCATTACAAACCAGTGATCAGAGAGCCTATTCGAGTTCTCCACCGTGTCACACTGCATTTCTGCTGACGTTGCGATTCCCTGATGACGATGGACGACTAGTCCATCGTCATCAGGACACAATTGTACTCGTACGCAGAAACGTCGACAGAAATGCAGTGTGTGACTCGGTGGAGAACCCGAATAGACTTCACCAACATCATACGCTGGGAGAGAATCATATCATTCTTGAGTGATCCGGAAGATTTCCCCTTGAAAACAGACGGTTTAGGAATGAAATGCCCCAAATGGTTTAGGAATGAAATCCCTGGAATGGGTAGGCGTGTGCATGGGGGATAGTTTTAGCGTGAGGGATGTTGTAGTGTATTTTTTGAAGAATGAAATTACTCCATACTCCATTTGAGAGGAAATTGCTCCATAAACTTTATAAGAACGATGAACAGAGATAATTTCGTGATTCATATCAGAACCATATGCAGAGTAGGTATGTAAAATGACGTCGACCGTTACGGAACCTAATTCATTACGCATATTTCGAAAGCATTTAAATTACATGTTGTATGAGGAATTAAACTAGAATATTTTATAATTGTAGATTTTAGATTTTCCTTCGAAGATTAACGCGAGGTATGAATTCTTCATTTATTTTTAGGATAAAAGTCCACCACGTTAACATGGCAGTCCTTTCCCTAAAACAAGGCTTACCATACGTCCCGGTTTGATGGGTTAGTACCGATGTCCCTCCCTGTTCTCAATATTGTCCCGGCTGGCAATGATATGTTCCGGAATGTCTCCCTTTAGATCCGCTGTCCATTGCATGGAGAAATTTGCAGCGACAAATGTATGGCGTGAAATGTGAAAATCGAAAACAGTTGAGGCAGGCATCTTCCGGGTTGCGGTCGCGTGCAAGTTTAAAGTACGACAGTTTCACCAGCTGTCGTATGAAGATGCCTGCCTCAACATTGCATCGCCGCGGATATCTGAGACTGAACATGAAAAAAAAATTATCAAATTGTTTCTAACATCCTCCAAAGCTTTCCCGTTGGGCCCAGAGGAATTACTCGGCGGGGGCCGAGAAGGGTTCATCCACCCCACTAGTAACGAGATTCGAGCTCGGTAGTCCAGAGTTTAGTACCGCCGCAGCTACAAGTAATTGTTTTATTTTGTAATAATGGACACTGCATCTGGCGTTACTAGGTGGAAATCCTTAATAATGAATGAAAAAACAAGCACTTAGTTATGATTCCACGCTTTATTAGAAACAACACGACCTAGGTTTTGGTATATCATGTCTGATGATGGCATGATATGCCGAAACCTAGGTCGTGTTGTTTCAAAAAAAAGGGTGGAATCATAACCAAGTGCTTTGTTTTTCATTCATTATTTTGTAATCGTATGCAAAGAAAAAAATAGCAGTAAAACATTAGTTTAACGTCTATAAACAACGTCCCGATTTTGCCCCGGTTTTAGTCTCTTCAAAACTAGATTTGTCCCGGTCTTGGGCATTGGAATATGGTAATCTAACCTATAACCATTAATCTCACGACCGTGAAAATGTCGAGGGTGTGTGCGCGGGTGTCTGTGCGTTCTTGCCGATCTTGTGCGTTGTGTGCGTGCGTTCGACTCCACGTGAGAGTGCTGAAACTTGTTTGGCGTGGAATGTGGTCTCCACCTCCCACTCCGTCACGCGTAAGTATATATTTTTTCCACAACCCGCTCATCTCGCTTCTTTTGTTTTTATTTCTCTCTCTCTCTCCGGGTGCGGGATATTCCACTCCTCTCTACCTCCCCACTCCCATTCCCCCTCCCCAATGCGACCCCGTTGCCTTCATCTCTTCCCAGCCTGCACATCTGTTGCTCGCTTTTCCGACTTCCATTGTTTTCCGCTCAACTCTTAAAACTCCCCCACAGACATCAATAACAAAAAAAATTCGCATTCTGAGCCAATGGTTCATTCGCAATCCGAGAATACGCTCATTTAATGTTTCCATGATTTCGATTTCAGTGCGAGATGCGTGAAGTTATATTAATATTACACCGTCACAGGCTCTACTTTAGGGGATTGTTTCATCATGTAACAATGAACTGCCTTAAATGTTTCATTAATGACAAAGCAAGTTATGACATGAGTTTGAAATAATGTTACTCGCTGCAATGTACAGATTGCTCAACATTTAGTGTCAATTAATAATAATAGGTGATAAAATATGCATAGTTATCTATGGAACTGGAAATATCGCATTCCAGTTTACGGAAATACCTGACTTATTACGTCAGGTTCACGTTACTTTTTAAAAATTAAAAAAAAGTCAACTCTACCAGTATACCCGTATTAATTCGTCATTACCACCCCACCAGCACTATTGTAGTATAGGTTAAAAAAACTCGTAGGTTACATATCGGTTGTTTTTTATGTACCGCCCATGCCTACTGCAAAGAGCTGCAATGAGTAAGGATCAGTTACACTATGTCGCGGTGCGCGTTGGTTAAGACTATAGGCAGGGTTATTCGAAAAGATTTTCCGTACAACCGCTTGGTACTCTAGCTTTAACTAACACCGAAACCAAGCATCGTTAAACCGACTCCAAGCAAGCTATAAGCATTAGTCCCTACAAATCAGATTTATATCAAAGAAAATCATTAAATAACGTTATGCAACTTACTTCAAATAGTAACACCCATGCCATTCATTTCTTTATCCATGGGCGCCGTGAAGAAAAATTGACTCACCTGCAAATAAGAAAACAAATGTTAGTCATTCAGTAAACAAATCAGGTCAGTAAAGGACATGTATTTATCGTCTATATAAAAGTATGCGTCATTAGAGAGCTTCGTATGGCATGCATAAAAACACGGAGCTCATAAAATACTAGAGATTAATGCGAAGATTTTGCTGTGTCTAGGGTATTTCCTTGGTTTATTTTCTCCACTGATTTCATGGATTGCACAAGTACGTGGATTATATCAGGTAATAATAAGGAATGACTGCCAACACAGCACGTTATTGAGATAGCTTCATTAAAAAAGCAATGGGTACACAAATGTTGAACCACAGACTATTTCCTTGGAGCTGGTAATTAAATGAAAGACCTTGAAGTTGCGTGCAAATTCACACGAATTTGTAGGTATTCACGTGACTTGGAACACGCCCCTGGGAATAAGAAAGAAGACACGGCAGAGTTAACGGCCGAAATTATGCAATAAACATGAGTGTCCATTGGGATTACAGGGTTCGTCGCTTGGGAAATGTATTTTTTTGCAAAGAATAGGAAGATCTCAATGCAGACGTAGTATGCACTGAGGAATTAAGACATCTGAAAAGCTAATTTACTTAGGTGAATTGAAATTTTTGAGGAAACCTCGCTACCTAGTTATCAAAGTAGACATACGTCTAATATACCTTCGAATTCCATATCCAAAAATGGCAAATTAATCAAGTTTTCATATCGGTTGAAAATCACAGGTAAATTTCGTACACCATTCATAAATGACGTAAAATTGACGCAAATTAATGCAAAATGCTTTATAACCCAAATTCCCATATTGGCATGGACGGATGGAAATTACCTAACCAGATTTCAAAATGGGAAGTTAATAAAACAGGCCTTATCTCTTGTTTTTTCAACTTTGTTGCAGCAGACACATCGTCAATTCCTTCTATAAAGGCGCCATAAAAAGCGATAGCAACACGCAAGGAGGTCAAACACCTTCTTCTTTATCATATTTGTCCTTCAAAATAATTTCTAGCATCAATAAAAGGCTTCACAGTTTCATGCTCAGCCAAACGGTCACGAATGATCAAAATTAAGCCTCAAAGTTAACTATTAACACAATAAATATGTAAAAATGCAAGAAACTGCTGATTGAGACGGAACACATCCATTGTATTAATTACGAGGCAGACCACTTCATGTAACTGGCCAAAATAATAAAAAACACTCCACGCTTGTATTATTCAAACTAATAAAATAATTATCTCTATCTGGCAATGCAAGAATGTATGATATCAATGAGTTTCTACTACAATTTGACAGAGCAACATAGCTATGTCAAAAAGGCAAGTAAACCACTTGGGCAATAAAAGTTAAATTAGTATAATTCACGCTCATTTCCTACGCTATTGCTAAGGAATCACATAAAATGAACTATTGGAAAAAGAATGCAGAATTTCGGATTCCATCCACCAAGCATTACTACTTGATTTTTAATCTCATCCAGGGAAAACATTCATTGAGATACTTTTTAATGAATGCTATTAGATATGAGTGCGTCCTTAAACGGCCTTGATGTCTGAACAATCGCAAATAACAAAGGTATTGAGGCAACTATCCGTTCTTCTGAGCAAGAATCACTTTCGTAACGCATCAAGATAATTCTTGATAAGCGGTCAGATTAATACGGGAACGAAAGATAATCTTTGTCCATATTCACTTAATTGTGTCGAATAAAACTCATCAAAAAAAGGAGAACATCTGATCCGCCGGTGCTTCAGAATCTACCAGCTACGACGACATTGATGTGACGCTGTCCTGTTCTCCGACAAGGGCGGAGAAGTCATTTGGAAGAGTCAAAGTTCGCGCGGGGCATCCTGGGTGATCGATTTCGACATTTTCCAGTGGGAAACGATAGATAGGATGTGATGAGAACAACGAGAAGAAAGCCAAGCAAGGAAAACAAACCTCATGAATGCGACCTAGTCGAAGTTTAAAACAAGACTTCGTGATTATATAAACAAGACTTTATTTAGTTTTAACCCTATTCTGAATCTCATTCAATTATATTTGTATATACACATGACAATACCTAAGTCCTTCGAATAGTTGATGAAAATAGAAATCCATTGAACTTTGAGGAAGTTTACCCTCCTGTATATATAATTCACGTGAAAAATGTATTTAAGGCAAGTCTATGTATGAAACGGAGGATATTTATTATTTTGAATTCAGTATTTTGCATCTCGACCTCTTCTTCAATAATAATTATTCTTCGATGGTAGGTCAAAAATTCGCAAAAAGCTATTGCTATTTGACGTTTCGGAATGTAATACTTTCCATATTCAAGGCTAAAATCACAATCCTGAAGATGGAAATAATTAAATTCTGATACGTCGGCAATGAAGTAAGCTCTTTTGAATTTTGAATTCTGAAACTTTGGCAAGCTTGTTTGAATTTTTGACCTACTCTCGAAAACTTATTGAAGTTATTTTGACCTCACCCTATATCTCTACAACTGACAAATTCGAAGATACACTGCCAAGGTTGTATGTACAATTTTATTTCTTTCCACACACCAATATTAATGAAAATAAAACCAGTGAGACACTAACATCAGACTCGCTGTTTACATGATTACCTTGTCCTTTCCCCCTCATTTTCCTTATCCCCTACCCTTTCATGGTGTATGTCGTAACGCCCCATGCCGTACGCCCCTGCCGCGGCTCGCATGGTAGTATGTAAATGTGGTTTGTGGATGTTAAGTAAAATATGTGATGGAACTAACTATAGAAGAAAAATATAAAACTATATCGAGCACTATCAGGAAGATGAGGTCCTGTTGGATAATCCAGCTCACATTTAGAGACAACGAATTTGAGAGGAACACTATGGAAGGGGAAGTCCCGAGAATAAGACCCATGGGCAAATACTTAGGCCAGCAAAAACTGGATGCATGAATAAAAGTCACTTGAAAAGGCTTAAGTGAAAATTTAGGCATTTATAGTTACGACAGCGTCACGGCAACAAATAATCACTATCTATCTGTTTATCTGCTGCATTTCCTGCCGTGGTAGCAGCGCAAAAATGCACGCCAGGAGTTGTGCATCACTACCGAGGTGAATGTCTTAGTACCATTCTTATTTAACATAAGAAACTTCAGCACCAAATGGATAAGCTAGGCTTAAGGCCTACATCGATATTACTTTTTTTCAAAATATGAGAAGACCAGACGAAAACAATAACAGAAAAAAATGTCTTCACAGCTGAATAATCACGATCGCGCCAGCAAAGCACTTTAAACCATTCTGAGTGTCATTGTGGAATTCTAATGGTAGAAGAGGAGAAATTGAAGGCAAAAGGACAGGAACTCCTGAGTCACTTCAATTCAATACCAGTCAGAGTCCAAATAAAGTCAAGGAAACATACACCATAGCACAAAGAAATGCATCAATTTTAAGCTTGTTTATGCTTGCATTTATTCGCTCGAGAAGATCAGTTCAAACTCGCAAGAACATATGTTCGGACTTTGAACAGGAACTATTATATCGTCAAGTGTTCACTAAATCGTGAAATTTGTCGTGTTCACACATCAAAATCCCAAAGGACCGTTTATTCACTCACTTACTTGCACCAGTACATACGATGCGTTAAGTGGCCTCGACAAACTCAAAAGCTAAACCAGCATTGCTAGAGTAATCTGCTGGTTATAGTAGGTTTAAATGGGAGAAAGTGAACACTTAGATATTTATAGGCGCAAGATCCTATCCCACGATTTATTTTTTCAGCTCAGCATACGACCTACCTCTTTTCATTCCATCCATAAAGTCTCTTCTCATTTTTCCCCTATCCTTCATACCCAACAGCCTACCCTCTATCACGGCCTTCAGAATCAGCTCGCCCCTCATATTTCATTCCAACCACCTACTCTGCCTCCTCCTAATCCAGAAGTTTCTTCTCCCCACCAACTATACCAAGTACTTCCTCGTTTGTCTTTATTTCTGTGCACCGCACTTTCTCCAATCTCCTCTACACCCACATCTCAAATTCCTGCAGCCTATTCTCGTATTCTTTTATTAAGAGTCCAGCTTTCTGCGCCATGCAACGCTACGCCTACATATTTAACTCTACGCCACCCATTCGCATAAGAGTTTTAAATTTAAAAATTACAATAAACTCAGCTTTAAATAAAAAATAAGATGGCGAAGGTTGGGTTCGGTAGGTTCCCGGACATTCACCGAAGTTAAGCATCGCTGTGCTCGGCTCGAGTTTGGAGGGGTAATCCTCCGATTCGTCCGAGTTCTGTTGCCCCTGTCTGCATGTGACAGACAGTAAGTGCGAAATGGCCTTAGCCGTCGGAGCACGTTAAACAAACATACTACTACTTATAGATGGCAAAGGAAATGCAGAAAGAATTGATCCCCTAGTGTCTATATAGAATTCCCAAAGTACGCGACATTCATCGGTATGGTTGTTTACATGATGCTGTCCAATTTACAAGTCGCGTGTCGTGACGAATGCTTAAAACCTCAGCAAGGCAAGATAGTCAATAACTTTGTAGGACGCCGGCAAATAAAAAGAGTTCTCCAAGCATTCACGTCTGAGGTGTTCGCACGCGCTAATTATCACGCCTTGCGGAACGCGTGCGCCAGTTCCGTAAACAACGGGACGGTCTGTTCTCAGGGCGACGCGGCTGTTGCTCTTTAAAAATAAAATCCTCCCCGCGATACGAGCTACCCGCGAAAATCTCCAAGCCGTTCTATATTCATCGCCGCGCATGCGTCATCGGCTTACAATGGACGAGTGCTCAATAGGAGATGTTACATTTTAAACAGTTTCTCGAAACACGAGTTTAATGCATAGGTGTAATTTACAGTGCGTATGCACCGTGCCCCACAAATCTTGAAATAAAAAAATTGCACGAAAGAAATGAAAATTATGAAAATCTTTACGATAAATTCTCCTTTTCGGCGAAAACCAATGGGCAGTTCATGAAAAGTTATTTTTCAGTGCTAATAGGCATAATATTTGGACCAAAAGTTTTTAAAAATATAATCCATATTTAAATACCCAGTATAAAAACGCTAACGTAGAATAAAGAAAATCGACATGCATGGATTTATGTTGGAATAGAAACGCACCGCTGCGATTGTTGATTGCGAACCAATAATAGAGAGCACATACACGCCACTCAGTGCTTTAGTAATTTGTATTTGCCTCACTATTCTGTTCTCGACTATGGTTAAAATAATAACTTTCATCGTAAACGTACAATAAATAGCGGTAGGTGTTCTTAAACACATAATTCAACTTAGCCCCTTCAACTAATTATCGTGAAAAACAATCTTCCCTCTCCATTCCATCCTTTCATGTTGAAAACATGAGAGCAATAATTTTATTCCAACTTGATTATGATAGTTATTGTCGCTGCCAATGGTCTAAGAACAAAATAGAATGCGTGTAATATACTGAGTACTAATTTAGTCAAGGGACAGTAATATTAGTTAGGTCGGTATACTAACTACAAAGCATTTAAACCATTTTAAATGCGAGGGTGGAAATCAAGAATGTAAAAGAGGCAACCGAAGCTTAAGGATTGATCCAATATGAAATTACGCCAGTAGCTTTCAAATTCTTTTACATTATTTCCTGGAAGAAGTTTGATGAAAAACGCTACCATTAGGAGCTTGGTTAAAGGAGCTGAGACAAAGAATGTAAAATGAAAACGACACTCTTCGGGAAGAGCATTACGTCAATTACGGGGCTTAGGATAGGGAGGCAGAAGTTCGGAGCCAGGAAGGGGAAAGAAATGGTGCCATATTTACGTCACTTATATTCATGTAACTCATGCAAAATGTATATATCAAGTTTTATGTGGTGTGACATAAAATCATGAAGAATTAGTGGAGCAAAGAGGGATCAAAAACAACTCTTATTCCTGTTAAGAATTTACACAAATTGGTGGGCTTGAAAGGGGAGTAGTTGGATTCAGGAAAACTCATCA
Organism: Pyrrhosoma nymphula; assembly: GCA_963573305.1. Lineage (NCBI taxonomy): Eukaryota > Metazoa > Arthropoda > Insecta > Odonata > Coenagrionidae > Pyrrhosoma > Pyrrhosoma nymphula. The sequence continues at coordinate 54,297,224 of OY754337.1, forward strand.
CCTGCCACACAGCCCTTGAGTTAGCCTGCAGGTTAAATGGTAGATATAAATGAAGGGGTAAGAAATGGAAAAGAGTGTGATCAATACGTCAGTTACATTCAAGTTCTCCGTACCTTATATCTCAAACAAAATGTGGTGAAACATTTGGCAATGAGACAGGCATAAGGGTCGTCGGAGAAGAGGGTTGAATAAGAATGAATGTTTGCATGCAGTTAAAAAAATACGTCAATTGGAGTGGATTTGAGGAGTAAGGAGATGGGGGACATACGAAAGAGGAGAAGAGGACGAAAAAGAATAAAGGAGGGAAGCGGAAGGCTTCATTTGTTTTTATTGTCCTTATTTTTCTTAATGGGGTGGCGTTGGATCATCGCCGCTCTTCTCTCAGCCCGGCGCCAAAACCCCAGCGGGGTGTGAGGAGGAGAAAGTGTTATGTTATGTGTTTAAAGGGGAGGAAAATAGAGAGATGTGGGGAAATGGAGGAAAGGGTTTCGAGAGAAGAGTTAAGGGGGCTCGTGTTTATAATAGGGAAGCAGGGGAATTCCGAAAGGGGGAGGAAGATGAGGTAAGGGTATAGAATCAGAAACAGGAAAGAATGGCGAGGAAGGGTGAGGTTTGTTCGGAGCTAATAGTGGCTTTTTTTAGAGAATTAGCGTCTTCCAAGAATTAAGAGAGAATTTTACGTATTTTTCTTATTGAAGAGTGACTTGGCAAAAGGTTGGCATGAGTGATTTTCGGAAATAGTGAGGCCTTTGGGATTTGTTGAACGGTTTTAGTATTTACTCGTTCAAAAATGCAAGAAGTTGTCATTTACGACACATTTAGATGCATTCGGATTCTCGAAGTTTGGATTGATAATTTGTAAAAAAAAAAACACTTCATGAGTTTTTTTTAAAGACAATTATGCTATTTTGGGTAACTCAGAATATCGCCATGACTGCTTTTTTCTTTCATTTATATCATTTTCTACGTCAAAAGATTCTCATTTTTATTTTTTCTGTTTACATGAATTAGTTTATGTTGAATATTACCGTCCATATTTGCATGGATGGTAAATGTAGCATTACTCACATCTGCCAAGAAAATGTTTAGAGATTAAAAAATACTTTCAATAAATGCTTTGATATATTTTTGTAGGCATACCATGCCACTACGCGAGTAGTTACATACACCACAAATAGAATGCACAATAAACCTGGGAACGAACAGTGCCGATACTGATGCCATGCACTTCAACCATACATATAGGTACGCCATTGTATGGATATACAAGATGGTTGGGAGTTTATTTACCACGATTCTTGAAATATAATTGCCCATTTCGTGAAAGGTTATGTTTCTCAATTGGTGAATGCATGACGTGAGAACATGGAAGCACGCACGTATGTTGACATCCGTTTCCAAGGACGCCCAAGCAATTCAAGCGACACAAATAGGTTCAATGGAAGCAATAATCACATACTCAGCCCTACTTCATTACATTGATCTCTTTCTTTAATATTTAAACGATAACTTGTTAAAGACATTGCAATAAATCTTGTGTGTGCTTGTCCAATGTTGAATGTTAATACCCCGATGTAAAGCCCAATGTGAGCTGTTTTCGGTGGTAAATAAATAAATTTCATTGCTTTGAAACGGCACTGCTTTCATATCACGGGAAGGTTTAGATTGTACTTGCATATGCGACCTGTATGAAATATTGACAGATGTCAACTCGGCAAAATATATGACAGAAATGTACCCAATGGAGAAATCGCGATTGAATTTATTTTTATATCAAGATACACACATCAACGCATCGGCAATAAATAAAAATTATCATAGCTGTTCCATAAAATTCATTGATTAGGAAAATCCACAGAGTTTTAGCTTCACTGATTTAATTCCCCTTCAGTTAAAGTCATTATTAAAACCCTATAAAATATTCGACAGACAAAAATATCAATCCATACGGGTCATTCCATGTCAAAGCACCGACAAAAATGCAAAAATTGCCCTTACTATCTCGGATTTGCACGACATTTTTTTTGTGTATTCCTTATGTGATTATTAGTTTGTATATAAAATTCTGATGAAAAATGTCGAATTTTAGCGGAAATATGGTATTCGGTATTTGTAAAAACATACCGTAATACCATTTGTAAAACCGTATATGAAAATTTACATTGTAGGGTTTGCTGCTTATGCAAAACAAATATCGGCTTGCACCCCAAAAGAGCAGATTCAATGTAAAAAAATACATAACTTTAATATAACTTAGCAATAAGCAAAGGTTATTATGGCCGATAGTAATTCCATGACCAAGAAAATAAATTATTATGATTGTTTTCCAATTAAGTTGGGCTTCTTAGGTTCCTCGATTATTCCTTTAATTTTTAATTTGCACAAATAAAGACTACACCATGGATATACTGCGTATACTGCAATGCTGAGAATAACTAACAACCCTGGTCATACTTATTTATCGTCCAGCAACCGCGAAAAATAATTTATAACCCCAGATAACACTGAATACACAATTATTGCACTAAATTTTAACTAGATGATTGCATATTATAGAACTTCTGTCGCATATTCACGAGAACCTGGCGTTCTTCAAAGTGGTGTATGCACTCTAAATATATATGTATATATACGAACATATGCCGACCTCAGCGGCGGTGGGGTGAAGTCCTTGCCTAAAAACCGTGGGGTTACAGGTTCGAGTAGGGGCGAGATTCACATCCTGGGAGAGAGATTTTCAGAGGGCATTGCGGTAAATGTTTGTCCGTTTTTGCATGTTAAAAGGCCTGACGCGTTAAACCCAAGAGACTGCTACCAGGATAATATGAATTAAAAATGCATACATTCATACCACTGTTACGACATCCCCATTCGGGGTGGCCACAGTCAAAAGATTAATTTTAAATGATAAGCATGTAAAGCTAGCTCTGCTTTAACAATTTCTTCCACACTGCCCTGTCCTTGCATACCTCTTCTTCTTCTATTATCAACCAAATAAAAAAATAAATATCAATGAGGCAAAGCCATTGGGAGAAAGATGTCATTTTGTGAGTGTGCCTAAACTTATATGAATATACGAGCTCTATTACAAGTTTTCCCATTCACTTTTTCATGAGGGTGACGCCGCGCATATTATCAGAAAAATTCACAAGGCGATAAAAAGGGGAGGGTTTTTGAGGAGCGATTGGGTCTCTCTCCATTGAACTGAAGGCAAGCGGGGAAGAGAGAGTAAGGATATAGGGTTGGATAGGGAGACGGAGGTTAAGGAGTGTTTGAGATAAGCCAAATGGGGGGAATGGCAGAGAGAGACAAGAAAAGGGAAAAGGAAGGAAAGAGAGGGATTGGTGGATTCTGGGAAAGCACTTAAAGCCAAACCTCCTTCCCACCCCCTCCCTCCGATCTTCTCCAGTGGCGTAGCTAAGAGAAGGCGGAGGGGGCTGTCCGCCCCGGGCGGCCCTTGTTTGGGTTGCATGTTTTAGCATTGAAAAAAATTGAAACACTTTCTCATCATAAACAGAGTCAAACAATCAACTATCCCTACAGCTAAATATTGCGATTAATTACAAATAAGGTAATTCAAGAAGAGAGAAATTGAAAAGTAAATTAAAATTGAATATTAATCCAAATTATCGATAAAAGCAAACGAATTTTGACTCCTATGAATCCAGGTGACCATCGACTGGGAGAGTTTAAATCTCGTAAGCACGCGAAATTTCTGTGCTTTCATTTACATTCTGGATTTATCTTTTATTTAATATAAATAAGGAATAAAGAATCGTTGTATATTATCTATAAATGTCAAAAATAATAAACGAAATAGATATCCACGGTATTGTAAATGATATTGCAAAATAAAAGCGCGAAAAATAAATTTTGAATTATGCAATTTTACTTCATGAATGAAAGATATGGAACAATGTCTTTCTTAAACATTGATTTTCAAATAGTGTCCGAATAGGTTTGATGTGTCCTAAAGTGAGCTTTTCCAAAAGAAGGGTGGCAGTCGACAAACCACCCCGGGTCGCTTCAAAATGTAACTACGTCACCGATCTACCCCCATCCAGAAAACCTTCCCTCTCCCAGTCCTTTATCCGACGGGATCGTTTCCCCCAAAAATGGTGGGCGCAGTGCATGGAAAGGGGAACGGAGAAGAAGGGGACGTGTTTGGCTTAGGGGAACACGGAGAACGAAGGAGGGAAAACGAGACAAAGTGCGCAGCAGATGCAATCGTGGACTTGTGCGCTTTTTGGGCGCGTGGGGAGGCCCTCCGATTGAGAGCCGCGCAGTTCCCAATCCCCTATCCTCCCTGATAAAAGTGGTACAAATAGCAGATAATACCCCCATGGCGTTAGACTCTAGCGCAAGGGAACCGAGACGAGGGCCAAAAAACTTCACACGAGACTTTATTGGAAGAATAACGCCGAGACACGGAATGAAGAAACGTGCCCTGCACTTGCGACGGCAAGCATTCATTTCATAGAAATTGCGGAATCGGCTTCGACTGCGTACAACTTAATTTGAATTCATTTAAAAAGAGGAAGAAAGAAGCGTAGGTACAGGTAAAAATCCGTCTTTTATCAGTTTAATACCAACAATAACACCAAGGCTAAGGCCATTGGCGGCCCCAAGAGGCCCAAAATACGGCGTATTTCTTCGTCATAGACCTTAAATTAAAAGCCTAAAAAATGTTGGAATTAGTCGAAACTTACAATTAGTGGTCTTCTAAAAGGGAAATATGCATCTAGTAAAACCTTGCTCTTCTTAAAAGGCAAACTTTTGCTTCCAAACCACTTATAACGCGCCATTGTGTACATAGTTTGTTACGAATTTCCGGGACTAGACCCACGAACCCCCCTTTTCCTGGGGGGTATTTCATACCCCAGGAGTCACTGGTGCCCCCCCCCCCCCAAACCTCTGCCCTGGCTAAGGCTAAATCGGAAAAATCTTTTTGTTACTGCTAATTCCCTTAAATGTACTGAAGAGGGGTTGGCTTTACAATCATCTGCAGAATGAATGAGAAAGGAAAGAAGTGTTCGAAAGAGATTAGAAACATAGATATGGTCCATTAAATTTACCTTCGATCTGTATGGTACCAATAACAATTATCAGTAATATATATTTCAAATCGGACTAAATTCCAAAACCTGCTGTTTGAATTGAGGCTGATGTACCCCGGAAACTATACTACTCCGTACCCGGATGTCTTCTCCGTACGCATGACCCAAATGCAGCGTACCCACACACCCGATGGGAGCATAAACTTGGCAACGAATATGTACTGCCAATCCCTTACCCAGTCTCCGGCCATCATGGCAGCAACGAAACCTCACACTTTCCGGAGACTCGGGAGGGACAAGTTACAAAAAGTAACAAACATAAATGTAATAGCGTCCCTGGGAAAATTTTTCTTTTTACTGTACGAGAGCCAAAATTATGCACGAATGAACAAAATATCACGACCAGAAATAGCTGATCTTACATGTAATCTCACGCATACACATCTTCGAGAAGAAAACACACTCGGATGAAACGACTTCATCCCTCGGTCGCCTCAAAACCGTCCCTACTCTTTCCCTGCGGGACCGGAACCGTGGAAATCGGGGTAAAGTGCAGACGTCACCCTTCACAAGAGCAGAGGAGAATTACGAACTGGACGCGGAAGGAAGGGAGGACGAGCATGGATCCGCAGAGCGGGATGGTGGAAGAGGGGGGATGTTCTTCAACTTCCTGGTCAGCGATGCGGGAGTCTGGGGGAGAGGAGGGAGGGAAAGTGAGCCATTGGGGGCAGCGAGGGAGGGTGGTTGGGTGGGGGAAGACGTGGGGTGGGTGGTCGGGCGATGACGCATAAAATGTGACTAGGAGGGGAAGTGGAAAATGCGTGGGTGGAGTGTGGGCTTGTTTATTGGGAGATGTTTACGCTGAGGGCTCCTTTGGGGGGACCAGGGGGGGGGGGGGCAATGCAAGTGGTTTTCCCTGCGCCAGTGGGGGATGTCGTCTCTTGAAACCGGGGTGAGGGAGTGTACAGAGGGGTGGAATTCCACGCGTGGAGACAGCAGGGTAAAGGCGACAAGGGGGTGAAGTCAAGCGGTTGGTTCACAGGGGGGAGAGAGGGGCGGGACACAAAGGATAAGGAAAAGGAGGGGGGGACAGTGGATGGTCAGCGGAGAGGAGGGTTCATTTAGAGCGGCCAAATAAAGAGAGAAAAGTCAACTAATGCAGCCGAAGACCTAGGTTCCCTGCAACAATCTCGGTCTCATTGCCAGACGCACAATAAACTCCACGTTTGGACCACCCTCCGTGCGGTTTCTTTCACACGATAAGGCTAAGGGACTTGAAGAGGATGTTTGACTAACCTTTCTGCTTTCTCAATGACTAAAAACTTGCTCATTTCCACAAAACTGATTTATTTTTCGTAAAGTTTGTTACTTATGAGTTCTTCTCGAGTTTCCCACAGGGTTAGGCTCTCCGTGATCGCCGACGTTTAGGCAGAAGACATTCCTGACATTATCAAGGCTCTGGTATTCAAAACTGGGGCCTTCAAAGCCTTGATAATGGTAGGAAAGTTTTCTGCCGAAACGTCGGCGATCATGGAGAGCTAACCCGGTGGGAAACCCGAGAAGAAGTCATCAGTATCATTCGCCAGGAAAGCCTGAAATCGTAAATTTAGCTCATATAACAGTACGTCACATAAACGTTTTGTGGAAAAGTGCACATTTGTTTACATTAGGTACGACTTCCATTGATTGCATCTCGCTGATTACGTGTACCATTAATTTCTGCCAACTGTCAGTAAAAACTTGTCGTTGACTCGTTTTTGGATTCTCCGCCAGTTAAGGTCCGTAATGATGAAAAACTATTATCAGTTTTCAGCTTAGGTAGCTAAATTTCAAGACTAGTTTCGACGGTTTTACATTATTATCAAGTAAGAAGTGGAAAATTTACGCTTTATTCATCATTATGGAGAGGTTCCATCGCACCAGCCTCGATACTACTATGATATTACCTACTTAAGCTATGCTAAGGTCTAATGCACCGTGTCACCTAAGACCTAAACACAAGGCTGATAAAACTTTAGGGCTTCGAATCCGCGGCCATACGGTTGCCAATCCGGCAACTTATACCAACCTGGCAACCGCAGTTAGCGTTAGAGATAATGATCACCGAAACCTTAACACAAGCAGAACCAGAGTTTCACGGCTGTAAGTGTTATGCTACTCTCAAGTATCAATGCTACTTTCAAGTATCAATGCTACTCTCAAGTACTCTATGTTATATTGTGGCAACTAAATGTCTGAATTGCTTCTTTGGAGAGGTGTGTCCAACCACTCTCGGTTAGTGGTTAACATTAAATATTATGAATAATTGGTAGGACCCATTGGGTATACCTATACTTACAATTGTTATATTGAATAGCATGATGGCATGTTATAATCGCACCCATTACTCTTGCTAGGGCTTTAAAAGCCAATGATTCCCCAATCGGCTGATTTAGGAACACGTACACCGATTTCTCCCAAAATTTTGAAATATATCCATGTATAGAAAATATTATCAATTAGGTACCGATAATTATAGCGGAGGTAACTATAACATCAAAATAAAACGTCTCACTTATGCCAAGAAAATATTTTAATGAAGGAATCCTCTGCTTTGACACATTTTTCAAGGATACCAATTCTGCAACATGAGTAGTCTAGATACGAGAAAGAGAACAAACAATAAAAATAAGAATGCGTAAAAAAAAAAGCTGAGGACCAATGCCGATATTGATGCTAAAACATACACTTCAACCAGGAATCAGTGTTTGGATAGTCAAGATCGCTGGTAGTTTGATTCCAGCGAGTTTGTAAATATAATTTCCCAGATCGTGCATGCCGATGTTATTAAATTGTTCAATGTACGACGTGAGAACTTGGAAGCACGAACGCGTTTTGACATCCGTTTCCAAGGACGCCCGTGAAATTCAAGCGACACGAACAGATTCAATGGAAGCGATAATCACATTATTTCATTGCAATGACCTATTTTTTTTAAATATTGAAACGATGCTGTGAAGATGACAACCTGTGGGAGAATTGAGCCTCCGACTCAGCATGTTAGAGTTGGGACTACAAGCTCTGCGGAGCACGATGGAATCTTTTATCCCACATGCATCCCCGTTTGACAAACGTCCTGGGACGGACTCTGGTTTGGTTATGCAGATGATGCACAGGTGGTTTGAATGTAAATATATTCGTCTTGGTAAACAAAAACGTTGAGGAGCTAATTACGTTTTCAAGTCAACACTCTCCGGTGAGAATCAAGATGAGTCATTGTTTGGAAAGTCAATGAGAGTATTTTGTTTTACCTCGCAAGTACGTGAGCTCATTTCACTGCACAAATAAGCACGGTTTCCTAATATGCATTCCTGAGCAAATGAAGTAACTTATAAACCATTTCAAAGCGAGGAATTTTAAGGAATTGAGTGGCTAGTTGAAAAGAGAATGAAGTGGAGATCTGTAGTAAACCAATATTCCGGTTGATAATTTCTAATTATGATGAGTTGATTCGTAAACGCAAGGTGCATGACGACAGATAGCCAAGAACGAGCAGGTTCACAAATGTTTTATAAAAAAATGAAAGTTTCTTCTTTGAACTACGTGCATGACTAAGGGCCGCCAATGAGCGCGAAGGAAATAATAATTGCTATACATTGTAACCAATAAGAAGGCCTCTTCTTCTCACTCCTCATATCACAAATGAGGAGCGTAATAGGAAGGGGTTGACCAAGAAAGTCATGGGTGAATGTGGTTGAAGAAACTCTTAGGGGGAGAATTAGGGGTCTTAAGAACAGGAGAGCGTATATGAAGCAAACACATGAATCAAATAGAAGTGAAAGAGGTAATAAATGATAGCGATTGACTGATAACGCTCTGAAAAGGAATCCAAATTTACTACATTTATCAGCAATAAAATAAATTCTTTGAATTTGACTACCCCTAAAGGGAACGGCGAGATGGGTATGCGTGCATGTGCTAAGAAGATCGTCTACAACTGATGCGCAAATTGGTACGCACTCCATGGTATACGCGTCGTAATAAAACTCAATATCGCAAGTTGAGAATGCATCATTGTAATCGGCTCGTGTTTCTTCTTGCGTAACAGACAGAGGAGACGGTCCGCCTGCATGGGCAATGATCGAGGATTGCTTCGGCTGCACGCCAGTCGTCTGATCGGAACGAAATAAATGCTCCGCTTGACAATTGGGCGAGACTGTGAGTAGGGCAACGAGGAGGAGGGGTCTGTCTCGTTGGGGCGTCTGCGGCAGAAATGCACAGGAAAGGGATGTGAATGGGGGAGGGAGGGATGCTCCAGAGGGCGTGGTGTCTCCATCATTGGGTGACGGATCGTCTGGAAGAGCGGCAAAGACAGAAAGGAATCGAGACAGGGGCAGGAAGGGACCAGGGAACAGGGTAGCTGTGGTCCTATGCATTGAATGTCAGTCGTCTCGTCAAAGCGTCCACTCCCATCATCGGATGAAATACGACTCCAATTGCCGTAGCCAAAAGGTACCCGCACAATCTTCGTTGAAAACCTATAGTGCATCAAGTCATAAAAGTTACTGTATTCTTAAACCACCAAGACACCGTTTCACTATCAAAAATGAATGGGTGGTCGCCGATTATTTCATGTCTTTCAATCTTTAAAAAAAACTTACCTTTAGATACAATCGCACTTGTATTCTGATTTTTTTTGGCCAGAAAAACTTCAAATAATTCGATAATGAATAAATAAAAGTCATAAGAAAGTTCAATTTTAAATTAATATTTTAGCCTACATCGCATCAACATCGTAAAAAAATAAAATGATGAACAACATTATGAGAGAATGGCATGACCCCGCAATAAAGCGCGCCTTATGACGAAAACTCAACAACATCATTAGTGAAAAAGGCAGGAATTTAATTTCTAATGTGAGAAAACCCCATAAGGCGGAAAATTTCCGATGCCGTGCCTACAATGAATTTATTGCCATAATTATTCCAAAACGAAGGAATTTATGGTGAAAGATCCTCATAAGCGCCTTCTTTCTGATGAATATTTGGAACGTAGATAACTCAAACTCTAATTGTAAGGCAAAACGCATACCATAAGAGTGTTAGAAGTCTTTTAAATAACGGTAAAAAATCCACAAGAGCCGGTAGTTGCCATGGAACGCTGGCTGAAGGAGATGTTGAACTCAGCTATGCAAAGGTGCCTTAGCGTCTGCGGGCATTTTGCCGGCACCGGCTGGTGATATTTAGGGAAAGGCGGTGGGGGGATGGAGAGGAGGAAAATGGGAGTTTTATATACGACCCTGTCACCCATGAAAAGGGTCGGGATGCCCCTTCCACGCTTGGGAATAAAATATATTCTTCTTCTTCGAAGCTCCTACGTGAAAGCCATCGAAGTAGCCCTTAACAATAAAATTCGCTCCACGGCTATTCCTGTTAGGGGCTCAGCGGACAAGGTCATGATGCTAAAGGTTAAGGAAATGGCGAGAGATTATACTCTAAATTATCCCTTTGGAATATTTGAGATTTATTTCAGCTAACACTTAAAACGTAATACACATATATAATAAAACTAGAGAGTCCACCTGGTAATGGAGCCTAGCAGCCAATAAACACGAAAGTAGCGTTGACTTATTACGATAGGCCTGTGAAAAGTCTTATCGTGATCTCAGTGAACGTGCATCTTCTCAGTAGAGTTAACCATTTTACTTGCAAAATATTCCGAATCTAGCCATTCAACAAAAACATTATTTATTTAAATGACACGAATTTCCCACTGCTGTTGACAACTGATTTTAGAGGCACGGTTAAAGCAACGATAGGCCTCTCTACGCTATTCAAAAACTTATCACATTATTGCACCAGCAAGTAGTGGAGACTCATTGTCAGAAGCGAGGTATAGACCATGAAGTATTTCTAACAACAAGTATGGCTCTGTCAGGACTATTGAAGACATACATACTTTGAAAGGAACAGAATATCAGAGTGTATATTGGAGAAATTGGTTTTGGCAGCGAATTACTGGGAAAATCTTGGCTGTAGCTGAAACTTAAATATCTACGCCATCTTTCCCTAAAGAATTATCAATTTATTTATTTTCACTTTATCATTTGGAATGGTATTGATGTGATTAAAAAACATTTCAACGCCAAGTATTTGGAAATCACACTCCGGTCCCTTGAAAATCACAAAAAGGACCGGACGACAAAAGTACAAAGAAGACGAAAAATAATGTAGTAGAGCTAACCAAAGTACATACTCGAAACCTCAAACCGCTTATATTGTGCATTCCTAACTTCAATAATACCTACACATCAGTAGGTACTTTTAAAGTCTTCCAGTTTCAATTCTGGACAGCCCTACTCAAATCATTGGCAACCATCGTTGAAACTGCCCGCTAACTTCGTAAACCTCGAGGGGGGGCAGATATAATTTCGATGGCACTGCGAGGTCAAGACGGGAATGCGTGGAGTGAGTGTGCGTGAGGACGGAAAAGACAAAGATGTCGCCGAGGACAGCACGACGCTCTTCCCGCCAATGAAAAAAGCGCGGGAGTCCAAGCTGCCAGCCTTGCGAGCTCGCGGCCAAAATCCCCTCTGGCGGCGATCCAGCGACCAGGGCAAGGGCGGGTGGCTGCATTGTCGACACTTTGTGACGAAGGCAGGACGAGGACACAAACAATAAGGCCGCATCGTTACGCAACTATGCCTCCACAGGGTGTTGGTGCCATATTGGTGGATTTTCCACGCTTTTGATGTTGAACGGACAAGTAGCGCTATTACACACGAAAATGTGATCGAAAAAGGTTAAAAAAATTGAGCAACGGTGACCAACGGTCACGTCGCTAGAAGTTCTGGACGAAAAAGTGAAGAGCAGCGAAACGAGCAGTCCGAGCAGCGGAAAACTTCCACCAAGGCATTTGAAAATAATTAACTAAGTTGAATACCTACGCTCCCTGGGTCTCTAATTTCAGGCCTATGTCAGAAGTTTATATGGCAACTGAACTACAAAAATCTTTTTTAAACCAAAACATGCCTAAACAATTTACATACGAATTCAAATTAATGGATTTTGGAAGGGGAACATTCGAAACAGGTAGAGGAAATGAAAGAACCACATAAATAAATGAGGTGTCCAAGGTTGCTTAAGAGGCCGATGATAGGGAAAATGTCTGCGAGATAGAGCGAGCAGAGATTCGGAATTCCATGCGAAAGGTTTTCAGAGATTGAGTTTAAGATGGTTGGTTCTACCACAAAATGAGAAATTTTGTAATTTTATTAATATTCTGGCCCCTTGGAGAAAAGCATGCCCTTCATTAATATAAAAAACAAAAGCATACGTTGATTTCTTCGCAAATTATAGCTACATGGTATCAAAATGCGGGAATGGTAAAAATTGGAGAAAAACAATACTTTTCTACCTTAAATAAATGTCGTTTTGGCGAATAAAAATGTTCTTAACAAGCGAAATCTGCCTGTAAGTAGAACGGCAGTAAAATTAAGGCACCTGTCTGTCTTAGTTTCAGAGTTTTACCATACAATCATGAGAAATGAAGTCGAAATGCGTTAATACAACAGAAATGGTGCTGTAGTTGGTTCCTGTGGTTGGAAAACTTGTTCATTAAATATTTACTCGCCGAAAATTCTTCATATTTTCTGCATTGTTTTCGTTTTATAATTACTATGGTTTCTGATCAGTATTTTTAAACTTTATAAAAAAATGGTGGAATTCAGAGTATATTTTTACTCAGTCTTGGTGGAACGTAATTAATTGTATTTTGAGCGAGTTTTTCTCAAGTGATAATAAAGATCTTGTTAATATTTAACATTATAATTCAAGCAATTTTGTAAGAAGGATGACGTGCACATAGTAGGATTAATGACACAATAACTTTTTTATGACTGAACTGAAGTGCGCCAAAACTTGGATTGTTTGGATGCAAACGCGAGATCCCTGATCGAGGCACTCCTGCTATTACTATAGGAGCATGCGTCTCCCTTCAAATCCACGGGATTGGGAAACTGCCGCTCATTAGGGACGTGAGAGAAAGGATGGTTTGAAAAATATTCAGCAGGGTGCCATCACTCCCAGGCCGCAAACTAACGGCACTCCACCTGTTACGTTGATTTGCCTTCGCCGATGGCTTCATTTATAAGGACGTGAGAATCTCTACGCCACGAACCTTTGCCCTTTCTTAAAACATTATGCTGGAAAACGTGACCAATCTTTGGATATTTTCAAGTTAAATATGTTCGCAGATTTATTTTTTTAAGAAAGGTTGATTATATCTTGAGTTCACAAGCACAAACAAAAATAATTTTGTGTACTCGCTGAGTGATATCATGACTCATGCTATGTCATCTTTAAATATTTAGAAGATTAATAATTATAAAGAAAACGTGAAGATGAAAAATTAAAATTAGTTCGAAACACTGGCAAGATCAATGCGAAAATCACGATTGATAAAAACTCAATATTTATTAACTTATTAAAGGCTTGGTCTTCATTAGAAGCGCAATTCCTTTTCCGGAGGAGAAGAAATAATTTTCTAAGAATAAAAATCCTTAAGCTTTCCTATAAGTCTCAACCAGCTGGAATTATTTTTACATTAGTGTATTATTTACACCAGTAGCAGAAAAACATTCAAATAAAAAATATGAAAGAGATCCGGCTCAAGTTAAAAAAAAATATGCCTTTTTCACGCAACCATGTACTCAACACAAATTTGCATGTAAGATTGTGGTTCGTACATGACAAAACAGGTAACCTACAAATCCATTGATTTGGATTATCTCATTGTTTTTATGGATGGGATATTTCGCTAGGTAGAAAGCTTACCTCTGATGCAGTCGATAAAAGTGAAAGGTAGTAAATACATGCGTGTACGTGTAAACTTCAATCACCCGGCGTCTAGCTGGCGCTGCCGGCGTCTGCTGGCGAATGCGCTCATCGATGCGTCATTCGTTTGTATGAGTCAAGCTCCCACATACCGTTAGTTTTGATGGTGACAACGGAGACGCATAACCCCGCGAAAATAAAGCGTTATTTTTAGTCATGCGACACCACAAAGGTTTCGCCCTCTTTGCTCCGATGCCAATCGTTCCAAAAAATATTTAGATCTGAAATGCGCGACGAAACTTGTTCCTATTGGCCGGGTAACAGTCTTTTGATAACTGATGGAATATAGATATAGTATATTACTAAAAGTAATGTTAAAAAAATTATTTCGCAGTTAACTTTTATCGCTGGTGACAAAAGTCTGCAAACAAGTGACGAATGCTACTCTAATCCCGAGTAATTCTCTTTGTCGTGTGTTTGCTCGGACATAATAATGTTTTCACCCAAGGACATGGTCCAATACAATTATTTTTTTAATTTTAAAGAGTCAGCCGTAGATTTCCAGAATAGAATTATGGTAACCATCACTCGAATACAGAAATTCGCAAAGCAATGCCCGCACTGAAATGTTAAAGAAGCGTCAAAATATAAGGGGTGGATTCCTGAATTACTAGCCATTTTCCCTGTTTAAACTGAAATATTCTCATTTTATATTAAACATAATGCATCATTGAAAACACTGCATCATATTCAATAAGAAATCTAAGAACCAATCAAGATTCATTCGCAGAGTCAATTATACCCTGAAACATACAAGATTATTCTAAGCCTCAGAATTTAAAACTTAGATGTGGCTTGTGGAATTAATAGCCATTTCCCCAAATATAACTGTTTACTCCTCACGATGGCAACGGCTTAATGCTCCAAAAATGTCGAATATTATTTTCCTCCAGGGATTTCAACCTGCAAATTTCAACGATTTTTTGGTTGAAAACAAAGTAAAAAATTACTACATTTTATCCATCTCATTCTCCCTGATACAAGACGAAAGATATATTGAATATTTTCGAAGTGGATTCCGAATGCACTTGGGCCAGAAGCAAAACGTCTCCCAATCCTCTGAGTTATAAATCATGTTTGGAGTTGAGAACGTAGTATCTTGTAGTTTCACGAGTAACGGTTGGTCGACGTGAATCAAAATGAGTCTGAATAAATGCATGAGCAAAGATGCTCGACCGCCTGACGTTCCTCATATGAAATTCATTCAGAAACGCTCCTGCGTCAGCTTTGGTTATTTAGTCCCCGTAGTGACGAGTCGGAGATAATCTTTTATCTCGAGGTCCTCAGAGTACATATTTTGTCGGGAAATGCCCTTGACATTGGATTGACATTGTCGACCTCCAGCTCCACTCTAAAGGCCTTGACTGCCTCGAAAGTGAATGAATGGACGAGTTCGGCTCGCAGATCCAGCGCGTCCATGCAACTGTCTTCGGCACTTCCCTCCGAAACAAATGGGTAAATGGATGGTCTTTGGGGGAGATGACCAACACCTAAGGTCATATGTGCCTTTAAGTTGGAGAGGTTAGGATACATGGAGGAAAGGCGGAGGGAAACCTGGGGCGTGATAACGGTTCTTTATAGCGAGTACACACGCGTTATCGTACTTTTTTTACCACTTAAGTGTATTTAAAAAATATGATGAACGTTCTTCCAACTACACTTGTTCTTTGAATCACTGTTATCCCAATTGTACAGGGAGTCGCGGGAACTGTGACTGAAAACAATTCACAACAATGGAACAGATTCGCAACCTGTTTTGGATATCGATAGCGACAACGCGCAGGAAAGATCCAAATCCCGCCTTTGGTGTCGTTATTAATCTACTCGCTCCGAAATCAAATTATACAATCTACTATATTTATTTATTATTTTCGTCGAATAATTATCCTTAGTCGGGAGTCTCACAGGACTCCGATAGTTTAACTCATCAGAGCAATAAAACTGATTCCTTCCTAGGAAGCAATGGCTTTCAAGTGTCCCTTTATTAAATCAACGATAAAATTGTTTGTTATTTTCCTACTGATATAAGCGTGAGAAAAACATGCCTCCTTATGGCGGGAAGATCCTTCAGCCCGAAAGGAAATGATATCTAAAGGTTTTAACTACTTTCAAAACATTTTATTGACCGATAAATTACTTCAACATTCTAACACAGAAAAAATGGACTACTTTTATGTCGACAGATTCGACATTTTTAAACAGTCGAAGAGGGATTTTTCTAAAGATCCGTCTCTGTAAAATGAAGCCTTTGCAAACTGCTTTTTTTCTCTCATCCAAACGCGTGCGTTTCAAATTTAAGCTAACAGAAAGGCCTTCATTAATATGCATTACCAAGTACGCCTGCCTGAACAAAGAGGATTAAAAGCGGCTGCCTCCCATGTAGCAAGCTCATTCGTTCAGCACTAAGTAGTTCTCCCTTTAAACTTAATTCACACCCTTATATATTTCAAAGGCTCCTAATAAGTAGGCATGAATAAAATACGCCTTGGAAAAGCCCACAACAAGGGAATTGGGTCGGAATTGAAAATGTAATTATAATTCATATACACTGTGGCTTAAGTCAAACAAGAGCGTCTGATTTTTTAATTTTATTCAAATTAGGGAGGAGTGCCACTTCTTACACTCGTGAAAAAAACGAGAAAAGGCTCGTATCAAGCTGATTTGACTAGTCTCCCACTCCTTTTGCCTCTCGAGTGATATTCTTTGGGCATGCACCCATAAGTTTATTTAAGAGAGCATGTTTTATTAACTAAATGGTATATTAATGCAATTGTTACACAACCCAAATATCCTACCGAAAATTTTGATAAATTATAAAACGCATGCTTATATCTTTTTAAAGAAAAATATTACTAGTGACCTATCTATCTACTTAGATACCATTATTTTTATTCAGAACTATCTATTGCCAACATTCTAGGCCATTTTATATATTTTTGAGTTTTATTCAGCTTGGTCTCATAATTTTTTGCGTTAAATCTCCTCTTCATCGAATTTCACCAGCAGTCACATTCAATATTCACCACGAACGAATGCAACTACATCACCTCGATAACGATCACACCCATATGGACATACGAGCGTATTCCTTCCTAAGCAATCGCAAGCCTTCGCACTGCTGGAGCCCAAGTTCATTCGATATATTATATCTCGACTGCACCACATTCGACTGGTACTGCTGAAGCATACAAAGAGGATTAATCGACAGTGCGACATACTTTATTAAGGCTCCATATTGCGATCAGATATACCAATTTCAATATAGCTATTACATATCCAATCTCACTTCACACATTTGTATACTTATAATTAGGTCTACGAGTACGCTGTAGGCAGTAACGGAAATATGCAATAGGATGACTGCAATAATAGATTCGAATACTATTAGACCGTGATACGCCACGCTGAAGGAGGGGATATAAACGAAAGACAAATGTAACCCAGAGGCGAGAATGCAGCCCAGGTGAACTTTGGCATTGCACCAATAATTCTTCATTACCGAAAGTAACCGCTTGGCGGCGGGAAACCAAGACAAACACCGTCTTAAGGGCCTGGAGAAGAACACGACGACATCAATAAAAAGGCGTGGGTTGCATGTGTTCATGGTCCACTGAAGTGTGAAGCCGAAGAAGAGACACGTAATGATGGCTTAAAATATTGATAGACTTTCTACGAGGATAACGGTGATTGTTCACAGTCATTTGTAATTAAGTAAGTTTCAGTCATTTGTAATACTTGGCAACATTGGTCTAATCGTATCAAAGAAAATACTCTTAAAGCTTATTCATACTAAAAGAATGTATTACCGATTCGGGTTTCGACTAAGTAGTCATTTTCTGAGTCAAAACCTGAGTCGGTAATCAAGCGTTTAAATGAAGACTACATATTTCATTTGACTAAGAATCAGAACTAAGCTCTTCAATCTATTTCCCTATATCCTAGAGTTCTTTTCTAATCAATTAAGCAAGCCAAATTATTCATTTAGAATCGACAAGGAACATCCGAATTAGTTCTACTGAATAGATTTAGGCTCGAGTTAGCATAGGAATGGTCACCTCATTCACTTGAACTACCTGCTCGGAAACGCTTCTAAACACGGTGCTTAGCTATTTATAAGGAAATAAAGGGATAATTGATTCGTTTTTTTGGGCACTGATTGAGTTGTAAATACCTACGAAAATGATATTAGCATATTGGGATACAAGCAATAAAAAGGGAGGGAGAGTAGAAAAATAAAAAACACTAAATAATGGCCAGTTCAGTTCTAATTTTAGTTGTGGCCTAAACATATGGGAAACGAAGCGGAAAGTAATAAAAGAAAGATATGATGCAAAGCATGAATTCGATAACACGCATGTTTTAGCAAACTCAGCTGAAGCACTTAATTACAGGCACTTTTTTCAGTTTTGTGGCAGACGGTTTAATTCGCATGACCTTCCCGGCGGCGACATTTCCTCAAGCTTGTTCAAACATTGCGGAAAAAAACGGGGTGAAAGGCTTTCGTGACTGCCACCTGCCAATTCTATAAGCACTTTTATTTACACATAAAAAAAATAATTTTCGACAAAGGCTCCGTATTTCAGCCTTAGTATATTCTTTTAATTTTCTCTTCTTTCCAGAAGATTCGATTTCCTTCGGGTTTGGTATCAAACTTGAAATACGGGTTTGGACAAATATTTCGGTGATCCAGGTGTTTCATAACGATCCACAGTAATATGGAAACATGTTACGGACTTGTTTCTGGGAATAATACATTTCTTGTCCACTACTGCAGGTGTGTCCAATTACTCGATAATTCTTCCTGTAGAATACATCGCCAGGAGGAAGGAACTGGATTATTAAACGCACTAAATATGGCAAGACGGTTGATATGAATGACTGAAAAAGGAAGTAATGTGGGATTAACGGAGTGCTGCGCCAGAAGTAGTGATGCAAGGGAAAAAATGTTCACCCAGGGATGGTATTAAGAACCACTCAGCATACCGAGCATGTGAAAAGAGTTTCGAACAATCAAAAAAATCGGGGGTTGATTTTGCAGACACAACATTCTGATTCCGTAAATGCCTTTGCAATATATACTTATTAAATTGTTTGTAGGCTCATATACATTATGCATTATTTTCCAGTTAGTGACGTTCAAATTAGAGCTGAAGTTATTTCGTGGATAAAACAGAGCACTTATTCAATCAAGGTCCCATAAAACATAAGATTGCGGTATCAAAATTTTTTTAACCAATGAACAAAATATATATATTAACGATTAACCGTCCATTCCCATTTCTTACATTATATAGTTGTGGAATCGAAAAATGAAGACGCACAATCGGTAGTCCTTGCCTATTGCCCAAGATGACAAAGTGCAAGTCTCGCCGTCGGGAAACTTTTCCCGATACATGCAGCTTACGACAGTTTTCCGAGATTCTTTCCCCAAGTTCAGGAGACGTCTCGAGCTAGGAAGCCCGAGAAGATCGCTGCGCGAAGAAGGGGGAGGCGAGCCCAGGGCCTTGGCTCGAGCCGCGCCGGCCAGCCTCGCTGAGGCGCGGCGGCGATTAACAGTAAAACAAAAATAAAAAGCCGGCAAGGCGGGGGACGTCATAGTACGGGGAAACAGGTTTTTTTGGCTCTTTCGACGTCCGAAGAATCGCCACGCTGTCCACATACTCGCACGCGTGCCAGGGAACTCATGGAATTCCAACAATCAACACTTACCGAAATATCTGACAGTACTACGACAACACTCTCCCCCCCCCAATTACGCTTGTTTTGTGACAGAAGGTATATGCAGCAAGCACACTTACATTCTGGATGCACTTACCTATAAGGGTGCGATTATTTCAGCTGGCTAAGATTTCAATAATGGGTACTATCCAACCCAGGTCTTGAAGTTAGCGCTGATGGGAACACATATGCGCACACGAACGATGATGAATAGAACCAAGTACGCAGGCAAAAGATTCGGTAACATGATGGAGGGTAACATTCTTTATGCTAGCAACACTCTCTGCCGAGTTCTAGCACATAACTCCATAACGTGTGTATAACTAATGTAAATTCTTTCCTAAATTCTTTCCCGATTGATAGTATTCCCATTGACTAAGTTAACACTGCATATTCCTACTCCTCATTCTCTAAACTTGTTATCTCTTTCTTTCCATTTGCCTTAATATTTCATCGTCGGTGTCATATGGTTCATTCAGCTCGGCAGTATCATTTTCCCCCATTTACTAGGAATTGGTGTAAGAGAAAACCCAAGTCTCGGTTCAAGAGTGGCCGGTTAACGTTAACCGTAAGATAAAGAAGCATTTTTGCTTGATTTCTACTAATTGAGACTTCAATTTTTTTATTTCATCTGACTGCCGGATATTTGATGTGATCTTTAACGATGTTTGAACGCATTAACTTTACTTTTCATGACCAGAATGCATTTATCCAGAGTTGAAAGATCTAAGGCTTTCCCGGCGTGTAGCAATATTGGTGGTTCTTCGGGTTTCCGACCGGGTCGAACTCTCCATTTCTGCCGACGTTTCGATGAACGACTCGTTCTGCATATTGGTGATATTGGTGATCATTGCAGGGCAGAAACGAACACATTGGGCAAACTTCATTAGTTAAATCAGCTGTCGTAATAACATCAATACAGCACTCATTATTATTAGTTACCTGGTATGTTGGCATTTCTATGTGAATCACCGTGGACTAGAGTGTTTGTTCCTACAATTCATTCTGTACAAGCCGTTTGCCGATCAGCAACAACATCATGAATTTTTCCCACTTGTGTGGCATCGAGGCATAATCGTTGGTGAAACATTTTTCATTTAATGGATTGCATGATTAAATTTACGAAAACATTTACAATGGGTTTGAGGTCTTAATCTCGCCAAACATAATAATAAAATCATTTATCAATCTGTCTGCAAAATCAGGACAGCTCTCTAACCCCATTTCTTACCAGAGTACATATAGTCTGGTAATTTCCTAAAACTTCAATAAAAACTGCGAGGCGCATTGCGATGAAAACGATTTGTTCTCAAGGAAAATTATTAGACGTTAATGTGGAGCCACATTACGGTAAGAGGAAGCTGTAACTACTCCCAATTTGACTTTCATTTTGCTAGCAATTCCAATGAAAATGCTACAATTTTAACCAGCCAAAATTATTTTACAGCCTCACGTTTGCTGAGCAATAACGCCAAACTAACCAATTTAATGCCCGCCACTTGCCATATTAAGCCTCTTTTAAAATTATGAAATAGCCCATAGTGAATTTGAATGAATTTCGAAAGACGTAAGCCGACGATTTTTTTTGGGAATTGACCCTCTTTAAAAGCATACATTTTTTTAAAGACTTGATTCTTCCAAGAAATGACCTAAATCGCAATAATAAGGCAAATTACTCTAACAAGCTCGTGGAATTGGCATGTGCCATAGAACTAGGTCTCAGCGAAAGCAATTGATGAACTACCTAATTATGAATATATGGAGGGTTATCAACTAAATACCGGAATGCGGGAATTTCCGACAGTTGCCCAATCTGTAAGCTGACGAATTTTTACTGATAACATAATAATTAAAAAATATCTTCCATGACAAATATATGAAATTAGTGGATTCGTCAATTTACATGAAAAAAAGAGCCGCATCCAAGCTTGCCATAACAACAGTTTCAGTTGCATGCTGTTCATCTCGAGCCGAAATTATTGCCACGTTACATTAATGAGGGATACTTCACTCGATCAATTTCGCCATTATTATGCATTTCAACAATAAAAGTTCTGTTTGAAAGTTTACTAAAATCCGAAGAGGTTACCAGAAGTTCAAAGGACGATTCCAACCTCAAGCCAGGTGCCTCGAGTGCTAAGTATGGTATGAGAAGACAGTATGCTAGAGCAGAAATTACGAAAAGGGTGTAAAAAATTGTTAAATAACTTACTGACTGGTGTGGGGATCAAAGTTTTCGACAGAGGGGAGCATTTTTAGTAAAAGTGGAAGGTAAAAGAATTAAATCCTTAATTTTTTCAACTTAAGCTGAGAAGGAAAGGAAAAATTTTTGCATATTTTGCTGGGCACAGCCGTTGGGGGTACAATCTAGGGAAATCGGCTGCTGAGGGGCATACACAACAAAAAGAGTCTTAGAAACGCTGCACATCTGTAAACGGTGTCTATATCGTAACTCCTTTCGCACATGCTTTGAAAATTGTCACAGAAAAAGTTATGTCTTGAGCAGCTACGAGTCACTCGTTAGGGCATGCTTCGTGACGCTCATCGTTTCATTACCTTTCCAAACGACTTGCTACTGCAATTCTGTAAGCGATATTAAACGATTTTCTAGCCTTTTAAAATCTTTGGGACTAGCTTCATAAGACTTATAAGTTGCTCAAGAGCGCAAAGCTCTATAAAAACCACGGAAAATGACGATTCTTTAATTGGAGTTGATAGACTGCAGAAGCTAGCATGTCTTAACGAGTCACTTGGCACTATTGGACCGGTCGATAGTCGAACTACGATTTCTCACCTTCATAGGACAATCCAGAAGAATAATATCTTTTCAATGAGAAAACCAATGCAATGAAGTCGTATGCACGTTACATTAATTTCCATTCTACTTTCTTTCGAGCTTATTCCCATTGAAACTCATGAGAATAACCTCTCTCCGACATTAGCCCACTTAATTGTCAGCAATTTAGAAGTGATGACAATTTTCAGCACCTAGGTGTGCTAGGCTGGGAAGCATATATTGCTCATTTTGGGTTTCCTTATAAGGTCACTGTGAACATAGCATTTCAATGGAAGAGAGCCATTATTCACCACACGTTTGGTTTCTCGTTAACTCCAGCCATTCTCTGCACGTAAGGTCCTTCAAAGGTGGAATCAAACTTTGCGTTATTCAGAATTCCCGGCGAGTCGAGCAACATTTCCAGAATGGTTTGTTTGCGTTGGCCTCAGGTTAACTGAAGGTACTATAAGGCTCTGGAATCACGCAGCAGGTTTCTTGAATGATTATAATATGCCGCGCTATCCTTAACACTCCTAGCACAAGAGGTACAGTCGTACTTGATGACATTTACAAAGTGCTGAGATTAGAAGTGGTAACCAAAACACCGTTGAAAACAAGCCTATTAAAACAGCCTACGTAAAGAATTGGTAAGTTTGCTCAAGCCTAGCATGACACTGTTAATGCGAAGTTTCTAGTATGTTGGGCCAAAAGTGTTTAATATTCCACCCACACCCTTAGTGATTTCTTTCTTAAAAAGTGAAAACATTGGCTGTTTTCTGGTATGGATAGGGAAGACATATTTTTTTGCTAACACGTACTTTTTCGAATTGTTGGTATATTTTGCTTGTCATGTCTCAAAGTAGAGGTGAAATTATTTTATGGTAACGTCACTACAGGCCTTTGCTTCGTGGTGAGCTAAATCTCTCTTATCTGTTGCATATTCCTTACATTGTTTCCGCGTATCATTTGGGAGGAATGAAACTTTATTTATTTATTTATAAGCCACGGCCAAGTGCGGATATACACAACTTTTCCGCTTTCAAGGGACCATCCTGTAATACAAATTTTCAATTCATTTTGACATGCATTAAAACCCATCGTGCATATTCAGGAAGGTGACGGAGAACTGAGGTCAAGTGGGTTGGTCGGCAAGCGAGTGATTATTGGGAATATGGACAGAGAGGGTAGAGAGAAACCGGAATTTGACCAGAATTCGGACCCGGAACTGGTCGTTGAGGTTAGCCACAGTTACAAAAGCCAGCCAACCAACTTAAGGTAGTATCAGCGAAATATACCTTCCCCTAGAATTTGATGAATTATAAAGAAAAATCTCTCATCTTTTCAATGATATCAAAATATTAACCCCTTGCCGAACTACTTTCCGAGCGATTTGCCTGAAAATATCAAATGTTTTGCATGACATAGATTACAGCTGTGCGTCTTAGAGGGAGAACGTTGAAAAAAAAGGAATTTCTAACACCTACATTAGGTCAAAAACTAATGGTAGGTATGTAGTTTGTATATTTTCTCAACTATTTATAAAGAAATAAAATCGATTACTTACTGCAGTGATCATTACAGAATCAAAAAAAAACATTGTTGTGAAGGCGTTTTCACCGTACGACGTGAAAAAATGACTCAAGTTAAATAATTATGTTTATATTAATTTAATTACTTAGAATGTTTGACATACTTTGACATACTATATTCTTGCGCCATTAATTAATATTACAATGCTTACTTCACACTTCCAACAGGCACTGAAATTTAAAAATAAAATTCGAATATGGTCTTCATTATGACTTGGGAAATATCTCCCACGAACTACCTTAATTTCAAAGAGTGGATTAATGCAGACTTTTAGCCTATAGCAGTTCATATGTGCGCTCGTCGTCTAATATTTCCTTTTCCTTACAATTTTCCTCCATTCGCGATCGAGTCAACTCAAACAGCATGTATCTCGGACGCGGTTCCTATGCAAATGAGGGTTTCAGAACGTCTTCAATATGAGAAGGGGTCGTTGAACGGAATTCATGCCACTGGCGGAACTGACCAATCGTTAGACATCCCCCCGCTTCTTCACCCCAATGGATGACCACTACATCAAGCAATTAAAATACTATCCACCGATTATTTCGCCAAAAATCGATCGATCTGCCGTATAAGGCCGAGTTTCCTCCGTCTTTCATCTGTCTCCGTTGCTACGGAGCATGGAGCAATAGCTCAACTGCCCTCCCTCCTCTTTTACTGGTCCGTATATGACGTATAATAATCGGAAAAAATAGTCCCCAAAAAGTAATCGCTTGAGTTCTACTTTCCTGTTTTATTGGTTGATAGAGCGAAGTGGAAAATAAAATTTTCTAAAAAGTGTTTTACTTGGGATGATAAGTACTCAAATTGTGGGGAGGATGGAGGAATAAAGATTAATTTGCGTGCACTCTGATTTTTTCACTACCTCAAATGCGATGTACATAAATGGTTATTTTCGCAAAGAGACAGAAAATATTCTTTCATGATAAAGAAGATACTTACCGCCAACATGCCTTTGATAACTCTTATACTGAACAAACATTTGTGTAGATTATATGAAACTTCTTTTACTTAACTTATAGAGACGTTCAGCCAAGTTAATACGTTTTATTAAGTCAGTCGAACGCTAAACTGCATGCTTTGACACGTTGTTATTACATTTGTTGTTTATAAAACTTGAATAAATAACAAAGTTAGTGCTTTGACTGGGAGCACCCATTCATCTCATTTGGCTTCATTCGAAAAACAGAAAACAGGTTGAAGAGAGAGAATTCGCAGGGAAGGTATTCAGCAGATCAGCACTCAAGAGTCTCTGTTTACTCTTTCTCTGGTCTGATAAATGGTTTTGTCTTAAGCGGAGGTAATATTTAAGAATAGATACAGAGTTTTTCACCTGTAGAACAGGAAGGCTACGGAAATTTAAAAAAAGTCATTTCTATGCAATAATTGTTTTAAGAGTTGTACCGATATATGTACATTCTCACAATATAATTCATCTTGATATAACTAATGATGAAGATTATATGAATAGTGAGGTGGCCAGAGTTCTGACCTTCCATACCGAAGATCTGGATTCGAATCCCGACATTTTTCAGTGGAGTCCCGATCTATTCTTGGGTGCCATACGGAGGACACCTATATCACTCCGTCCATCGGACTGGACGTTCAGCCGGGGACCTCTGGTTACCTTACTTTAAGAGTACACTAAATCCGACGCCGGTTTTCTCTTCACCCTTTCCCTACTCTCGAAAAAATCCTTCCCTCACTAACCTGTTTACATACCACAAAGTAGTTCGGGAAAAATATTACTTCACATAAAATTAAATGAAGAAAATATCTCATATTTCAAATGATACCAGAATATCTGACACTATTTGCAATACTTTTCATCAATACTTCAAGAAAACTTATTTTAAAAAATACATGGCATTTAAATGGGATATGGTGAAGCTATACGCTACTGTGATACTTTATTTTAAAAATGAGGAACTCCTGACGCATAGATTGCATCGAGAATTTAACGGGGTGTATCTCATATGCTCTCTAAACTATTTAAAAATGTACAATTATTACTTACGGACATTTATTTTACAAAGTCATTTTTTTAAACTTAAGTTGTTAAGGTATTTTCAGCGTACGGCAATAAAGTTAATGAATTACGTTAAAGCTTTAAGTATGTATATACACTGAATCACTGGGAATTTCATTCATGTTCCACAACATTTTGCATTATTTATATCGCAGTATTTACTACACGCTTCTTACACTGCTTAACATTGGAATTCGAATACGTTCTCCATAATGACTAAAGAAAAATCTCGCTCAAACTACCGTAGTGTCGAAAATGACCTCAGCTGTAGGTCACCTCCACAAATGACCCACAAATATAAACCAATTTAACGAAAAAAATGTGGGATCGTAAAAAATGTTTCAAACAGAAACATGTTTCATCGCTAAAGGAATAAGCATTTCTAAAGCCTGCACCGCAGAGGACTAATCTCGCCAGACCTTTGTTTCCGTGCGTTCAGGTGAGACCAACGTGTCCTCCCCTAGACTAGAATTCCCCGAGCTTAAATGGCTCAGGGTAAAATACGGTTTTAGACTTTTGTTGGGGGAGTGGCGCCCAGGCGCCAGCTTCGTCTCGTTTAAACTTAGGAGCGGAAGCCAGGGGTCCGGGGGGAGAGGGGTGACTGGGGAAGGATGCCAAAGAAGAGGGGAGACATGCTCTTCCCCCTCCCCCTTACTCCCAACCTCCCCACTCACGTCCCCATGCCAACGTCGAAAGCTCTCCTTACCGTACTCAAAAACACCTCTACAACCCCAAATCTTAACGAAATTATTTCAAAGTTTTTTTCCACATTCCGCTTTGAGTCAAATGACCCAGCTTTTCCGAATCTACCACCATCAACGACTCATTGTAACTTCACAACAGCTTGCAGCGCAGATAAAATAATTAAACAATAACTAATTTCCCTATTACGGCCGCGTTCAGTTGGAAAACTAACTGATACAACTGTCTATATAATGGGAAATGAATCACGTAATAGGAATAATAAGACATTTCTTTAAGAATAATAAGAGGATTTCTTCGAGAAATTTATCCAAAAAGTAATTTCAAATATTGAAAAATGTTCAATTCGGAGCATCATTTAGCTGTCAATTCTCATTTTTAGATTGATTGAAAATATTTCTATCGATGATTGAATTAGTTCAACGACCAAGTTAAGGTTAAAAGTCTCAACCTAATACAAGGAATGGATCGATTTTTTGCGATAATCCTCTTCTTGCTTCTTTTTTATTTTGTTGCCATAAGGACAACAAGCTAGGCAGATTTTCTTGTGTCTCCTCCTCTAATTTATTTCTCACTCTCAACTCCACGTGTTTCTGGCTACTTACGTAGAACTTTGGAATTCAGTTACTTAATTTTTTTATGTTTCTTCAAAAATTAAATAGGCAGTAAAGGCGCTACGAAAAACCAAAAATAGTTCCACTCTTCACATGATATTGTCTGAGGACCTCTACCTCCACATATTTCTATAATGAGCTATGACGATTACTTTTTTTGCGACATTAATTCTCATAAATCGACGATATGGCTCATTTACCGTAACTAGAAGTGAGGTCATTTAGTTCCCACAGTTGAAATCATAAAATGGAAACATGCCTAATTAGATCAGAATGAGTCGCCTAATTATGGCCAGAGGCCGTTTATGCTTTGATAAATTCTGATGAGGCTTACAAATCAACATTAATTACCACTTTGCCTTTTGAGTCCCAATCCAACATATAATTATGTCATTAATGAGTCCACCAGGACTAAGTTACTTTGAATCATTGGTTTTCCGTATTTTTAGACACGTATGGACACAAGTCTATAGCATATGGTTCTTAATACTCGGGGAACTTAGCGTTTGATCTAGCAAAGTAGTGCAGTAGAACCGTATGACAAAGAGCCAGCATGCTGGCTGTGTCCCATATTCGCTAGCACAGTACGTTTCATTCTTTCAAAATTGGAGTAGTCCTAACTTGTCACTAACCCCTAGCAGTTCCAGAAGAATTAAACCTAGCAGATTCACTTTTACACAGGCTACTGCAAAGAAGGCATTCACCCAAAAGAGGAGTCTTACAACAACTTGGTTAAAACAAATATGCTCTTATATGGCTGTGAAGCCTGGATAGAAACAGCTGTAGAGAAAAAGAGATTGGAAGCCATGGAGATGTTATACTATCTAAGAATGATAAAAAAGCATGTGGATGGAGGCAATCGCCAATGAACCAGTCCTAAGGTGAGTGTGTGAGAAAAAAGGTAGGATAAAAAAACTTGGAGGTGAAGAAGGGATACATTTTTCGGCACATAATGCGACATCTAAGCCTATTGAAAGCAATACTCGAATGAGAAATAAATGGGAAAAATTGCAAAAAGAGGCCAAAGAGTCATTACGTACATTTTGAATGCACGTAATGACTCTTTGAACGTAACATGAAGAATTGTGAAGCAATAAAGCGACTGGACGGAGGAGTGAAGATGAGGACGAAGTGGAGAGTGGCAGCAAACTTATCTTCGGACTGATGCATGATGATGATAAGATCTTCGTTTGCCAATCCCAGGAAATGCCTATGATCTGGACTTACACAAGGGCATTGATCGCGTGAATGCTTCAAAGGTTTCCTCTTTCGTTCCAATCAAGAGAGGCTATGGATTGAGCTTTGTGTTGGATCTCTTACACAGTGTAGCACAAGCTCAAGAAATGAACAATATGGTCTACAGCTGACTTCATTCTTTTCACATCAATGCTTGGCATGGAAGAGAGAGCCATCAGCTAACCATCTCACACTTTCTTGGCAATTTTTTGTCCTTTGGATGGTGGATTGTTTGCAATAATTGCATAGCCCGGCCAAATAATTACGAGGACTGTGAATTGAAAATGCCAGCACATGTTGAAGATTTTGGAAAAAAGTAATATTCTAAAGAGTGTTTTACGTTTAGATGACGGTATGGACCTTGTGAAGAGCGATGTTGCCAAACTAACGCTCCATGTCAAGTAAGTTATTTCAGATGAAAGTGTTTGCACATTGGAAGACTCCCAGATGCGCAGTTATTATACTGCAGAGAACTATGTTAATTTTCCTTTTGCAATCGGCAACTTTGCTTTTCCGGCCTTATGAAGATTTACACGGAAAATGAATCTCCATGGTAGCCCACACTCTCAAGTGAATGTGGAACGCCCTATAATCATGTTGGTCTTTAAGGCTCTAGCACTTGATCCGAAATGGTGGCAACGCCGACCCTTCCTCTCACAGGAGGCTGGATCAACTAGGGTCCCTTCCAGACGACGTGAAGAATATGTGTGGTGGAATGTGGAGGGAAATCGGTGAAATTCTGCGCGAGGGGCCGAACTGGGAAGACTCTGAGTAAGTAAAGTGCGACGAAACAAATAAATTGGTGAGCAAGCATTCCAGCCCAGACGGCGGGAACCGTTCATTTTTTGTTGCATTTGTCTGGAGAAGGAGAGAGTGGAGAGGGAAGAGGAAGTCAGATAGGTACACTGATGAGGGAGGAAATGTCTCATTTTATATATAACTACAAATTATCATTTCTCTCACCTTTGGTCAATCGAGGCGAAAAGAGAGGACAACGATACATAAGCAGCTGAAATATCCAACCAATGTTTTGTTCAGTACACGATTCGCCTTTGATCACCTACACCTCTGAAGAAATTTTCATTAGGAACAAAATGAATTAATGGTTTAATTGGCTAATACATGCTTCACTGCCAAAATACACGAGTAACCTGACGTGAACAATTTAAGTGACTAAACACAGACAACGGAAACCAAGATATAAAGAGTATGGAATAGAGGTTCCTAAAGCTAGAAGCCTGAGTTAGGTACAGATCTGCAGACTCTCAGGCATTTGCAGCACTGAAGATATTCCAAAATAATCGAACATAGATACCTGAGCCTATAATAAAAAATTAATTCGAGCTTGAAACGATATTTTTCAACGATTTTCCGATTCTCTTGTCTCCATTACGTACAAATTACCTCATTGATGAAACATCTCTAAGTATAGAAGACAAAAACTGATTTCGTGGATTCTCGAAGAGAAGATTTTTTTTAATTGCTAGAAAGAGAAATTTCCTATCGAGGAGAGACATTACAGTAAATATGTCAAGGTTTTCATCGTTACATCACCACCGCAAGTAACTAGTAATTCTGTTGACCATAGGAACTCATTATACGGAATAATTTGACTATGCTTCAATCCTTTACTAAGAACGCTTGCGTGTCGACTTTTGTTTGTCTCATTAACACGCCCCCTTATCATTCATCAATTTTCACACTAGAAAATAGTTTTTCTCATCCACTTAAATAAAAAATATAAATAAAAAAAATATTTGTGAATTCCACAGGAATTTTTTTTACCATACTTTTTTCAGGTCCATGCAAGCGAATTAGAACTAAGGAAGTGTATTAGGTACTTTTGTAAAAGTACAGTTCTTTTATTGTTCAAAGTGACATCTTCACGCCGCCATCAACTCGCCGCATGGAGACTATGGAATCTGACTAGGCATCGCTGATGATCAAGGTAGACATCCTTTGATAAAGAGCAAAATATTTTTCTTTTATAAAACACAATATGTGTGGCAAATTGGAAAAGACATTGTCGAGAATATATTTTAAAGATTGTGGGAGGTCAGGTTGCATATTATAGGGGTTTAAACGTGACAGCATATGACCGAGACTTTTTAGGAGGATTACTTCACATGACGAAACATCATACAATATCAAATTTTGAATGGTGGAGCAGAAGCATAGCAGAAGCATAGCAGAAGCATTTTTCACCCATCTGTCAATGCATAACAAATGTATTTTGCTATTCGGATGATTATTTTCTCTCTTGAAGAAATAGAAGTTATGGGTAAAGGGAGTATAAATTGACAAGAAAAGCCAAACAGATGTGAAATGCTGCCGCCTGGTCCTCTGAATCTATATAAATACACAAAATTTTTACATTTCGCGAACCAAGAAACAGGAAATTGGTAATTGATAACAAATATTTTTTCAAAGTATGACGTTCAAAGACGTTCTCAACCTCGCTTTCTAAATTTGCCTCCAAAGAGCAATTGATGTTCAACTGAGAACCCACACCTTTGAGAAAATAGGTACAACTTATAATTACTGAGCACGATAAAACCACACTACCTATCACATCAATATTTAATTGATTCAGTATTAAACCATAAATGAAACAAACCAGATTTTCTTAAGCATAAAAATACAGAAAAATACCATTCTATAATACCATCAAATGGAATTTTTAGTTAAGAGACAGCGCTCACTGCACAGTAAAACTTTTTCCAGAGAAAATTATCTAATTCCAACCATTATCTCCCATAAACTTAATCAAGGAAGTCAAGCTTCAGATATGACTGACTGGATTGTGAAGATAATTCCTATTCAGAAAACTCAGGACGCGTTAAAATGAATTACAACTCCCTCGGGCTTCGTGGTTCGTCGCATTCATATACGGCTACGTTTTTGTGAAGTTAAGTGTTACGGGGAAAAGAAATGGAATTTTCTTCAACGGAAACTTTAACGAGAGCGAAAGCCTTGAGATAAAAGGGGCCCGATGAGATGGATGGATGAAGTTGTTATATTTTTTATTGCCCTCTGTTCTGATTTTTTTAAATGCTTTCCGAGATGCGAGTTCACGATCTTTCTTTCCATTCGTCTTCGGCCTTTCATTCATCCAATCACGTGGTCATGAAACTTGCTCAAATATAATATAGGGCCCCCTTGGAGTAGGCATGGAAGATGTTCATAAATATTCATACTTCAACATAGTATTCAAGCCAAAATCGAAGTCGATTTAATCAGAGTTATTTTCCTTGCACCGGCACTCAAAATATTCCACATCTTATCAGTTTTCCAAAATTAGTATTTACACCTAAAATAATAATAAATACTCTTAGGGACTAAGATGGATAAATTAAATTCCGCCAGTTTCGGCAGAAAATTTTTGAGGAGCTATAGTAGTTCCATTTCGTTGTTATTCAATTTTATGATGGCAGATAAATACACCAAAGAGCAAAATTCAAATTAAAGTGGCAGTATAATATATATTCAAGGCAGTATAGTATATATTAAAGTATACATATTTCGACCACTTTAACGGGAAAATTTTCTGTAATTATGTATCTAACATCGATAAATTTTAACTAACTACATCTATTTACGATATACTAGTATGTTATTGTAAGTCGCCCATTCCTGCTTTGGAGACGTCGGTCTATCTACTAAACTAGGTAAGAAAAAACTGAAACGGTTAATTTCCTAGTCAATTCATCACCTCTATTCCTCAAGGTTCTCTATAAAAAATGATACCGGCAAAAAACAGACAGATGATTTACTAAAGAAATTTTTCATTCTTCCAGTTCGTTGTGTGAGCGTTTCCAAATGGATCTACAAATTCAATTCAATTTCAATTCGGCCACAGCTGAGTTCCGCATACTCAGTTCCTGATATGGCCTTTCGGCGTCTATCGTGATTCATCTCATGAAAAATAAGCCAAGGTATTGCATTCACGAATTACCTTCAGAGAAGAGTTACGACGTTCGATACAGAGGGGCGGGGAACCGATATATTGTAGTTCACATCCTCTTGTTCAAACATTGCATTGAGAAGATTACGAATCGCAGATTAAAGTGCTCTATAATGAGCCATCTAAGAAAAATTATCTCCTTTGAATAGAAAATAAATGGCAGCATAGTGAATTTAATAGTTTTAATGGCTTCCGAATGAGTAGATTATAACTTTCAAATTTGAGAAACAATTCTCCCACGAACAGATTTCTTCATTTAGTTTTTAATATTGATGTATCTAGTCTGCGGTCCAAATGAAGCGTCAAATATGAGCATATTTAGTGTTTTAAAAATAATTCTAAATGAATTCGGAAGAAGAGACGGCAGAGACCTTCCCATTTAGTTTTATTGCTCTAAAAACATAATGACGAGACACACTAATACTCTCCACCTCTTAAACCGAAAATATTATCATCACAGAAATCGTTTAAGAACGCTGTAGGGTCAAAGGATTGTCAGATCCAAAGAAATTGGTTGAGACGGGAGCGTTTTAGTAATTAACTTGAAACAAATTATTGCAGAATTTAATTGAGCAGTCGTATAAAGGCTTCAATTTGTTACGCAAGCATTAGAGCATGACCAAAACTAGAACATCATCCATCAACATTCCACTTTAATTCCTAGCGTTTCGGATATAAAATACCAATTTACCAATTTTACTATAGCATGAAAATAATTTTTCAAACTATATGATTCTTCTTCCATTAATCGCGTAAATTCCTAAAATATAAGAGATATACCCATTAACACCACCCAAAATTGACGTCAGAAGATTTAACATTATCACGTTCTCTGATGGCAACAGCATTTTACAACGTTCTAACGAAATAAGGTAGATTAGTTGGAAGTGGGAAAGACTCAATTACCCCAGAGAGAATGAAGTGAAGTTACCTTTTGATTATTTTTTTTCAATCTTAGGTTACACGCATAGTTCAAGATAACATACGGATAAGATATGCAGAACGTAAACAATCTGAGAAAGTGTAGGAAGCAGTGAGGAATCGAAAATCTAAATCCAAGATCATAATTATTTGGCATAGGATTATAACAACAACTCATATAACCAGAGAAATTATTAAATGCAAAGGTCAACGGAAACCTAATGTTCGTATTCTGAAATATTTACGGGTAAAAATTTAGTCATTAGATTTACGCACAACACAATGTGAATCGACCAGATCTGAATTTTAGGACAAGAAATAAGGAAACCCAGGATCGGTGAATCCTACGGACAGGCTGAACAGGTTTCAAGGTTGAAGAAATGTCCGAAAAATAGGGGCGGCTCGGACAACTGCCGCCAAATTTAGGTTCAACCGTGCAAACGCTGGCTATCAAAATATCAACAATGATACAATATTTTTAGTAAAGATGGTAAAACAGTTTATAAGGAATTAATATTTATAAATGGTTTATAAGGTGACCTTATTTAGAATTCTGACTCCATTGTGGTAGTTTGAGCGAGATATTTCCCTAGTCATAATGGAGACCATATTCGAATTCTATATTTAAATTTCAGCGTCCGTAAAATTGTGAATTACATATTGTAATATTAATGGTGCAAAATATAGATATATGTGACAAAAATTCTCAGTTATTAAATAAATATAACTACATAAGTCTCTCATTTGACTCATTTTTTCACGCCGTACGGCTTAAAAGCATTCAAAACAGCAGATGCTTTTGCGATTCTGTTAAAATTACTGCGGTGAGTACCAAATAGGTAATATTTTATAAATAGTTGATACAACATATAAACTACACACCATTAATTTTTAGACGAAATCTAAGAGTTTTAAATTATTAATTTTTTCAATAGTCTCCCTTTGGAGCGCACAGCCGTAATCTATCCCGCGTAAAAAAACTTTTATTTTCAGGCAAATTGCTCGAAAAGTAATTCGCCAAGGGATTAATATTTTGATATCATTGGAAATATGAGATTTATTTATTTAAAATCATTTCAAATTCTATGTGAATTGATTTTTCGCCCAAACTACCTTAAATGGGAAAGAAAAGCGACAACCCGGGTAAAAATATTCACTTGAGCCTCCCCGGCCGAGAAATACATATCAATTACGCCCACCTGGTGCAAGAAGAAGGAACCGTACAACCTCACCCTTTTTTAAACTCGGTAAAATGATCGATTACGAGGAATACCTATAGGAGCATTCAGGATGAATGATGGAAAACTCCTCGTCTCTTCAAAACACAAAGAGGAAATATGAAGGCAATCACTCCCTGGGCCCGACGACCGAACCGAGGAACGCCTACCTCCTAGCCCACACGCATCGCGTATTATTTCCGACGTGGACGGGAAATGGAAGGGAATATTTCGTGGAAAAGGGGGAAAAGGAAGCGGCGATCAGGGTTTTATATTAAGAAGAGGGATGCCGACGCTCAACCACGCCCTCCGGGCGTCACACCAGATTGCAAAGGGACGGGCTGGGAAGGGCCCGGAACGCTTAGAACACCCTACTCTCGTCCCGGAAAAAAGTCCTCATTTCTCTACCCCCAGGACCGCAAGATACTCCATCCATAACACCGAACCTCGATACGGAAATATCTAGGCAACAACGATATGCCGAGTTCTACATCTAAATACTACCCAGCGAGCCGTCGCGTCGCACTATGGGCTGAAATCGAAAAAAGTGTTTTTTTCCAATATGAATATTTTGACTATTTTTGCACTGCAATACAATAAAATAAGACCGAGCTATCATCTGCGATTCATTTTTACCACTTTTACCATTTTATTTCCTCTCGCATGATACTTCAAACCTTGAGTACGCTCTGCTGCAATTGCAGTGTGCTTCTCGGCGTCAAACTTTATTTCAATTGATGTTAGATACCGCATCAATGGATAAAAATATGTAAATATTTCAAGCACCACTATTTACAGTAAACTGTCCTCTTTTAGTTTAATCAAGGAAAAATTGTGTTTTACCGATCAGAGAGGTTGTAGCTTTATTTTTTAAGGAATATATTTCGTTCAAAAAGTGAACTAGCTTTTTTCATAGATTTTCGCAGTTAATTTTAATTTGGATAAATATCTTTTGGTTTTCTGCGGTATAATTACTTTTTTGAGCAACACTTTCACCCTCCTATTCTGCCGGTTTTGTCAGGCTTTCTGAATCAACAAACAGTAATAAAGAAACAAACTTCGGCGGTTATTATGTAACAGAATTAACTTATACCTGAATTTTGCAAAAGTCTTTTCCACGTATAAGGGAGTTTGTAGCCATTCTTTCTGTTTATGTTGTTAGGTCTTTTTCTATTTCAATGGCTTCCCTGATGACCCGTGGATAGTAGCTGCTTTATTTATATAAAACTTTCGTCCTTTTGATGTCTATACTGTGATCTTATTCAAAAAATGTGTGCTCAGCCATGGCCGAGTGATACCATTCTTTCTAAAATTCAAGTATAAATTAATTCTGTTGCACAATAACCGACGAAGTATGTTTATTTATATGTGATTGTTGATTCAGAAAGCCTGACAAAGCCGGCAGATTAGCACCGCAAAACGTTTGCTCAAAAAAGTAACTATACCACAGAAAACCAAAGGATATTTATTCAAACTCTTGCTTTGTTTTCCTCGAGGGATTTCATAAAGAGTTCCATAGAGTTCCAGGTGGCTCCAGAGACCGTGGGGTCAAATAATATCATCCGTGTCGTACTAAAACTCGCCTTATCTCAAATTTTCAAGAAATGTAACTGTAAGCCTAGTGTGTAGCCAGTGTGTCACTAACGACTAACCTAACTAGGCCTTCCATCAGCTGTGTTACGCTTTCCGTTCGCTCGTAGTATTTTTTCACTAAGAGTGCAGCTTTCCTATGTATATTATTTACTCCACGAATCAAAATTTTATGCGTAGGATCGCAAATTCTCGCGGCGTGTGTGGCCTAACCAGAGCAAAGAAGCATCTCTCATTCACCTTTTCATCGGATAGAGAGAAATTTACTTACATACGCTAGATAAATCCTAGTTTCTTTAACGGAGTGCCGCAGATGTTTTGTTCGTGACTTCGTCATTACAGTCGGATGCCTCAAGAGATACGCGTGTAGTTTACACGTAGCTGTGAACTTATATTGGTTAATAAAATAGAAAAAGTCAGATGATGTGACTTTCAGGCTGGTATGAAGATATACTTTGATTCACCACTATATCTCTAGAAATGATAGAAGCGATAAAGTAAGAGAGATACGCTGCCGAACTGATAAGGTACTAAAAGTTATTTTTCCTCAAGCACCATTGGTGACTATTACAAAAAAGACTAAGACACTCCGATAACATAGGCTCACCGTCCTTTCCTTCTTCTAATTCCATTTTTCTTATCCCTCTTTTTTCATGTCTGGTGTCCTAACACCCCCTGCCACATGCCCCTATGGAGGCTCGTAGGGTAGTATAAAGATGTGAGCGTATTGCAAACGATTATAATAGCACTATTTCATTTCTGTCATCTGGTAGGGTCGTATTAAGCTTTTGACTATAATATAACAAACATTAACTGAAAATCTTCAATATCTGCTTTACGATTCAAAATCCGTAAATCTGTTTGTATGCTCGTGGGTATGACTATGTAGTAGCATAAACTTACTGTGGTACGAGCTGAGCTGGTTCTCACAGGTTAGCAACAGCATAGTTCTCAACACTTCCCACATGAAATTCCGTTGATATACACGGTGAAATTATGAGGGATGTTGAAGCACGTACAGAAATAAAAGATGCGATTAAGGTGGTAGGAGCGGTAATCCTGAGTTATTGAGTGAACGTTTTAATAATTTTTCAAGTAATTCGAAAAATAATTCTTGGACCACATATTCCTTCAGTACATCTGTTAAAACTGTGGAAATCAAAATACATAAAGTGATGTAAATAATGCAAGAATTATGTTTTAAATATTTCGTCTTTATTAAAGCATTGGTATGACTAGGATTTTCAGCGTTGAATTCGTCATTTAATCGAAAACTGCATCTAAATACGCTTTTTTACTCGACATGATAACTTGATATTTGTAAGCAACTATTATAATATTATGAAATGTATTATTTTGCGTTTAGGAGAAAATCTGTTTACATGTAATCGAATTAAATTACGAAATATGTCATGTGCCTTGTGCCATAAGGCTAAGTGTTATAATAGCATTGGATTTACAAGAAGCCAAATCGGTAACATGCAATTTTTTTCACTTTTGTCAATAGATATTACTAATAAGCACACGTATGCAAAGTTTCACGCAAATCTGTACACAAACAAAATTCGCTCCAACTACCTTAAGGAAGTTTGAGAAAGATATTTCCCAAGTCATAATGAATACCATTTTCGAATTCTATTTTTTTATTCCAGCGTCTGTAGGAAGTATGAAGAAAATATTGGCATATTAATGGCGCTAAAATATAGTTAAATATGTCAAGAATTCTAAGTGATTAAATTAATATATCCATAAAATTCTTTAACTTGACTCATTTTTCTCGTCGTACGGTGAAAACGCCTTCACAAAAGATGTAATAATTACTGCGGTAAGTAATCGATTATGTTTCATAAATAGTTGATAATACATACAAACTACAAAACATTAGTTTTTAAAGAAATCTAGGTGTTAGAAATTCGTACTTTTTTCAATATTCTCCCTCTGGAGTACACAGCCATAATCTATCCCATGCAAAACCGCTCATGTTTTTAGACAAATCGCTCGAAAAGCAGTTTCGCAAGGGGTAAGAATATTGATACCATTGGAAAGGTGAGTTATCTCTTTCAAATGTGGTCAAACTCAATAAATTCGAGGTGAAGTGATGTCTCGCTCAAGCTACCTTAATTAAATGTTCATGGTAATGAGTTGTAAAGCTACAGCAAACCAATCTTTGGTTACTTGACTTATGATGATGATCGATTCCTTCAATTTTTCCCCGGCAACCGTGCCGACACGAAGAAATTATCGATGTGTATTCGATACATCAAATGGCTCACCCCACCACTACCTATTTTTTTACGATTCCCCTCCGGAAGGTGGCCAGCAGCAGGGAAACCACAGTCCGCAACGGGGAGGTTCGGAGGAGATGTATTCGGGGTGTTGGTTTGAGGACACGGTTTGACGGGAGACAAAAGGGAATGGGATTCGGCTGGGAAGACAACAGGGGGACGGGGGAGTTATGGGATCGGTGGAGGGTGGCCAGGGGGATGAGGTTTGGTGGTTGATGAGGGCAATTGACGCTGGACGTCCCTGAGGAAATAAATAAGGGTACTAAGGTCAGGAGAGAAAGAGAGGAGATGTTCCCTTAGGATCCCCCTCGTGGTGACGGTAGTGAAACAAAGTTAAACATCGATGGCTGTGGAGACAAACGAATTCGACTGACATTTTCCAATAAGAGAGTCCATGTCTTAATCCATGTTAGTCTTAATCCATGACAGTTATTATTATTTGTTTGCCTCCCGCTAAGGCTAGGTTTTTCGATGGATACTCCAACGGTTGTGCTCTTTCCTCGAGGAATCTCTCTCTTGAGGACTATACATATCAAAGGCAAAAATTTGCAATTATCCACGGTTTTACCATTTGCGACCTTCATTGTGTTCAAGCATCTTCTTACCACGGTGAAACTGATAAATAAATATGATGTTGAAAAGAACAAAATCTTTATTTTGTAAATAAATACCCACCACTTCAACAAAATCACGCCTGATGCCATGAAATTCCTTCGGTAATATTTATCTGTAGCTCATTTACTTTTTGAATGTTGTCATCGAATCCAAAATTTCCATGCTTCTCGTCTCTATTTCCTTATTTTCCAGCATAGCCGGAATTTTTAGTGGCCAAGATACATAAATAAATATAACATCGTTTGAACTTGATTGAATATAAATAAAAGTTTATTGTTGTTAAGAGTATAATACAAGAAACTATCCATTTACGTATTAATCTGAAGTTGTGAACCGTTTATCGACCACTGCATGAATAAGATAAAATCAGAAAATCTACCACACTTGCGGAAATTTTCGGAAATATATTTAACAACTTTCATAATTTAAAGAATCGAGTGACCATTGCCACTATCAAATGAAACGTGTTTTTCTGCTTTGGGAAACATATTTTTATATTGCAAAAGACAAAACTAATTTTCCTGCGGCTATTGGCAGTATCGTACTTCCGTCTTTCTCGAGATTTATACGGGAAATGAAACTCCATTAGAGTCCATACTGCCAACTTGATGTGGAACGCGTTACACGGCCATCAGTATTCCATCTCCCATAATTACCTGCTCCATCCACCAAATTTGATTTTTCATGGTTTGCTCAAGCAACTTCATTTCATCCCCTGCCAAGACCAGAATTTCTCCATTCGTTCTCCTTTCTTTCTGTAGTCCGAAGACTAATAATATGTAGTAATATTGAAAATAAATTAAGTCGGTAATTCAACGTACTCTCAGCCGCTCTCCTGTGAGCAAGAAAAAGTCAAAAGACGGTTTGCTAACAAAGGTTTGATTATTGTCGCTAACTCTGTAATTTTGACTGTTAATGTATTCCTAGACTAGTACAATTAGCATATTATATGGCAAAATAGTAAAAAATAGAATTGAGAAAGAGTATGCAGACAAGGAATCCGAAGAACAAGCGGGGTTTAGAGAAGGAAGATCTACTGTAGACCATCTGTTTTGTTTATCACAACTGATAGAGAAAACCTGGGCATACAACAAGGAACTTCACCTCTTATATGTTGACCTTAAAAAAGCATATGATACGGTGCCGCAAATGAAACTGTGGGAAGCCTTGAAAAGAGCTAACATAAGCTCATACTTAATAATAGCCATAAAAAATTTGTACAAAAATAGTGCAGCCAAGATCAAAATGGGAAACGACTTCTCTCAGGGATTCACAATAAATAAAGGTCTAAGACAGGGCTGCTGTATTTCCCCCACACTTTTTAAAATATATTTAGACCAAGTGCTTAAGGGTTGGAAAAGGAAATGCAACTCCATGGGAATACCTTTGAAAGAAAGTACCATATACACCTTAAGCTATGCAGACGACCAAGTTATTCTATCACAAGATTATGAAGATTTAGAATATATGACCAGAAAAATAATAGAAGAATACAAAAATTGGGGTCTTGATATCAGTATCGACAAAACAAAATATATGTGTATGGGAGGATTGCAACAGAATCTTATTTTAGAAAGTGGGCAACAAATAGGACACTGTAAAGAGTATAAATATCTAGGGATGCAAATTGCAGAAAGTAAAACAATGGAGGTAGCCATTAGGGATAGATGCAATAAAGGCAAAAAAGCAAAAACACTATTAAATAGCTTATTGTGGGACAATACAATATCCATTGAAAACAAAAAGAGAATTTATAATACCATAGTAAAGAGCATAGTAACCTACAGCTGTGAAATATGGCCACTAACGGAGAAATCAGAAAAACTGTTACTGACGACTGAAATGGACTTCTGGCGAAGAGCAGCCGGTAAATCAAAAAGAGAAAGAGTAAGGAATGAAAGAATTAGAGAAATAATGAATGTCAATGATACCATAATAGATGATATAATAACGCAGCAGTTGAGGTGGTATGGACACGTAAAACGAATGGGAAATGAAAGACTCCCGAAACAAATGCTGCTGTGGAACCCGGAAGGAAGACGGAGGAGAGGCAGACCGAGGAAAAGTTGGATACAAGGGATAGAGAAAGAAATGAGAGAAAGAGGATTAGATGAAGAACTCTGGAATGATCGGGAGGCATGGAAATTGGGAATCGGAAGACGTAGAACGTCGTAAACCGATATATATATATATATATATATATATATATATATATATATATATATATATATATATGTATTCCTAACAGCCATACCTTTGATACATCTATAGGTGCTAACAAATTTGTGCATGGACTAATCATTCTCTCTTTTTCTTGATACTCCAGGAACTCTTAAGTACCGAAAAATTTCAATTATTCTTCTTTTAGCTTTATTGGTTCGGAAAATTGATAGTTAACGCTTTAAAACGTGTACGACGGCATTTAATTCAACAGCGAAACGCATTTTAAAAAACTAAAATCATTCAATTCTCAGAAATACTGACTTTCTTTCAATGAACGATGATAACATATTTTACGCAGTGGAGAAAAATAAATGTTCTTCACATAAAAATGTACTGGTGCGGGCAGCTTTCCCTTTAGATAAGGTGGAGCTAGTGAATGAATAAAATAACTTAATATAAGAAATTCAACGGATCTAAACTGTATCTACGTCAACTATTTGATTCCGTTAGAGTTTCATGTTGTTCAGAAAGAAATCCGAAACTTCCTGGTACCTTTAACGACTGTGGCACACTGTCTGAGGCACACTGACAGGCCAACAACCCTCTACTCTGATCGCAGAAAGTGCGTTAAAATAACAGTTGCCTACCTGAAAATGAGAATGATTCATTCATAGAACTATACCAATTAGAACTAGAAAATTCTGTTTTACGCAAACACGCTTGAGGCCTGGTGATAATCCTTCCATGTAAGTTTCGAGGCGAGTTTCCAAAGTTTCATCTTCTTCTCTCACGAGCATGCGAAATCTGTTTTATTTCGTCAATATTGTGCAAAAATGTCGATAGTGAAGGATCAGCCACAAGATATAATAAATAAGCTTACGTGAAAGGTACACAATTTTGAAAATCCAAGGAAGAAGTTTTGCACCGATACCCAACAAGTGTTATCACTTTGAACTTTAGTAATCTGAAGTTTATTACCTTTATCTTACCATAACCACGCCTCTTGTGCTGGCGCTATCAGCGAAGAGAGAAAATAGCATAAGAAGATAAGAAACGTGAGAACGTTTTATAAAAGTTACACGCCGCTGTCAAAATTACAGTGAGACATGGTAAAAACCTTCCCATATGATCTGGTGAGAAAGCTAAATATTAACCAACATCGTAAAATATATGGCATCTGACACCCAGACATCAACATGGAATCGCTGGAAAGGCTTATTCCAATGCTGAAGATAAATACCAAAAGCAAACTATCGACGGAAATCGAATGATCAAGGCCTACATATTTTCCTAGAGTGCAACAATCCTCGAAGGAGAGAGGATAATGTAAATGGAGTAGAAACCTCGATCAGATATCATAATAAAAATATTGACGTTTAAAGAAATACATTCAGCATACAACGCCAATAACCAAACTCTACACTTGATCACTTTTTGTTTATCTAGGCTATAATAAATATATTTTACTATACTTTTACTTTCTCTGGAATTTGAATTTTTAAAAATATCCTGCAATTTCTTTTCAATCTAGCTTTAGATTTTTAGCTTACTTTGCTAAAACTTGAAGAAAACACATCAAATTGGTGGCGCTATGTATGGAAAGCATGCAATGCAGGGCAAGGATTTGAGCAAAATATCTCCTCCTTTTTCAAGGCAAAATTCCGAGACGTCGAAACAAACGGTCAAATACGTCCTTAAAAAATAATGCTATTGCAGGGGCTTCGGAGCGATTGCAACGAATGGGGGAACGGCACGTGACGGAATTAGTGATGTAAATAACACGAGTACGCCCATTTTGGTAGATATGCTTCAATTTTTCATCGCCTATAACATGAGAATTAGGTGACAGATTAGAGAACGAAAAAAAGTAGCATCACTTTTATACTCTATCAGAATTGGCAATTTAAAAATCGTGAGCGGGCCAATTATCGATATTCCAAAAGCGAGTTCAACAGGCTATCAATTTCATGCATTATATAAGTATGACAAATATATAATTCTCGTATTTTATGGTCTCCTACCAATCATCTCCCTACTAAAATGATATTGATCAGAGGATCCTTTCCTCCTATGGAAGGTAGGCCCGTCCTCCTTTAAGGTGGTACCGCCATAAAATGATTGAAATGTCATCTAATTCAGATTCTGGCAACTCGTAGAAAATGGTGTCCTTCTTTTGGCATGAACGATAAAATTCTACCCTTCCATCATATTTCCAGTAATAAGAGGTTAGTATTGTGAACTGAAGTTAAAACGTATTACTTCAAGGGAAATGGCCCAGGAGTCGATTCTTGTCTGGAAAAAGTTTTCATCAAAACATATCCGCGGAAAATCTGTATATTTCGTGCTGTACTTATGTTTTTCAAAGCTAACGCAAGTCACCAATGAAATGAGTATTTTATTAAAATTAATACTAAAGGAAAGGTATACAAAGAAAGATGATGAGGTATCGCTCAGACTG
Organism: Pyrrhosoma nymphula; assembly: GCA_963573305.1. Taxonomy (NCBI): domain Eukaryota; kingdom Metazoa; phylum Arthropoda; class Insecta; order Odonata; family Coenagrionidae; genus Pyrrhosoma; species Pyrrhosoma nymphula. The sequence continues at coordinate 54,341,032 of OY754337.1, forward strand.
CTGGGGATGAGCTCTGGCCAACCGGAGACGCGAAGGCAATGCAGACCCTGTAGAGAGGAGATTGTCTTGACGAGGAGATGAGGTTATATTTTGAGGAAAGCCTTGGAATAGCGGAAACTGGGTGAAAGTGACGAGACAGTCTAGCAGACGGACGGTATGGCAGAGAGAGGGGAGGCACTTAAGAGGAGGAGGCTTGGGGGTGAGGGGGGGAGAGAGAAGGCCCGCGGCGAGAAGGCTGGAATTTAATGACGGAGAATTCGAACGGGTGGCTGATGTCTAGGAATTCTGAAATTTCTCGTCTTATTCTCAAGTCCCCCTGGGTAAAAGGGCGAGTCCACGAGTTTCTCCAGGGTGGAGCGAACCGATTAAGGGTCACTAAAACACTAGGGCGGGGAATCCTCTTTTCATGTCTCCCTAAATTTACAAACAACTTGGCTCCTTTTCCTATTTTTTCTTTAAAATTTAAAGGCTTTTATGTAATTACGTGGTGATTTTATGAATGGGAGATTGATGGTCCACTGATTTGACTATTATAAAGAATTTAAAAATAAGAATATAACTATGCCACACAAATATGAATCCATTCCTTCGTGTGGTTCAAAAACATTATATTTTCCTATCCATAACAACAATGTAACTATTCTCGGTTGTAGAAATTTAATGTTGGAAAAGCATTATCAGTCATCATTGCCGAGGAACACATACTAAATTTTAAAAACACGGAATCTGCAACGATAGGGAAAGAATTTGGGGATAGAATACTATGTTCTCACCCTGAACTAATATTTATATAGAAAAAAGAATCACCTTATGAATTACACAAACACTCACAAACAAGTGAAGGGGAAAGAGTTTTCCACGCCCCTATTATCTAATAAATTACACGCCGAATTACACCAATTTTGTGCTCCTGGAAAAACTGCTCAAATTTTCCTGGATTCACAACAATGACATGGGAAATTAATACAAAAGAAGATCCAGATGTTTTCATGCTGAATCGTGCTTTCAACTGTAAACACATTCGTTCAATTCGGGAAATTTCAATTCCAGGCCAAAAGTAATTAATAAACGGTAGACAACGAGGAAATAGCTATAAGATCATTGCACGCTCAATTAAAGGAATTGCAGGTGCTTTTGCTATATTTTCGAGAACCAATTTTACTGGGAATCTGTCTCTTGTTGCAATTAGGATTTCCCAGCCCTCCTATTAACTGAAATATGATTCTAAACAAGAGAACCAAATAACTATTTCATGGAAGGAGGTCTAGAAGCAGACTGGAGCGTGATAATGGCGCACGTCCTGCCTCTTTAGCGGCTGCAACATAAACTGCGAGTCTAATGAATGGCTACCTCAGACGGCAAAGGATCAAACCTTTCATTCGCCGAATTTCACCGGTTTTTCCCGATTTACGAGTTGAAAGGAGGTGGAGTGAGAGAAAACCAGGAAGGCCGTCGGTATTTTATAAAGCAGCGGGACAGTGTGTTTGAAGAGCGGAATGGAATGAGAATGTGGTCAAGAGGTAGCCGAGCCCAATTCATTTGAGGTGAGTTTACCAGGTGGTTCCAAGAGGCAGCTTTCGAACCACGGCAGGGACAAAGAAAGGCGATGACTTCACTGGAGAGCCGGCAGGTAGGACTGATGGGAAATAAAACGTTTCTTTTTCACGAGGATGATTTAAAACGTCAATAAAAAGATTGTTCACCATAAAAAATTTCTTTCCATATTTTTTCCGTTTCTGCTTACTTTTGCAAAGGTATCAAAAATTTCCTCTATTTCGATAGCTTATCTTTCTTGCAGAGAATAATAATGTAAAATGATGATACACTTGACATGGAAGTCTAGTCTTCCTAGAATCTCTGCGCAACTGAATGGTGGAGTCCTGAGTAAAGTCGACGTTCGAAGTATGACATCAGCATGAAACTCAACTCTTCCGGATGAATTCATAGGTCACGCTTCGAGGATTATCTGGCTACAACATGTAGCTAGAGAGGCATAATCGAAAAAATGTACTACAAACCATTAGTAGGCGATTCTGTAAAACAGGAAAATTTGAGGCTACATTGTAGTTATTTGATTAAAAGAGAAAATCAGCGTGACATAAAGATACGATCCACAATTACAAGGCCCATATGACATCCATCGAGCGTAGTAATTAACCTTTAAATGACTAGCGTACATTTAAATGAACGCTAGAATAAGGAGACCACCGACCGCACGCACAGTAAAATGTACGCTGTAAGTATTATTTAAATCCATAGTGTTTCTACTGAGTGCTCAAAATTAAATAAGGCTAGCAGCGGGAATTTGATCCAAAGGTACGATAAAGTTTAAACAATGGTATGTTTTTTAATCAATGGGATAGTTAGACTAATGTACGACGAAAAAGTCCTGATAGAAGATATTTTTCTAAAAAACAATACACCTAAATAATAATCGTATCAAGGATTGCCTACACTAATGAAATAAACGAGATTTTTCATTTAAAATGTAAAATAAACACTTTCCAGCATTTTAAACGAGTTACTTTCTCACCAAAGGACCCATCACTACTGATAGGGTAACTGAAGAAGGGCACGCCGAGCGAAGAAATGTAAATACATAAAAAAATAAAGACGGTCACCCCAGGGAACCGCATATTAAAGCCCGATTTTATTAGCGTCGTTAAAAGAACCTTTGGGACGTGTGTAGCCGGTAAAAAGAGTCGTGGGGATCCTCACGCCCACCTGGAATCCATTTTGGGAAGCACGGCCATCAATCAACACAAGAATGTCGCAACATCTACCCCGCACACACACACCTCTCTCCACAATTTTTTAAATTTCTTTTTCCCTCCGTTTAATTTTTATTCGTGGTAGTCCCCCGTAAAGTGACACCTTTCGGCTCTCTTCAGAAACGAAACGGAGAGGCGGGATGCCCGACGGGCGAGAAGTATCTGGGTCACAGGAGACTTTCCGTAGATGGTCGGATGAAAACGGGTAAACATTACTCTCGTCTCAACATGCGTGAGGCTAGAAGCGTTTGACTTGAACGAGGAGCTTTGTGCGACACTTCCGCGGTTGTCTCACAGACCACAGCTAGCATTAGGCCGTATTGGCAATGAGAATGTGATGATTTAAGAAGTTTAGATGACAAAACTAAAGTAGCATGTTATCAAGCTAAAGATTGGTTTGCCACAGTTATCCCCTCCATTCTTCTTTAACAGAAAACCGCGTCGTTAAACCACGTTCATTAACGACTCTTTACTATAACATCACCCTTAGTTCGATTGATGTTGATCCTATCACTCAATGTGAAATGTTTCACGAATTTTTGGCGCCGGAAGTAAAATGTTTACCGCGTCTATTTTCCTTTAAATTCGTTCCTTATGAAAGTGATACTATTTCCAAATTTCATGCTCATCCAGGCACCTCTTTTAATTATTTCATGCATTGTGATTTAAGAGGCAAAACCGATAGTACAGTTCATACTTAGGAATTTACCAAGTGTGTTCAATTTTCTAAAATGCAAAATTATCAATTTTGAGGATACCGGGACTAGCCACGGTATTAACCTTCACGGAGTCATCCGCAAGTGCACAAAAGTGCGATAATCCACAGAGGAAAAATTCGCCTTGACCGGGATTCAAACCCGGATCCCTCGATTTCGCGCCGAGAGCTTTATCAGAGTGCTTTCCGAGTGGAATATCGCAATTATGCATATATTATGCAAAGGACTCTATAATTATAATTTCCGAAAGATGTTTCCATCACTAAAATCAAAACTACCGAGGCTAAAGGACGAGATAGGGAGTAAAAAAGTCAAAAGTACACTGATTTTTATAGCGCATCAATAAATATCTCTTGAACCAAGTTTTTAGCAAAAACTGCTTCTAGAAAATGAAACCGAGTGCAAGTTTCAACTATTTTAAACTGGTCCCCTGAGTGAAATACTTTCCAAGGGAAAGGTTTATTCATAGGATGGTTCAACTAAAATCAGCACAAGACCACAACTGCATGATGATTACCGAGCAGCCGTAGGTCCGGCCGTTAATTTTGCTCCACTTTAAACCATAGCATAAAAAAGTCTTTGTTTACCCACAAGCTATCTTACCACTAGAGCAAGTTATGCTGCTTTCGTCGATAAAATAAAGTTTAATACGGCATGTGGGGTTCCTAGTTTTCATGGACTGTTTTTATTCTCTCGTAAAATATCTTGGCTGAAGTTAGTGCGGTAGCATGTGAAGATGGTGTCTACCATTTGCCAGCTTGTCTCTCTCCAATTTAATCGTTCGAACAGTGACTCGATTTCTACGCCCGAGGAAAGCTCATGACTGCAAACCGCAAGGTTAACCAGTTAAAAGAATCCTTAAGTAACCCGATGCCATCCGAATCGTTTTGCATCGCAGATAGGACTCGATGGGTTTTACAAATTATTCACCAAATAAGGACGCGACGGCAAAACTTTTGAAAAGTCAAGTTCATCTACATCTACATACTACCCCGCAAGCCGCCTCAATAGGCGTGTGGCGGGGGGTGTTAGGACACCAGCCGTTTACATATAAAAAGGAAACGCTCTATGAAATTACGCCTTGCATTTATTAAAGTCCCTTATTGTTCGGGGGAAAAACGAATTCCCATACCTATCCGTTCGGCAAAATATCTCTCTTAATTTATCGTTTCTGTCGGACCTGGAAATATAGTGGGGTTCTAATATGATGTTCTCCGTGTCGCTCTGAAAGATATCTATTCTCAATTGCTCAAGTAATCTAAGCCTAGCGCGCAGCCTCCGAGTCTCTAGCGGCTCCCAGCCTAATTCGTTTAACATCTGCGTAACGCTGTCTGTACGCCCGTAGCAGTTTTTGACGAATCGCGCAGCTTTCCTTTGTATTTTATTAAGTTCCCGAATTAATTCTTTCTGCACCGGATCCCATATGCTTGCTGCATATTCAAGGTGTGGCCGGACGAGTGCGAAATAGCACCTCTCTTTTACTTTTTCATCTGAGAATCTTCCCACAATACGCTTGACGAATCCTAGCTTCTTCAGAGCTCTGCCACAAATATTTCTTATATGTGTTCCCCACGATAGGTTTGAGGTTATCGTAACTCCCAGATACTTAACTTCATATGTCGCCTTTATCTTAACGCCATCCACAGCATATACACGGGGATAGTTGGACGACCTCCGCAAGAAATGTACCGCCGCACATTTGCTCAGATTAAGTTCGAGTCCCCACTCTTGGCTCCACACATGAACGTTGTTTAAATCCGATGATAGAATTTCAAAGTCAGAGTGATCATTAATTTCGCGATAGATGACAGCGTCGTCAGCAAATAAACGTATTTTACTGCTAATTCGAGAGCATAGATCATTTATGTATATAATGAACAAAAGGGGGCCGATTACGCTTCCTTGTGGGACACCTGATGTCACTTTAACTGCATCAGAGCTAATTCCGTCAAGAACTACTTTTTGCTTACGATCACTCAGAAAGTCGCGTATCCATTTTACTACTGTTTCGTTTAGGCCGCATGACTGTAATTTGTATAAAAGTTTGTTGTGAGGTACCGTGTCGAAAGCTTTCTTAAAATCTAGGAATAATGCGTCCACTTGTGTTTTCGATTCACCAGATTTGAGAACGTCATGAAGAAAGAGCGCGAGCTGTGTTTCACATGATCTACCTTTCCGAAAGCCGTGCTGACAGCCATGAAGGAAGTTACGACTGTCCAGGAACGTCATGATATTGCTAACGACGATATGTTCGAGTATCTTGCCTATAATAGACGTTAATGAAATTGGTCGATAGTTCCCTGGGTCATGTCTGTTTCCCTTTTTGAATATCGGTGTAACGTTTGCAATTTTCCAGTCTATTGGTATCTTTCCTTCAGACAATGACTTCTTGAATATTATGTCTAAGAACGGTGCGATCTGTGGCGCTAATTCCTTGAGGACACGCGCGGGTATTCCCTCCGGACCCGGAGATTTACTATTTTTGATCGACTGTAGCTGTTTAGTTATCCCATCACATTGAATAGTGATTTCTTTCATCGGTTCCTCAGTGAATGAAATGTCGAAATAACATGGAGTATCGTCTGTAGTGTATACACTTTCGAAGTGGGAATTTAACGTGTTAGCTTTGTCAATATTATCGGTGACAAGTTTGCCATCTTTATCAAATAACGAATCTACGGTTGAAGATTTTCCCTGAAGCTCTCTCGCATATGACCAAAAAGATTTCGGATTTTCTTCGAGTAATTCACCAAGTACTTTTTTCTTGAAATTTCGCAATGCAGTACGCATTGATTTCTTGGTTTTTGAGCGTTGTGCAGCGTAACTTTCTTTTGCTTCAAGTTCCTTCGATTTGTCACCTAACGTAATGGACTTTTTGAATAAGTTGTACAGTTTTCTCTGTCTCTTAAGGTCCCTCCTAACATCATTGTTATACCAGCGAGGTTCTTTACTATCACATTTCAATTTTCGCGGAATATATTCGTTGATTCCCTGGCGTAGAATTTCTAAGAAATATTTCCATGATGCATCAGTGCTTTTGTCCTCTGTTTTAGCTACGAAGTCAGTGTACGAATCATTAAGCATCTCGCCAAATTTTATGAAGTTGCATTTATCAAATAAATAAATATTGCGTTTCGGTTTTACAGCTGACTCTACTTCAAGTTTTAAGGCTGCAAAAATTACTCTGTGATCACTTATGCCATCAATAATATCGAGTTGTTTTATCAACCTAGGATGGCTTACTGCAAAAAGGTCTAATATTTTATTTCCTCTCGTAGGCTTGTCAACTACTTGGGCGAGTGAGTGCTTAGTAAGTGTGTTGAGTAAGATCTCGCTGATTTCCCTATTCCTTGAATTTGGCTTTACAGTGTAAGAATCCCAATTTATAGATGGCAGATTAAAATCTCCCCCAATAATGATTACACTTTTACTGTCTCTCAAAGTAAATGCGGATATTTGATTTTCTAATTGGTAAATAGTATCAGCTTCGGAGTTTGGAGGTCTATAAAAAGAGCAAACATGTATACTCCTTTTGTTTCGTTGTTTAATTGTACACCATACGCTTTCTATTTCATTATCAGTTATTTCATGGGCGGTGCTGTGTAAATGTGATTTAACTGCTATAAAAACTCCGCCTCCTGTCCTATCGCTTCGATCGCATCTGTAGATTTTATATCCTGGAGGAAAAACTTCGCTGTCACTTATATCCTCTGTAAGCCAGCTCTCCGTTCCTATGACCACGTCTGCGTCCTGAAATATATGCTCGATTTCAGCGCGCTTGTTTTTAACGCTACGGCAATTAACTACTACAAAGTTAATGTCATATTTTGTAGATTGAGTGTCGGTTTGTTCTTTTCCACGCTTATGGGTATTAGGTGGGCGAATTTCACTGGAAGTGCTTATTACATTTGATATAATTTCTTTCGCTGGAGTACGCGTTTTGGGAATATTGTCGCTATTTTCCGGCTTTAGTCCTTCTAAGTTTACTTGGATGTGAACATTTTCGCAATGCGGACTTCCTCGGAGGCTACGTTCGGTTAAATCTTTACAAACCCCACTAGATGACCTACCCTCTAGTCTAAAAAATATCTACAGTGCTCAAAAATCCTACGAGCCACCCGTTCAGACGCCTCGTTGGAATAATGCACCCCAGACGAGTTGAGGGGAGCCCGGCACGATCTAAGCACCGGCCGAAGATCCACGAACTCTGCCCCAATGCTCACACAGAATTTCCACAGCCTCTTGTTGATCCAGGCAATCCTGTCCCAAACTCGAGGGCCGCAGTCAGTCCGTGGAACAATGCTGCAGATGGATAGTCGCAGATCGACACCAGTGCCCCTCCGAACGCGTTCCACCTCCGAGTTTAGATCCCTAAAGGAATCCAAGATCTCATCGGCTCTACGCTCGGAAGCATCATTGGTGCCGACATGGGCCACCACCCGCAGTCTAGAGCAGCCCGTGTCCTTCACCGCTGCTTTTACCACCGCCGTAGAATTGGGTACGATTCCCCCTGGTATACACCAGGAGGTGACCCGTTGGTCCGCTCCGTCTCTCCTTGCCCTCTTCTCTAACTGGGGGAAAATCCGCCGGACGTTTGAACTCCCTAACAATACTATCCCTGCCCTCCCAGCCCGGCTGCCGTTCGAAGTTGAGTCCCTTGCAACGGGGGGTTCGTTCCTGACCTCACTAACTGGCCCCCCAGAATTGTCCTCCGACAAAACCGCGAAGCTGTTGCGAACGGGGATGGGAAGTTGTCGATCGACGAAGGAAGACATGACGAAATCATCAGCTCCGAGCAATGATTCAGTCACTTCCACGGCTCCATTCCGGGAACAAATTCCAAACTTGAAACAAAGGAACAAATAAATGGTTGTTTACCCTAACAATGACTAGCCTCTGCGTCCATATTCAGTTTAAATATCAATTTGGTCTCATGAAATCATCGTCAGTTGGGTCACACTACCTTGCATGAGTCAGTGCTGTATTTGGCTAAACCCGAACCCGTGCCATTATTTTTTTTAAACAACGATACGTGGGAAGTCTTTCATTCTGGAAAGTATATGGGCTGGTGTGTTACTTCTCTGAAATAGAAAAAGCGTAAACGAAGCAACGCTAGGTATTCCAAAAGCCGCGGCGTCAGGAGGTTGCGCCGGTTTTAATGAATTGTTGAGAAGTCATAGGCGAGGTAGACCTAATCTGGGAGCGCCCTTTCATGCATAATTTATGATTAAAAAATGAAACTTAATTGAGGCTTGAAATTATTTATCACGGTCATTTCCCCACCATAATAACCCTTTCGCTTTCAACCTTCCTTCCCCCTAACGCCGCCCGTATTTCCTCATCGCTGACCACGATCCACATTTCATCGGCGGAAACTTCTCTGGAATACGTAATATCACCCAGGTGAAAAAAACACTCATTGTCAGACACAACGAGTCTAGATTTCTAACACGGAAAATGTCTTCGTAAACATCCGCCCCCTGTCGTTTCTTGTGACCTTTTCCATGTTTTGTATCCCTCCTAAGCAGATATTTTCCATTTCTACTTTCAACTTGAGTAATGGATTCATCATCAACTGGGTCAACGACCCAGTCTTCCTCTATTAAAAAAACAATCTTCGATCAAACATCTTCAAAGATACCAAATGCACCGTGGGAATAAACATAACCTCAGTAATTAAGTACCTACAATGAAATGTGATTAATTATTATCACTAAAAATTATTAAAAGTCTGTGTTGTCGTATAAATAATTGATCTTCAAATCTATTGAAAACGTTAACCGTGAAAGGTTAGCTTTATCGGTTAAACTTAGAAAGAGGTATTATTTTCTTTGTATCCAATGAGGATACGCAAAAAAAATGCTGCTGACAGACATTTTTAAAACTCAAAAAAGAGGAAATAATTTCATGAAATCGACTAACTTTTTCCAGTGCACGCAGAGATGAAAGTAAAATAAACTTCTTAAGTAGCGTAGTAGTTCAGCGATAATTTCGTCAGTCCATGAAGCTACACAAGTAGTGATTTAGGACGAAGAGTATTCAAATTTTCCGACCTCCATTCATTACTCCCGGGCTCCGGACAAAAAATCTTCAGAAATATTTATCTCTTAATGTTTTATACACTAAAAACCTTAAGCAATCAGTGGATGAGATCATCATTGTGCGTAATAAATCTTTCGCAATTGAGGTCTAAACATGCACACGCAAACGTTAATACGTACGACGTTCTTTCCGTTTCACACATGGCCACACGAGGTGCAGGGTCACAACATGACTCGGACCTCCACTGACAATGACCGCGGGGTGGAGACAAGATTGTGACTGGTGTTGCGACGGCAGGATAAAACTTAATCACCAATCGATATGTTCTGTTCTGCCGGAAGCATAAACAACTTCCCATCATAGTACGTCAGCAGTCCATCATTTTCCTTCATGATTCAAGAGGAAACAACGGTGCCTAACACATTGCCTCCAATGAAGGAAATTTCATCTTGATTTCAAATTACTTCCCTGCTAAAATTCATAAGTACCCACTGTTCATACAGCTAATTTTATAAATTAAAATTGTCAAAAGTTCAGGGAGATATGGTAATTAATTTTTCGGATATCGCAAGCTGAAATGTTATTTTAACGATAACGCCGGATAAACAAATGTTTTAACAGTAATGCGAATTCACTTTAATTCACAATAACGACGTACACTGAAAAATATTTTAAAGCGTCCTCACAAATCAAATATAAAAAGGAAATATCCAAATTAAACTTTTCTTTAACTTCTTTTTCCAATCTTTGCATAAAATTACGCTCCAAAAATTAACACATTTGTTGGAGAGAAATAATAATGTAGGGTCCATCTTCTGCCCTACCCGAAAATACAAGTTTTGGACGATCATTAACATGCATTAATGCTGCTTGGAGTTATTCTTCATTGACTGGAACAACTTCCTCACCATGATTTCATTTCTATAGATAAGTTCACGTAATTAACTAAGGGTCAGTTGTTTTTAGTGTGAGTACGTCTTGTGACCGGAAACCTATAAAGGGCACGCGCAAAGAGTAAGTTTTGCTTAGAGCGTGGTGACTTCGCAGAGTAAGCAACACGTGGGGCCTATTTCCTTTTTTCATATGCGCGCATAGCGTGCACAATCTTTCGAGCTCATAAAATATTAACATAAGGAAAGTGTTTTATGTTCTGCGGGATACATGTGATAACAATAATTTAAAAAAAACGTGTAAGTTTTCAATGATTAATTATCGATCCCGCTAGAGCTTTTGACTTCCACCGTATCCCAGATACTCTTGATGGAGATCGTGATTGATAAGAACAGATAAATGGTTGAGTTTTTTATTATATTCAGCAGTATTTCATTGGGATCTTCAGATCCGATTCCAAGGAAAGAAATAATTAAATCTCATTTAAAGGAAGGAGTAGGGTAACAACGCTTTTGCCACAAATACTTATTTCTGGGTATCACTGGATCGCCATAAAATAACTTGGAGTAAAATTGTGAGTTTAGAACAATTTTTAAGTTTCAGGATTATATTGACAAGGGGTTAGGTAGAAGAAGGAATTTTCTATAGTCCTAATCTATCTCCTATAAAGCCAGCTTACTATTATAAATGATTCAGAGGTAAACTCAGCAATGTGGTCAGAACTAACAGCAATGTGCCAAAATGTTTTTCGTGTGAGAAACTACTAGCCACGTCCAAATAGCGGGGTTCAGCCTATGAGTCGCGCTTGATTACACATCAAATGGTTGAAACGGTTGGCCGTGCACACAAATGCGGCTTTCCGAACACAAGCACTGCGGAATTGCACCCGTGAAGCCTGGACGTGGGTGATTGGAAAGAGACAATGGGAAAAAGGAAACAGCCTGTCAACTAAGGGTGAGACAGAGTACATTGCTGTCTTATTATGACGACCCTAGATTCACCCGGCGGGACGGTCGTCCAATTTACGCGGCACGTGCCAAACAAAAGAGTATAGCGGCTGGAAATGATCCGTGGAAGGATTTTTCCCTAGTTAGTTGCCCCCGTGGGAAAGGTTGTATGGGGTTGAAGGAGGGAACGCTGGAAATGGAACGCTTTACCTCCACACCCCACCCCCCCAATCATCCAAATACTACGTCCCCTCCACCTCCCCCATATCCCTTCGACCTCCCCAGACCTCGTCGATTGGCGGCAGTGAGCAAATGTCAATTAAATGTCGAGGGCCCTCTGGGCGGTCGCACTGTAATTCGCATTCGGCCCGCACACTGACACACAAAAGGCAACGGGAGGGTGAAGTGAGCGTAACAAGTAACGACTCCGTACTCAGTGCCGGAACGAGAACGTTCCGGCAAAATGGAACAGGAGCCGGCTCTCGAACCGTCTACTCTATTTCACATCTACACATAACCCTGCAAGCCGACGCCATGCCGAGCTGTAAGGGGTGCTAACGCTCATGCAAATTGGTGGGAAAGAAAACAAACTATTTCATAAGGGGTATATAAAAAGTGGTGTAATAACTCGTGCTTTTTACTATATATATAGACTATTCGCCTGCAAACCCGAAGGTCACGGGTTCAAGTCCCACCTAGGGAGGATTTTTCACCTCCCAGGGTATGGTTGTGTGTGATCGTCCGTTGTTAATTGTTGTAACCACCGAAAACAGTACTCATTGGCCTTTATATCGGGGTATTAACAATATTAACAATGGACGAGCACACACAACCATGCCCTGGGAAGTCAAAAATCCTCCCCAGGCGGGATTCGAACCCGCGACCTTTGGGTTAGCAGGCGAGGACGATACCCCGCCACCACTACCGAGGCCGGCAAATAACATAGCTGTTTTCAGTGGTTGTTGTTAATAAATAAATACATTATTAATGCGACCGTTTTCGATATTTTACATCATCATGAAGCGGCTCGGGCTACATGGACTTTATAATGATGTAAAAAATCGAAAACAGTCGCATTAAATATATCTCTATAAAAACTGCAAAGAGTTCTTCATTTTTCATGTGTGAGTTTCATCACATTAATACTGAGATTACTTCAATACTGAAATAAAACTACAGTAATTGTATTGTTCACTTAAATTTTAATGTAAATATTACACTACGCGTGTTTCAACGTTCCTTAGGGCGTCATCATCAGGTCTACAAATGCTGTTCCAGCATATATCGCCCGAGACTGTCGAATCTACTTTAATAATTCGTATTATATTTTTGCTGTGATTGTGTTATGATTATTTACTCAAAATCGCAAGGCCTTGCGATTAAGAGTAAATTCTTATAACTATTTCTTTAATAATCCATCTCATTTCGTGGCCTGTTGATAAGAAGCTAACTTATATTAGGTATACTAATAGCCATAAAAACAAGCTTGGAAGTAATAAGGACTTCATGAAAACATATAATTGGAGCATGCTCATACTAGGCATTGAAGCTTGGACGATAGTTGCAGTAGAGCAAAGAAAATTGGAAGCGATGAAAATGAAGAGCTATTTATGAATGATGAATGAGAAATTAATGCCAGGAATCAAAAATGAATAATTCCTAAGAATATTACGGGAAGAAAAGAGCTATAGTGAAAAATTTCTGAAGTAGAATAGATAATCTTACGGGACACAGTGTGAGACATATCAGCCTTTGAAAACAGTGCCATATGGTTAAATACACGAGAAAAATACTTGGAATCCGGCCCAAAAACTTGCATGCATAACTTCATGTACGTAGAATATGATGCACAAATTAAAGCATGCGAAATTGAAATAATATTGAGAAAACCTCTTTTACATACATCCATACAGTATTGCCGGTAGAGTCGCGTGGGCTAGTTTGGAAATTTTCTTTTTTCTGAGGAAATTAGAATGTTTCACCCCAAATTATAATAACAGGTTTACGGAAAGCGAACTTAGAGATTTCTTAACAACCGGTTTGACAGCATCGGTGCGAACAGTCTTGTATGACTTCACTGTTCAGTTCTCGTTTCAATGTTTCCAGAAACACGAAATATGACTTCTTATCGGTGGACTGTACATTTAACCACGATACCCGATAAAGCGAAGCAAACAAGGTCATTGACAGCCAAGAGAGAGGGCATTGGTCCACAAATTGCCTCGCCTTACCACCGAAACTTGAAAATAAATCCGGAGGAAGCAAATTTTCACATTCTTCTTATTTTTATGCTTCTCATACAGCTGAAGCAGCAGGGTTGTCTTCGGCGTTGGTTCATCTTCCGTGACGAAAGTTTCGCCACCTTTGCAGCAGGCAACTTCAGGCCTGAAGTGCTTGGCTGCAGGTTGGAATAAATCCCGAAAATCCCGCTGCCTCATCTGCATCATTCGAGGAAGCCTTTACCAAGATTCCCGACCGACCGAATAGTTTTAAATATAATTTTCTTCGCATGATTATGGACCACAATAGCTATAATTGAAGCCATCAATAACGTTAACAATGGGGTAAAATGAAGTAAAGTAGTAGTAGAACAGCTAAGAAGTATTTTCTAGCAATTTACAAAAAGGTATTTAATGAAAAACATAGATAAACCAGGCGTACACTGATTGACCTAATCTCTATTTTGGGAAAAACATATCTCTTTTATACTGATGTGGACTTAATAAATGTTTATACTCCTTTAAAATAATTGTAAGAAATTTAATGAGTGAACGAAGAAAGGTACAATTAAACATACAATGCTGTCTGGGTGACCTAGCTTAATCCACTCGTTTAATTTCTTACACTGATGTCAAAGGAGTCAATGAAATGTATTGAGCCCACGTCGATATATAAGATATATGGTTTCCCGAAGGATTTCTAGGACTCCCACTTCTTCAGAAAGGACTTTGAATGGTTGAGCCTCGGCAATGACAAAGGTTTGACGCAAAATCCACGGAAAATCTCGAGTGCTGCATTGAAAAAGGTGAGTTTCATCGAGGATTCGACGTCACAATACTTTCGAGCCTTTTCTGAATCTTCTATGGCAGTTTCATTTCGATTCTGCGATCGAAAATTTGCATTTCACGATTCCCTGCAAGTATCGATACAAATCGAAACATCGCTCGCTACACTCGAGACTTTTATATAAAACTCGACTTTCGTATGTGTAAATGTGTAAAGCCGTATCTATATGGTAAAAATAACAAAAGTCACTCGCACTTCACAACGTTGCCAACCTTACAATAACATAAAACTGACTGGGTTTAGACAATATTACCAACATTCTCTCAACACTTTGAGGCATCAGTGGTAAAAGGGACGCCCTACAAAGTCTTTCATCTCTCTTTAGCAGCTCAACATTTGCATGTGCGCAGATTTCTATGAAGAAAGCAAAAGCAATGCGGGCCAGAATTGATTGCGCACACGTTCATCTCGATAACCCACGAGTTTTTTTATGGACAAAGAGGGAGCAGTCAATGGCGGCACACGGAATGAAATTCGTGCGGGGGAACGATTCACGGCAGCGGGCAGAATTAATGCCGATCAATGAACAGATAATATGAATCATTTAAAAATCAGTACCTCACACACTGGAAGGAGTGCGAAGCCGTTTTATGCATGACCGACTCACAATCAGCTTTATTGCCGTTAGAAATTTTCCATTGAATGCTAAACCCGCAACGAAAGTCGAATGGCTGAGAACCCCCATACGCATCCAGCAAGGGAGAAAATGTTCACGTTGAAAACATTGTTGTTCCGTGGACCAACGAAGGGAGTGAGATATCTTATGGAAATTTCCGAAGGGGCTAATGCATCCAAGAATAGAAAGTATGAGACATTGCTCATTCTATGAATATTTTCCTTGGATTTTAGTCTCGAGTCATTTTCAATCATATATTCAAGGAAGAGCCCGTACTGTGAAACAAGTGGAAATCCACAGGACGAATACATAGGGGCAAATACATAGGACAACTAAAAAAGAACGTAACACTGAAGAGCTATGAGGATGTTTTAGAGAAAGCAAAGTAAAGGATAGAATGGAAGCAATCTTAGGATTGTATAACTAATGATGATGAGTTATTTTCAATCATTTTCAAGGAAGAGCCTGTTCTGTGAAACAACTGGAAAGACAGTAATATCTTCCAGAAATGTAATTTTTAAGAAACAATTATTGAGCTTTTAATCAGTTAACGGATCACGCATGTAGTCCAAATAACAAAATCGGACGTCTTTTTAGGAAAAGGTACCCAAACACAAATTCACCATCAAATCTATTCATGTTGTTCCTTACTTATCACATACTATTTGCTACTGCTCTTCTAGATATCTCTCCGACGACAAAGTTGTCGGAACGCCGACAAAATAAAATAAACAAGTGTGTCATCGTAGATTTTTTTTCTTATAGCGGTTATAACGGCAAAGACGCCGCAGAGGAACACGTCTGGAGCATGGGGGTTGAAGACGCTCCTCCGATAATTACTCCCAGTGTTTTAATGCGCTGCGTTTTAGCTTCGTTTCGTATTAAAAAAAATACTACCAAGGTTGACGAAGGCCAGTGAATAAGGGCTGGAGAGTAATCAATGGTGTCCCTTGAGGACCGTTAGACTGTTGTCGGGACTAATTAGCGGGTGGACGAATATGCCCAGTGCTTACACTACAGCCGACTGGCATGTTGGCGCCAATGAAGAGTTCATTGGGCGGTCTTCGTTTAAAGATTCTGGGAGAAGGATGCGACGGATGTGAGTACTGAAGCAGAACAACAGAGTAGAAAAAATATCCCAGTCGAAGGAAATTTATTTAAATCCAGCATTTGACAAAAAGGCAGAAATGGTCTGAAGATCGTAAACACGTTCGAAATTAAAAAATAATTTTTCCCTCCATTCGCGTAACAAACAACTTGCATGACATTAAAAATGCATATAGCTGATAATATCAGCTGCATCTTAGACCTGGACGCAGGAACTGACTGAACCTATTCACATTTAGAAATTGCTCGCCGAGAAATAGATCGAGGCACATTATTAAAACGTAAATGTATCAGATAAATTCCTTTCCAATAGACTATGACTTAAAATTGACTATCAAAAAGCCAGATGTTCCGTAAGAAAAAAATGATGCCCTTACGAAAAATAAATACTCACGCTTACATTTGCATAACTCGCCACTGCTCATTCACGTTGTTTGGAAACATGCTTTTTCGTCAGCTTTCTCCGATATATCTTAGATTAGTAATATTTTATTTATACAGGAACTTTTATCCACCTACCCCGTCTAACTACGACTTAAATCACGTGATTATCTCATCGGGACCAAACCTGTGACATTTTCCTGATACTCCATTATACGACTCCATGTTAGATAAAGAGCGTATTCATATCGATTTCCAGCTCCATTCTCGTAACCAATGATTGAAACAATGAAATTTCTACGCACACAGCTAGATATCAGTGATACCTTTTTTCGCACTTGATCCTTGAAATCAACTCATCACATTTAATTTTTTCAAATTCTCTCCCTTGAGCAACCCAATTCCCGACTTAATCGCAGGCAGAGCTTATCGTTATAGACTTTGTAGTTTTCCTAGGCTTAACTTACTTGAACTGTTGAGAAAATGCAGTGGTGTAGCAGTACTTCGAGATCTGTAACATTTTGTCGCAAGAGTCAATACGCTTTAAAAATGTCCAGCACGTGCTGCCGTTCTCGTGGGAATAAATCCTCCGCCTCTTCACAATACATGTATAATACGCTGGTTTGTCATTTGCATTCCACTGACGACCCGAAGAAACGAACAACAAACAGGGCGAGGACGAAAGCGGACGGGATTCTAATTGCGAGCCTAAGCGCAACGGCCGCTGGCGGCGCCACCAACACTGCACGGGAGGACGTGGGAGTTTGAGATTCGAACTCGCTGCCAAGACTCAGGGCCGTCTCTCGTGGACAGCAATCGTGAATGTCATAGGAATTGAAAACGCACGGAAAATGTATCGGTATAAACACTTTCTATGTCAAAGCTCTTCTTTTTAATGATTGCAAGGATCACTCACATTTCTCTCTTTGTGCAAGATTTATAACGGCGACCTACCCGAAAGCCACGTTTGATAACGCCAAGTTTAACACATTTCTGTTCACTCTTTCATACAAGCGAATCTGTAATAATCAATGAACGATCTCTTGTTTTCCCGGCGTGTCATTTGAAGGAAAGTTTTCGAATGGCTGAATGATTATGTTATGTTCCAACGTTGATATTACAACAAGAAACATTAAATAATTTTAAAAGTGTCACAATTTCACCACAAATAACAGAAAAAAGACTCGTGGTAAAGAGGACAACTTAAAGAAACGTAAATAATGGATCCTGAAGCTTTAGGTACCTTATAAGCCTTATAAGGCTAGCCTTTATTTAGGGCACCATCAATTCCCGTTTAGACTACCAGTTAGACGCGGTACCTAATCGTGGGGCTCATAGGTGACCGCGAGATTTAGTCGCCCACGCGTTCCATGTAATGACCCGCAGAGAACAAGAGGGACGAAGAATGTATCCCACAACTCCTGCCATCCATCATCCCACCATCCGCCCTGGAGCGTCGTCATCAACAAAGCACGCCCTCAACTGCCAATTCTCCGCGAAGATACCAGTCGTCGAGAGACGGGGATGACTGTCTATCGGACCCCCTTCCCTTAAAGGACGCAGGATGCCCCTTGGAGTAAGCTCGGGCATCGTCGACCATAGAAGCAATTTAGCCCAGCGAAACGACCAGACGGCACGCAAGAGCGGTGACAACCTTGGATCGATGGAACGCCTCTTCCATTTAAGAGCATTAGGACACGACTTCTCACGATTGATTCACTCGCTAAAATAAACAGATACCTCGGTGACGAGTTGCAAATACAAATGCAAGCTGAAGAGGATGCAATGCATCGCATTGTGAAGTTTAAAGATAATTCACAAGTAGCGGAAAATGAAATAAGCACATATATATTTCAACTATGTACACACTACAATTCACCCATATCCATCACGCCATTCCCCATCGAGGTAGGCACAGTCGAAGTGATTAGTCATTTCTGTTAGGCCTTAGATACTGGCTCTCCTCTTATAATTTCCTCCAAAATAACCAATCCTTACAGACATATTTCGCTTGTATTGCACTCATGGATTGCTTCACACAAGCTCTCCTATTCATAAGACTTCTAACATTCCTCCCCATGAATGTTTCGTTACTTTATTAAATTACGCTATCGAAGATACCCCTGTGAGTCGATACCTACGTATGTAGGCAAAGTTTTAACAATTGCTTAAAACATTGCCAATGAACTGACAACGCAATAATGGCTTCATCAGGGCTAAGGATAAAATGTTTTCGTGGACCGAACATTTGCATCGATTATCTTAATTGCTCGGCGATTTTAAATGCGCCAATTGCCCGGCATGCGGTTAATTTTTTTCTTAATTATTGCCAATCCATTCCTGAAGGAATTAAATCGATGATTATACGGATTCTTTATGGGCAAATATTATAATTGTAATTAAACCAAGTATTAATAGGGTGCACGCTCTTCGAATACTTCACCGTTCGGCCGGAGCAAGCTTTCGTAGGCAAATTTTTTGTCGCCGAAATATGCACCAAACAAAACATAAGAGTAAATATGGATTTTTAAAAAGTTGTCTAACGAGTATGCCAACTGGGGTAACCCTAGACATACATCCTCCGACAAGCACAGCATCTATTCTTGAGCCGGAAATTCGAACCTGCTAACTCTGGACTGTCATAAAGAGTGCATTATCAACTGACCTGCAAAGAAAACGATCTTAGGCCTTTGGTATGCTCATCAATGGTATTCTACCTCATAAGCAGTTAATCCTAGGACAGTCCTGCCGATTACTTCCCCGACAGCGGGGTTCGAGGGGGACACCGTGTTTCTCTCCACCGTTTCTTTACCCAACAATACTCAACATCGCAAATGACCTCAATTGTCCGTCGCCTCTCCAAATGATCAGCCATCTTCCCTCCATCAAACTCATCGACATGTCGTTATCTCCGAGTAAATCTCTTGGATAGAATATGGCCCAAACAAAAATACCTCTATAGAGGACTCACTGAGATGAGGAGATATTCGATTAAAGTTAGTCCTCGTGGCTGAGCGAGGAAACGGTATACACAGTGAGTAGGAGCAAGTAGAAGTGACTGCTTTACCACTCATCGCCTACCATCTTCGTCATTATCTCCTCCTCTGGTCCCATCCCTTATCCTTTTGGTCTTCATGGGGGTTTGACCTCCCCAACGCCTGGCCATTAGTGTGGATGGAAAGTGGAAGAGGGCACTCTGTTCGCAATTTCCGAAGAGAAGAGGACAGACACCCGCGACATTATGATTCTTGACACCCTCGGACACTATAAACACAGAGTGGCAACCATTACAGGTTTTGTTGGCACGTACACTACTCACTCGCCGTTTATGATCGAAGCGCTCTTATCCAGCCTTTGACGAGAGTAATCGTTGACTTCCTCATAGACACATTTACAGAACGGAAAAAATAAAACCGCCGGATCATTCAAAAGTGTGTTAACACTGACACAGAACATGACTAAGAGTTCTACATCTACACGAGTGCAGAATTTTTGTTCCACGAAGAGAATCGAATAGAAATTTTATCAACACGTTCATTACCTTGATGCAGATGAAGAGGAATTTACCTGCCTTCACAAACTATGCAACAAAATTTTCATATTTTCCGATGCTTCACCTGTCCGAAATATTATTCACCATCAGTATATTGGACGACTGAGGTCATTCAGTATTTTAGCTTTACAACCATTATGAACATTAACCATGAAATCCAAAAATATATTAGAGGAGCAGCTCTTTTTTCAGTGTACTAGCTGAATAACTAGTCGACTTGGTACGACTTGGTATGACATTCATGATCTGTTACTTTTTACCCAGGTCTATCCAAGCATATTGCTCCATCTGTTCCCTTGGTGCATCCATTGATGTGTCCCCACTGCTTTATTCATCGCACTTCAACTATTTGTCACCTACGTCTTTTCCGCTTCCAGAATAACCGTCATCGTCGGTGGATTTGCCTGCCAACGTTACTCATGGAACGTTTTCCTTCTCCCTGTAAACAGCGTTTCCTGGGACCCGCTTTTAGGGCTAGTTCCAGAGACAGTTTCAATTCGAAGGTTGAACCAGGAACCTCGGTCCGTTACAATGGTATGCTCGCAACGTGTCCTTCGTGAGGACAGCAGAGGTGGATCTGGATACCTCCCAAGTCTTTTGGAGAGAGGAGCCACATGTGAACACGTCTGTTGTTTTTGGGATGAAGTCCAAGGGATAGCAATGTTAAATTGTATTTTGCCCGTTCGCTAAAATCGGAAGATGGTACGTGGTGTTAACACAGATAGCAGGATTCGGGGGAGCGTATGCTGTGGACATAAGATGAATTACCATTCTAGGTGGCCCTATTTATAATAATATTTTCCAGCATTTTGAATTGGGATTTTTATTTCAGTTCCAAACCCAAGTCCTCCGCACAGGCGATCCTTTTTTCACAACTAAATACTCAGCATTCTTCAAATACAGGTAGCAGAAAACCGCGGTATTAATATTCTGGTCTCATAACCTTATATTAATCCAGCCCAATTAGTCAGTATTGTCCCGTCACCCGATTTCCGGTCTATGCGAATTTTTTCACGGGGTAATTTAATCGTATTTCATCTATGTAATCCGACAAGAATTAAAACACCAGTCCGCATTTTGAAACTTTTTGTCAGATGATTTATTTAAAAACGTGTTCTAGAATCAATTTTTTTACGGTGATTATAAAAATGACTTCCTTTTTTTCTATCACGTCAGGTGTTTACACAAAATAAGAATAATGGTTTCAAAATTCTAACTACTGCAAGCACAGTTATGTCAACATTACTTCAGGAAAAGACATTTTTTTGTAAAAAAAATGAATGAAGGATGAATAACACTTCCAAGGTCACACAACAATAGCAGCAGTTATACCAACCTAAGACTCATTAGCTTGGGCCAACCTAAGGCCAATTAGCTTGTATTGAGAAATATCCCTCGCACAATAATTACCCACTGGCACATATAATGCACTTACCAATAAGTCTTAGAAGTTAAAAGTGGGTTCATTCTGAAAAAACTGTACATGATGGAAGAAAACTAAGAACAGTTCTGAAATCATCATATCAAAGTTAGCTGTCATCAGTTACTAGTTTTGGATAGTTAGTCATCGGATATCATGCAGACTTGTGAAAATATCCCCTCCACGGTGGTAGAGTCAAACACCTATTGCATTGTAACAGAAAACACTTTGAAAATATTTCCACACCAATTCTACCGACCTAGGTTTCGGCAAACATTGCCATTATCAAGGTGATGCATTGCCGGCAAACATTGCCATTTTCAACCACCTAGACAAATATAAGAGAGAGAGAATTCCGAATTGACTGTGTTAGATTCTTCTCTATCCCTCGCACAACACGGGATACACTACAACAAGCACAATGGCACCCATTAATTTAAATGCAACATAATTACATGAGAACCAAAATATTAATGTATACGCAATACCATGGTCACATGTCCGTACCGCAACGCAAAGAATGGCTGAAAAATTATTGTTATGGGCAAGTCTAATTTTAAGTCACGGGTGTGTGATGGTTCGCGCCAGGCATGTTCGTTCGTGTTATTGGGAAGCGGATGAACCGCACGCCCCGATTGGTGGGTCACTTACAGTGAGCGATGAATGAAATAATGGCAAGAGGCTAGACCCTATACTTAATAAAGATGCTGGCTTGTGGGACGATAAAGGACGGATAGAGGGACTCAAAAAGAGATAGATCCGAAAGCGTACCGCAAAAAGGTTAACCACATTCCACGAAACGATGACCACAGATTAAATGGAACTGACAAAACAATACGAATCAATTTAGTCCCCTCGGTTGTTAGCCGGACACAATATTACAACAATGATTATTAAATTAGGATAAATATTTACATTGTACCAACTCCTACGAACACGTAAGATTTTATCATAAACATAAAATTAGAGAGATATATTTCCGAACGGACAGGTGTGAAATAACTTACTATCGCCCCAGAATAAGTGATCAGAAATGTTGTATTTAGACTCGATAGACGGGTTGTTAAGCAAGTCGTCTAGTTTTTAATATCTCTGCTCAAAGCTTTCTTACTATGCACACTATCACTATAGGCCTGTCTTGAATAGCTGATTCATTCATCAAAACTCAAATACTGCCCAAGTATATTCAAGTTTAATCCATTAAAATACGTTTACAGAAGTAGCATATTTTCTAATACTTCCGTAGCAATTAATAGAATGAACGTTTGGTTAAGACTCATTCCATGCCAAAAATGACTGTGTTGGCAAACAGGGTTCTAAGAAATGATAAGTAGGCCCTATGTTAAATTTCCAGTTCGAGAGCTCCAACTGTAATTTGTCGGCAGAGAAGTACTTTTACAAGATTGTAATAAATCAAGAATCTTCGTCAATAAAAGAATTTAATTCGTAGAAATACTTTTTGCCTCAACTTTTTTTCCTTTGGTACCACACAAATCACTGTATACGCAATGCTTTTCCCTTTCCCACCTTTTTCCAGTTATATATGACATTCCCTCATTTGTGGCAGCCTGTATCTTCTTACATCCTCCCAATACGTCAACCAACCATCGAAAGATCAAGTGATATTGTCGTTGCTTAGATGAAATCGAACGACACGAAACAGAAAAACAAAGACGTTAAACTTTTCCGTATCCAATGCATCAGTTTCAAGCTACCCGGATTATGGCATAGATTCATCACGCATTGCAATCAGATATCTGAGCCATGAGATTGGACATTCACCCTTCTACGCACTGAACTTGGGGTTTAAATGTTTACTTTCATGTTGCGGAAGGTAAACTCCCGCGCCTTAAGCTGGAAATTCTAATTTTCACCCGGAACATTCCAGAAGAAAGGATAGTTTTAGAAAAGCGAAAAGAAGAAGCCCACTCCTCCGAGGAAGCTGTTGACAGCTGAAGGCACAATATCTATACTATGCCTTCTGCAAGCAAACCCGTGCAAACATTACGTATCGGCCTGGGACAGGAAGTTTCTCCTTGTTCACGAGCGCCAACTCAAATAATAACCTTTGGAAGAAATACTCGGCGGGAGGTCTTCTGTTGCGAGGAGGCATATGGGTTGGGCTTGGAGGGGTGGGCATGATCGTCTATAGGGGGAGTAACTGCTGAGCGAGCTGTGGAAGGGCGCGGCTGCGGTAAGCGATTTGCCTCCATCTCTTGTTTGCATTGAAACCATTGTTCTTCACAAGAGCGGAGGGAGCTTTCTAAAGATTGTCGGCTTTGCAATCGAGAAGGAAGACGTCGGGAGACCAACGCGGCGACTCGCGCTGGGAATGAATGGAGCACGGAGTTACGCGGATAAACGCAAGATCTTTTAACCGGCACGGTTGTCCATTCAAGAATATTCTGACGTACTCCTTCTGGTCTCTCCTCATTCACGAAGGCTAAGAGGTTTGGTGAACATTCACCCCCTGCCACGCAACCTTGAAGAGGCTGTTTGTACACTCCTTTAAAACTCCACTACTCGCTCAAAACGAGACATAGGGATGACAACAAAACGAAGTCCCAACTATGCATACATGCATAATCGGACGTTATGGATACGCACAGGTCAAACATTATTCATGATATGAATAATGTGAATACGCAACCATTTTGATTATTTGATAATCTGGATTTAACTGTTTGAACTATTTCTCAAATAAATTAAAATATTTAAAGTGGAACCAAAAATATTGTAAACAGCCTCAGGCGTTACTTTATGGAAAAATTTCATCGTAGAAACGAATGGTGAATTTGTAGCACTGCAATTTCCAAGGTGTGTTTTATTGCTCACGACCATGGTTTCGTTTCAAAATGACATCATTAGGTGTTAATAGTGCTTTGTATAATGACGTTGATTTGTAACATACTCAGAAAAGCTCTTATTGCTTTGCAAAATTATCATCAAGCAATCCGTCACCAGATATTGTTGCTTTGCAACGACACCATGGTCGTACACTATGAAATACATTGTAGAAATTGGAGAGCTATAAATTGAACCTTCATATCTACCCAAATAATTGACAGTGACGGAGACAAATTGAGAAAAATCTTGGAATATTATTATACACGAAGCATAAAGAGATCCGTAAGCATACTCAACCAGATATCCGAAATCTTATGGCTACTCTCGTGTTACTCTCCAAGAAAGTAAGTCTCCCATTCTTGCATTCAGCTGACGCTGTATTGGAAAAAGTTCGGGCCTCAACCAATTATTCAATAAATTGCTTGCCTCCCGACATATATAATAGCCTTTATTTATGGGTATAGCATAAAGCATTACTTTTACTGTTATCGTCTCTCTGGGTAAAGCGGCCGAGCAACGGGGTCGCCATTTGGGCTGGGATGGTAGTGCCGCGCGGGCCCATTCCAAAAAATGATGTCATGAATACGTAATGCCAGAGAGAGAGAGAGAGTCTCCCAGGACAGAGTGGGGAAGGAGATGAGTGCATATGTGGCCGAAAACGCTGAGAATTAGAAAGAAGTGGGGGGTTTTTGGGAGGTCGAGGAACCGGGAAGAAGACAATAGTTTGAGATCAGAAGGAGGATGATGTCAATATGCGATCACCCCCACTGGATTGCCACACAAAATCTGTTATTTTCGGGAGAAAAGAAGAAAAACTCACGACTGAGATCTACATTTACATCCATGATGTACCGCGCACACTACCAGCACGGTGTGTGGCACGGGGTGATTTGAGAATCATCCATGCAATACCCCCTCTAGTTTGAGGACGAACACCGCACACTCCCATGGCAGCTAGTCAATAACAGAAGAGCAGTCAGGAGAACAATACTCCGCTATAACGGAAACTAGGACACTGCTACATTGACGAACACCCCAACATACAGTACCTGAGTTTGGATACTCACACTGATTTGTGTTACTAATATAAACAAAAATCATGCTGAATACAAAAAATTGCCTGGCCATTGGGATGAGATTTTAGTGATAATCGTTTTTTTTTATACTCAAGTACAAACCCGTGTCTACCTAGAGAGGGTGCGAATGCTATTGAAAAGATCTGTCACAACAATTATGTTCCCTTATTGTCGGCCGAAAAAATTGAACTTATTATTATTAGAAAAAATTATCCTCCATTGAATGCGAACCAAAACCTTGAATTAATGTCTAAAATAATTTGTGAACATTGCACAAGTTGACATTGTTTTCAAACACAGCCAAGCGCAAATACAAAATTAATTTTCTGGAAGTAGGAAGATCCGGGTCAAGTAATACATTTTCGTAAGTAGACGGCATTACTCAAGAATGTACGCTTAGTTCTCGACATAGGCTTACACTCATTTATTTTCACCGATTTTCCTTCAAAGCTGGACGAATTATACTTTTTCGAGTAAATCAAATAATACGTAGCTTGGCCTCTCGCCAGGAGCCGACCTCATAACTTGTAGACTTGGCAAGGGCGCTAGGCAAGCACATTGTCTTGGAAGAGTCCAGAGGTAACAGGAGCAACAATGGGTATACAACTCACTCAAAGAGACCTTGAGCTCCCATTCACCACCAGTATTTTAATAAAGCACTCGCCAGCCAAGGCATGTTAATTACGGCAATTACATCAGAAAGCAAGGACCACGGTCGTACTCTTGCTAATTAATCAAAATATATTTTGCGCGTATACATAATTAGAATATGCTTACATCGTGACTTCCAAGATTCTTCTAACTGCTAGACGTACATATTTTTCCTTCCACTGTTGAATAAAATGACTAAGCCATAAATATCATTTCCTCAGTGACATGAGCTGCAGTGGCGTGCTTAGCTGTGATTTTTTCTCGTGCCCACAGCGAATCTATGGCAGTTGTTCCGTTGAAGCGGTAAAGAAATGCAAGCGGGAGGTGGCCGGGATTGCTGAGGCAGAGGTAAACTAAAAGAACAAACATTGAAGGACGTGGTTCATCTACCGACCAATAGACGGAAAATAACTTCAAGGCCGCCTCTGCTTTTGTTTCAAAAAGTTCGCATTTGAGATGTGGGCGCAGAAGCTAATAAAAGAAGTGCAGTGGGTGGATAGGAAGATTAACGATGGACTGATTGATATGGTAGGTGAGGATAGGAAACTTCCAGAGGAGATTAGGTAGGTGGTTCGAAGAGGTTATGGGGGGCGAAGGAATACATCTACATAATACCATACAAGCCACATCATGGATGCGTCGCAGGGGGGGATTTATCAGTAACATGCACTACGCTGAAACGCAATAAAGTTAATGAAGTTATGAATATAATGAATTAACTATTGATGCATAAAAAACATGCAAATACTTGTCAGGAGGAGACATTTTGCCACCATACATTGCACCAGAGGCACGCCAACAATTCTTGAGAAACTATTTGCATAAATGTACTTTGGAACTACATAAATGGACAGAGACACAAGAGTTATACCGGAAACATGCACGATGTTCTGCTAATAATAAACAGATAACTATAGAAGTATTTGGGAGTTAATCAACAAACTAGCTACCATACCTAACGACAAACCTAATTAAAAGTCTCATTGGCAGCTGTCTCTTATCTTTCGCGGGAAAAATGACATTTTAAACTAGACCTGCAGTCTAGTTCCGCAGTTTTATTTCCATGATCTGATCTATCGTAGCATGTCGAGTTTCGTCAAATGTTGTTGGCGTCGTCAGAAAATAAAATGATTTGGAAATTGCATTAAATATTAAGTTTAAATTTTAATCCACTATCTAAAAGCTAATTTCATCCCAACTGTTGCGAAAGAGCAGCAACACTAACGAGGTTATCATAAAGGCCTTTTTCGTATCTTGCCGATTTTCGCTGTACACGTTCTAACTCTGATTTTAAGCCTACCTCATAAGGATCCCAAATACTGGCAGTGTATTCCATGTTGAGTCTAACGAGGGGGAAGTACCTAATTTCCCTAACTATATAGCAATGACAGAGTAGGATTCTAGGTAAACGGGTAGGGGAAGAAAGAGAATAGGCGTCGAATTTCTGAATGCCAGAAAATAAAACACTTCGATAGTCTTTGCTAAAGCCCCGATTGGTTCCCATGCTTTTCATGATCTGGCACGGATATCTTCTCTGAGCTCAAACTCAGCCCGTTAACGAATTTTCTCGAAGATTAGATCAAGTGCAATGGATTTCCCAATCAAAAAACCTTTGAAGTTACGATGTCTCATCAAAAAAGTTTTTTGAGTCATTTTTGAGATAAATGCTACATAAATACCCGCATGCAGTTTCTGCTCAGTTAAGATTATATGACTTCACGTACTCAAAACCATCCAAATGTGATGTCTCATACAAATCGTAAGTGCTGTTTTTGAGATAAAGTTTGCATGTACCTATATACTTTTTATTCGTTTAAGATGATATAATATGGTTACTCCGACGCAACCTAATATTACAAAAGTATAATAATGCTTAATAGTGATATTGACCGCATAAATAAACAATTATTTCAGTTAGTAGCTCGAACGTAAGATAGAAAACGGGAGTGGTCTATTTGCACCAAATTAAAACCCTCCTGACTCGGAAAAATCCGTGTGGGCGGATTAAAAAATGATGCTGCGAAAAAGAGACGGGAACTATGCGAAGTCCTCCGCCGACCACAGTTCTCATTCAAAGTTTCTCGAGCGAGAATGCCGAGCCAACAGACTAGCGCCGGCTAATCGGGTCCATGTTTACGCCCTCCCAGGCTCCAAAGCTATTCCAGCCATCCAGCATCCCGCCACTGGAAGAAGGATATTCAGGGAGCGCTTTCATCACACTTGATTTCGGCCGAGATTAATGAATTCGGAGGGGAGGGACTTCTTCCACAGTTCGGCAACGAAGGAGGCAGAGGGAGTGGGAGGGCTCACTCAACTTCCGCCCGGGTTGTAGGCTCACAGTGTAGATGCCCTCACACCCTTCCCTCCCTCTCAATCTCCCCATTCCCTGCACACACACCGTCCAACATAACTAACGGCCGAGCGACGCGGGAGTTCCGCCACTCCAATAGATGTAAAAGTGGTCCCGGGAAATCTGGATGTTCAGTGGACACGGTAGCAATTCGGCACCTTTGAAGGTCTCATTCTTTTGGAAACACCCGTGGTCACCTAACCGACAATAAATCTAATGGAGGTGAGGATCATTCAAGGACCAACCGTCGTCCAAATGGGGAAGTAATGCGAGAATAATTTAGGGAATATCTTTTGCGAACAGTACGAATTTAAAAAATATGCGCAATTAATAAAGATAATTAGTCGGTTTTACAATGCCTATTTTTTAATATTTTCTATCAGAAAACTGTTGTGGATACGTTTAAGTTATTGGTGGCGGCCGTCACTTTGTGAAATTCCATTGTAGGAAAAATGATTCAATACTTAGCACAGTTCCACTGGAGACATTTGCTTTTTTGAGTCGACATGTTTCACTGCACTGCAGCATCATCAGGACTGATGATGCTGCAGTGCAGTGAAACATGTTGACCCAATAAATCAAATTTCTCCAGTAGAATTGTGCAAAGTATTTAATCTTTTTCCTGTTGTAGATACGCTTATCTGTTTGTTAATCTCACGTCTACAAGGTGATAACATCAAGGACTTGGACCAGCCCGAACTCTTCAGCTATTATCACCCGCAAGTTAAGGCTGTCTACGAAGTACTGTACGAGTCACTTCTACTTTGTGTGGCATGGGATGATTCCACACCAGTCCAGGGGGGGGGCTTCAGCCCCCCCTGAAATTTCAAATCATATTGTTAGTTTAGTTTTAGCATGTATTATATCGGATGAAAAATGCATGGGTTTGAGAGGGGAAAAAGGAGGGAACAAAGCAGTTTTCTATAAAAAAGTACCCATAAATAAACAGCAATAATGAATAAAATTGTACCAAGAGAGGACCCCAGGCTTCACATTAAGCCCCCCCCCCCCACCCGAATCAAAATCCTGGCAACGTCACTGCACCAGTCATGCAAAACTCGTCCCGGTTCAAGGTTGAACCCCGCTCCATCTCCTTACCGTTAATTACATAAAAAAGGGCCCAAGGGAGGTTTAAAATAATAGCAATAACCAAAACATTAAGGACAACCAACATCAAGTTTGTGAAGGAACTGATCTTAAATCGTCTTCCTTTTTTAAGATTATTTCAACTGATAACCAATGTCGGCGTATCTTTGGTACGTCTAAAATCTGCGATCGCGCCGCTGCTGACTACTGGCTTCACTTAAGTGTTTACCCTTCCTTTTGTGAGTGATTATCACGGTGGAACTAGACTAGATGAAGGTAAAGATAGGATAGGCGAGGGAAAAAATTACATTAATTGAAGAGATCGCACGTTAAGAGGCTGTAATTACTTTCGGGGGAATAGAGCCCGACAACGAAGGAATGAAACAATGAATCAATTTCTATTGGATTCAATTATGGCCTTCATGTTTCCATGGCAGGGATTTTATCACAAATAACACAAAAGCACCATCTTGAAATAATTATAATGTCCTAGATAATGGAAAGACAACTGGCGAAGGAAGTTTTCGTGGACGTCCAAGTCAGAATTTCAGTCAAATCTCACAATATGATTGGATTTTAAATAGGATAACACATGGATAGCTTTAAAACATAATATTTTCCTGAAAACAAAGCACTAGGTATTTCTCTATGCTAATACTTTCTCACTTATTTAATTAGCCACTACCAATTGAATTTCAAACTGCAGTTCAAAATTCCGTTTCTACTTACACAACATAGGGAGACGAAGTACCTCCATAAGTACCACTGACATTACTATTTCATAAGTATTAACTAATATTATTAAAGACGTCTGATTTAAGCTCCATAAATTTTAACCACCAGGATATTTTCATCAAGCGAGCCCCTTTCGTTAGATGAGGTCACATATCTGCAACAGAAAAGACAACGATTTTGTCTCGCGGATGGATTAAAGAAGAGAATAGGATGTATATGGAACCTGACAGTACTACAGCACACGGGAATATTAAAAACATTAAAATGCGCAATCGGCTATATTGAATGGATCAGTTGTGTAGTTTCATGCAGAGAAAACATAGATATTAGTAACATAAATATTGTGGGCCCGTTCATGTTTATATTTGAAAACGAAAAATTAATTTTAAAAAAATCACTGCATTCTTCATAAAATTAATGGACAAATTGCACACGATGGTCATGTTAGGTGGGTCATTTTCCGCATTTAAAAAACACGCTTCACTTTCGTGCATCAAGAAGCCATCTACATTATTCTTTGGTCTATGGTCTCGTGTATTGTTTCACTAATCAGAAGCGGAAGTCATGTCATGAATTACTACTTCGCTGTATTTTCTATTGCGAGGGTAACTTCGCCCTTTGATTAATGCCACTCACGTCCACAGTGTAAACATCCAATTACCTGCAATTAACGCTGCAACTTCCTCAATGCCCAAGCTTTTCAACAGCTTAACAACTTAAATGCCTCGTTTTGAGTGCAATTTCCTTCCCCCATGCGCTCCAGCGTGAGGCGTAAAAGCGCCTGAGATATGTGTGTGGACTAGCGCCTTGAAGATTTAAAAGGATTGCCTTGAACACAAAGTGGTCGCGAAGGCTCCTAATATTAAGTTCACTGACGATTTGCGAGTGCATCCTTCGTTACGCCCTCAGGAGTATCATACATCATAAGAGACTTTTGAAGAAGCTGAGGAGATGAAAATAAACAACCGATATCCACCCGTGAAAACTTTTGTAAAATATAATTAGACGACTAATGAACAGCAAGATTCCTGCATCTGAAGTGATGAAGATGCCTTGGTTACGAGTAGAGTTACCAGAGGTAGTTGGTTACTGTGAGGTGTTCACGGGATTCCCACCGGATCTGGTGTTTGGCTGCCGACGACGATTCGACGGATGACACTTCCATCGTCTTCAGAGAGTTGGTTACCAATGACTTCCTGTATGACTCTTGTATTTCTGCGCATTTTAGCACTTGTACATTGATACATTAGTACTCATAGTTTCTATAACATCAGTAGTATATAGTGTAGTGAATGTTGGTGAAATAACACCTCTTGATAGGTATTTGTAGGTTTTTGTTTATGCGTTAACATTCATAATTTCACTAACATTTGTCAGATATAAGTGTAGTGAATGTTGGAGAAAACTCACCCCCTGCCATACACCGTTGAAAGGTCTGAAGTCCTGTTTCCACATCGGACGATAACTGCAGAATTATAATAAAATGGACTGTTTGCATCGACCAATAAAATTCTAAGCGAGTCTTCGAAATCAAGCGATAGCATTAGATAGAGAAGTGAAAGGAAATAACTCTCGCCTAACCGTCGAATACGCGTTGAAATCTTAATATCCATAGAAAAAGCGAAGGTTTCGAAACATAATGATTAAATAAATTCATTGCTCTAATTGGAATTCTGTAGTAATATCAACACCTGAAATCTCGAATTCTAAAGAATCAGCTGACAATATGTTGTACTAATATTTTTAGGTGTAGAATCACAGGGAGTGCACCGCATACAAATTTGGAAAAAGGAAAAACATACGGAAACACTAAGATTTCCAGGAATTGGGAAATAACTATCCTAGACACCGAAGGATTCAACGCAACCTTTCCGAATACGTTTAACAAAGCTAGACGTAGCTTTGAGGAAAAGAAAGAGATACATATTGCGTCACCGCTATGTCTCCGCTGTCCATTCCATACGACTCCAAACCGGTCAACACGCATGAATAAAATATTTTGGATAGAAAAGAAAGCCATAAATTAATTATTCATGAATTCCTTCACTTCACAAAACTACTGAATCCACAGCACAAAAGGGAAGTGTTGAGTAACTAGCATCAACAATGCGCGCATTGGCAGTGTGAGTCACCGAGTTTCTCCATCAAAGGGAAGGAAACTCTAAAGGTATCGCCTGCAAGCACTTGATTCTGCTTCGTATGTCACGATTGGATACTCACCGACACTGAGCACAGGACTCCTCTATTGTTTGAGAACAAAACTATTGCAAAAGGGGAGTTTCGTAAATAGTTAGTAACTGGATAAGCGGATTGCTGCCGGTGCAAAACATTGATTAAAAAAAGAATAGATGGAACCATACGGCACAATTGGCAAATGGGAATATTAAAACTATTAAAATGTGCAATCGACCATACTGAATATATCAGTTTTATGATCAATGCATCGAAAACATATTGGGATTAGTGGGGGAATTTTCGGGATATCGGGAGCTTCCCATTTAAGTGGCTGAAGTTACCACAGATTGGAACACTTCAGCGCGCTTAAGCGCACACGAACGAAAATGAATGCAACGATATCCTCAGGCGAAACGTTAGGTAACCTGTCAACAGGTTGCCTTATTTAAGTTTATAAAAGTCACGGAGGAATTTTTATGCACATTAATCGAATATGCAACGAGAAAACTTAATATTTTTTACCCAAGAACAATTAAAAACTATGCATCATCTATGTTCAACGCTTTACAAACAGAAAAGCAACATAACAACAATCGCTGATGCGACTATCAAAGTTGTATTATGGTTAGCGTGCATCAACTCTGCTCTTAATCTGTAGGTATTAAAGTGTGCTGTTTTTAGTGTGCAGGGTGTGATATGAATGGAAAGCATTTAAAAGCTGTCGTGTAGTGAACTGAGCACTGAGAATGGAAAGTTCCCACCGTAACGACTCATCTTGAAAAATGCCAAATTGGAATAATTTCCAAAATAGTACTGCGTTGGTAATCATCAATCACATTTGCCCCGCATGTTCATCATTCGTTAGCCCAGAGAAGGTCTCCGACAAAGGAGAAGAAACGTTGGTATTTTAAAATCAAACGCGGAGAATCCCAGAAGAAGAAACTATTCCTACTCAAGTACTGTTTCATTGGAAAAAAAATTAAGGACAAAATGCGCGCGATAAGCATGTTAGATGAATCATTTTTTTTGCAAAAAACAAACAAGCCTCATTTCCGTGCTTCAAGACACCATCTACACTATTCATTAATCCGTGGTGCAACACGCGTGCGATGTCCGCCAATTCAAGTCCAGCAGCAATTATATCGCGAGACGATTGCAGGCGAAAGACCGATGTCCCAGTTTCGTACGTGGGATCTCGTGAACGACGGATAGCGGACTTCAAAGCGGCCTTGACGGAGAGGGTGTTTGGCGTGGCGAGAAGGGAGATTCGCAGAGCACGGTCGCCTTTCGGACGTGAACTGAACCCGTTCTCATTCAAGGGCGACGGCGTGCGGCAGTCGGAGGGGACCGAGACACACTCCCTGCGGGAACACATACAAGTGCACCACCCCCTTCCGTGATATTCCTCAAGTGGCATGGTTAACACGAAATGTATCCAATTCAGTGGTGAGTTTAAAGCTTAAGACAGAATAACGCGGTCATTTTTCGCTTACAAGTCTATTTGGGCAACAGCTTTCAATGAGCTCCTCACTTATTCAATAGCTTCCCACGGTCATTGTCCCTCTAGCTAAGAGCATCATTTCCGTAATTTTTACAATCCTCATTCGATCAAAACTCACATATGGCGTCACTTTCCCTATTTGCTGCCGAGCGATTTGATTGTCTAATTCATGTGAGTCGCAAATAAATAAAAAGTAAAATAGAAATTATACGATTCACAAAATTATTTGGGGATAAAGTTATTTCCGGATAGCGAAAATTGCGGATATAATTGCGCCTAACACGTCCCAGTCTGGATTGCAGCACTTGGAGCAAAGAAGGATTAGGAGTCAACACAGAGGACAAAAAATCTCTCAAGGCTACGGGCGAGGAAAAATCAAACCAGTCTTCAAACGGAGTGATTAGCCTTTCCCTCCTGCTCTAATAAAAAGGTGATTTTAATTTGAAGCAAATACGAGATTTTGAAATCTGAACTTTCATCAGCATTACGTAGTCAAAAGATTACAGAATGCGCCAAAAATTAATAGCTCGAAAAAATTACCCATATTGACTAGCACTAGACTAACTGGAATTGGAGTCTAAGGGAATTCATGCCGATTTACTTCCTTCCTCTAACATCATATTAATTGTTTCTGGTATTGAGAAATGGGACAAATGGCGTCCAAATATTGATATTGGCTACCTCCCATATCAGTAATCTTTGGGTTTCATTTTTTTTTGTTTTTTATTTTAAATATCCCAATGAAGGGTGTATGTTATAGGGCAAGTCACTGGCTATCGCGGGAATTCTGATCAGTCAAAATAGTCCTAATGTGACCAAGGAGTTTTAAACACGTTGGCAAAACGAATTGTACCTACTGTAGAATAAATTCACGCATTTTGAAAAGTGTTTAAAGATAAGAATGTAGCAACAAGAAATGAGATTCATTTAAACTGTGAAACTACTTCATAGCTGATGAAATTCACGAAAAGTAGAAATATACTTGATTTAGTAGCAGTCACTTTCATGTCGTGAATTCAAGTCCTGTTACATGCAAACTGTGGCAGAAAAAAAAATTGGAATAACTCCATTCCAGGCGGCCGGTCACTCGGCTACCCGATCTCTAAAACTCGGCCACTGTCCGAGGGAATTAAGCGACTGTAAGTCTTCTCCATATCCAGTATTTTGCAGATATCTGATCGATCCCCGTCAACAACGCTAGCATCTGCATACTTTGATCCGAAATGAATTGTTCGAATGTCATGTCTTTTGTGTTCTGATTACGGCAGATATCAGATCAAGTACCCTCACGTATTCTTAATAACCCTCGCGAGCTTATAAAGGCATCTCAAGAAGATTGAGACGGAAGCCGAGAATCCAGGGTGGATAGATAAATGAGGGCAGTGGAAAAATTAAGCATAACCGACAGCAATACTTTGTAAAAATGTAGTCTTCTTGTGTGCCTCTAAGACATAATTCTAAAGAGTTCTCTAAGGAACTACATGAGACGAAAGCAGATGAATAGAAAACTCGCCGAAGCGATAGCAACAGAGAAGTCCTACATTGCCGAAACCAAATGAACGTAAACAAAATCGATAATTCCGTAGTGACAATTGTTGAGGATTTCATCCATAAAAAACCCAGACGTCAACATGCCGACTTAATTTTTTAATCTTCATTAATGCTTTCAAGGATAGTGACAAGGTTTACCAAAACACCATGATAAAAATTCAGAATATAAACCATTGTTACATTATTTGACATTAGCATCAATCCCTTTTGTACTATATTATATACTGACAGGGACTGATGTAGATGGCAAATACTGTAACAATGGTTGTCTGACATTCCGAATCATAAGTATTTTGTTATGGTAAAAATTCTGTCACTATCCTTTATAGCCCTGGCGGTGCTTTAAAATATAATGGAAACTTTGGCAATTTGGTTATTAGTTGAACTTTTTGGACCAAATCTTCAACAATTGCAACTACGGAATAAAATATTGTGGTTGACAACAAAAGCGAATAAACGACAATAGCAAAGGCACCCAGCGAAACATAGTGCAGTAGCTCTGTAAAGAAATTATAGATGCAGCTTCTTTATTCTTGCCATTTCCCTTATCAAACGCAACGACCTTGCTTCGGGTACATTCGTCCTCAACTACGTTTCAATCGTCATTTTTGTTTATCCACAACGAATTCTGTTTCCTATCTCCGAATTACTTCAATAAATCTTAGTTCTCTGATCAAGTTCTTAACATCCGCTCACATCAATAGCTCCGGGGGAGTATCATACGGGAGTCGTACCTTTACAATAAATGTCCTCGCATAGCAAAGGAGGATCAGGCAGGTGTTTCAGCATCAATAGAGACTTCAGCGAAGGAAACCGCTCGAGTGATGCGGAAGAGATTAATTGCCCTGATACGTCAAAAACTGTATTCGAGCAAGTCATCTCGACTCCTATTTTTATCCAGGTAATTTGGGCGCAAGAGGACTGAATACCCTCCCAGTGGTCATTAGTGGAGGGGAACGAAGTTGAAGTTCACTTCTCATGGATAGAGAGAGAACTAGCGTAGGTTGAGAAGTGAGAAAAAATATGGTAAACACACTTGGGTTACTCATTTGTATAAATCACATGGTAGATAACGGGTGAGTATTATTATCGTAACACTATACACTCCCGAAATAATCTCGCAAAAAGCAATCCAAAACATATTTCATCGAACTTATTTTTCCTTTTTGTTATCGCTAGTAAATGGCTTATTTACGGCGTTATAATTTATTTCCAACAATCCATTCGCACCCCCTCTATTCTTCACTTTCTCACGGGAGTCGAGGAGCTCAAATTTTCACAAGAATGGCCGCGAAGGGGTGTATATTACCGACTTGTAAACGCCGGCCTTTTCTCTGGCCCGGCTCTAAGACCCCTTGTCGAGCTTTTCTTGTTACGGTGACGTCGGGTATAGGAATGAGCTATCACACGTTATCTACTCCAGTGCTACTCAAACGTTTCATTTGTTTGAGTTTTTCCAGTTGGGTGCCGTTACTAAAATATAAAATTCCCATCCTGACGACTTAACGTTAACGTACGATTTTATGACACTTACATTATGTCTCCCTTCACCACAAGGATTGCGCTCTTTTTTTTTTAAAAAAAAAAAGCTCCCAGGATAATGCGTACGTTTGTCTCCAACTCGAACTAAACCTCCTCAGAGAAGCGCAAAGCGACGATCTTACGGGTAAAAATTCACTAGCCTCAAAATAACAGTGAACTTACAATTTCCAAGATCAATGACTGCACGAGCTTCAGCAATCACCATAACTCGCAGTGAAATCGGAACACGAAGAAAGTCTTATGACGGAGATAGAAGATATGTTTACAACTCATATGCAATATAAACACTTTTTAAAGTACCCACAACAAGAGTATATTTAAAAATGCCGAACGCAAAAATTCGACATCAAAACTTAAATTTCAAACCATATTAACTTTATGAGGTTTATTTTAAATATTGTGCCTTGATAGTAACCGCGAGATCAAAGGTTCTAAATGAATTAACAAAGACGCTTTCAAAGAGTATTAATTATCAACTTGCAGTCCTTTTCATTTTTCTTCCACTACGGTACTGACGGATATGAATATTAATTATCCTGATGCTGAGACTTGATGATACAAATAAATATATCAATTTTCTACCTTAACATGAACATAATCAATAGAACACGTTCTATATCTAGTGTTTCCCCGGCAGATAACAAATGTAAGGTGTTCTCGGGATTCAAACCGGGTAAGGTAATTGGCTGCTGCCAACTTTTCGACAGAATACTCTACCGTCAGCATCACTGCCCTGACGATGACGGAAGAGAATTCTGTCAAAACGTTGGCGGCAGCTAGTTAACTCACCAGGTGTGAATCCCGAGAACACCTAACAATGGAACACGTATTCGTGAGTAACTGCTAAGAATCGTAGATATTAGTAGTATTGCTCTCGCATAGACCAGTAAATGTTGGAAATATTTTGGCTGACAGTCCTGCATTCCCTCCCAGCTTACTCAATTTACCAGCGTCGCGGAATCAATTAGGAACACAAATAGATTAATCTCCGTTATATCGTGGTGTAAAGTCGATACTAACAATGCCTTGCCCAGAATAGGCGATTCTAACATCGCCGGAAAAGAACGTTTCTTTTATTGGCTATCGGATCACTAACTAGTTTTAAGTCTTTAGAAAGCACGCAAGAACCCCATAAATACGTACAGAATATTATCTGCAATGTTCTACACTACCTTCCTCTCCCGTATCTCGGAGCTGAGTCCACCTTGCATGGCACTGTTATGAATATGCCGTTATCTTAGTGTAAACAAGGCGGCAGCAGTATACCGCCGTGCAGATAGCACACTTTTTCGCTCAACTCACTCACCAAGCCCGGGTTAAACTTCCAGGAAGTGGCGCAGATTTCACCGAGGATTCCTAATACCTGCTTGGGTGCCAATGTGGAGAGCAATTTAAGTGCAGTACTCCGTCCGTTGGGTGGGACGCTAAACTGCGATCCCTTGGTGACTTTATTTAGGAGTATGTATTTTCTGCCGACGCCGGGTTCCTCTCCACCCATCCCCCAATGATTTCCTTCGCCTACCCATCCACCTATCCGCACGAATGACTTCAGATTTCGGTCGAGTTCTCAAATTCAATACTTTTTTATTCTTTAAATATTATCCGAAAAAAGTTTCAAAGACTAATTTCCAAATGCACCAAAGAGCAAACACACAAACATGTCTTGGGAGGCGAAAAATCCACTCAGGCGGGATTTTATCTCGCGACCCTGGGGATGGTAGGCAAAGTATTAACCCCGTTACTACCGGGTCCAATAGCGAACACAAATTTTACCTCAGAAGCGTCAAAGCGGACAATACAAAGCGGTCTGTATACAAAGCAATGCATCCGAAAATTAGGGATAAAAACATTTGATGCACAAATTTATAACAAACGAAATTTCAAAAAAAAAACTACACATCTACGGTTTCAATCTAAGCGTACGTAGTATGACTAGGCAACTGAAGAGCAGCATCAACTTGAATCTAAGTGGAGAGAATGAATTAAAACGACTAGATGGAAAGCTTCCCAGCTCGTTGATGTATCAGAGGATACACTCCTTCCGGAAACTTAGCGAGAGATTTCCGTAGACACAAAAAAGACACACCGCTTCACATTACAGCCGCGTAACGCCGAGCGAGAGCAATTATTAATACTTCCGCGGGTCACACACAAGCGCTCAGGGAACGCGAAAGGTGAGAAGATAAGAAGTCCTCTAACCTTTTGCAGCCAACACCGCCAAGAGAGCAAGCAGAAAGAAGCTCAGCGACACCTTTGCCATGGCCGGCGAAAACTCTTCTTTCCTCGGGGGTAGACAGACTCTTGAGACGAGATTAAGTTCTCCGTAAAATCCCACCAAAGGTGCGTGAACTCAACGTCGCCAATGCTGACGACAAAACACACGACAATTTGAACACTCTGGGCGAAGGAGAACACAGAAAAACAGAACGTTGATGCAGATGAATCCAAATTTGGTACCACGAAACTTTTTTTAAATTTCAAATTCAAGAAGGTGGACCAAATCAGGCCGATCGGGATCTTATATGGGAAAAAACTCGCAGTAACACCACAAAATCTTCAGAGAAGAGGAACGATAGAAAAATGGTGAGGAATCATATATTAATATAAATAATCCTCAAAGCTTCGACAGATTTATAGGCGACAGTTGATCACTCGAAGGGTTCGACAGAAGACGCTTCGGGTCGGAACGAACGTAAATAAATCGAAAGAAAATATTGCTGACGCGATTTGCGCGTTGAGCCGGTTTGCTGTTACACCTTTTTGACTACTCTTCCACCGACGCAAGGAGCAACTTCAAACGCCGGAAAGCGACTGTAAAGACGAGCAGCTGAGGCGAGACCTCCAACCCTTACCTCCCGCGCGCCAGCCTCCCCTATTCCCCCTCCTAACGGCGCATGCGCAGAGCGGGGATTTCAAGGTGTTAAGGGGAAGGAGAAGAGCGCTGGGTTCAAGTTTTTTTGGAATGACCGCGACGATGCGGCGAGCATGGTAGTGAAGATAGATTATATACATATATTACACACATATTACAAACACATATTGCATAGATACATTACATACATACATTACACGCATACTTTTCATACATACATTACACACATACATTACTTACATTACACACATGTATATTACAAACATACATTACAAACATACGTTACTTACATTCTTTCCATACATGCATTACAATTATGTATTACATATATACATTACATTTAGATAACATACATATTACATACGCTATATGGGGGCGTCCATTAATTACGTGAGGCGTTTAGGAGGGGGAGGGGGTCAAGCCGAATCTCACCCAATCTCACGTCTTGGCAAATATCACGTAATTTTTTTCCGCAAGAAACCGTGTAAAATTGCGAGAAAACTGGGT
Source organism: Pyrrhosoma nymphula (assembly GCA_963573305.1). Lineage (NCBI taxonomy): Eukaryota > Metazoa > Arthropoda > Insecta > Odonata > Coenagrionidae > Pyrrhosoma > Pyrrhosoma nymphula. The sequence continues at coordinate 54,381,435 of OY754337.1, forward strand.
TAAATTAAGTAAAACATATGGAAACAAATCACATGGACATGTTGGTTCCAGTAGTCACTCTTGAGATCACACATGAGTCCCCGTGGTCTGAATTAGAATGAGTATTCTTTTACGAATATTAGTAGTTCCTATATAAGTATTTTATTGTACGATTTTCTCACTGTGATTCTAGAATACGTTCTTAGTAGTCTTAAATACTAGTCTTAACTAGTCTTAAATAAAAATAATTTTGCAAATTATGTTTTTTTTTAATAAAACCAACGCAATCAAGCACAGATTAACGTATTTACGCTAAAAATACGCATTTTTAAAACTGTCACGTGATATTAGGGGGGAGACGGGGTCGTGCCAAATCTCACGACAAGTTGGCCAGTTTATAACGAAAGTTACTTGCAGCAAGCGTTTTTTGACGTAAACTCCACGTGTAGGCTCTGCAAGTCCACTTACAGAACTTTTAAAACTTTCGTCATGTGTCTTGCAGAAGCGTGTTGTTGCCTATGCAAACAGCAACAATCCGTCTCTGCAGTAACTTGTGAACAAATTTTCGTCAGAGTGAAATTCCCTGCAAACTCTTGCTGAAGAAGTTTGAGGAATTAACTTGCCAGAGTAAATCCATTCTTATAACGATCGGATTTCGCGAATTTAGTTTTGAATCTCTTTCCTCGAAAGAGTAAAGCATTATCATAAGAAGACAATAGAGCCATCACATTAATTTTGCGCGTGGTAACTCACTTATGATTCATCGATACAAAGCTGAAGGAGAAAGCGAAGGATAATGCAGACAAAGACGACTTCTAATTTTGAAATGGAAGGGCAAACCGTGATGCGATAGTGGTAACGGGGACCCCGGTAGAAAGGAATTTAAACTTTAATCAGAATGTGTTCGACTGTTTAGTTGATTTTCTGAAGGATTTGGAGAGATTAAATATTAGAGGTAGGAAGGGACATCGAATTTTTATCCGATTTAAAAATAGTTGGGCCGTTGGGTAACTTTAAGAGTATAGTGCAATGCATGTTAGTGACTACTCACCCCCTGCCATACACCCTTGAGGTGGCTCGCAGGGTATTTTGTTGATGTAGATGAACCACTCGTAAAAATCTCACGCAGCCTTCCCCATCGAGTTTTTCTCGTGGGAATATTGTGGATGGAGTTGAATATCGCGACTAGAGACGCAATTAACAACATATCAGACACTTATATCAGTTATCCATCCGAGTGGGTCAAGCTCGCCAAAATGTTCAATAGTTACGTGATCGGGATTATCTCGAACGGTTCAAACATAACCCCCCTGGACCCGCTTCGCCCGGGTAAATGTATCAATGGGATATTTAAAATAATTCTCTTCCCGCATATGTTACCTCGCATTGCTGTTGTATCTATGTACCACACATGAATCAAATTCACAATGGACCCCGTACCTAGCTAGCACTTGATGTAATCCGAACCACGTCACAGCGTTCGACCCAATAGATGTACAACAACCTACCTTGTATTTGTCGTATCATGAAATGTGTCTTCTCCCAAAAAAATTTCTCAAAATCCTATACGACCTGTGCGCGGTTGTTGGAGAAACTATCTTCATAAAAATTCTGGATTACACGAATTTGTGGCCATTGAAAGAATTTCAGGCTTGAACTAATAAAGTCTATAATCGTATCGGAGCGTGACTGATTTTGGGCGGAGATGCCCGGGGAAAGGCAACGGTTGGGGGCTGGGAACTCGTCCGAAATAAGAGAAAGGCCAACGAAGAAATAAAAAAAAACAATTGAGTTGATTTTTCCTGTCCCTCATCATATGCACAGCTGGAATGAGCTGCAGTTTATGTGGGAGCCGATAAAAAATTATTATTAGAACTTTTAAGTACTTCAAGAAGCTCCAGCATGAAGAGCTGATTACAAAAACGACGGAAATTATAGCCTCCACTCTTAACGAGAGAGAGGATGAAAAAATTGGTAGTAAATTCACTTTTGGAGCCAAGTGCTTATTTGTTTGGAACATAGGCTTTGAGGAAACATATGATTATTTTTGGATACTTTTGGAACATGATATCAGACAGTGATGGTTACATTTTAGCTACTTGAAACGATGATAGATGAAATCAGATCAGTAGTAGTTGGACGAAATTTGGGCACCATATTTGAAAGAGACCATCAAAAATAGAAGAGGAGAATTAGTCACGTCATTACCCACAATGTTTTAGCAACCAAATGATTCGAACAACCACATTGTATCAATTTTGCAGTTAAATTAAAGTACAAAGCTGTAAAATGGTCGATTACTTCATGACATTAACAAGTATGACGAAGTGAAGTCACATTCAATCGATTAGTCGCTGATCGTTTAATTTGAATCGTAATGTATTTATTATTTACTAATAATGGATATTACGATGTTTCAAATAGTTATACATTGGTTAACTTGTGGAGGTTTGATCATGTCTTCTTTAAAAAACTCAACTTCCTTTTTCCGCCAAATTAATCAAATTATTATTAAAGTGGTCAATAAGTATTCAACTAAGATCAAATAGTTATGCCTAAATCAAAGTAGCACATTCAAGGGTAAAATGTGTGCAGATGCTTATGAAAATGCTTTTATGCAGATAGCGGTATTTTAATATGGTAAACCTGAAATTTAAATGCATTGAAATGATGTACCCAAAAATAATATCTTCAAATTTGGTCCAGTGTCAGCAAGAAGTCTTCAAAAAGTCAAAACATCTTCGGACTGAGAAATTTTTTACTGCCTCAACCACATCAGTACCTTTGCTTAATAACTTAATCAGTAGGTAGTAAAATTATACAGATCTGAATTTTAATAAAACGTAAAAGAGTTTTTACATGACTCATGAGGAAATTCCAATAGCGTCGTAAGAAACTCACAGAATACTCCCGTGCACATGTTAAAAAATAATCAACATGTGATTTTCCAGCAAGCTCCTTCGGTGTTTGCAAGATCATGCCATCTAAAAACTGCTATGGATTAATGTATTATCACAGCTGGCGGAATGGCAGTATGTAATGACGGTATAGGGTTATCCCGAGACTCGTTTGGGTGACCAAGATGCATCACGATTCCGTCAAACAATGTGGTAAAACATTTTGCGTGAATTCAGCTTTTGCATGTCACGCTAAAGTGTTACGCATCACAGAAAAAATGACGAGCATTCGACTCCTCCTTCGAGCAAAGACCGGAGGTGACTCCGCGTAAAACCACAGCGTATGACAACAAACCCCGAAGTGAATTCCAGCGAGTATAAATAATCTTCCTGTATTACGCGAATTCATATTTCTGGCCGGGGAAATTACATGACCTATATATGGCGTGATGCAGGAACTGGGATGAGACTAGGATATTCATTGAGTCATTTACTCTTTAACACAATGATGAATGAAATGATCAAGAAAGTAATGACGAAAATAGAGTTCCAGATGGAACAAAAAGAAGCAACAATTCTGTGCCAAGCTGATGCTACTATATTCATAAGTAATACGGGAGATGACCTGCAAAGTATCAGTTAAGCCTCACCGAAACAGGCAAAGGTGGTACCTAATCTCGTCAGAAGAAAAACTATAACTTTTTTATTTCAGTTAATATATTTTTTCGGTCTGGTTGACGGCGGGGAAAAGACCTCGCCTGTTAACCAGAAGGTGATTACCGTCTAGGTGAATATTTCACCACTCTGGACATGGGTGTTTGTGGGCGTATCCCGCGGCATACGATCGAACCATGATGTAAAAAGTCTCAAGTCCTGTTTTCAGTGGAATTTAAAAATAAATTAATAAATTTTTTTAAATCTGCTATAAGTAAAATAGAGGTTTAAGGTAGGATGACAGGACCAAAAATGAAGATTAAATGCCTTGGTAAAAATAATGCTGTCAAGACACAGTTACCAAGAAAAGGAGGTATATGAACAAATTGTGGAAATAAACATTGGCAGGAAGTCTAAACGACTTTATTTGAAGAAAGTGTACATGAATATATAGAATGGTGCGTTATGACTTACGCAGCAGAAACGAGATCAGACACATAAAGAACCAGTAGCCTTCTAAACACGGCAGAAATGAAAATTCTGCGACGAATAGCTAGTTAGGCAATGAGAGATAGATTGAAAAATGTAGGAAGAACTAAATGAAAGAAGAAAGAAGTGTATTGGGATATATTCACACGCTGATAAACAATAGAGACAGGGAAATAAACAGCCATATTAACTGTATGAACAATTAGAGATAAGAAAAAACGGCAAGAGCTGGAAATTGTTAACCTGCTGGGAAGGACTGATTCAGATTAGAGCTGGAAATTGTTGTATTGCTGAGACAACGATTTCCAGTTCTAAGCCTTTTATGTTCATTTAACTATTACCATTACGGTAATCTTCCGGTTAAGATAGATGTAAGAGAAAGATGGTAAAAATGCTCTAGATTTTTACAGGGTGAGGCCCCGATCTCCTTAGAAAATTTCTTTCTTCATTTCAGCATACGTCCCACCTCTCTTCATTCCGTCCATAAAGCCTATTTCTTTCTTCCCCTTCCCCGTTTACCCAGCCTTTTCCTTTCTATCACGGCCTTTAGTATCGATTCGCCACTGATAACCTGTTCCAACCATCTACTCTGCCGTCTCCGAATTTCCTCAATGCATACCCACGTCTCCAAAATATTAACCCTATTCTCGTACTTTTTCTGAGTATACGTTCCGGCACTGTACAACGCTATACTTCACATCAAAATCTTGGCCAAACTTTTCTTCACAATCTTACGCAAGGCCTCCGTCATTAGCTCCTTCCTACTGCTGAACGCTTTCTTCGCAAGCGAAATTTTTCTTTTAATATTTTTTAAACACTGCTTATTTTCCTCCAACATACTACTGTAGAGTAAACTTAAACTTATGCTTTCTTTATGGTACTACCAGAGTAAATTAATTGTATTACTTCCTCCTGTTTGTTCGCTTCTACTTTTTTGACCAGCCTCGCTTTATTTTTCCTAGAAAATCTCTTTACTATTGTTTTATTAGCATTTATCATCAAATTCTTCGGCACATCCTACATTGATTTTTCTAATGCGCCAAATAAATTGGATGTTTCAGGCGTAACTTAATGAAATCGATTCATGTTAGAATAAAAACTGTAACTTTTCTATTCCGCATTATTTTATTTAGGAACCTTGAAACCGTGTTTCGACATTCAATGTCGTGGGCTTTCGATTCAAGGTGTTGACGTTAGTGCACATCGGAACAGGTCAGCGCACTTTAGCGCACACGAACGACGTTGAATTGAACGATGTGCGCTGGCGAAATGTTTAGTAACCTTCCCGCAGGTAGTATTCTGCGGGTGCACACTGCACAGCAGTCACGACCGAATTTTTTGTGTAAATTTGTTGAATTCGCTAAAAATAAGTAATTAAAAACGTTAGCTTTTTATCACTGAGTAATTTAAAATCTCACAATATGCATATTAGCCGCTTTTACTTAAAATCAACAAACTTGACAACAATCAGGGATGCCGTTATCGACGTTCTTTAATTGTTTAGCGCACATCAACTTTGCTCCTGATCTGTTTTGAAGTGCGCTACGTAGTGCGCAGGGTCTGTAATGAATGGAAGGTGCGCTGGTGTGTTACGAAGTGAATAGCGCACTAGAGTGAACTGAAGGAACCCTTTATTTTCAGGAACAAGGAAACCCGGGTCGTATCTTGATAAAATAACGTGGAGTTACATAGTTATAGTTTCTCATTCTAACGCCAAATTAAGTGCTCGCACACGGGTACTCCATGGCATTGTATACACGGTATCTATGAAGACAACTCGCTCCTTAAGTCTCCACGAAATTCACAGTGAGAGAGGACGCCTGGGTAGCTTTACTGGTTAGAGCACTCGGCGCGAAATCGAGGGATCTGGGTTCGAATCCCAGTCCAGGCGTATGGTTTTTTCACTGTTAACTTTACACAATTGTGTGGCCAAATTAAGCCTTGGATGATCTACTATCCAACGCGACATTGTATCAAAAAAATAAACAAATAAATTAAATAAATAATATAATCTAAAAAATTTAAAAATAAAAAAAAAATGAAAAAAAAAATGAAAAAAATATATAAAACAATGCGCCTATCCAAAAGAAAGGGAGTAAAAAAATTTTGAGGAAGGATGAGATTAGCTCGGTAGCTCCTCAGCGCAATGTTTTAGTATGAATGCACGGACGCACCTATCTTTCCCGCGAGTGACAAGCCTTCGCGGTCACGCACTTGGCGACCGCGTTTGCGGTACGAGCAGTTCCGCTATCGTCGCCCGTTGGTGATTCAAATCACCCCTTCCCTTTCTCCCGGCCTGCCCGCACGCGGAAGGACTACTCATCGCGAATCGGGTGCGGCCCGCTGGGGTGCGGACAGAGGAAAACAAACACGTTCCGAGGTGCGAAAATATTCTGTTTCACGGCCGACATCCCACGTGACAATTTTGAAAAATGATTCACTAGGGACACAAATGTCACTTTAAGTGACACATTTAAAAAAAAAGGTTAACTTAGATGACACTTTTAAAATGTCACATGGGAATTTTCATTGCCAAATGGGAAGATGGCTATTTCACTGCCGAGGTTCTAAGGTAAAATAAAGAAAATTCCTTTTTCATTCGGTCTTCGTACCACTTAAAGAAAAAAGTTCCCTATCCTTGGCAACATAACCATGAATTTCAGCACTATTAATTCAGCAAATAGAACTTGAAATGACAAAAGGCTCCACTCAAAAATAGGTGAAAACAGGGAAAACTAATTAATCAGTGGCATTCAGAGGTAGATTTGAAAAAAAAAATTAACAAGAGTAGCTAATTTTTTTAAATGGTTTTTTTAAATGGTGTGATTTTTCCACGAATCAAGCTTAGTTTTTGGCATGTTCAAGTATTGGGTAAGGCGATTTTGACCGCTTTTTAACCCCTCCCCTCCCCCATGTAAGATAACGTAAGATTTCATGAACCCATCCCCTCCCCATCTTACGTAAGATGTCATATATTTTTAGAACCATGCACGTAGATAACAATATCTATACTTATGGCCGATTCCCTATCCAAGTGTGCACAAATTCAACTCACCCCCTCCGGTGCTTTTATTTTTTAAACAATAATAGATAAATTTAGAAATATAATTTTTTAGCCGGATATCGATATCGTCTTCGAGATTTCACGATTCATAACATGCATCGCAATCGCAAAGAGATGATCACACGTATTTCTGTAATTTAGAGTCAAATCAAGCGTGCCGCCCACGTAGCAGAGAATGTCTCTGAGACGTCTCTCACAAGTCTCAAATGTCTCAGATATCGCATTCGTCTCAGAGACGTCTCTGAGACGTCCCCAAGAGATCACTATGAGACGATAAAATTTTTATTTACCATCATATTCCTGTAAATACCCGTATTCTTCAATCCTGTACATATGTAAATACTTTTTAAATGAAAAAGAGAACGATTTATTAGAAACGAAAAATTGACTTTGAGTGATGTCTCAGAGACGTCTCTGAGAGGTCTCATGCAAAATATCACGATAAAATTTTTATTTACCCTCAGATTCCTGTAACCACCCTTATTCATCAATCCTGTACATTTATAAATACTTTTAACATGAAAAAGAGGACGATTTATTAAAAACGAAAAATTGACTCAGAGTGATGTCTCAGAGACGTCTCTGGGAGGTCTCAAGCAGAATATCACGCAAAATACAATTTAAAAAATAAAAAATATGCCCTGAATACCAAGATTAATCTTCGCATCTAATTTTGACGATTGTCAAGTCAAAATCTATTACGGTTGCACTTCAGAATACCCGGATTCACATGGTATGTACATAGAAGGCATTATTTTATATCCATAGCGCGGAGGTTTACCGCGGAGCTGTCGTGTGACGGGGCCTTTAGTGCTCCAACCTTAGTTTGCTCTTCTCTTTAAGGCTATTTTCATTTTTTTACTCGAATTCCATCTATCACCTTCATTTTATCACTCATTATCATTAATTACTCATTGATTTCATCGATAGAGAGATTTAAATCCTGTCTAGAACACTGGCAAAAACGCTGTTACGTGTCCAAGTTGAGCTTCGTCCGCTGGTCAGCGAGTCCAACCATCCTAATAAGGGAGTTTCTTGCAAGGTGAGTGAATTTCTTAATATTATTATTATGATTTAAAACCTTAACTATATGTGCCTTCTGTAGAGCCTTAAGAATGCAAATCATATTCCCAGAAAGGTCACATGGCGATTTCCATGCCATTATTTGTACGGCATCCCATTGCGGCATGGTAGGTACCAAGATGGCTATCATACGATATCTTTCTGGGGACACCAGCCTCAAATTAGGTACGTATTTAATAGTGGAAAATAATGTAGTTCAATATAATGCATAGGGGCAAAGCCCATTTTCAAGTACGTAAATTACACACCTCTTTGTAAAAATATTTTAAACTAGTAGTGCAAATTACAAGTTAAAAACGAAATAAAAACAGAGCAAATAACCTATCCAATTGATAAGTGGGCAGTTTGGCATGTGCCAGCTGTCATTGTCCCAGCTTTCTGGCGAGATCCTAACATACCTATATGTTATATTATATAATATATATTTCTGAGTAAAGTTTTAATATTTCTTCTTATGAGTGTATTTCTTCGGAGTTTCTATTTGTACCTCTCAATAGCCTGAAAAAAGCTTAGAAAACGTTTTACTTGGTAATATTTCAATTTTCGTTATCTTTCCAGGGCAGTCGTGGATAAAGACGCAAGGGAGTCTGCTAAAGAAGACTAATGTCAATTATATGTTATTCTCCATGTTAGTGTTATTACGAAAATAAATTTATTGAAATTCATTCATCATCTTGATTGAATGATCTCATCGAGACATCACATGTGATGTCTCTGAGATCCATTTGAGTCCTCTCAGAGACCTCTCAGTGATGTCTCTGAGACCTCTCAGAGACATCTCATGCGATGTCTCTGAGACTACGACAAAAGCGGACATAGAGCTGTCTCAGAGACATCTCAGAGTAGTCTCTGAGAGGTCACGGAATGTCTCTGAGAGATTCAATGAGACATTTGAGACATCTCTGAGTCATCTCAGAGATGTGTTTCTGCTATGTGGGCGCCGCCGCGGTGATCCAACAAAGTATTTCTTTTTGTAGGGCAATAACGAAAATTATGATCGATCTCTGAAGTGACTACAACCTTGCGTAAGATTGTCTCGGACCTCCTCACTCCCCTAAGTAAGACAACGCAAGGAAAACTCAACCCTCTTTTCTCCCCAAAGCGTCTTACGTAATACTTCAATGGCCCCTTAGCATGTTACTGCAAATACTACTTGCAAAATAGATTATTTCAGTTGAATTAGCTCTGAAGTCGGCCCCCAGGGGTGGGAAAAGTGAACACCAATGGGTGAACACATTCGTTATGTAGTCGCCGTTTTTTGGTGAATCGCATCTACTTTCCAATAGCTTAAGCACGACATCAGGGAAATCATTACTTTTTAAAGAGCATGAATGAAAAAGTGGACTTTCTCATTAGCTTGAACTCATGAAGAGTCACAAGTGAACCTTCTTAAAAAAGTCACGCACTGCACTAGCGATTCGTTATCGGCGTGAAAGTAGAACGTGATGGCTCGTCAGTAGGCGTCGACGACTTAAGTCGGTGACTCGGCGTGGGACAACGCAATGCTTATTCCACGCACACAGAAACACAATCAACTATAACCTTTCCCTCACATTAATCACCACGATTAAGGCGAAATTCTATCGCGAATGAGAAATAACGACTTCCTGAGCAAGAGCCCATACTCTCGCAGGCTGCACCCGTGGCACAGTTAAACAGTAATAAATGTACAGTGGATGCGTATTAGCGTGGAAAAATTACGACTGGGAAAACGTTAAAGGGAATACGTCACATGCACATCAGTCGATGGCCATCACAGTGGATTCGCTGGTCTTCCGCACTGGGCACCACCCCTTCCCTCGGTAAGCAAGCGTTAGCTAATAACCAAGGAAAGAAGGGGCTGCGGGAATAGGAAGGAAAAAGTGAAGGGGAAGAAGGGTAGGGGAAGGGCAGCTTTCGACCCCAGGGCCATATATTAGGCCAACGGGCACAAAACAGAACGCGAAACTAGCATTTACTCTCTAGCGTTGGCTACGATGGATTCTAAAGGCCGTTTTACACGGTATAGATTTTCGTACAATCTATCGTGCCAATGCATGTATCAGGAAAGTGTACCGTGTAAAATGGCAAATGGTGCGAACACTTGTGCGAATGTATGAATGGCTGAACGGAAAATAGAACCTGCTTTAATTCCATTCAGATAATCATACAATTTCGATCCGGTTTTTTTCAACAGATGGCGCAGATATGGCGAAAGCTGTGGTACCTGTGTTACGATTGAAAATAAAGTTGTTTATAAAAAGGATTAACACTTTCCCGTCGAATAATATGAGTAAATATTATCCTGTGTATATAATCTTTAATGAGTAAACTCTTCTCGGGCTCTCCACCGGTTTAAACTATTCATAATTGTCGAAGTTTCGAGAGACGACTCGTCACTCATTCTCAAGGCAAGAATTAATTACGTCGGCAAGTATGAATAGTTTGAACAAGAGAAGAGTGAACTCGAAGTTGCTAAAATGTTTACATCGTCATTTCGTCGTGTTATTTGGTGTTCCGGTTTTTCAGAGTAATCGCGACCTTTGGGTTTGTGTCCATTTCCCAAACAATTATGACTGATCGCGCCCTCAAGTAGAGTTCTTGATACCCTGCGTATTATATTAATAATAATAATTTTATTTCTGTTGGTTAGCAAGTAACATAGAAATCGTCAAAAAAAGACATTTACACACGTAAAAATACAAGGGAGGGAAATTTGGAGGGACTAAAGAAACGTGTCCCGTGTTCCGCTGATAATAACACTTTGTCACACACACAAAATAAACCTACGAAATGAGTCTATCAAGAGTGGAGATTCGGCGAGAAACGCCAATGACTTGTCGCACTAAAATCCAGAAGAGAATAAACAAAACGATGCAAAGGTCGAATATAAAGCCAAAGAGAAGAGTCCAAGAGAGCTTTTTTCTAAACCGGGAGAGTAATAATTAGGCAGATGGTCGAGTCGAGGTTCCGAATTTCGGGTGATCAGTTTTTCAAGGTGTCAATTACGTGAGTGAAACATATGTTCATGAGTGAATCATAAACATGAGAAAGAAAACACTCGCGAATTCCGATCGATTTCTATCGCTAAATTTCACGGAAATTGTGCGTTTGCACTCATCGTGTAAAGCGACATTCAGTCTGATTCAGTCGTTCGTACAATATTTTCTTGCACACTTGACTGTACATGCGTTCGCACAATAGATTGTACAAATAAACGTACCGTGTAAAACGGCCTTAAGAAAGAGAAAACATCAGAGTGGCAACCCGTCTCGTCCAGCCGGGACCGCTAGATGATGACCGTCGCAGCTAGAAGGTGCAATGCTGCATTCAACGAGTCTCGTCCTCCAAAACATGCGTAAGTCAGCTGCGTTTCTCAGCTTACAAATGCTGGGAAAACAAGCGCGGGCTACGACTAAAATTATGTCATGATTTTCTTCTAATATCGAGTAGGAAAAATACAGCGAAAACAGAAATATCGGTGTGATGTTTGAGACTTTCATCCAAATAGTCTAGATATTTCAAAATTCTTTCGTTCATTCCGAGTTAAATTAGGTTATAATTGTTTGGGGAGAAGCATATTTTGATTCGATAAAGCATGATGTGCCCCAGGAAAAAGAACTATTAGTGTAATTGTTGAAAAGAACCATTATGAAACTTCCTTTCCATTATTTACAAAGTTAAGGTTCCTTTCACTAGTACGCTTATGAATATCTGAGACTTTTCTACTTGAGAAGAAAAAACCAAAATCCCTGCAGTGAAAATGCTTTATTTAAGCAGCCTACTGAGGGAATTGGTATCCTTGCTCAAGACCATAGTTGGGATTAACGATTTAAAAAATTAACGATTGAAATTAATCGTTAAAAATGTAGTTAACTATTTAAATTAACGATTGAAATTAATCGTTAAAAATGTAGTTAACTTAATAACTTAAGCATTACTTTTTAGAAGAGTTAACTTTTAATCGTTAAAATAATACATTAACTGATACAAAACTAACTTCAGTTAATTTTATGCGTTAATTTTTTGGGAATGTGGACCTTTTCGAATTTTCTTTTCTTCTTTTTGCAGACAGGAGAGGACGGATGTCCGATACAAATTTTGAAATGAGAATGTTATTGAAATTTGACGACCTTTTAAGAAAAATTAAAAAAAAAATTTTCTTGAATTTGAAGTTAGTATTTATTTATTTTATCCCAATTGCGAAAAATACCTTTAAAAGTTACTTTTTAAAAGTTTCTTAAAAGTAACTGAAAAAGTAACTTTTAACGTATAAGTTACTTTTTTAACTTTAACATTAATCAGTTACTTTTTCAGAAAAGTAACTCTTAACTTTAACTAGTTACTTTTTACAGAGATTAACTTTACCTTTAATCAGCTAATTTTTTTTTAACTTTCCCAACTATGCTCAATACCAACATTACACTGTTTAGACAAAGATTCTTAAATGTTGGGCCAGAAGTGTTTTAATATTCTCTATCCTCAAAAGTCTTTTTAATTCGCTATTTATTTACTCTGATTAAGATGACATAGCTCCCTAACATTTAAATCTGGCTAAATTTTTGGTAGATGTTGTTTGTCGTGCCCAAATGCATGGTAAATTTATTCTACAGTAACGTCAACAGTAACAGGTCTTTCCTGTTACTGTTACAGCGTTATCAGAAGCTCCCTATCAAGTTTTCTTATATTCATTTCCTTCGGTGTATTATTTGGGAAAAATAAAGTGTTATCTTTATTATAATATCCTCAACACCACCAGTGGAAAAACAAATATATTTGATCATATGAGTAAGTACGAGGGACACGCGATGATAGAAGCAATGGCATGTTAATGATACTTTAAAACGGAATACTTTGACTTTATAATTCATTCTGAATCAATTGTTTCTATTAAATCTACATTACAATGATGAAGTTGCATTGCCAACATTTCCAAACCTTGGAGCGTGTTGTTCTTGAGGTCTAAAAAAAACTTATTTCCTTAGTAAACCTTGGTAAACTCCCGACTTTCCTACTTAAGGAATTTTTCAACAGAAGTTAAACCATTAATGCGAAAGAAGTCGATGGGGGACTTTGAAAAAAAGAGTCATGCTTGAAATGGGGGAAAATTTATTCAGCATACATCGAAATATATTTCAGAGGGGAGATACGTGAGTTGATTTCTTGCTCACTGCCAGAACACGACTATGCGAAGCACAGATTATATTTCAAAGGGGAAAACCATTCAGGAAATCACTAAAGAAAGGGGAATTTGCAGCTTTTCCTCTTGTATAAACCACTGATAATTACCAAATTTATCAATACAAACAGCACAATCAGATGGTAACTCAAAATTCTAATTGATAGGATTCCCTTGTGCAATTCTTAGTTTTTAGGGCGCGCAAACTTTTTAAAGGAAAATTCTCGGCTGACTACGTACTACATAAAATGCATATAATGCGAGGCTTGAAACCCGTTTTTCAAACGAGGGAAAGAAATCGAGCATCCAAATAAATGCTACTTAAGTATCATGAAATTAAACAGATATAAAATTCGAGGATTCAGGCGATATGGAGTGGAATATTTTCATGATAAAAAACTTGGATAAGTGCAGTTACCCACTACGAGGTAAACTTTAAAGCACGACCTGAAGGTGACGTGTAACATCGAAACCCGGGTCGTGCATTAAAGCATATATATTTGTGGAAAATATCACACATCCAACTTATTCAAATAGATATAAGCTTTAAAAATAACAAGATAAAACAGTATTGAGACAAAGTAAACGGTTGTAGGCTTGATTTTGTGGAAGTTGTGTATTACGGAAGAATTAAAATACCATAGTTCCACCTGTAATTTTTATTGTCGAAACTCGGATCGTGACAATAAATGTTGCAAGTGGAATTAACTAAGGTATTTCAATTCTTCCGCAATAGTGAGAGCTAAGAAAAATTGGAAATTTCTACGACACAGGCTGACCGGACGCTGCTAATTCGTTGACCCATATGAGAGAGAATCCGTGGAGGGTGTACATCAACAGAGGCAAATATGTCTATCACAGGCAGTAATCACACTCTAAAACGTTTAATGCTGGGTATATTAAATTTGAGTTTTGAGCTTCATTAGATAATATTAGTTACGTGATATGTGAAACAAAGTATATTCTCCATGAAAAAGGAAAGTTCCATAAAAAGATAGATGGTATCAAAAGTTTCATTTCTCGTTATGACTGGCCTAATCGACAAATTACTGATGCCAACCTTGAAGACCTAACGTTGGGAAACATACGTTTTAATTCTTGTAAATATGTTTGTTGGATGATTCACTCAAGACTAGAACCGAATCCAAAACTTTTCACTATTACTTGAAGGCCTTCAGCTCATTACGGAAATCGAAATAAAAATTATTATATTTATACGCAGGTATCATACTGGTAATTTTAATTCTTGTAAATATGTTTGTTGGATGATTCACTCAAGACTAGAAACGAATCTAAAAATTTTCACTATTACTTGAGGGCCTTCAGCTCATTACGGAAATCGAAAATCAGCGAAACTATAACATTTTTCCGCAGGTATCATACTTGTAATTTGTGGTATAACTTTGGTATATAGTGAAGCTAAAAATGAAGAGCATTCATTGTTCGAACATGCGGCCAGTACGCGCTGAATTGACTTTAAAAGCAAACTGTAAAACGACAATAAAAAACTGGGCCTGTCCGGGATTTGAACCCGGGACCTCTCGCACCCAAAGCGAGAATCATACCCCTAGACCAACAGGCCGTTAACGGTCAGTGCCGAAATCTCCGTGCAAATTCTCACGAAGAAATATATTAAGCCGTTATCCCCGCTTTCACCTGTTTCGACCAGATGTGAGTGGTCTCGCGAAGCTCGCTTGCGGCGTACGGACTGTGTATTGAGCCGCTAAGTGAATTCCTACAACACTTTCTCGGGATGGCTTCATCTGAAATGACGACACTTTGTAAGTACCACTTGAGTAATTTAACTTCATGGAATTTTTATAGTTCATACATTGGGAAACATACGAAACATTTGCGGCGACGAATTATAGAAACTAAGAATTATCAAGCGAATAGCATGAAGATTTTCAGAGTATATAGCGAAAGAGAGATGGTAATTCGCTCCAGTACGTCGCACTGTTTTTTGGGCAGAAAGACTAAATAAGCGAAATAAAAAAATACAACGGAAATTCGTACACTTCGTTACGAGTGATAGAGAGATTTAATTCATCAACTTTATAACTCTTTCAATTAAGAGTTATAAAGTTGATAGAAGGATAAGTTTTGGAGGCGACTCTGAGGCTACTCGCTAGACTAAGGTTACTTAAAAAAATTCAGGTCACGCTAGTATCACGTTGACTCGAAGGTTATTATTTTAACCTTGCACAATATTTCTGAAACTTTCCACCCCAAAATAAATGTTATCTCTGGAACTGATTGAAGCGAAAAAATAAAAAGATACTTTGCCGAACTGAAGGGCAGGTAAAAATAATCTTTCATCATCATAATTAAAAATAGGTTCAGTTTACAAGTTCGCAATTCCGTTTAGAAGTAAAAATGTTCCCCCGCGACTGTAAAATAAAAAAAAGAACCAAATGAAATATTTACGCTTTTTAAGTATCACGACTCGTTCATTCATGACATGGCGTTCATGACAGAATCACTCAAGCCGGCAAATGCCTCGGTGGCAGTGGGGTAAAGTTCTCGCCTGCCAAACCAAAGATCCCAGGTTCGAATCCCGCCTGGGTAGGAAATTTAAACCTCCCAGGGTATGGTTGTGTGTGTTTGTCAAACGAGTTGTATGGAAGAGAACATCTTAATATCAGTCGAAGCAAGACGCAAAGAAAATTACCAAGCTCCTCAAGCGAATGGTGATCGTGATTGGGAATACAGGAATGACCGACTTAGCCCATCACTAAGTACTCACAAGTTAGTGTGTAAACTTAGAAAAGTAGACACCCACCTTGCCGTAGGTGGATCAGGTAGAGCTTTGGTTGTGACGGGGACAAGGGGCGGTGGGAGTTCACAGGGTAGATGGACTGTGCGCGTTTGCAATTCGGAAATGAAATCACCACTAGCGGCGCTGTGATCGCTGACGTCATAATTCAATATGGCCGTCAATTAGGGTATACTTGCCCCGAGATAAGGTTGAAGTGTATACCGTGATTTAGTAATTTGAAGTCATGAGTGCTAAAGTTTTCATTTCGTTCGATGAAATACTGCGGTATTTGGGCGAGAATTCCAGCCGAAGAAATATTGTTAAAGGAGAGTGTGTGTTAAACGCTGGACTGGTGATGGTGGTGGGGGTTCAACATCGAAGTGACACCGAACTTAAAATTATGTCCCTTGTTCTCCAAACAAGTGGCTTAACCAAAGAGCCACTGCAAATAAACGGGTTTCTCGGTTTAAGTCCGGATGAGAAAATAGTGATAAAGAAATTCGACTGCTCCTGTAAAGCTGGACAGTCACAGAAGTGCAAGAACGTAGCCGCTGTGCTGTGGTATTTAAATAGGTAAGTTTTTTTATAAGTTGTAGTTTCAATTGACGCTAACGTAGGCTTAGATGATTAATTATAAATTACTTTCATACTAGTCATCTATCAGAAACTTCGGCGTACAACTTATTTATTTTTATTATGTTAAATTCGCGTTTCATTATATGTTGCCATTGCTTCCAATTAATATAGAAATTTATAAACTCGGTAGCATAAATATGGTTTCGTAACGGTTTGCGTATAGTATTTAGTAATATTTAACGTTCAAATTGTTTTTTATTTAGGAACGACTTAAATGAATTGGAGGAGCTCTCCTCTACGGATGTGAAATGCATCTGGAATAAGCAAAAGAAGCTTTCATTCTTCATCTCAGCATAAGTCCTACCTTTCTTCATCCCGTCCATAAAACCGATTCTCTTCCTTCCCCTTCCCCGCTTACCCAACATCCTTTCCTCTATCACGACCTTCAGCAAACCATCGTCCCTCATTACCCCTTCCAGCCACCTACCCTGCCTTCCCCAAATCTCATCTATAAGTTTCCTCTCCTCGCCCACCATGTCAAGCACTTCCTCATTTGTCTTCCTTTCCGTCCAACGCACCTTCTCCATCCTCCTCCACACCCATATCTCAAAAGCCTTCAGCCTATTTCCGTCTTCCTTTCTCAAGGTCCACGTTTCCGCACCATACAACGCCACACTCCATATCAAGCTCTTTACTAGCCTCTTTTTTACATACTTACTTAGGTCCCCGTCATCAGCTCCCTTCTATTATTGAACGCTTCCTTCGCTAGCGCTATTCTCCTCCTAATGTCTTTGCTACTATGTCCTGTTTCTTCTAGAGTACTACCCAAGTAATTAAATTGTTCTACTTGCTCCAGTTTGTGACTTCCTACTCTTATCACCAGCTTCGCTTTCTTTGTCCTAGAGAATCTCATTACTTTTGTTTTCCTATTATGTATCTTCATTCCGTATTTCTCACACTGCTTTTCCAGTGCAACTAATAAAGTTTGCAGTCCTTTCGATGACCAACTGACCAACGCCTGGTCGTCTGCGAATCTAACCGACTTTATCCACTGGCCTCCTACTTTCATTCCCGCATCTACCTCAACCCATGCCTCTCTTACCATTTCCTCAGCATAGATGTTAAAAAGTAAAGGCGACAACGGGCACCCTTGCCGTACCCCGCGACCTATTACTGCCCAACCTGATTCACCGTCAGCTACCCTTACCTGAGCCCTCTGCCCCATATATAAGTTTCGGATGAGTCTCCTATCACGCCAATCTATTCCTATTTTCCCCAGTATATGCATTAGTTTCTCCCAGTTTACTCTGTCAAACGCCTTTTCGAAATTTACAAAACAAGCGAAAACATCCTGATTATGCTCTATGTTTCTATCTATAAGTGTCCTTATTACCACAATCGCATCTCTGGTTCCCCTCCCCTTCCTAAACCCAAATTGGTCATCGCCTAAATAGCACTTTGCTCTGCTCTCCAACCTTCTATTTAGAATTCTAAGCAACACTTTTGCTGCGTGCGAAATTAAACTGATTGTTCTATACTCCTCGCATTCTGACGCTTTCTTCTTCTTCGGGATAGGTATTAATACTGTTTTTACGAAATCCTCTGGCCATACTCCTTCCTCGTAGATCCTGCGAATAAGTTCGAAAAACGATTTTCTCCCCTTACTACCTAGATTCTTCAGTAGCTCCGAAGGTAGGTTATCGGTTCCTATGGCTTTTCTACCCTTCAACTCTCTTAATGCCATCTCTATTTCACTCTCAAGTAACTCTGGTCCGAGGCTATCCTTATCTATTGTTCCTTCATCCTCTACATCTAGGCTAAGGGGTCTATTCTCGCTGCCATATAGCTCCTCTACGTATTCTCTCCACCTTTCTTGGATATCTTCCTGTTCGATTAATATCTTCCCTTTTTTGTCCTTAACCTTTGGTATCGTTTGACCTCTCTTACCACCCGATAACATTTTCACCTGGGCGTACAAAGCGCCCCCTTCCCCCTCCTCCGGCATCTTTTCCATTTCATCACATTGTCCCTTCCACCAGTTTTCTTTTGCCCGATTGATCACTCGCCTGAGTGTATTATTCAATTCCTTGTACTTCCTCTTCCCTACGTCGGTGTTCACATTTTTCCATATCCTTCTCTCCTCCATTTTCTTTATCATTTCTTCTGTAACCCACTGCTTCTTAACCCTCTTCTTTTCCACCGTTCCTATTGTTTTCTCTGCCGCTCCTACGATGCCTGTTTTTATAAGCTCCCATATCTTCTCTATGGTTCCCATCCGCTTCTCTTCACCTATGTTCTTTTCTACCAGCTCTTGGCATTCCCTCCTTTTCAACCCTTTCAATGCTTCAAGATTCCACCTCTTTATCTTCCTACCTCTACAAAGCCTTTTGAATCTGACTTCACACTTCATCATCACCAAGTTGTGATCTGAGTCCGCATCCGCCCCTGGATAGCTACGAGAGTTTTTTACACTGTTCCTAAACACCTCTGCATTACCGTTATATAATCAATTTGGTATCTCCCAGTATCACCCGGCATTTTCCATGTGTACCTACGCCTGGGGTGATGTTTAAACCAAGTGCTTGTCACTACTAATTTATTTCTTCTACAAAATTCAACTGCCTTTTCACCGCGATCATTTCTTCTTCCTAGCCCAAACCCTCCTACTTCTAATCCGTCCCTCCCTTCTCCCACCACTGCATTCCAGTCACCCATCACTATCAGGTTTTTCTTCCCCGGCACTTCTCTAATTATTTCTTCTACTTGCTCGTACACCTCTTCCACCTCTTCCTCCCTATGGTTGTTCGTAGGCATGTATACCTGGACAAGTACGAAGTTCGTCGGGCGTGCTTTTATTTCTACCACTAGTAACCTGTCGCTCACCTGTTCAATGTATACCACCCTCAGTCCCAACTTTGTGTTCAGTACCATGCCTACTCTCTTTGACTCTCATCTCCCCCACTATAGATCACCCTGTAGTTATCACTCCAATAGTCCCTGCTATCCTTCCATCTCACCTCGCACAATCCCAAATCATCTCTTTTTCCTTTTTCTATTTCCTGATTAATATTTTCAAGCTTCCCGGCCCTCATCATGGTCCTTACGTTCCAAGTTCCTATTTTTACCACTGTTTTCCTCCTCCTCTTCCTCTTTTTCTTCTTCTTCTCTCTCCTTTCCCTTGTTTCCGCCGATGATGATGCTGAAGCTGTGCAAGGATTTCGTGTGATGACGACCGCGGAGGCCTTGCCTCCCCCACTGCCGGGCACGACACCCGCCCTAGTGGGCGGCGTCCCGTAGTTGCCAGGAATCAATTCTCTTTGAATGACTTTCATGTTCTGGGAAGTGATAGTTGAGAAGTATTCCCACGCGACTCAACGGTATTTTTAACATGACACCATCACGGAACTACCTTTCGTCTGGCTCCTACCCTTCGACCTATCTGGCATGGGTGGCCCTACCAGGGGCAATGTACTTACTCCTGCCAGTCCAGCTCTAGGGGTCATTGGAACGCACAAGCCCTTCCACCACGTCAAGGTCGTAGTTCAACGAAGGGTCATGTCAATGAACCTCTATAATTAAAAAACCTCCATAGAAGTCCGGAGGGGGTCCAAGGATGGACCTCCTATCAATGAAATGTTTTAAAAAAATTTGTTTTCTCGCATTTTCATCTAAGTATTATTATGCATAAATCTAAATCATTTAAATAATATACGAAGATGAAACTTTCAAAAGAAATGCGAAGGTGATACTCGCTACCACGGCCCAATAAGTATCCCATTATGGGCTGGAATCACGTAACTCACTGAAGGTAAATATGGCTTTCCGTCACTCCAGGTAATATGTTTTTGTGAAAAATCCCGCTAATGGCGGAAATGACAAAGTAACCCAGTGAAAGTGCAAGGAATGCGCATTTAATAAATGTAAGAGACATACCCGTGAGTTGGATAATTATAGATAGATAAGCGTAATAAAATGACCAATATTTAAGCAGGGTATTCGGAGGCCGCGCTTCGTAAGGCTACCTTGGGAGCTTATTGGGGCTACGGAAGTAGCTTCGTGACATTTACAGAATATGGGTGGAAGCCTAATATGCTACCGGTAGCTTCTGCTTGCTCTTTCTCCTGTAGCTTCCATGATAGAGAATACCAATGGGAGCAAGTAGCTTATTGAAGCATCTTTTCGCCAGAAAGCTCCGATGCTTCGACTTAGAGAATAAGCCCCCAGGTCTAGGGAACTCATGGAATCTTACCCTCGTGTCTCTGCAAGCCTTAGATGAGCATTGCGGAACGCAACAATTTTTATTTGATTTCACCTTTTTAGGTGAAAAAGTCATCGGCGTATTCTGCATTTCTAGAAAAGGTAAATTGTCTCACTCCCAGCACTACAGCAGCTACACCACTCGCTATCAGCTATACCCGTATTAG
The DNA here is from genome assembly GCA_963573305.1 of Pyrrhosoma nymphula. Taxonomy (NCBI): domain Eukaryota; kingdom Metazoa; phylum Arthropoda; class Insecta; order Odonata; family Coenagrionidae; genus Pyrrhosoma; species Pyrrhosoma nymphula. The sequence continues at coordinate 54,402,517 of OY754337.1, forward strand.
TGATTACAGTTTTCTCCGCTAGTTGGCGTGTCACTTGTCTGGAACTCCGAATACGGGTCATCATTCGACAGGATGCCATCAATTCCCCGTGCCGCGACTCAATACGAAGTGTTGTGGATAAGGGGAACGCCCTATACCTCCTCTCTCTCTCTCTCTCCTCTTCAGCCACTCATGCAGATAAACATCTCTCAGGGGTTGGTATCCTTAATGAGCAAATTTTGCTCGTGTCATTGTCACTGCTCCCGTCATCGTGACATTTTCACGCGAATTTGTTTTTGAAATCTGTCCCGCAACGTGGTACCAGAACGGAAACATTCATGTAGCGTTTGCAAGATGATCAATTCACGACACGATGACTTTGAGGATGATTACAAGAATGCATAGGAGAGCATTACATTTATTATTGGGCTAATATGCAGGTTAAGGCACGTTTGAATGGGAGAAAGTGAAAATCCTATACATTTTTACAGGCGCAGATCACAATCTACCGACACAATTTCTTTCTTCATCCCAGCATACGGTTTTCTCCTCTTCCATTAAGCCTATTATCTTCCTTCCCCTGCCATGCTTGCCCAACATCTTTCACTCATATCTCCACCTTAAGAAACCATTCGCCCCTCATCACCTCTTCTAACCACCTAGTCTGCCTCCTCCTAATCTATTCCATAAGTTTCCACTCCTCACCCACCATACGAAGCATTAACTCGATTGTCTTCCTTACCGTCCGTAGCACTTTCTCCACTCGCCTCAAAACCCACATCTCTAACGTCTCCCTTTCCATTGCAATAGGCTAGACAATGTGAGAACTATTAAGCTACAATGAAAAACTCTAGTTTTGTGATTCCACATTATTTTTATTAAAAAGCGACTCTGGTTTTGACGTTCAACGTCATCTTCAAGTCTTCTCCCTTGAAGATGACGTTTAAGGTCGAAACCAGGGTCGCTTTTTAATAAAAATAATGTGGAATTAAACAGTTAAAGTTTTCCATCCTAACATGAATCTATTTCATCAAGGTAAGCCAAAACCAACCAATTTAAAAACTATTGAGCTTCTGAACCAAAATCGTCTGAAATTAGAGCCGTTTGAAGCATACACTTATTTCTGAAGCAGTACACCGAGGGGTAATACAAGTATTGAGGACATCAAGGCAAGAATAGCTCAAGCAAAGAAAGCGTTCATGATGAATATGCAGCAAGTATTGTTGAATGGAAGGGCGACTCAATACGAGAAAGTAGTACAATGTAAAAATATTCGGGCGGGGTTGAGCACTATGGAGCAGAAGCGTGGACCATAGGGATAACTGACCAGAAAAGCATTGAAGCTTACGGTACGATAGCACAGTGGAATATTGAAGCGATTAAAATGGGCAGTCGGCTATATTGAATGGATCAGCTTTGCTGTTCACACGCCAAAAACATCTGGTATTAGTCATGGAATAGTCGCAGTGCCTTTATGATTTACCTATAAAAATACAAAATGCATATAGCTTCCACAAAATCACTGCATTATTCACACCATTATGGACAAACTGCGTGCGATAGCCATGTTAGGCGGATCATTTTTCGCGAAAAGAAAAACAAGCTTAACTACGTTCGCCGAAACACCATCTACCCCCAACTTCAATCTATGCACAAATGAAATAAATGTGGTCTCGTTCTATGGGGTGCACGATTGCATAGCGAACATCACCTTGAGTAGGCACAGCGCATGGGTGTTGAGTGAGGGCCAAGAAGATTGGCGGAGGAAAATTTTGGCGCGGTGCATTTAGCGCTCCTATGTGCTAGCGCGCTGATTTTGATTTCAAACGAAATATCACTTTGATATGTATCTATTTAAGCTAACTAAGTAGTTGCTAAAGTACCTCTATTGTGCAAATTACGTGACTTCATTATACAGTAAAACCTTTTGAAGTTCAAACTGCGTTCAAGGAGGTGCCGAGTTATGAAGGAAAACTTATTTCAATTAGCTGCCGCATATGTGTGTGTATATATATGTATGGGAAGAGACACTACGCCCACGGAAATTCCTTGGCAACGAATGGCGGGATTAGAGGGAAATAGATGGGCAAGAATTTTCCCACCCGAATCAGAGAGCGAGAGATTCTGGAGACGAGATAATGTTTATTGACTTGGCAGCTGGAGCAGACCACACATGCTCGCTCATTCCACCGCCAGATGGACACTTTTGATTTCCGAAGAGAACGCTGAGCGAAAACAAGTGAATGCATTCAAAGTATTTCAGCCTCAGTGTTGACGGCAAATGATAAAAAAAAAACAAAGCTGAGATTATAAATGGACTGTATCCATCACGAACGCATTCTTTGCGACCACAGCGAGCCACTTGAAAGAGGAAGATAAGTAATGAATCAAAAAAAGAAATCAAGCCACCTCATGTGCTCTTCGAAGACAAACTATACTCGCGAAAGGGCGGCTGTTCTCAAATAATTTTACTTGATATCGTAATCCCCAACTTCATCGACTATCCCATGTATCTGGAAAGGTATGCACAGGAATTGAAACGCAGGCACGATTTCCGTTAAAAAAATTAATGCATTTAAAATTACCTTCGATATGAATGTAATTTAAATAATCCACACAACAAAGGATACAAGAATTCGTGGAAAAGGTCACGAGAAAAAATATCGGCCTCGCCCGGGAATCTCTCGATGGACTTATGGTTTGCCAGAGCAATACGAAGACAGCTACGCAGCCCAGATTTCCTGTTCACTTGGCAAGTTTAGGCGGATTCAAGTGAACTATATGGGAGAAGAGGACTGCAAGAGAGCCACAACCACTGAGGCTGAATCCAGTAATGTAATTTTTTCCTTGTGGTATTTCTTACGAATTTCATCGTCGTAATTCGGCAGTATAAATACCTGTGGGTGTAAGAATAGTTAAATCTGTGAATGGCTCCTCATTCCCTGGATTGTAGTGGAATTAAATAAGTAGATTTGGCGTGCAGCGTCTCAGGAAGATGAAAATACTGGGTCAAGTCTCAGCATACACTGTATTTAAAAGTGTTCCATATTAATTTAGTATAAATATTTTGTGTAATTAGTCGTAATTTGCTAAACTGTTCTGGCGTTTGTGTAAAATATTACTTAGCATTTTGTTAATATAATTTCGAATACAACGTTCAGGAGAAACTTTTTAAAACCAAGCTCTGAATATTGAGTTCCTAGCAATGGCGAAGAACATAAGAATGTAAATCTTCAGGATGACAGCGAAGGCTTTTCGGGCTTTCTTCCGCGTACTTCCGTTGTTGTTGACGACAGTTTCGACAGCATTGCAGCTAACTACTTCAGGTCAGAAGTGAAGATGCAGGTGATCGCGTCCGTGTTAAATCGGGGCTGTTTTTTCCGAAAAGCCTTCACTGCCATCTGAACGACTCAGTGGAAGCCTACGAGTTAATATAGACCTTCCGCTATCATGTGATTAGATTCGTTATTATTGTCAGATTCAGAGTAATGAGCGGAAGGATATGGTCCAATCTTGATAAAACGTTTGAACCAATGTGCTTATCAATGCCATTTATCCTCATTTCCAGGATATGGAAGAAAGGACAGACCTCTTTTGGAATACGCTGCCGTTATTTGGGATCATTATGAGGTAGGCTTAAATACCGTGTTAGAACGCGTGCAGTGCAGAACGGAAATATTTGTAAAAACACTGTGGTGATAATTATATCCACATTAGAAGCCTAATACATGAACTATAAGGTAGAGGATTTAATGTGAGATTTCCGCGTCGGTTAAAATTTAGACTAAGCCAATATATTTTCTGACGTCGTAAAAAACATAAGCGAGGATAGAGAGTGTAGTTAATTCGCTAATTTTCATTCTACTGCTTTATTCATTATTCCCTCAGTAGTACTTACAGCACGTCTTGCACTCTTTCTGTATAACTTTCATATCTCTGTGCACGTATGTACACAATTTTCAGAATGCATTAACACTCGTACTTCATGTAACTATATTAGCATATTTAGTGGTCCATACATTGTGAAAATCCGCACCCTGCCACAGACTCCAGAAGTGACTAGCTGGGTTCAAAGATATGGCAAAGGGAGATGATATTGAAATTATCATAAGTTTTGTGGTATATAAATTATGTCCGAGGTTACGGAAATAAGTATTTCCGACGGAGGCGAACGAAGCTGTGGAATTAATAACAAATATAAGGAGGACTTTCTTCTCTGCCGTTCCTGAATCGCCCCACAGGTGTTAGATATTTAAGCTTCAATATCGCATTACGATGCAGCTTTTGCATCGCATCCGACACGAAATACCTCATGATATCGCGTATCGCAGGAAATCGAGCATAGAATGATAGCTCATATCTCATGTTATAGATTAACGTACGATGCCTATTGTGTATCGCATTATACCGCAAGACACCTATCGCATATAAAATTAGTATCCCATGAAACCGTTCATTGAATGATATTTCAGCGCGGTTTATACCGCATAATACCTCACACTGCATGATATCGCACATTAATACACAATATCGTTGTTCCTTCGATATCGCATGATATAGCGAGGCGATGCAGCGTATAGTCCGAAGGGTCTATTTCGCAATGTGATATCTCCGGCATATCGCACATAGCGGTCGATACATTGCAATAGCTAGCATCTCTATCCCCAGGGGGTTAAGAGGATATATCTCTCACGGTTCATCGACCTCAGTGGCGAGGGCAAGTGTTTTCGACTGGATGATTGAGGGATGAACAGAAACGGTGGGGAAGGCGTCCACTTCCGGCTATCCACAACTTCCCATCGTAGGAATGGCTGAGAGAAATAAATGTATGCATATGAAAGAAGGAAGAGAGATTTATCTACGGAATCAAAAGGCCCACACGCTCCTTGGCAAGGAGTCTGACGATTCCCTGAGCTACGTGGTGGTGAGGAGAGGGTGGGGAGATACCCCATGGCATCACCTGGCAACATAAACTGAATGGAAAAAAATGCATCTCATACAACCAAGATAAAGTTTCCGTTTTTAATTTGCGGAAGTTAATCATATGAAATAAACTATCACTTTTTAATTGTGTTAATTTTTTATCCAAACTTACTATTGTTTCGGCATATAATATTAATATCTAGGGGCTGATAATAGCATTGAATGTCGAAACATTAACATATTCGACGACAATGTTATAACCTTGATAATGAGTTATGTTTCAAAACAATGGTCGGTCAGGATAAAAAAATTTGGGAATTAAAAGGTGAAACATTTTCTAATGTATCTCATTCCCCCAAAACGGGGACTACCTATGCATTATTTTTTTTTCAATATTTGTACGTGAAGTTCATTTGCCTTATTTATTATTATTGGGTTAATCTACCGGCTAAGGTAGGTTAAAAAGGAAGAGAGTACAAATCGTCAACATTTTTACATGCGCAGGCCCCTATCCACTTGTCCTTCCTCATCTCAGCATACATCCTAACTTTCTTCATCACGTCCATGAAATCTAATATCTTCCACCCCTTCCCTCAGTTACCCAACACACTCATCTCTTTCATAGCCTTAACCCTTAGCCCCTCATTACCTACTCCAATCAGCTATGCCTTCTCCTACTTTCCTCCATATGTTTCTTTTCCTCACCCACAATACCAAGAACTTCCTCCTTTGTTTTCCTATCCATCTACCGCCCTTTCTCATAGCTTCTCCACGTCAATATATCAAGTGCTTTCACTCTATTCTCGTTTTCGTTTCTCAGAGACCACGTTTCAGCAACATAAAACGCTACAAGCCATGGAAAACTCTTTTTCTTGAATATAAAGGTAAAAAATTTCTCCGACCAAAAACGTTGTTTTGCGAAATCATTTCCCGCAATAAATTACGCGCGCTTTGCGGTAAGCCTTCCTCGTGGAAGCATCACGTCATCAGGAACCTGGCGGATGACGTTACAGAACGGCCTCGCTAACAACGTAGTGCGATGCATATATTGTGAATTTCAGGTGTTTTATCCTAATCAAATGGAAATAATAGATATTAATTCCTTCATGTTAGACAATTAACACGTATGAATCGACCTCCGCTGCTTTAATGAATATAGGGTGGGGAAGTGATTCCATGTAGTGGCATCAAAATATTGTGATACCTTTTTGGTTCAAGGAAGTTTTAATTTTATTAATATGTACTTTTTAAAGTCATTCCATTTTGAAATTAACTGAATGTCATTCAATGCGTATTCTGGCTACTTATAAAAGATCTGGTCCTCTTTCTTATATGAACATCAAACTAGTAATTTTCCACGCTTTTTTCAAATTGAACTTTAAATTACGCTCTGTGAAATGCGATAATGGATAAAACAAGGGGTAAAATATATTAACTATGTAATATAAATGCTATTTTCATGAAAAGCTGTTTTCGTGAAGGTTCTTATTCCTGGAAATAGAATAGCAACCGAATTTAGGCACATGTACGACTTATTTTTTAGTTACTTGTAAAGAACTGCAATACTTGAAGTCGAAAATATTAGTGCAAATGGCACTGCTTTACGGCTTAAGTACGGTTGACACGCCGTGAAAGAGTGTCGTTAAAAAATATAATTATTGAAAAATATGCAATTTTTTTATTTTATTTTATTTTAGCAAAGGATTGTCACCGGAGAAATCAACGTTTCTACAATATTTTATATTGTAAAAACGAAAAGGCAAAATTCAGTAATTGTTTTGACTCAAGCAGTAACGGTGGAGCCTATTTAAAGGCAAATTTTAGTGTCTAATTTTGATACCGATTAACGTGGATTATGCATTTCAGTTCGTTTGACATGTTCCGGTCTTGTACTCTACTCAAAACTAGCATTTCATGCACGCTTTTTAATGCGATGATTTTAGAATTCCGATAGCCGCAGACTACATCTTGTTGTAAGGGTTACAATTTATTTTTTGATTGAAAGCAATTAAGTACATGAAGCATTACTTTAACTCATATATCAGTCGATTAGAGATCCTAGGAATTAATGCGACATTCCTTGTTCATAAAAAACATACGTGGGAGAAGGGTCATGCTTTTAAAAAAGAAATCTTTACAACCTAAATACTTGCATACCCAAATACTTACTTTCCTTCGAATACATTGAGCAGGAGATCCTAAATGTGGCTTAATTACATAGGAGAATCACAATTATCAAAATTATCCAAGTTAAAATAATCAAAAGGTATATGAAACATCAAAAATTGAATATCATCAAGAAAAGGGATTATTTTCTAGTGTTCGGAAATTCTGACGCCGGAAATTTCTCCATATACCCACAAGTTTTCGTTTTGTGTCTCCGAGAAAGTATCCCCGAGTGATGAGATAAAATTTCTCCACCAAAAACTTTATTCCTTTAAAAAAAATATTATAAACGTGTTTCCCTCAACTGGTTAGGAGTGCAAACAGCATTTCGGAGGAAGAAAAGAGAGGTGGGAAATTCTTGGCAAAGTGCCTGCCCGGAAATTAGATTCCACCGAGATGATAAAATACCAACATGCCTACAGAAGGGAAGACACTCAAATATTAGTACATACATATACTGGGCAACAGGTGACTATGAACGTCGAGAAGTTGAGGGCCAACGTGAATTCCAAGTAATTTAAAGCCGAGTATGGAAAAGGTCTTCATTCAAGAAATACTCGGGGTTACCCTCAATAGTATCTCATTCTTGCAAACGGTTGCTTGATCAAGGAAATCAACATTGTCAAGCAATTCCGCCAATTCTAGGTTTCCCTTGATTTGTAAATCGAAGACTTTTTCCAAACACTACGTTTTTGTAATGTATTAGCCTTGAAGTCTCGGTCTTCATACAACCCGATTCAGATCAATATAGGGCATAAGCGAATCTAAAAACAAAGTCTAGGTATTGGGGATCACGCATTTTCGTGTTGTATTAATGTACTACATGCAAAAAGCAATCAACCAGGAGGATTGTTTGCAAGTGAGGGTGGTACTAAACTACATCCAAATATACGAAATACAGTACAGGTAACCTAAAGGATATTGTGGCTCGGGGTGATTCCACACCAGTCAAGCAGTGCTCGTCCCAGTTCAAATCAAACCTTGCACTCTCCCCCGGCCGATAGCCGAGGACAAGAAAGCATGAGAACATTGCTGAGCTAAACCAGAAACCAAAGGAGTGCTACGTTGACAAACATGCTAATATGCAGTACACGGGTTAACATACTACTACTGATTAGTGTTACTAATACTTTTAATTCGTCGATTCTACGTGATACTAACTGGTGCAGATAATTAAATCATTCAAGACATTCCAAGTGATATTGGGAATGGTAATGGCGGTAAAGTATTATACGCAAGTACAAAATCTAGTCTACCAAGCAACACTTACTCTCGTATTCATATCTTGACAGCAATGCCGACATGCAAAACGTTTTACAGAATTACAGACACGTAAAATTAATTAGTACTCCATGCAGACATTGGAAACTGAAAAAATAAAATAAAGAGACTAATAAATAGATAAGGCTACATATACCTACCACAAACATTATTTCCTGACTTTGTAGGCACACCTCTAAATATGTGGCTGGGTCGGCGGTGGAACTCTCCCTCCACTCGACTGAAGGAGATTCAACGGCAGTACTGCGGGTGTTTGAGAGCGACTCGTTCTGTATTATTCTCCCACCTAAGGTGGCTGGTGTGGTAATCGTGAGTCATTGAGTACACATTTTAATAACTCTTGAAGTAAGTCGAACAAAAATTCTTGGAAAACATTTCACTTGAGTATATTTTGTTTATACTATGGAAATCACCACGCAGTGACATAGATTATTCAAGTATCATATTTCATAAATTTCTCCTTAATTAAAGCATTGTTATGACTTGGGTTATCGGCGCGAATTCTAAATTAAAGCGAAAATTATATCTTTGGTACCTTGATATTTGTTAGCAACCATTATAATAATATGAAACGTATTATTTCGCCTTTAGAAAAAAATCTGTGTATATGGCATCGAATAATTTCGAAATATAAGGTATGTACCATTACTATTAGGTATTATTAGCTATTACTACTATTACTAGTAGGATACGTGTTAAAATAGCATTGAATTTCCAAGACACCAAATCGGTTTCTTGGCATTCGCAATTTTTGACATATGCAATGTTTTCACTTTTATCTATAGACGTTGCTAATTAGGACATATATGCAAAGTTTCACGAAAATCTGTACTTTAAAATCGCTCCAACTACCTTAAGAGCGGGTTAACGCACACACGGGTGCTTCGCGTGAATTTAAATGGCAGGAGAATTTCCGTCGGAATGAGGTTTTTTCCGTTGGGACGGCCTCTCATGTTTATTCGCCATTTTTTCCGGCGGTGACGTACGCAGGTATATGATTAAAGTGGAGGAATAAAATGAGGTAAACACGGGTAGGGACGCGGTTAGTTCCTTGCTGTGGGCAAAGAGGAGGGAATTGAAAATGAATCCAATCACTACAGCTGACTTATGTCTTATGAGACTTATGTCAACACTAAAGTCAGTAATGAATCATCTCAATGGTTTCAGGCTCAACTTTGTGGAAGTTCTTTTTGCATAATGAAAAAGAAAACATTGTTTTATTCCACCAATCTATTTCACGGTACAACTAGTTTTGACTCAGCGGCGTCATCTCCAGGTACAAATAGTAAATGTAAAATCGTGATTCGGGATAGGGGTTGGGGAGAGAAGGGGAGGGGAGAGGAAGAAGGGTGGTGGGAGGGATGGAGGGATGGAAAACACCAAGGATAGTGTTTGTGAGTGGGGGCGGGGTGGGTGACGAAGGGGAGGTGGGGCGGAATCTCTCCCATTCCCACTTTGCTAAACACCTTTGGAAGGAGAACCACACCAGTGATTTCATCCCGAACATTTTGCCTTTACCCTTTGTACCTGAAGATGACACCTCTGCGTCGAAACAAGTAGCACCGTGGAATAAATTGGTGGAATAAAAGTTTTCTTTTGAAGTTATACTTCTTTGCGCCCGTTGGAGACTTTTGGGATGGGATGTTGGTCGAGAAACCGCGTCACGCTCTTTTCCGCGTCACGCTCTTTTTTGGGTGAGAAAAATCCACAATTGTACTCATTGATACGAATTCCTGGGTATTTCTAATCGAGCTAAAAGGATGAAATTTTCAGGGAAGGGTTCAAATTTGGTGTCGAGTCAGGAAAAAATCGAAAATCCCAATATTTTTCATTGGTTTCGAGTCCAGATAGGATTTTGTTTTTTAATGGGTTTAAATGGGAAAAACGAATAATTTACGTGTAGAGTAATTTTCATTCATTCATTAAAATATGAAATAATTTAGATACAAGTTTCATTCTTTGACTGAAATGAGGCCAAAAGATCAATGCATTTACTTCTTGCAACCGATGTTTCTCTATCGATCGATAAATTGAAATATTTGAAGTTTAAACGCAAAATTAATGCAAATTTCGATCTTTTTTCATTTCCGTTGCTAAGCAATTTTTTCATTGTTCCCGAGACTTCCAGTACCTTATAAGCGTGCTATAAAGATTAAACTTAAAGGAATATAACATTCTCCGTGCGTATTTCAATCGCTTTTAACGATATTATGCCTTAGAAATATACTTTTTACAATGTTTTATAATTATATACATAAACTGTTTCGTAGCTTTGACACTCCTCCATTTGCTCATGCCTACGAAATCCGTTGGGATCGCTCCAAATTCCTCCATTTTGCTTCTGAAACACTCTTTACACCTTATTCCGGGTTTCCCTCTCTCTGTTTTTCCAGGAAACATTAATCCTTGCACCTACTTTCTGAAATGTACCTCGAAACTCTATTCTACAAGTCAAAACCATGTAAAATGATAATGTTCTATGATGCATTATCTCTTGGATTTTGAAATTATGAATTCAAGTATTACGCCATGTGTTTAATATGTAAATTATAATAATTGAGATCAGCAAAAATAAAGTGAAATGTGAAAATCCATAGCATTTACTTAGCTCATATTGATTGAATTTCATACTGCCAAATAATTGTAATCATGTTTAATTACAAATATTTACTTCAAAATTGCTCAATGGCATGAAAATAAAAGGAAAAATATAGCAATTACTAAGAAGAACAAAGTACATATGTCATGGGACCATTCGTTTTATGCTATTATCTCATTTATATATTCTTAGGTCAAAAATTGACCCAGCTAAAATAATTTCCAAAAGAAGTAAGACCTTACTGCATTCGTTTTTAATGATTTACAATGTACTATCATACACTTTTCCCCTTTTGCTTGCAAACTGCAAGCACCCATTTACTCGTTATGTACGTTCGAACTTTGAAAAGAAGTTTTGTTTAAAATAACAATATATCGAAGAGAAATATATTGAATAATAGAGAAAAAATGTCTTTTATTTCATTTATATATCCTGTCTGCCTGTGTGTGTGAGCGGGTGTGTGCGACCGGCCAAAGAAGTATAACTTCCACCGTCTGGTCCGACGCAGACCACGTTTTTTTCATTATTTATTAGTACTGAAATCTGGGCCGAAAACTTGGAAACGAATTCGGGACTTATAATGAAGTCAATGCCTCAGAAACTATATTTGCACGACGATGATTTCAGTGCACATTGGCGCTGTCCCGGCATTTAATGCAATATCAATAAACTGCGCCACATAGTTTTGGCATATGAAATACATTGCTTAAAAATCGTTCTAAACAAGCTCCAGAGAACCAGCTCTGCAAGCCTCAAGAGCATATCTCCTCGCCTAGAGTTCACTCAAATACTTCGAATATAATTTTGGTATATTTCGGCTGCACCACCGGTATTCTATCAAAAAGCTCAACTCACCTGCTTCCCTGTGATTGATGTTTGAAATAATAAGTCCAATGGAAAGTAAATATCTTACTTATTTCTGTTTTCAGTACCGATAATCAAATTTGATTCTTTCATCGGATACGATAATACCCCTTGCCCAACATGACTTTAAGCATTCAGAATTCAGTTCGATTTTCAGCACAGAAGTAAGCTTAGTATAAAAGGACTTGCACGGCGGTTTCATAGTAAGGAATGTTGCAATTAAAAACATTTTTTTCCTTTTAAAGACTTTCGCTTCCCTAAAGTTTTTTTTTAGAGTTGCGAAAATTGCGGAACACTAAAGTATTCTCCTCAGGACGCTTAAATATGGCAGCGAAACCTGGACATGTCAGGATATGCATAAGAGCAGGCTAAATGTACAATGCAGAAGTGAGACAATCGTTAAGACGACAGAGAGTACGCCACGCCATGATGAAAAAACTCCATAGAGATTTGTCCACTGGTGATCAAAATTTAATAATTGAAAAATAAAAATGGTCTCAAGCCAATACAAAGGAAGCATTTTAGGAATGCATTCATAGATTTTAAAAGAAAAACATTAGTAGAAAATTTACAGGATAACCCAAAAGCATTTTGGTCATACGTAATGGAAGTTCAAGGCAATAGATCAACAGTTATTCCACTACGAAACCAAAAGGGCGAATTATTAACAAGCAGTTCGGACAAAGGCAACTTAATAAATTCCTACTTTCAAAGTGTGTTCACCAAGTCATCATAGATTACATCCGTAAAGGTAAATGATCACTTCCAGCAAAAGATGCCGCCTTTAGATATTTGCACTCACGGAATAGAAAACTTGCTAAAATCCTTAGGTCCAAATAAATCCCCAGGTCATGAAGAAATTCCTGCCCGCGTGTATAGAGAATTAGGGAGTGAAATAGCACTCTACTTGCAGAATATATTTAGTAAATCCATCAACGAACACAAAGTACCCATGGACTGGAAAATTGCAAATGACACTCCCATATTTAAAAGCGGTGATAAGGAACAGCCATCGAACAACAGACCGATATCTCTCACATCTATCTCATGCAAAGTCCTTGAACATATAATTGTAAGTTCAGTTATAAGACACCTCGATATGCAAAACTTGTTAACAAAAACGCACAACGGATTCAGAAAGGGAAGATCTTGCGAAGCTCAATTAGCAATTGTTGCCCACGATATTTTAGTCCCGGGTGAACATAACGTTCCAGTTGATGCAATTATTCTTGACTTTAAAAAGGCATTTGATAAAATTTCCCACAGTAAGCTACTCATGAAATTAAACTCCGTAATTTCCTGGTAATTTCCTACGTAATTTGCTGGATTAGAGAATTCTTAAGCAATCGCGTGCAAAGGGTTGTATTAGATGGCGGTATCTCTAATGAAGTAAAAGTCACATCGGGTGTCCCACAGGGAAGTATCATAGGCCCACTTCTGTACCTTTTGTACATAAACGACATCGGTGAAACAGTTGACAGTAAGCTTAGATTATTTGCAGACGACGCAATGGTGTATAGAGAAATCTGTACCCTTAATGATAAGCTAGCACTAACTAATGACCCCGAGAAAATACAGGAGTGGTGCGATGCGTGGCAGCTAGAATAAAACCTGAAAAAATGCGTTGTTATGAATTTTTGGAAACGGAAAAGCGCTCCTTGTAACAGCTACAGTATCCTAATAAATGTGTTATGACAGGAGGTGAGTTTAAAGTGTTGCATAATCTTCGCAAGAGTCCGATATGACTGATGACTGCAATTAGTTTGTTGTTTCAACTATTATATAAAATTTGGAATCAATGCGAATTGAAATTAAGTTACTGACTACATGGATACTCTTGAATTTTAAGTTTGGCAGTTTTTTAAGTTAGCTTACACCGTGGAGGTTATAAAAGTTTCTGTGCTTCTGAAATGGACCAAATATTGTGTTGTGTTTATGGACGTGAGTTCGCTTGCAGATTGCACTCTGTTCTCTGAGCCGATGGATGGATCTCATTGCATTCATTTTTCCATTAATTTCATTCATCCCAATTTGGGCCCACTGCGAGATTCATACCCCCCCAATCAACAGGCTGTTGAAGACGGTTGTTTAAGTCTTCCGGCACATTGTTACAGCACATCAACCAAGCCACTATTTAAAAGCCATTTTATCATGGAAATTTCATGAGCCTATCAATTATCATTATCAATGAATGTTATCATATTTGGGACGTAAGTTACTGCTGTACGGTCCTTATGTAACGAAGTTTTAAACATGCATGGGTGATGGATATAAAGGGATAATTTTGATTTATAAAGTTGATTCTTCATTTTTTAAACACAGTTTCTCAGCCGTTATACTACAATTGAGGTTAAAATTGAAAGTTTAATTTCGTCTATTATTGCCACGCAATATAATTAACCGTTTCTTTTGTATGCATACAATTCTTCTAAATATGTTTGTTGGATAATTCACTCAAGATTAGAACCGAATCTAAAAATTTTCACTATTACTGAAGGCCTTCAGCTCATTACAGAAATCGAAACTCAGAAAAACTATTATATTTATACGCAGGTATCATACTGGTAATTTGTGGTATAGCTTTGGTATATAGTGAAGTGAAAAATGATGAGCATTCATTGTTCGAACATGCAGCCAGTACGCGCTGAATTGACTTTAAAAGCAAACTGTAAAACGACAATAAAAAACTGGGCCTGTCCGGGATTTGAACCCGGGACCTCTCGCACCCAAAGCGAGAATCATACCCCTAGACCAACAGGCCGTTAACGGTGTGTGCTTAAATCTCCGTGCAAATTCTCACGAAGAAATATTTTAAGCCGTTTTCCCCGCTTTCACCTGTTTCGACCAGAAATGAGCGGTCTCGCGAAGCTCCCTTGCGGCGTACGAACTTTGTATTGACCGGCTAAGTGAATTCCGGCAACACTTTGTCGGGATGGCTTCATTTGAAATGACGATATTACACTTGAGTAATTTAACAGGCAAGTTACACTTGAGTAATTTAACTTCATGGAATTTTGATAGTTCAAGAAAAGGAAAAGGTTTGGTTGAAAGACAAGTCTGCAGGGGATACTATGGTCGTGTTCCATTTCACTATTATGCGCCCTTCGCACTCTTATCCGCTCCTTACGATCGTCACTTTTTTGTCGTGACGTCACGTAGTGTTGTTCCATTCCGTAGGGTGAAATAATTGAGAAGAGCTCAAGGGCGTAGAGCAGGAAAGAGTTCCACCATGCTCCCTAATGCGCCCTAAACCATTGAGCTACGCTAGATCGGGACTTTCACAGCTATAATTAAGAGTTTTTTTAAAGCTTATACCACGGAATGAAATTAAAGAAGGAGTATTTATCGCAGTGTTAACTAACATAGAAGTGTAAAAAAATAACTACTGCAGAGTACGGACAAAGGTGTTTATGTTATAAAAAGCTCCAAATTCTCTGTTAGCACAAACACAAGCCTTTAAACGAATGTATCTTAATGCTTTGTTTTTACTTCACATTTCAAGCCATGGGTTATTTACTACATTATCCAGCACCAATGATAGCATCTATGTGATTGTAGTTGCAACACACTTATTCTATGTTTTTGTTTTTGTATTTCATCTGTGATGGTCGAGTCGGTGACCCCAAAACGGAGATACTGTCCAATGGGGCACCTATATTCCAGACAAATCATTGTATAAATAATAATTGTATTTATCTAATCTGGAATAAAAACCATTATTATTATTATTATCATATAGTTAACTTCTTATCATGAATCCTAATTAAACAATACATTTTATGAATAATTGTGTATCGTTAATTTTTCCATGTAAAAATTCGAAAACGTTTTATCTTTAATCATATATTGCAATAAAGTATAAGTGCTGAGATATATGGTGGGAAGTTGTAATATGGTACAGGAGAATGATACTTATTATTTCTTGGTACCTATATTAGTTTTCTTTGGTGAGGGGATATTAATTTATTGGTAAGTCAAGTATTTTTCATTTTAAAAGGTCCTTCATCGGAAGCTGTCTTGTGTGTTATGGGTTGGGACGTTATGGGAGCCAATCACATAGGTTTTATGGCTTCATTGGACTTAAGATAGATATTTTAACGATTACAATGTAATGAAACTAATCGGTTACTCCACAGGCAATAGCCTGTGATGTAGTGTACTGGGATTAGCTTGGTTTTCATTAGTCTGCGATTTGTATATGCCGATGCGGTACATTGTGAGCGTGAATATAGACAACATAGTACGAATAGATTTATTTCTTGAGTGACATTTCGTAATAGGGGACGGCGAGTGAAGCTTACGGTGAAATATTGGAATTAGTGCTTAAAATGTTATACTCCTTAATAACTTATTGAATCAAAGCTGGTTTTCCCGTTGAATTATATCCAATGGATATAACTGAATCCGTAGATACTATGTTTTTGAGTTTAGGTATAGTTTTGTTGACTAGAGATAGAATAAATAGGTATCGGAAGGAAATAGCCATCTGATTTCAGTACGCCATTGACTCTCTTGGCTTTAAGGTCTATGAATTAGCATGTGCTTAGGTCTATGAGTTAGCATACTATGAATTAAATACCTAAATGGACTACAATAGATATTTTTATACAATAATATGGCGACAACTCATCGTCTCGTTTCCCGAATTAATAACAATAATGCCTCAGTTACAGCGTTCAACCAACAGTTGGCCCAACGCCAACGCATGCTGCTGAAGGGCAGGAAAATCTTTTTTGCCCGTATTTGACTGACATATCACCTTCCAAATCATCATCTAAACACCTCTCAAGCATTCGTCAATACATGCTATATCGAACGTATTCAACAAAAGTTATGCACGGTATTCATGCACCTACTCAAGTGACCACGGAATGCGTGCATCAATTATTCATAGTTGTCAAATCTTCCAATCGAAAACTCTGGCGCCACCTACTGAAAAGAGCAGATAAGAGCGTAGGGCATTTAGAGCACAAGGACGTAGGAGCGCACCCTACTGGAAATGGAATACGGCCTATAGCTTTGGTATATAGTGAAGTGAAAAATGATGAGCATTCATTGTTCGAACATGCGGCCAGTACGCGCTGTATTGACTTTAAAAGTAAACTGTAAAACGACAACAAAAAACTGGGCCTGTCCGGGATTTGAACCCGGGACCTCTCGCACCCAAAGCGAGAATCATACCCCTAGACCAACAGGCCGTTATCGATGGGTGCTGAAATCTCCGTGCAAATTCTCACGAAGAAATATTTTAAGCCGTTTTCCCCGCTTTCACCTGTTTCGACCAGAAATGAGCGGTCTCGCGAAGCTCGCTTGCGGCGTACGAACTGTGTATTGAGCCGCTAAGTGAATTCCGGCAACACTTTCTCGGGATGGCTTCATTTGAAATGATGATACTTTGTAAGTTCCACTTGAGTAATTTAACTTCATGGAATTTTGATAGTTCAAGAAATGGAAAAGGTTTGGTTGAAAGACAAGTCTGCAGGGGATAGGTACTATACAGGGTGTTTCAGGGGGAAAGTGCAAAACTTCTGGCTAGGAGGTTGGGGAAGAAAATACATGTAAGAGACACGTCGAAAAATGCACTCAAGTAACGGTACCGTTTAAGATGCCATATTTTCGTTAAATATTACGATATGATAATAATTTTACCTATTTTGGAGATGAAATCAAATTTGCTAATGTTTGTGTTCCCATTTAGTTTTGCGTATACCTCAAAATAAATAAGTTATTCTAAAAAATAATATAAATCAAGAAATGGATATGGTGGGCGTCGACATCATGGGTCTGGGCAAAGTAAGATGGAAATATAGCAGGGACTACTGGAGCGATGGCTATAGAGTAATATATAGCGGAGGGAATGAAATACACCGTGGGGTTTCATTCGCAATGAAAAGGAAACTGGGTAGAAACGTTAAGTATGCAGAATATGTGAGAGATAGAAATATAGTCGGCGAGCTCACGGCAGATCCAACGAATTTAGTTATAATCCAGGTTTATTTATTTCCCTTCGTCGAGTCTAGAACAGAAAGTATCGAGATCTATAGCACCTTAGACAGCATGGCCTACATTTACCCTGAGCAGCATCTCTCTCCTACTTTTTCTTTTCTATACATCTTTCTTACCACCATACTACCCAACTTCGATATTCTTCTCCAAATCCTCTTTTATTATACCTATAAATGTTTTGGGAAACATGCAACGCTAAGCTCCATATTTAAGTCTTACCCATCCACTGGTTCCTTCGCTAGAGAATTGTTTTTGGAATGGGAGGGGGGTGTATGCAGCGTAGGGTATATTACACAAAAATATAATTGGGTGGGCTACAGTTACTTCATCAAAAACTAAATCAATTAATGGTAAAAATACTATCCAAAAAGTAATGAATCACAATTCAAAGTAGATAAAAAATACTATATATGTAATGTAAATTACTAAGATATGTTAAACTTAAAAAAAAACAAAGCGTTGGTACATAATGTTGCGAGAAAAATGTTTCAGGTTGGTGTCAGGATTAAAATATCGCAATAAAGGCGCTGAAGTGGTTGATGGTCGAAACAAAGCCGGAATAAACGACTGCAAACATATGCTCTTGCAGACGATAAAAATAAAAAACTGAAGTGTTCGACATTATGACTGACCGGTTTTACGCAGATTACAAATTATCCCGAGACAAACAATTAACAAAAATTGAAAATTACTTTGGGAGTAGATTACAAGTAAAAATACAAGATGAAAAAAAAGATTACAAGTAAGTCAAATGTAATCGTAAACGGTACTCGGATTACTTGTAATCAATTACTTTCCATCTCAGGGTATACGTGGACATTTCGTGTTTGGAGATCATGCGAGGCTCTCTACATAATGCAGCAGAGGAACACATATATACAAATACTTATTTGCGTATGAAAATAGATAAAATTCAAAAGTTGGTGTTGCAAACTATTTTTAATAAATTTACCTGTATTTATCAACTTCTACGTACGTATTTCAAATTAAACATGTGTATTCATTCGACTAAAAACCGTGCCTGATATGGAAAATATTATTTCAAACGTGAATTTCCCACGCCGAAGTCTTTTGGAGTTCTGTTGCCATCTAAGTAAAATAGCCCTTGTAGCACAATGCAGTTAATAAATCATCATTACCTTCATTAGCCATTACGCAGAATCTAGCAACATACTCTAATGCGCCTAAATAGATCATAACTAGTAATAGCCTATAAGTGTCACTATCTCTCAGAAACAATTTAATAATATTGAATGGTGAAGTACTCCCACCCATAATATTCATCCAGAAGGTGTGATAAGTAAATGGTTAAAAATTTGTCGGTAATTTTTTCGGAGAGCTCTGGGATTTTAGTAAGTCAGGGTCACCTCTCAGGGTAACGACAGGAGTTATTTTTGAACCTATATTTATAAGAGCAAACACATTTGGGGACGCGCTGTCTGGCGTTCATTTTCCGAAGATCCCCACCATTCGTTAACGATAAGGGCCATTAGCCAGCAGAAATTGAGCTTTCATGTTTGCCTTTGCGGTATCCGTGCAACGACTGATAGTAACTAGGAAGGTCTTATGCGATAAAACAGAATCCGTGGGCAAGGTCCTTTCAATATCACATTTGAGTTTTAGACCCACATTGTAGAGTGTAGCTCACGAAAATGCGTTCAACAAAATTGCGCAACAATTAAGGCACATTTTATCCTAAGAATACATCAGCGATGATTTTCTGTCGATTATATGTCCTTAGCATTTCCATTTTCCTTTTAATATTCCGTAATGCTACAGAAGTTGTTTCTAAAAACCAAAGGAATGTCAAACCTTAATTTTTCTGCATATAATCAAATGTAGTCCTCAAAGACAAAAATGAGAAGGTTTGTATAAATAAGAATACGAAGAGAAATTCTACACGTATTCGCATCCTCAATTACCATGGTAAAACGTGATGCAGGTAACTAACTGGCATTTTGATTCCAACGTCAAGCGTGACCACTGTCGTTTTCGCTGGGAGAAAAATGAAGATGTTATAGGTTCTTGATTACGAAGTGAAATAGGAAAAGTTTTCATCTGTGAAATGATTTCTTTCATTTCATCAGTTCGCTCGGTAGGAGTTTTTGCAGGCCTAATTTTACGATGGATAATTAATTATAAGATGCGAGAAAACGAAAATACCATGAGGCATCATTAAAAAAATAACTTTTCTCATTTAGGAAATCGAAAAGACGGAATTAGTCAACCCAGATTAGCAGATGGATACTGAAACTATCGATGGATGGATATAAAAAACTAGAGGTAATAAAAAAGAATAAAACACTGAATTTTTTATCTTAAAACTATAAAAATAACGCCTAAGACTACGAAAGAAAATTTATAAAAAAGGTGGTTAATGTGAACTATAAGTAGTGACAGAATAACTGATGTGAAATACGTACCAAGTAAGCCAAAATCACGCCGCAGCCAAGAATGAAAACCTGAAAAAATAAGCAAATTGGAACGATATTACGCCAAAAACTATCTAAAATTGAAAATTATATAACATGTAATGAAGTTAGTGAACATATTGTAATATATCAAAGAAATAAAAGCTCCAATATTTCCTCAATGCTACTAATGCAGAAAGTTGCAAAGTTGGTAGGTAGGACTTAATGGTAGGTGTGCATAAACTACGTTACCAACTTAGGGGGGAAGGGGTCACCTAAAAACCTTAGGCGGGTAACGAGGAGGGGAGGGGTTCACTCAAAGTAACGTAGCTGTTACAATGCGCCTGTTAACGTTTCTTACTCGTCAACATCGCGTCGACAATACTACGAGAAGTCCGCAGAAGACGTAACTCTTACACATCCCTCTCAAGTCTTCAAATCAAATAACTATAATCCACGATATTGACTCATGGAGGGATAAGGGAGCATTATTTATTGAGGATCGTTAAAAATTCTAGTTTTTTTAAACGTCATGGTTGATTTTTAGAATTTAAAAATAAATATAATTTGTTCCAATTAATATCAGATACCTAGTTCTATTATATCTAGTTCATCTACTCTTTATTTGTCTTATTTCAACCTATCCCTAAAAATAATAATAACTCAATAATTGAGAAAATATTTTTTAAATGAAAGTTCCATTTGTAGAGACAACATTACATGTTGGGGGGGGGGGAAAGGGTTGGGAAAAATACTACGGTTTTCAACGAAGAGGGGGAGGGAGTAAAAAAATCAGCGAAAACGATAACGCACCCCTTATGAGATTGATCACATGAAGAAGCTTGGTGTCATGTAGATAATATGAGAGCAGGAATAGTTCCCTAAAATGTATCCTCCCCCTAATATCCCCCCTATATAATAAAAATTATTATATCAGAAATAAATAATTAAAATAAAAAGTCTTGAAAAAAAGAAAAAATCGAATTTCCGCTCATAGGTCTACAGAGTGAATGGTTTATTTAAAAAAATATTGGTGCGGCAAAACCTTAAATGGCTTCAATTTATTTTACCTTAGATTTGGGATAACTATGGGTAAAATAAACTATGTTTACTGGAAAGTGACGTCAAAATCTAAGCCAATATGAGCGCTTGTCGTTTTCAGCGCAGCGTCGAAATACGTCCGACTACATACTTTCATAGCTAACTTAACTTTTTTAATGCTATCAATGATTATCGTCAGTAATCATTATTCGACATGAAATTTCCATTGCAGAATTTGAGAAAGAATATTACACCATTTTTCAGTCACTACATGCACAATGCACAAATGATGTGGTACGCAGTCACGCGCACGGGTGCAAACAAATACACCAAGAGGATGAAATTCACCATGAAAAAAATCATTTGACTTGACCAGGATACAAATCTGGGTTTTCCAATCGCTGATGAGGGAGGCTATTTTGTACGGCCTCGGAATTTCCCTGTAACGACAATGACGACATTTTGACGTCACAGCCACGAAAATTTCAAATAGGTCCGTAAGGAAGATGCGATTTGTCGGGAACTTTGACGTCACATCAATTCCGATGTTCGAACGTGCCAACTCCATACTGAATAAGTCCCCTGATCAGCTTTGCTTGGTGGTGTGACTGGCTAGCATACCTGATCGGCAATTTGGAGATCTGGATTCGAATCCCGGTCAAGTAAAAATGACTTTTTCACGGAGAATTTCATCACTTTGGCGTGTAATATAACGCAAATCTATCCCTGGACTTTTCACGTGGATATAAATTTCAAGGAGCTTTCACGGGTTTCAAGGGTTTCCAGGCTTTCAAGGATTTTTAACAGTGGAAAATTACAATTTCTGATCTTCATTATTTGAAGGAAGATTGGCCACCCAGATATCGTAATGCGATATATATTGAAGAAGGATTGGACACCCAGATATCGCAATGCGAAATATCTTTCATATCGCACGGTTTAGTCAATGGGTCGCGGCATCACACAGCTCACGGACGGCACCTGCCCGTGCCGAGTGGCTATCGCTGCCGCAGTATGAATGACTTCGCAGTCCGAGGAATGCGCTGCCGTCTCTGTTTTTCGTCTGTGCTTCCGCCTAGCGAAGCATCCTCCTCCTCGTCCCCGTTTATCTGCGTTCCAAGCCTATCACAAGTTTTTGTTTGGGCCTTCGCATGCTAAGCAGAAGGCCCGGCGATAGGCAAGGAGCGTGCTGAGGACAGCATGACCGGTCTCGTGTTCTTGCGATTGGTCATCTCCCGAGAAAGAATGCACGCTCCATCTCAAATCACAGCCTCCATTCACGCCGCCCTTCCTATCTTCTCTAAATTCCACGCACTGCACCTATCAGAAAGCGGAACTCAATACGCATCCGCTAGACAAGCAAAAATTATATCAGTGAAGAAGGAAGCGTTTATAAATCGTAATTGTACAGGGTGTTTCAAAAAGGACTTTACAACTTTGAAAATTCATATAAAATTATTCAAAAAAGATGTCTCTCACCGTCGTATGTGGGACTTGCAGCTCACGAGATGCACGCCGCGCCGGGTCGATTACGTAGGGCTGTTGACAAAACTTTGTCTCACTTGCTCAACGACTTCGTCAGATGTGCTTGGACGACCTGGGGATTTCTTATGTTTTACTGAGCACCCTGTTTCTACAAAACATCTACGCCACTCATAAATTGTAGGCCTACTAGGAGGATCTTTAGCGTACTTGGTACGAAAATTACGCTGAACTGTTGTCGCCGACTTCGATTCTTCAAACCAAAACACACAGCTAGCACGCTCGGGTCCAGTGAAGGCAGCCATCTTTAACGTAACTACCGCTAGCGCTTATGCGGCGCGATTTGGGACTAGCGGACTACGCGAGTCAAAACTTGATGTTTCCCTTTAAAACAACACTAACACAAGCTCTGTACCTTTTTGGAATGATTTGTATGAATTTTCAAAGTTGTAGTCCTTTTTGAAACACCCTGTATAACGTGGATAATAAATGAAACCATACGGTGGGATAGCACAGGCGAATATGAAAACCATTAAAATGTGCAATCGGCCCTACTGAATGGATCAGTTAAAAAGTTAATACGCCGAAAAACATAGGCATTAGTAGTGGAATTGTCGCGGCAAGGTCATGATTTATCTGTGAAAAGCACAATGAGAATAATTTTTAAAATGGAACTGAATATTTTATAAAATTCAAGGACAAATTGCGCACGATAGACGTGGATCATTTTTGCAAAAATAAAAACGGCTTCACTTTAGTGCGTCAAGACCCCGTCTACTCTCTTGTATATGCGGACTAAGTCCAGCTTATACGTTGATTTATCATACCACACCAATAAAAATTAGAACCCCCAATTTTTTTCCCTAATATGTGCTAACTGTTTTACGGTTTAAATGTCATGGTATCAAATTATTGGAACAATAGAAATAAATGGATGGCGGGAAAAGATGTTCATCCTTGTATTTATAAATAAAACATTTGTAATAATTTCTAGTTGCTATACCTCTAGTTTGTGTCAATTGCATGTCACAACAAATTAAATCTACCAATCCTATAAAATCTTTCTAAAATCTTAGGGGTCACCTAAAGCTCCTGTCAACTATTTTTGCAAAGTGTAATTCTTGATCATGTTGAAGGCCAATAAAATATTATTATTACTAACGGAAGGTACCCGTTGAAATTCAACGGGAGTGAAAAACATTGAACTTATTTCATAAGAAAACCACAAAGCCTGAAGAATACTGTCAGCGTGATTATTTGAGGAGTTCTTAACCTATCTTGTATGTTGTGTTCGTTGTAGTAGACACGCTGACCGTTTTCCAGGTGCACGGAGAGATGAGTGACTGTTGGTCCTCTTTCTTGCACGGGAAACCCAAAAATGGGCCCCGCAGACTCATTACTACTTAAATAGCACCCAGGTTGATAGATGGTCATCTTATTCCTCCGGTTCTCTTGAGCCGTCTTCTGAGTGAATTACAGCTTGATCGCTTCCCTTGTGTACATAAATATATTTGCTTTAATTACTTAATTTATTTGCGCAATTTAACGTTGATATGTGCGTTATCTTAATCAGGATTGGAGAGTAGGGCACAATCCAGCGGTTGACAACGTCAAGAGCCATGGCAGCAGCAGCCATGTTTATTTTACCTATGAATCCTCCATCACCCGGACTGCACCTTCGGCATAAAGGGTGGCCATAATCATTGATTTCAGTTACCAAATAAAAAATCTATGGTGATTCTTAGTGCACTTGCCGACTTTCATGCACGGATGTCCTTCATTGCGCATAATTTCCGTTCTTATTTCGGGTAAGAAGCATGTAGTGACGTCATTATAATTTCCCACATCTGAAAACAGATGAAGTTTCGAAACAGATGGGTCTATATTTGAACCTGATTTATAGCTGGCTACCCGTCCGTAGGTTGGGTTAGGATGAAATTTGTGCTGTTCTTAGCGTAACCCGAAAAACACCACGGGGAGATTCTCATGAGATCGCTTGTGGATCGTCTTTGAGCATCCAAGTCTAACCTTTGTCGTTTTTATTTCAAGAGCTCATTTTCTCGCAAAGAAGACATTTTGCTTTAGAAGATTAATTCGAAAAGTTACTCTTTTTCTATTAGGCATGTTGATGGATATATTTTTAAGTCCAAGGAGGGGAAACACAGCGGCGAGTGAAAGTCATGAATAAGCAACTTGATGATTGAGTGAATGTAAATTTACTTCACTTTAACACTTTTAAACATATACAAATAACTCGTATAATTTATGATGTGGCAATTGGTCTAAAAAAACAGTTCGCAATCGTAATGAGAGGCAGGCGGTTCCACTACGTGCAATACATCTGAGTATTAAACGATAATAAACAACGTCGTGTTTTTTGTAGCAACAGAGGCATTATTACCATTTCTTTTCTCTGCACGTAAATATTTTTGCATGTTTTATTCCTTTATGTGTGTATCGTTCACTACGTAAGTGTTCTCTCACATACATGCAGTGCCCCTATGAGAGCTACTTTGAGAATAGACATTGAAGAGTAAACTAGTTGTAAATATGCATTGAATTTATCGATTACTCCCCGAAGCAATCTATCATGGGGCCCTTGGGACTCTGGGCTTTTCTTTTACAGATTTTCTCTCTACGTCCTATCATGGGCCTGCAGGAAAACTTAAATGCCTGAGGCGTGAATATCCTTTGAAAATCAAGTCTCTGGTTGTCAAGAAAATGTGCTATTGTTGATTTCAGAGAAAAGTGTGAGATTTTTTAGCAAAAAACATAATTACGAGACAATTACGAAGCTTAAAAGAAAATCGATTGAATGGATTAGAAATTTCATTAATTCAGCCATCCGATAAAAAAATCCCAGCCCTCTATCTTGAGTGAAAGTACTTTTAAAAAGCAAAAAATGAAACCACTGCATCGAACCAATGCTTAGCATGGACTACCAGGGACCCCCAAGGGGGGCCTTTGGGGGCCCTGAGGGCTTTTAAATATAGCCTATGTTACACCTCGATACATTTTCTCACTATATGCCATATTTCAGCTCAATCGGTTTAGTAGTTTTTGCGTGATTGAGCAACAGACAGACACCATTACATTTTTATGTATTAGTATGACTAATGCACATGGTGTTTCGTAATGACTCTGTAATATTTTAGGATATGATTTAGCAAATCAAAATAAGAAAAAAATTCAATTGGGCATGTGTCCGGAAACGCACTGTTACCCAGATATCTGTCTGTACGCGTTTTTCACTGAAACCTCACTAAATAAAAAACTATCAAAGATAAAGACATGAAAGTTTGTACATCTGTTGATGGTAATGATTAAAACTAGCCAATTACTAGGTAATTAAAACACTTTGACATTGGTTTGAAAATCTGCTGACCATATCATTGTTGTAGTAGGTATGAAAATTTTGTCGATACTATTTTATTTGTAAATAAAAGACGCAACTTTTTCATACTTACACTTTTTTAATACGACTTCTGTGTGCAATGATATTAGGGATTCAAAAGTTTGATTTGCCGCCATTTTGAAACAGTGAATCAGAAAATAATTGAAAATTGCTGGATAGTTTCAAACATTACCATCAACAGAGAAACAAACTTTTAAGTCTTTATCTTTGATAGTTTTTTATTTAGTGCGGTTTCAGTGAAAAACGCGTACAGACAGATTGTAATGGTACTCTTCCGGACACATGTCCAATTGAATTTTTTTCTTGTTTTGATCTGCTAAATCATATCCTAAAATATTACAGAGTCATTACGAAACACCCTGTATATATAGTGTGCGACCCTTTGCAAACCAGCAGAGGGTCTTACACCTATAAAAGTATACAATTATGACTCCTTCGTTGATTCTCTTTGATCAGACTCGCTTATTTGATATACTAAGAAGGCACTTCTTTGAGAAGGATTAAACAAATATTATTAAATATTGAATGCTTATGAGCTCTTAAATTGACGAGGATGCTAATGCTCCTTACCTATGCCATAATTATTTTCGTCATTTTACAGTGGTGCTAAAACACTTATTGTCATATGAATATGCATTGTTCCATATGCGGAAAATACACCATAAATGAAAGTTAACTATTTCAGCCAGGAGACGCAAAACTACGGTAATTTATCTAAGTTTGTGGTAGGTAAGCAATTTTACTATTCAGCTCGTGCAAACATATGGAAACTAAGTTTTGTCTTTTTAAACTTTTATGAACTGTGATAGTATCATGGCTAAGGTTTCATCAGCTGCTAAATGCCTTAGGATGAAAACACAATGTTGTCCGTCTTAATGGGATATCATGTGCGATATAATTCTATTTTGGAAAAAATAGGAACCTCGTTATTTCATTCGCCAGGTAAATTAGATTGTTTTCATCTTTCATCGTTTTCTATTTTCAAATTATTGCCATGAATTATATCTGTGACAGAACAAAATTGCATTAGCATTACAAATACTTTGTGTGACAGAACGACTATTATTTGAACTTCCCAAGTTTGAACTAGTATTCGCATTGCCAAGGCAACTTAATATTGCTATGACGCCATGACTATAAATTCAGATGTTGCTCAGCGGTTGACTGTGTTGTCCTTGCGAAGGATGTATTGAATTTAGAAAACTTATCATTAGTTTCAGGATGAGAACAGATGAGAGATTCAAGATGGAGAATTTCCTTTTTTTCTGCAGGTCCTCACTTCTCAGAAGAATACCAGGAATTCCTTAAGATCTGCGTTACAAAACACCGGAAATCGGGACAAGACCTTGAAGAAGAGATCATGGAAATGTTTTGAAATTGTCTCAAGGGCGAGATAGAAATTGTATGCGCATGTGTTTATAATTGACTTATCAACTTGGTGCAATGCCACATGAGGTAATTTCTAAAGAAAAACTGTAAATGACCAGTAAGCATAAAAATATCTGCGATTCCTCGGTTTCATATCTCAGCCTTACGAAACATACTGCTGGGAAAATTTATATGGGAGATAGCTTAGCAGAAGCGAAATATTAAATACTAATCCATTACCATGCATATATATGAGTACGTTTTTCCAATATTTCTTTTTGTCTTTATGATCAATCATCACCTTAACCTCACTGCAAAAAAGTACAGGTGTGTCCAGTTGCTAGGGACTGCATTAAACAATTGTGAAACATCCTATTTGACAGTAAGCATTAACGAATGGCTCTTAGAGATTTCCGATTTCTATACTACCTTTACGTTAATTTTCTCAAAAAATCATGCACTAAATACTACCTTAACTGAAAAATCTAACGCTGCTAATATCATGACGCTAGGATATAACAAGGACAAAAAAGTCTTTAGTATGTAAACCGAAAACAAGAATAAAATCGAATGAAAAATAAATACTTCAAGGGGGCGATTAGCGCGCAGCTTAGGTGAGCGTTAATTTTTCAGGAAAATACATTTTTACATCAGGAATCACACAAACTTTATCACCAAAGACGAAGAGTGGGAAAGTCTAGAAAATTTGGCAGCACCAAGTGGTGTTTGACGGGGTAACACTTGGTTATTTTCTTGCATGTAGTTTTCCCATAAATAAAATTGGAGAAATGAATAACTGAGAATACGTTTAGTAAGATGAATAAGGAATAAAGGTGTCTCAGTGGTTGCATTACTTTTCCACTATATCGTACTAAGAAACATGTAAAGAATAAGGCAGAACTGTCCTGCGTGGTAATAAAATATCATTCATCATTGGTCGTTCAATCCAAAGATTTGTTGACTCCAGTCCTCCATCCTCCCCTATATTATGATAGTTCCCTTACTCCCTAGCAATTTTTCTTATGTATTTTCATCTTCATTTTCGTATATATTTATCCCTTTGCCTTCCCTTTGGGACTTTTCCCTCTATTTTTCATTCTGTTATATTCTCAACAAACCCATTGTACCTTAGGGTTTGTCCAATCCGTTTAGTCATTCTTTTCTGTGTAGTGTTACACATGATCCACAAAGAGTTTTAAACACAAGTCAAAAATAAGTTTAGAGTTGTTGTTATAAACGTATTTTTGACTTGTGTTTAGAACTCTTTGTGGATCATGTGTAACACTACACAGAAAAGAATGACTAAACGGATTGGACAAACCCTGAGGTACAATGGGTTTGTTAAGAATATAACAGAATGAAAAATAGAGGGAAAAGTCCCAAAGGGAAGGCAAAGGGATAAATATATACGAAAATGAAGATGAAAATACATAAGAAAAATTGCTAGGGAGTAAGGGAACTATCATAATATAGGGGAGGATGGAGGACTGCAGTCAACAAATCTTTGGATTGAACGACCAATGATGAATGATGTTTTATTACCACGCTGGACAGTTCTTCTGCCTTATTCTTTACATGTTTCTTAGTACGATATAGTGGAAAAGTAATGCAACCACTAAGACACCTTTATTCCGTATTCATCTGACTAAACGTAAAAATTCATGTTTTGTAAACATTGGTGTTAATATGTTCGGATAAGGTAAAAATTACTAATTTCTAATGATTAAGATAAAACAGTTAAAGGAAAAGAAAGAATTCGAATTAAAAAAAAGTATAGACCGCATAAATCCGCACACGACATGAATACACCAATATCGATACTATCAGCGAAATTGCGCATCTTTGGCGAGATACGCATCTAATGGTGTCGCAGGCGGGTCTCCACGGTTATAAAAGGCTGATTCTAAGCCCATCCTTCTCAATGGTTTCCAGGTCACGCGTGCTCCGTGTGGCTGTGATACGGCGAATTCCTCGTGGGTGAACATATGGCAATTGGGAGTGGCTGGACTGTTTAGCTCTTCGTCAATGGGCGCCACTGTCAAACCGCCTAGGCCGCCTTCGGAATACTTAAAAGCCGGTGTGCTTGGTTGTATGAATGGCCTGCTTCTCCAATGATTCAAGATTGAGAGGCATGACTAAGGGGATGTGTTTGGGGGAGACACATATCCTGTTACGATTCAATCAAACATCGTATGCCGATCTCAGTTCAAAAGGTTTTCCGCAGCGATAAAGTTAATTCCGGTATTTAAATATAGTTTTCAATACTTTTGTATCTGATTTAATTTCTCATTTCTGCATGGGACGCTACTTTAATTATTTACACATAATATGTATGTAATTTTTTTATAATGTTGCATGTTTTGCATGTTATCATGTCTGAACTTTAACTACGTAGTGGTTTCCATATGCTTTTGCATTTTATGCACTGCAGTTTTCCAATTAATGCGAAAATGGACAAATGATAGGGTGCGCAGTCACGCACACGGATACAAAGGTATACACCAAGGGGAAGAAATTCGTCATGAATAATCATTTAAATGAACCTAGATTCGAACCCGGATCTCCCAAGTACCGGTTGGGAGGTTAAACCCCCGCCGAAATTCGACTTGAATCATGATTCCGTGGGGGTTTAACTGGCTAAATGATGTTTTCATGGCGGATTTCATCCCCTTGGTGTTTTTGAGTGAATTACCCAAGGTGCATGAGTAGAATGATTGTTAAAAGTCGTGCTGAATGCAAAATTCCCTTGCCTATACGTATGTATGGCAGCAAACTACATATAAATAAATTGAATATGCATCTATAAGCATACATACTCGTTACGTAGATTTCATCCGGTGTCCACGGGACTTCAACATTTCCCATAAACCTAAAATAATGAAATAAGAAAATTCCCCATGAACCCTAAAAATAACAATAACAGCAGAGTTTCAAGCAATTAACAAAATAAGGTGTAAGTTTTCATGTTACAGCATTGTGCTTCATTATAAAACTGCACTTGATTCGCGGTTCCTGCATATATGATTCGCGGTTCCTGCATACCTATATGATTCACATTATTAGTAGCACACATAGGTACCAAAAAGGGTGATTTTTTTCATTTGAATCCCTGTAAAAAGTATCAAACTATAATTTAAAATTTTGTAACCAATCACGGAAAGTAAAAATAAAAACAAAAATTTAATATGAAGATCATTTCAGTGCAACGCATCCAAAAGTTATTGAGATCCTACGTCTCAAACTCGGGTATCTCGACTTTAAGCATGTACAGTAGTCAAAAGTGCATAAACTTAAATCAAATGATACACAACCAATTATGATCCTAGAGGTTCGTGTCCTTCTCCAATTCAATTCAATTCAAAAAGTGTTTTATTCCAACATTTGCAACAAGGCACAGGAAACAGAAGAGGTATAACGTAACATAGCAAAAATAGCACAGAAAGAGATAACATCGCAGATGTGAACCCTGGTGTAGGCCTTCGCCTATACAGGGCAGGAATAACCTTTTACTAGAATGTTTTATCACTGGATAAATTTATTCCCTTCTCCTCTATATCCTCCTGGCTACGCGCCTGATTGGATTAAGGATAGCAAATCGCCCGCCATAAATAAATTTACATTCCACTGGTTCATCGCCCGTTGCGAGGCAAGTGGTGTTTGCCATAGTTTGCCATTTATCCGCGTGAGTTCGCTGTCTCCGTCGGCGTACCATTTGAATACGCGCGGTGGCGAGAATGAACCATCAAGCGGTAATTGAAGGAGGGGTCGCTTTACGCACGTGATTCATCCAGAGTGTGAGCGTTTAGAGGGGGGGGGAGTCCTTGAGGACGCGGCGAGAATGGATGAGTGACGATGACTTCGTCTTACGACGAGTCTCTTGATCGGAGAGTGGCCTCAAGAGGAAAGGAGCGTTTATTGCCGGGATGCTGAGGGTGCGCCTTATCCTGAGAACACACCCAGGAAGAAGATGAAGCAGGAGTCATTAGCCATGTTTTGTAATAGCAGCAGGGAATACAAAACGTGAGTGAGCCATAGTTCTATATCTGGCGTTCTCAGCCGCACCCTGAAGTCGCTAGCGAATGTTGCCGGACTGTCTGGCTAGCAAAGCAATAAATCACACGGGTGCACTTCGTGCGCTAGGCTACCATGGAAGGATTGGAGTTTCCCTCTTAGGAGTCGGGCCTGCGCGAACTGGACGAAATTGAGTAGGTCCGCGCAGGTCTGAGTCAGAGAGGAAATGTATGGACTACCTTTCGAGAAACGCGGGCTAAGCAACCGTGCATGAAGTCTGCGTCGTATTTTATACAAGGCTTCGATTGAAAAAAGCCAACGTTTTGTCCGCAAAAAACTGCGGAAACGCTTTCAACGGTAATAATTTGAAAGCCGCGCAACACACAAGCATGAGCCTTTAATCAAGTTTAGTTTAATGCTGAAGCAGAACGCTGCAAAAGAAAAGTCAACACCCGATTTCGTAGTTACTTGTAACTCAGCTGTTTTCGTTTTTTAGGATTCATGTGAAATTTTAGTCTCGTATGCACCGAAGAAGAGTCTAGAAAATGAATATGTGAATGAATACATTGTTAATTAATTCACTTTTTTTATCATGCTGGTATATTTCAGTTCCTTTTGGTATAATTATTGCATTATTAAGGTCAATGGTCGTGAACAAATATTATTTAACCCTTTCACGAGAACTAGAGCTAATGAGTCAAAATTTATCTACCATACATTGAATACGAACATGCTCCGAGATTTTTTCAACCGGACAGTGTTTTTTTATGGTAAATATTTTGGGTTCATAAAACTATACTGACATTTTTTTTAATTTCACTTTTTTCTGCCGCTTCTATCAGTCGTAGAGATGAAGTATGGGATGAAATAAATACCCTCCCCGTCTGATTCAGAAACTCGCTTCGACTGAATAATTCAAGTAATTTCAGCTCAGCGTATAGCCTCCGAGTCTTTTGCTGCTCCCAACCAAGCCCCTCTTATCAGCCGTGCTACATTTTCTATTCACTCGTAGCAGTTTTTAACGAAGCGTGTGGATTTCCTTTGTATTTAATTCACTTCTCGTATTAAATGTTATTAAGCTTTGTTTGTCAGTAAGAATCAGCTAAGAGATAATACGGAGGTTTCACTGCAATTATTTGAGTCAAAAACTAATACTAAACTCCACCTTTTGATTTGTATCTATCATGTGAAAAATACTGCTGTTAATGATGATATCCTTTGGTATTAAAAAATAAAGTAAAGATGCGAAATATACAACCTATAGGGCGAATATACTTATAAATGAACATTTTCCTGCAATAGGAGCCAACTGAGTCACCATTTCCATTGAATTAATCTATTTTGATATATTTGCCTCTCTCGTAGCAATAAGTAGATCCTCACAAAGTAATGGGAGTAATACGAAATATATGTCATGTGCAATAAGTATACTTGTAAAAATAGCATTGAATTGCCAAAAAATCAACTCAGTGTGCTGCAATTTTTCGAGGAAATGTGTACATAAATAAAAATCACTCCACTCACCTTAATACGCCAGTAACCACCCAGTATATCACGAATGTTTGGTACTACAAACAATATGAGGCCTACAAATACAGAGCACATAGTAACGCACTCCTTGGATGTGTATCGTAAGTCAAGATCGTAGGTTACGCTAACAATCCAGGAACCAAGCCCAGACGTCGCAACGTGAAAAGTCAATCGTTGCGTGACTGATCCTTTTATTGAAGTTGAGAGCTCATAATTTCCATCTCCGTGATGATTCATGGAAATCTAGTGAAAGCATTTTGATATAGACTACTCCAGGAGTAATGAAGTGCCTGAGTGCTAGATTCATTTTTCTATGGGTATAACGAATCTGAAGAACGGGATGAATTGGACACACTCAGAGACCCAATGGTTTGTGAAGAATATAATTGGAGGAAAAACATACGGAAACGTCACAAGAGGGATTAATACATAGACAAAATAAAGAAGAAAGTGCATAAGAAGAACTACAACAAGAGAGTAAGGGAACTAGCATTAGATAGAGTAGGACAGAGGCACTGTCAACCAACCTTTGGATTGAACGACCTATGAATGAATGAACGAATCTCAGGGGGGTTATTTTGTAATCTCACTTTAGTGAGAATACGTCATAAAATCTCACTTTTTCGTAGTTCAACCCCCTCACCCAGGCGGCGTGACCATCTTCGGATCTCAATCGGTGAACTGCCGGTCATGTACTGGTCTTTTAGACGATTCATCCGCTCTGATCCGTATCTTTCGACTCTTGATCCGTTTCATTATCTCCGCCTGCCATTAGTTCCATCTCACCTGTCATAAAGAACGTGACATGGAGCCACCATCGTTTCCACTCGAAGCTTGAGTTGGAAAATAAACAAGGTCGCGAAAGATACAAACAATTTTAAATCGTATTGTTGTAATTTGCTAAACGTGAAGAACTTCAGCATTTTAAACTCCAATATATTGGGCACTTGAAGGTATGCTTTGTTTGAAATGCTTACGTTATTATTTGCTTGAATTATCTGTGTATATATTTCGTATCAATATTTCCCAAACAATGTTGCTGATACCTTTGTTTTCGTGTGCCTATACGCCAGTGTACGGAGAATGGAATTCAGTTATTTATACCATAATTTTAACGAATATTGCCTTTAAATCTACGTTCTTGGTAGATATTTCCCGTGCTTGTCAATCGAACACTAATTAGATGCATTTAATTGTTTTTAAATATTGAGTGATCGCTTACATGTCGCTTGTAGTTTTGACTGTATTTAGATTTTCGTGGTATGTACAGTGTAAGATATCTTCCGTAAGATGTTGAGAAATCTGGGTATTTGCTAGTCTCGGCATCTTTTATTTGATATAAGGTAATTGAAGCTTCGACAATTCACGAACCGTTCGTGAGCCGATCATTAAGAGAGGGAAACGGATCTCCCGCCTTTCCACTAAGAGTCACTAAAAAGGTGAGATTACAAAATAACCCCCCAGATGTCATTCCTGCAGCAATTAAGCCGATATCCCAAGGTCAAATTTGAATTCAACTTCAATGCACAAGTTTGATAAAACAGATCTGGTGCTTTCCCGGCGTAGTTGATGAAAGAATTCTTCTCGGGTTTCCAGCCGGGTTAGAATCTCCATGTTGGCCCGACTCGTGCATCGTCATCAGGGCTGTTGAGTGATTTCACTTGAACCCTGATGACGATGCACTAGTCGGGCATCGAAACGTCGGCCAACATGGAGATTCTAACCCGGCTGGAAACCCGAGAAGAATTCACTTGTAAATTATGGTTTGCCTTGGTTTGGATCAAAATACACTATTAAGGTCCGCAACTCATCAAAGAAGCCCATTTAAACAAATAGATTAAAAACCTTAGAGAGCTAGGAAGTTTTTGTGTGACCAATTAAGCATTTGGTAGTTGGCAATCAAAGTTTGCGACCTTGGGAGCCCAGACAGTCAAACTCGAAGACTGCCTTACTCTCCTGTACAGAGGCAGGACGTCGTAAGTAATGAACTCTTCCACATACGGATGCCTTTTACGCAACTGCTATCATGTTACGCAATCAAAATACCAGAAATGTGAAGGGAAACGTCCATGAACGGCTATGAGCAATGAGGTAATTTCTATAAAAAACGGCGAATAGGAATGAACAGGGATGAATGAGCGCTAAAGCCAGGAGTAGGCTTATACTTTACGACCAAGAGCGTCATCGCCTGAGTCATTCCGTCATATTCCTTCCACTTGACAAGACTGGCCAGCTCTCATTACATATCTTAATAATTATCAGGGAACGTAGAAGCGCAATATCTCAGAACTAGATTTCAAATAAACCTATTTACCACACCTGCATGATTTCATGAACAAATAATTGTATGCCTGTTTTTATTTATAATTTCATTCTCGTAGTTAAGAGCTCACGTTGAGGAGGTTTAAAGGACAGACTCATATTTTTATCTGAAAAATAAATAGTTTTTACTGTAGTTTAATTAGTCAATTGATGCAGGCAAAAATTTTGGTTCATTAAATATTTGTATATTTGTTATAAAAATGGTTGGTTTTGTTGAATGCATTTGTTCATACAAAAGTAAAATGGAAGGATTAATTTTTAATTCCGCCTATAGGTATAAGCATGAAAACGGATCGGGTTTGTATGGTAACTTGGGTACAGGCTTCCAATCCTTGGTTCCAAACCCGGAGATGGCAGATATTTTTCAGGAATCCCGAATCACAGACTGGTAGGTACCGTGATGAGTACTTCATTTGCAGTAGGTACTGTCAGATGGGGCGTTAAAATGTGCTCCCCTTAGCGCCTTTCGTTAAATTGCTCTATTAGGTATGGCCTCGGAATTTCTGAGCTTCAACAATGAAGAAATTTTGACGTAACAACCTGGAAAATTTCACATACGGCTTTCTCAAAAGTCGAGATACGTCGGGGGCTATGACGTCACGTCAACGGATTTCCCGAGGTACGACCGTGTCGAGTCCTTACTGAATAAGGCCCAAGAGCAAGCTATGGTTTATCCTCCGCGACAGTGGCTTAGTAAGCACGACCTTTCCGTCTGTGATACAGTGCATACTGGATACGAGGGGGACATCTATTCCGCATAAATTCCTTGGTGGTGTAAATGACTCACACGCCTGACAGGTTATTCGGAAATCTGGATTTTTTTCCCGATCAGGTGACATGATTTTCTCTTTACGAATTTCGTGATTTTGGTTCATAAATGAGGCTATTAAACCCAATGTCGTCAAACGGTATAAATGGGCAAAGCAAAATGAAACCCCAGAAAGCTGGACTGAGTTTTTGCTGCACACGTGAAAACATATGGTAGTAAATGCATTTAAATTTACAGTGAAGTTTAGTCATTCGCTGAGGACAAATATAAACCCAAAAAAAATGCACCTATGCAAACCCACATCCACTAACAATCAGCTAAATCCTCAAAGTTCACCGCAGGTATCATAGGTCTTAGGGTGATTTAACATCGCCATAAATATACACGCATTTACTTATGTATTTGCTTACAAATAGTGCCAAAACTTAGTTCAGCCAAAACAGTTATATTCATTTCATAAATCGAATGAGAATACATTTAAGTTGCATGATGAGTTGGAGTTTTGATCTCTTACCTTGTTTTTTCTATGCTCCCTTGATTTTTTTTTACAAAATACGGAAGAACTGGTCAGGACTATCTCCGATCTCATCCATAAACATGCATCCAAGATGACTTGCCAATGTTATAGCTTAAAACACGTCGAAAGCACTATACATATATTATCACTATCTCCTTGGACACTGATCCACTCTGAAACATAGTTGGAAAAAGATGAACTTTTCCTTGGACTTTAGGAATTCTGATATGACTGATTCATCTTTAGTGGGGTACATTCATAGCAACATTATCTGTCATTGTTCTAACGTAGTTCACGCATGACCACTTGTAGGATGACTTGCACCACAAAAGCTTCGAGTTACCGAAAGGAGATGAGGAGATAGAATTAGCCATCCACTAGACGTCGCGGAAACCTTACAGTTTGAAACAGAACGAGGTAAATTAGAATTGTGGTTTAAAAGGCCACTAAAGTCTTCTAATGCCACAATTTCCACCAAAGTCAATATGTAAGCATGGAGGTCGGAATTTGTCGGTTTAGTCAAAATCATAATATGGCGGAAGAAGAGCTAAAGGAAATAGAAATTTCAGGGATTTATCAGAAAAATACGTACCAATTTTGTACATGAATCCCGCAATTAAAGTGCCCTATCTTTCAGGTGAAGATCGTCAAATGAAAGAAAGTGATTGATTCGGTGAGGTAACAAAGCCTTCTTCTATCCTAGGGTAGAATTCACATGAGTTTAAAAAACTCAATTTGCTAAGGTTACATCCACATATTACCCTACGAGCCACCGCCGCGGCGCGCTACATAGACGTGTGGCAAGAATTGTCCTTCATTGCGGGACGCTTTCCTTTCTTTCTTCGGGCACGTCCGTGCCCTAAGCGGGTTTGAGCCTCGCAAATCTGTGGATTCCTCCAGGGCGTATTAGAAGTTTAACGTATCCTGTACTCCAGAAAATACCCATGAGGGATAAATAAATTATATGATTCGCGTGTATGCACGCCAGAAAATTAATAATACTTGTGGTCATCTACATCTACGTATTGCCCTGAAACCCCCATTAAGGATATGCGGTAGAGGGTGATTCCAAACCAGGAATTTTCAAAACGTAAGACAAACTTTCATAAATGCTTAGCTCTTTAGCTATGTATAATGTTAAGTGACCTATGTGTAAGCAGGTTTCCAATGGGTCATTCCACGTCAAGTGGTCTAGTTTTAGAAAATTTTCCCACTCGACCATCTCGGATTTTAATTAAATTTTGAGTGGACACTTGTACATACCTTTAATGAAAATGTGTTAAATGTTAGATCCTTTAGTGAAATACTTTTGGAGATATAGCCCTTTGTATGACCCCAAGTCACGACCACCTGACACATGGATGTGAAATTTTCGCAAATTTGAGACATGATATCTCTTTAGCCTTTTTGCCTAAACAAATGATACGTACCTATAATTGTAAAACTTTTAGTGCTCTGTTAAATGAAAATTATTTTAGCATTTTCTCAAAGCGTACTGAGTAGATAAAATGCAGCAAAGTCGGCCTCAGAAATTAATTCTCCAAAATAATTTCAAACTTTAGCGTGCTCTGTCTCTTTCAAGAATTGTTCAATGGATGTCAAATTCCTTTTGCAATATTTCCATGCAAGTGAGCTTTCGATAGCGTAGTTTCAAACACCTGGCGTTTTTAGTTAGTTTATAAATCACGTCTAAAATTCACGACTTTTGTAAAAAGGTCAAAAATAGGGTGTTTTCAACCCGTTTTTGCAAAAAACTACCTTCTACAAATTCCGTTAAACCTATCTCATTAGATAGAGCATTTCTTTAAGCCCCTAGAAAAGTGAATTTAATGAGCTAACGGGGACACATAATGTCGTGGCAAGGAGGTCCGTGGGTGAGATACAATCAACCTTCATCAGCGCCACGCAACGACGAACTCCTGTAACTACACGCGTGGGGTGAGATGATAGCAATCCTACGAACGCATGTATTCGCAATGACGCCGAAACAATGCAATTTGGAAGTGGTCGCCACTGGAAACGGCTTAAATATCAACAGGAGGTTCTGCCACTTCGGATTTCGTGCCTGATATTTAACAGGCTTATATTGGTACACCGATATTATATAGCGTTGATCCATGGTGACATTGCCGCTACCAATCCAAGTATGTACTTGAACTGTCAACCCCACCACCATAGGGGTCACGCCCGATAGCCGTGCAATACCAGCCACGGGTGGGTCTCTTGTCCTGGTTCCCAAGCCAGTAATTTTGTGTGTTCGTTGAGGTTTCAAAGCTCTTTGCGGTGGTACGTTCGAATTTAAAGATATTTATCTAATTTCGCTGGAAATGGCTATCAAAGTCATGATTAAAGTTTGATCAACTGTCTACATCTTATTATAGTCACCTATCATTTTAAACAGCACAGTCTCAGCAAATTATAATTTTCTTCCGAATGTCGTCACGGAAGGAGCAGGGAGCATGCTGACGAGGTGTTGATCCGGAACCCAGCAGGTGTACTATCTTCTTTCGGGCCAATAAAATGATTCAGCAGGACCTCGATAATGCATAAATGTTATCAATGCGTCATTTTGGTCACTCGTTACTTCAACAACAATGCCGATCCACCATTCACTCTCGTAGACGCAGGAAACATAGCAACCAGGGAATATTTTACGTAATTTCAAAGAAACTTTGGGTGAGTAGTAGTAGGTGACAGGTTGGGTTTGAGTGAGGAGTGTTTAAACTTTTGCGACCAAAACAACGTACGCGGAATAAAATATATATACGTTTCAAAAGAACTTATTGAAGACAGTATAAAGTTCCAAGAACAAAGATGAAAGAAAGGCAGAACGATTTCTGAAACTTCACTATATCACCAATTTATTCCGTACAATTCACTCTCAATTCAAGTCAGTAAAGTGTTAAATGACTAAATCAATTTCGTCGCTAACCTTTGTCACTCAACCAAAGTGTCTTTGAAATTACGTAAAATATTCCCTGGTTGCTATGTTTCCTGCGTCTACGAGAGTGAATGGTGGATCGGCATTGTTGTTGAAGTAACGAGTGACCAAAATGACGCATTGATAACATTTATGCATTATCGAGGTCCTGCTGAATCATTTTATTGGCCCGAAAGAAGATAGTACACCTGCTGGGTTCCGGATCAACACCTCGTCAGCATGCTCCCTGCTCCTTCCGTGACGACATTCGGAAGAAAATTATAATTTGCTGAGACTGTGCTGTTTAAAATGATAGGTGAATATAATAAGATGTAGACAGTTGATCAAACTTTAATCATGACTTTGATAGCCATTTCCAGCGAAATTAGATAAATATCTTTAAATTCGAACGTACCACCTCGTCAGGTCGTTACGTGGCGCTGATGAAGGTTGATTGTATCTCACCCACGGACCTCCTTGCCACGACATTATGTGTCCCCGTTAGCTCATTAAATTCACTTTTCTAGGGGCTTAAAGAAATGCTCTATCTAATGAGATAGGTTTAACGGAATTTGTAGAAGGTAGTTTTTTGCAAAAACGGGTTGAAAACACCCTATTTTTGACCTTTTTACAAAAGTCGTGAATTTTAGACGTGATTTATAAACTAACTAAAAACGCCAGGTGTTTGAAACTACGCTATCGAAAGCTCACTTGCATGGAAATATTGCAAAAGGAATTTGACATCCATTGAACAATTCTTGAAAGAGACAGAGCACGCTAAAGTTTGAAATTATTTTGGAGAATTAATTTCTGAGGCCGACTTTGCTGCATTTTATCTACTCAGTACGCTTTAAGAAAATGCTAAAATAATTTTCATTTAACAGAGCACTAAAAGTTGTACAATTATAGGTACGTATCATTTGTTTAGGCAAAAAGGCTAAAGAGATATCATGTCTCAAATTTGCGAAAATTTCACATCCATGTGTCAGGTGGTCGTGACATGGGGTCACACAAACGGCTATATCTCCAAAAGTATTTCACTAAAGGACCTAAAAATTAACACATTTTCATAAAAGATATGTACAACTATCCATACAAAATTTCATTAAAATCCGAGATGGTCGAGCGGGGAGCCCTAGACCATTTGACGTGGAATGACCCCAATGCAACACGGCTTCAAACTGTCGTTCTACTTATGCGAGATAAACACTGCACTTGTTCTTCACAGGAACAATTTTTTTTATTTCAGTCATACTAACAGATAAAATAATTAACAAATTACAGGCATAAAACACATGCATCATTAAAGTAGGAACCCATGCAGATATAAAAATTAAAAAGGAAAACATTATATAAAAAATAACGCTACCTATTGCTACCATTTACATCATTGGCAGCTTTGATCACAGTCGATGTGCTCCCTAACCCTGCGTGGAAAAAATTACACTGAAATATTTTCATCCTGCAATCCATCTTTCTAATCTACCTCGGCATGAGATATAATATTTCACACTGCAATAGTGAATAAAGGTTATTGCATAAATTCCTCAACTCCTTCAGATAACAGCTGTGTACATCCT
The DNA here is from genome assembly GCA_963573305.1 of Pyrrhosoma nymphula. Classification (NCBI taxonomy): domain Eukaryota; kingdom Metazoa; phylum Arthropoda; class Insecta; order Odonata; family Coenagrionidae; genus Pyrrhosoma; species Pyrrhosoma nymphula. The sequence goes on from OY754337.1 coordinate 54,443,701, forward strand.
CATTATGCGGTGAATTGTAACAATGATTCCAAAAGAAAATAGAGAATTTTTCGAGAACCTTTCATATAACCCAATAAAAGTTTTTTGGAGCAGAAGGCAAAGTTGAACGGTCACTCCGGAGATTAAGGAATGAGTGTCATATATCACGCCTTATCATCTTCGGCAAATCTTCCCCGTCTAGCAAGAACAAAAGTCTTCGCCCGAGGCAAGGGGCTGGCCAATACCCTGGGACCATAACTCACAAAGGAAGGAGCACACCTTCTCCAGCCACGGCAATTCTCTTCTCCATTTCTTAAATTTAAAAAAAATTACATCTCCCATTCACTCGAACTCCTTCCATTCATCCGCGGCAGTTGGGAAGGTCTTATGTTATTTGGGGGAGTGGAAGAGAAAGGAGAAACTCACTTCCCAAGGTCAAGAAGGTCACGACGGGAAAAGAAATGAGCTGGATGCCCTTTTTTCCCCAAACTGCCTCATGCTTCTTTTCAACTCCCAGCCTGCCAACAATCATCAAAAAAAAGTTTGATGGTAGTTTGAGCGAGATTTTTCCCTAGTCATAATAGAGACTATATTAAAATTGTATATTTTTAATTTATGGAACTGTAAGAAGCACGAATTAAATATTGCAACATGACCAATGCAAAAATTCTGTTCCAATTACTTAAATTCCCTGTAATTAACTAAATATGCATAAAGTTCGAACGTGATTAATTTTCTTCACGCCGCGCCGTACGCTGAAAAAGCATTTTCCGAGGATATTTTCGGGTTTCGGTAAAAATTACTACGGTGAGTCATTGAAGAATTTGTAAAAAAAAAATAGTTGAGCAAACTCAAAAACTACAGACTATTAAATTTATGATGAGATTCATCCGTTAAAAATTCCTCATTTTTGAAATAAAGTCTTTCTGTGTTACATACATAGCCGTACCACTTGCTATGGTAAATGGCTGGTATTTCTTGGCAAATATCTCTAAAAGTAGTGCGGTAGGTGTCTGATATTTTGTTATTATTGGCCCGATGAAATCCTTTTATTTATCATGAGGCAAAATTCATCGAATGTTATCAGAAACGATATCTTGATCGATCTACCGCACGATGTGGTAAATTTCGAGTGGTTGGAAACGAAACGATATAATGGCGCAAAAACACCGGCGATACCAAAGAGGTTTGTAAGAAAGGAAGGTGGCCGTGAACGCTCATTGGCAAAGATGAAATAAGAGCAGGTGCGTAAAGGAAGGGTTTTGAATCTATCAGTAGCTGTGGCTCATTTGTCACGACACGTCGCGTTGCCCGTGCATTTCAATTAAGATCTGACGAAAAACAAACGTGACCTCCGGAAAGGTTAGCCAGAAGAAAGCTTTCACTGTACAAATTATAATGGCGGAATATGCTTCATGAATCAAGATTAATGCTGCCTCCATTTTTTTAACCTCCTCAGGCGGTACCGATAGTTCACCGTTTCACGATGCTCAATTTGACTTACTATATTACGAAGAGTAATAGTTTCGGTATGATTCTCAAGTCCTCCAATCACGTTTCCGTTTCGTTATTTGCCATTCGGAAGAGACCTTTGAATAGCTGAAACTAGGATTTTTCTCTGATTTATTATACACAAAAACTTATTCAACGGATTTGAATCAATTAATAGTTTGTGAAAGTTTCTGCTTACAGTGATGTTTTGTTTGCTCATAGCCTTATATTGTAATCCTAGTGGTATTGAAAGCATTCACTTAGCAGCAGTGCTTAATCAGAGATCCGTGGCTACTGGCTGGATAGCAGTAGTTAGGGGATCGTCTCTTACTCATTCCACTGGCGGTCAAATCTCCCACTAATTGTAAGCAACTCATTTCTCGTCAAAGTTACGGCATCTTCATCGTTTTTATGAGACTTGACTCGGAGGACCATCTGATGGAGACCTTTATAGAATCCACGGCGAAGGATGTGAGGGGAAAAGACCCGGGGAGACAAAAACCCGAGGAGGCTCATTCCCTGACAAAACGAGAATGGAAGATGGTCAACCAGATCCAAAACATTAGAACTTCGAAGGATGAACACTCCCAACATTTGAGCGGTGAGTAACGCAAAAACAAGTAGCTAACGCGGCGGTTTGTTTTCAAGATTATACCACATCTATATGAGGAGAGTCAATAGATTAAGGATGGGAGTAGAAAGAAACGACACGGTGCGATAGTAAAAGATAAATAATAATGGGGACATTAGATTCCAAAATCGTCTTTGAGAAATGGATCAGTTACTCGGACTAATACCGGCGCCAAAACACCGTGGTATAAGGGGAAGCATGGTCCCCATGAAATCATAGCTTATACAACACATTAGCCAAAATAAATACGTCAAAATGTGGCAAATTATATAATGATAGTGGACAACTTTCGCGCGGCAGTCATGTTGAGGGAATCAATTTTCGCAAAGGACTTCTGTCTGTCGTGTCCCAAGACAAAATGTATTCTCTTCTTCAACTCAAGTGAATCTTCTTACATTATAAAAATAACATGCTTAAGGAATTAATAAAAATTGAGACGCCCAGAAGACTGGAAGAGAAAAAACGAATTCAGGTTATGAAGAGGAAAATTTCGTTTTTGGAAAAGGCAGGCGATAGATGGTGACAAATTTCGCCATTCGGGACAGCTGGCTATGTCGGGAGAGGAAAGCTTGTTAGAGGAAAGGTGGAGAGAAATCTGGCGTGCACACAAACCTGCTCTAAAAATAGCCTATTCACTTGCAAGGGATGCCTCATTGAAGCTATTAGACTGCGATCTTGATTTTCCTCGGAACTCGCAGTGGACAGTGTGAGTTTACGACACTACGTGGGGAAACCAATAATGTGTAACTAATTTAAGTGAAAGCCTCCAAGTTGCATCTAAACTGTTAGGTACTGAAATCCTTCCAAGCCGGCCCATTAGCTCAGTTGGTTAGAGCGTCGTGCTAATAACGCGAAGGTCGTGGGTTCGATCCCCCCATGGGCCAGAATTTTTATTTAATTTATTTTACGTCCGCCTATCTTCTTCCATTTTTTCTTGATCTGGACTTTTCCGATCTTGACTTCTGGCAGTTCCGAGCCGTCTGAAAGAGCGAATACCTGAAAGTGAGTGGGTTGACAACATATTTTTACGGCATGATGGTAGAATACTTTAACAAACTTGGACCATTTATTACGCGAATAAGAGGTTAGTTTTAGCCTGTTTCCCCAGAAATTCTCATTCATTTTCTTTTTTAATGAATACATATGATTTAACCGAACTGAATATCAATCGCCTTACTCCGAACGCGTCCAGTGACGTTTGCAGCTAATCTAATCGAGGCCAAAAACTAACCACCAATAATAGAAAGAATATACAATACACGACTTCCTTAAGAAACTATAGAAAAGGGGTCACAAACAAATTCACGTAACGCTATCAAATTTCACACAGTCAAATTCACGTCAAACTCCATTCAAGACTCGTTGAAAAAGCTTTCTCGAATGGACATAACGTCAGTTGAAACGTCATGATGGTAGGAATATTATCTAAATAGCTTTTGAAAGACTTCGTCGCCATCAAATTCCTTTAGCCTTCAACGGTTCTAATTTCTCTTGAATATTGAATGGTCTTGAAGCATATCGACCAATAGGGTAAGGTCTCAGACTACCGAGCCTAAGGTGGCCGATATGGAGTGTAAGTTCCGACATGGAAACATTTCATTTGTATGCTATTATATATAATGATACAATAATAGTTTAATTTTATATAAACACTTTTCAACATTCAAGTGCCATTATGCTTGAAGTTATAAAAGATATAGGTAAACTGTAGGAGGTATATTCAGGTCAAGTTGACGACAAAATATTTCTAGTGACGATGTCTCACCTCGTATATTCTGATAACTTTCATTAGGGTATTTCGGCGTCCAATAATTACATCTACATTTCTACAAATCATTACTGGCAGATATTAATGGAATGTCAAATGTTGGTTTAATAAGAACTTGATGTATAGATTTTCTCAGAGACATTTCAGTCAAGAAGTGGATATCGTCAAAGCATTATAATAATTTACGATTTCTGTACTAGTTTCCTCCACAAATATGAATTCTGACTAGATATACGAAAATAATAATTGTATTTACGTACAAATAATACCTTATTCAACGAGGATCAGAGGGAATATAAAGAATACTTAGTGCAACAAAATAACTGTAACCAGAGACAAGCAAGAATGCCAACATGAAGCCATGTCATTAGTTGGAAAACCTCTGCCCACTGGGCCATTTACAAGTTTCTCGCCAATCAATTGCTATTGCATTAGCTTTCCCCAATCAACTCTGTCAAACGCCCTTTCTAAATCAACACAGCAAGCAAAATATTCTGATTATATTCTGTTTTTTTTTACGGCGTCTCACAAGGAAGCGTGATCGGCCACTTTTAATTATTATTTATATAAATGACCTAAGTTCTCAAGTTAGCAGTAACCTTAGATTATTTGCAGATGATGCGGTCATCTACCGCGAAATCGGCGAAGATGCGGGCTTAAAGGTTCTATCATCGGACCTAAATAACGTTAGCTCGTGGTGCCGGAAGTGCGGGCTTGAACTTAATCTTAGTAAATACACAGCATTACACTTCTTGCGGAAGTCAAAACACCAAAGTTATGTCTGCACTGTGGGTGGAGTAAACATGAATTCGCCAGACGAAGTAAAATATCTAGGAATCACCTTAAGGTGGTTCCACCGTAAAATGACTAAAATTTCATTTATTCATATTCTGTCTACGTGTAGAAAAAGGTGTCCTCTATGTGATATGAAGATCAAAATAACACCCTTCCACGCTATTTTATTTTATATATGAACTTGGAATTATATGGTGTTCAATGACGAATGAGAAAAACACGGGGAAAATATGTACTATTCCATAAAATATAAATGCCATTTTTGCGGAAAACTATTTATAAGAAGGAAATAGTCCAGAGAAATTGAATAAAAATAACATATAAGCATCTTACCGCCTTATTTTTTAGTTATTGAAGAATTAATGCCATAATTGAAGTCAAAATGCGGTAATTCGTACGAAATGGCGCTGCAGTCGGCTCCTATGGCTGGAAAAAAGTGCTACTTTAAAATTCATTCGTGGAATAATCTGTACATGTTGTACCTTACTATTTGGTTTCTATACGTAATGCATTTCATCAGCGAAAGCAGGATTCTTTAGAAAAATATCAAAAATGTGGAATTTAGTATTTGTTTTGACTCACACAGTCGCGGGGGAACCTCCTTAACTTCGACCCAATGGTGGAGAACACCCTCCCACTTCAAATCCATCCCTCACTTCCTCCATCACTGCATTCCAGTCACCCATCACTATCAGGTTTTTCTGCCCGGGACTCCCCTCATAATCTATTCTAGTTGCTCGTGCACCCCATCCATATTTTCCTCCCTATGGTTACTAGCAGGCATGTAAACATGGTCCAATATGAAATTCGTCGGGCGTGCCTTTATTTCTACCACTAGTATCCTGTCGCTCACCTGTTCAATGCTCACTACCCTTATACCAAATATTGTATTCAATACTAAATTACCTCACGTTGACTCTCATCTCCCCCACTGTAGATTACTCTGAAACTATCACTCAAATAGTCCCAGCTATCCCTCAATCTATTCTCGCAAAGCCCCAAATCATATATTTTCCCTTCTTCCATTTCCTGTTTAATACTCTCTAGCTTCCCAACCCTCATCATTGTTCTAACGTTCCAATTACCTGTGTTTACCGCTTCTTACCTCCTCCTCTTACTCTTTTTCTTCTTCCGATCCCTCCTATTCCTTGTATCCTCTTATGGCACTGTTGCGCGAGGATTTCGTGCGATGACAACAAGTCAAGCTACCACTCAATGACTGCCCCTGCCAGCTCTGCTCTCTAGGGGTAATTGGAACGCGAAAACCCTTTCACCACGTCATACATGAATTAATTAAATTTTAAAGTAGATTACAAAGTTTCCAAAGCATTTTTAGAGCACATACATTACTTGAAGTCAACTCTTTTGCAATATTTTCCGAAAACTACTTAGGACGATTCCTAGGTTCGGAATCCATTTTCCGTAACAGCTAAACCAGTAGGCTTAAACGCAAGTAACTATGAAAAAACCAATGGATTTAATTATGACTCTGATTTGAAACAAAAATACAAAGATCAGCCTTTAAAGGCCTGCTTTCTAGGCGAGCTAGTCAGAAGAGTACCCCAATCCATCAAAACACGATAGTATTGTTTTACTTCCATTTTCTACAACCTATTCATGCGAAGCGGGATTTTCTTATCAAGGTAATAGTTCAAGGGAAGGAATACTTCAACAAGAAAACATTTTTTATCTAGAAATTGATTAAAAAGATAAATATTTATTTCTGCACTGGTCAAACGCTAAGGTTTGGCATAAAAATCAGTAGATTAAATCCGGAAGAATATTAAGAGTCAAAGAAAGAAGGGAGTGTATAAAGTTTATAAAGAAGCACGATTGTTACAGATCTAGGGGCGTAAAGATTTTTTGCTGCAAATCATCACAAAATAAGGACGAATTCGCCCTGAGGATGAGAACTCACGGAGTACATGGATTTGACATAACCTGATATATGATGCCAATCGTTCTTTTCTTTGCCTGAAGAATGTTTTCGAAACACAAATTCATATCTCATATTTTGTCTAAATTCATTGAATTCAAACATTAAAATACATACAAAAAAAATAAACAAAGGAAATTTCACCGACACTCTATCCGTGGTCCATATGGTACTATGGTCCATATGGCGCTCGATATTTTCGATATTATGGTGATCAATCGATCGTTTGTTTGCGATAAATAAAGTCTTTCCATATGAGTAGTCATATTTAATTACTGACAAGAAACTGGTGCTTTCCCCGCGTAGTGGCTTCGTAAATTCCTCTGGTGTCTCCCAACGGGTCAGAGAGTCCATGATGACCGACGTTTCGGCACTCGACTCTAGCATCGTCCTCAGGGCAGAGTTGAGTCCTGCCTTTAGAAATCATAATTTATTCGTTAAAAAGGAAAATGAATGAAAAACTCTAAGGGAACATACGGCAATTAAGATCTTACTCGCGTAATAAATGGTCCAAGTACGTCAACGTTTTCCACTACTGTACCGTAAAAACTTGTTGTCAACCCATATACATTACAGGTAATCGCTTTTTCGATCGACTGAGCTACCCCAAGTTCAGATCAAGAAAAAATGAAAGCAGACAGACGGATAAAAATATTGGCTCATGGGGGGATCGAACCCACTACCTTCGCGTTATTAGCACGACGCTCTAACCAACTGAGCTAATGGGCCCCTTGAGCTTGCAGTCACACGTAACTGTTTATAACTAACATTCACTCTTTTACACTAGGATTGCGTCATATTGTTGGCTTCCCTGCTGAGCGGTTTGTCTGAGTCCGCTGCGAAGCCCGAGTAAGAAATACACTCACCGCGTGCAAAGGGCGTCGCTCACGACTTAATAGAAGAGCCATGCATTTAAGTAGTGCATCCAATGTACATATAGCATATATTAGTAAAAATAAGGTTATAGACGTTCTATTGAGTCTCGATAAACAAGCTTGCTCCGCGAAAATATTGCATCACACAGCATGCCTTACATGCGAATGTTGTCCACCGAATATACATTAAATACCACTATTATCGCCAAATTCTTTTTTACAGATTTTGCGAATTATTTTAAATTCACGTAAATTATGATGGCATAATTATAATAACTTTTCCAATATTATCACGATGCTTTGGCATATTCATTCGAGTGACTGATCCATTTATCAAATCCCATTTTGTATTTCAACACTCAAATTATTCTTCTGCGTTATCGCACAGCGTGGTTCCGGATACTCCTTTATTTAATTCATGAACGCTCACCATGTATGTACTTACTAGAGCTCGTGCAAAAACTGCTGGCTTTTGGATGAGCATTATTCTGTGACAACTGAGGAAGAAATAAATCCGGATGCTAAGCCATATAACGTTCATGAAGCGCTGATCACAAATAAATGCATATTGGATAGGATTTTTTGTTTTGCGCCATCTGAAGAATTATGCGCTCATCTACGTTTCATTTTCTACTATCAGTAAGCCGCGAGTGATTTGTTTTGACGCATCGAGCTCTTGAAGGTACTAATTTTAAACTTTAACATGCAGGCTTCTTTGCGCCCACAGGTATTTCCTTCTATCCTGTCTCCGACGCGCTCTCGTATGTCGGTGTATGAGGCTAGAATATGCCCACATTGAATATTACACCATTCGACCATGAGCTTCATTGAGCTGTATACCCTCTCTTTTCCTTTTATTTCTTAGCGTTCACGGAATTATCAAGTGAAATGAATTTTTCGCAGCAACTATTTTAAGCAAACCATTTAGACACGATATAATATTACTTCGTTTCATATAAAAACACTCATTTCTAATGTTCCATAGTAGGTTTCCGCGTGGCGTAGCCAATGAAGGCCACATGGCGTAGCCAATGAAAGCTCGATGCGTCAAAACTAATCACTCGCGGCCTACTGCTAGTAGAAAATGAAACGTAGTTGAGCACATAATTCTTCAGATGGTGCAAAACAAAAAATCCAATCCAATATGTATTTATCTGTGATCAGCGCTTCATGAACGTTATATGGCTAAGCACTCGGATTTATTTCTTCCTCAGTTGTCACAGAATAGTGCTCATCCAAAAGACAGCAGTTTTTGTATGAGGTCTAGTAAGTACATATATGGTGAGCGTTCATGAATAAGAAAGGGAGTATTCGGAACCACGCTGTGCGATAACGCAGAAGAATAATTAGGGCGTTGAAATACAAAATGGGATTTGATAAATGGATCAATCACTCGATTGAATACGCCAGAGCACCATGATAGTATTGGAAAAGTTATTATAATTATGCCATCATAATTTACGTGAATTTAAAATAATTCGAAAAATCTGTAAAAAAAGAAATTGGCGATAATAGTGGTATTTAATGTTTATTCGGTGGACAACATTCGCACGTAAGGCATGCTTGGTGATGCAATTTTTTCGCGGAGCAAGCTTGTCTATCGTGACTCAATACAACGTCTATAACCTTATTTTTACTAATATATGCTATATGAACATGGTATACACAACTTAAAGGCATGGCTCTTCTATTAAGTCGTGAGCGACGCCCTTTGGACGCGGTGAGTGTATTTCTTACTCGGGCTTCGCAGCGGACTCAGACAAACCGCTCCGGAGGGAAGCCAACAATATTACGCAACGCTAGTGTGAAAGATTGCAAGTTAGATATAAAGAGTTACGTACGACCCGTTTCTCAAGTGGCCCATTAGCTCAGTTGGTTAGAGCGTCGTGCTAATAACGCGAAGGTCGTGGGTTCGATCCCCCCATGGGCCAATATTTTTATCCGTCTGTCTGCTTTCATTTTTTCTTGATCTGAACTTGGGGTAGCTCAGCCGATCGAAAAAGCGATTACCTGTAATGTATATGGGTTGACAACAAGTTTTTACGGTACAGTAGTGGAAAACGTTGGCGTACTTGGACCATTTATTACGCGAGTAAGATCTTAATTGCCGTATGTTCCCTTAGAGTTTTTCATTCATTTTCCTTTTTAACGAATAAATTATGATTTCCAAAGGCAGGACTCAACTCAATGAGGAATTTGCGAAGCCTCTACGCGGGGAAAGCACCAGATCCTTGTCAGTAATTATATATGACTACTCATATTGAAAGACTTTATTTATCGCAAACAAACGATCGATTGATCACCATAATATCGAAAATATCAAGCGCCATATGGACCATAGTACCATATGGACCACAAATAGAGTGTCGGAAAATTTCCTTTATTTATTTTATTTGCATGTATTTTAATGCCCGAATTCAATGAATTTCCACAAAATATGAGATAAGAATTTGTGTTTCGAAAACCTTTATCAGGAAAAGAAGAAAAACGGGCAATTTTCTGAGGAAGCGCAAGAGGCTCGGAATAAAGATGCGAGGAGGTTCAGGGAGAGCCACACGAGGAAATGTTGTAGGTTTGCTTGCAATGAAGACTTAATTCATATTTTACTTATTAGGTCCGATCCACTCTTAATTGAATTAGGAAGGTCACCTCGGAAGAAATTTTCATTTATCCCCCTTGATGTTTTAAACCTGTAGAACCCTCCTGATTCAGACTATTCAATACTTTGCAATGAAGAGATAGAATACTCATATACTGGTGATTCAGAGGAAGCAATATTACTATGAAATTTCATTTATCACTTATATTCATATATTTGTAGATGTGATCCAACAGCATTACGGCATTATGTTTTTTAAATGAATGGAAGTTTCTCATTGTTTCTAAATAAAATTTTCTGAATACATTTTGTTTTAATTATCTTAAGGGCAAAAGATCAAGTCATAACAGCCTATGCTTAAAATATCCATTTAGTCAAAAGAATGTGCCGCCTACTCGCTACCGATCTTGATACATTCAGTTCAAGGGGGGGCTGGCGAATCCCCCTGTTGCACTAAAATGTTGTAGTAGCGACCCATTTTTAATGCAATGTGCTTCAATTCGAATTATGTTCATTTGCAAGTAAATATGAGGCCAGTATGGGGGAATAGTTCAAAAATCTGAATTTTTCCTCCCAGATCTTCATTCTGCCCCACTGTGCGCCGCTGCGGAGTGTAGCAGTGGGTGTTAGGACACCAGCTATGGACGGAGAAGTAATAGAGAACATGAAGGGGGAGAGGACAGAAATTAATTTTGTTCTTACGATGCGTCACGCTCTTTTGTTATAATCTTTAATGGTGCTTGGAAAAAAGGAATTTTTGTTCCTAACAGTTCGGCAATACTGAGTGATGAATCATCTATCCTCCTAGATCCTCGTCCAGATCCCTCTTATACTGTCGCTTCTATCAGTTCTAGGGATAACGAGTGGGGTCAAAATAATATCATCCGTGGCATAGTTCAACTCGCCCTATCTGATTTTTTCAAACAATATAAACCTAGAATGTAGCTTTCGAGTCTCTTACGGTTCTCAACTTAGTCCTTCCAAATTTGATGTAAAATATTAAATTTTAACTAGTAAAGCCAAACCAAACCAACTAAACAGATCCCAAATGATTTTATGAATAAGAACAGCATATTTGACATCAGAACATAATTCAATGAAGCTCAGCCGTATATTTTACAGTTGTGCTCATAAACGTTTCGAGAGCCGCGTATGGATGGATAGCGTTCCAACTTAGAAACAGAAGAAGAGCGGAATGCAGAAAAAGAGCGGAATGAGAGACCCAACAAGTCGACGACGAGCAAGACGAGTCCCAAAAGAAATCGGCATGCTTCGCGCCCTGCCTCAATCTGTCACGTGACCTTGGAGGAGGTTAGGGGAAGTTGACGGATTGCGATGCAAAAAAAAGTTTATCTTGATGCGTGGTGCACATGCGAGTGTCTGATGGCGTCACCGCTCGACAAGTGACGCTCCAGGGGGGCGCCTCATCCGCGAGACAAACTACTTCACGTAAGTCCCAAGTTCAAAACGTCCCAAAGTCCCAAACTCAATATCCACCCATATAATTTTGCAACCTCATGATTTATATACACATCTTTTTGAAATGCTTGAAATGAATAAATTAAAATATTATCTTTTTAATTTCACCATTAAAAATATAAAAGGATAGGACCATATGGAGCACTACACAGAAAAGAAAATCCAGATGGGTTGAACACCCTCAATTAATTGTCAGGGATAATTCGCGTCATGTAAAGTTTTCGGAAAAATGGCATTTATAATATACAAAGAAATTATATTTTCCTACCCATTTACCACCCATTCTCGCATTTAACGCCGCGTAACTTTGAGTTCAATTTTTGAAAAAAAATATAGCAAAAAATTGAATGATTTTGTCTAATATATCAAATAGATGACACGTTTTTTTGTAAAACATCGCAATGCGAAGTAAATGACAGATGAGTTTATTAACGGTGGATCAAACTAATGCCGCTTTGCCGTGATTTTGCCGTTCAAGTAGCATTTCTCGCCTTTCGGCTCCTCTGTAAGTTGCGCCGCGCCGTCTCCCAGAGCGCTGAAAGCAAGCGGACTACCTCCTCCGTGAACCGACGCGTCGGTCGGGATCGCCGGACTAAATTATTTGGCACCCCGGAGGAAACTGTTTTGGCTCGATACCCATCCCACTGTAGCAGTAGCGTAGCCACTGTTTCTTCGCTCTGCTGCCATCATTCCGCCTGCTACCCCCTCCCAAATACCCGCAGAAGAAATAAACGGACATATATCCCACTTGGAATGGGCTCAAAAGCGGAGTCACCCGCAGTTATATAGCCGGTGATGCAAGACTCTAAAAATCCTCGTGCTCCAATCCAAAACCCGCCAACACCTCTCCTACCCACTGTCTCAACTCACACCTTTTATATCTCCCATACGTTTCCATTCCTCGTTTTAATTTCATTTGTTTCTCATCAAAATGTACGTACTACCGTGCAAGCCACCAAAATAGTGTGTGGCTGTGGCTGTGTGTGGCACTCCGCAGTGTGGTGATTTGTCACCAAAATTTACTCCACGATATTCATGATGAACAGTTATAACATTTGTACTACTTTCATACATATTTAATTTGCCAACAAAGATTTTACCACATTAGTGTCCTCATCAAGGCATAATGACACTGATAATTAATCAAGGAAATTAATTAATAAATTAAGGAACCTATTGCTAATATAAAAAATGAATGTAAATGTTGTAGAAGTGTGAAAAAATGGATATTTTCTGTTGATGATATTTCCATTTTATTTTCAAAATTGTATGAAATGGTAGATCTCATATCAGTGGTAATTATCTTTGTTCAGCATGTAACTATACCAGCGTTAATACAAATTTGTTGTTATTACTTATGTTTCAACACATTCAATATATTTTTCGTTGAGTAAAAACGAGTTGGTAACCCCAAAACGGAGTTTCTCCATAGGGGTACCTATATTCCCAATGTTAAGGGTCAATGTCAATGTAAAATGTGTATGATGTTGTGGAATAAATTTATTATTATTATTATTAAATGTCACTGCATAGTGCCGAACTGACAGATACAAAAATGCCTTCATTTCTCGCACCATCAGTGATTATAACAAATGCAGCGTGACACTAACTTAAGACACATAGATCTTTAACAAACAATTCACCTCTGTCCTTTCCCTCCTCCTCTTCCCTATTTCCCCCCTTTCCACGGCTGGTGTCTTAGTACCCCCTGCCACACACCTCTGCGGCTGCTCACAGGATAGTATGTAGGTGTAGTTAGGGTGGATGAAAGGCGTGCGAAACTCTCCTTCACCGGCAATCATAGCCTCCCTCACATATTCTCAGTTCCCCCATTCACCAGCATTCACCTATCTCGCGGATGGCAGATCTCATTTCCAAACTCTTCCCTATCACTTGTTTTCCCGCAGTGCGAGTTTTTTTTATCATTTCTCATCTGAGACACTTTTGATGATGCAAAGAGTTTCTTTTTCCGCAAAATTTGCGGATTCCTTCATTTGTCGGTAAATTACAAATCCCAGAAGTTGACTTTCAAATAAAATTTACATCAATGAAACTAGGACTAAAGCCACAAATGTCTCAGGAAAAATAGATCTTTGACAAAAGAAACAATTATCCGACTTACTGCCGGTATGCATTTATTTCGGTAGCGCACTTTCCACTGCCGATCGTATATGTCAACAGCGGTTAGTCACGGTTTTATAATCAATGATTAATGTCACTCAGTCCTTAGAAACTGTTGATGGTCAGTCTGTTCAACTTACAGATTATTTCCTGAACTACCTAAAGGAATAAAGATATGATTCCACAGTGCCAAGAAAACAGCGCAGCGTAGGAACGTGCGAGGCCCTGATTTGACCTGGGATGTGATGGCTTTAACGGTACTTTTTTTTCAATGCACACAATATAACAAATTTTTCAATTTTACAACGTTATGGCCCTGCTAAGCCATTCGTGGCTTATCAGTAGGTGCCTTTTATAATTTATCAGTAGTGTTTTAATTTCTCACTAGCAACATAATTTATGTGCATAACAACCATTCCTTTGTCCTTCTCTTGACTTCCCTTTTAGATTCTATATTTTTTAAATCATCACTCATTTTGCTGAACAGTTTTGGAACATAAACGTTTAATTGCCTGCAACCCTTGTGTGTATAATATCTTGGAACTTCATACAAATTAACTTTGCTAAGTTCAGTATTTTGATAGTACCTACACTCTTTTCTTTTTGTATTTATCACTGAAATAATGTCCATTGATAATAATATACTACAATAACTTAGAATGTCGAAATCTTTAAAATAATCATCATCTGTAATCGCTTCACTTCCTTGGAATGGAATGGATTTTTATTATTTTCAATAACCTTTTCTGATTAGCTTTAATCCTGTTTAGATTTGTTACTCCACCTGCCCCCACACATATCTTAAAATACTTCACAGATGTAGAAGAAATGAATTCATCGCTTTTCACAGAGTGTTCCCAGTTGGTAAGGTGGCTAGTGTACTAGATTCCCATTCCGATGACTTGGGTTTGATTGCCGGCATTATAATGTTTTTTCAGTGGGGTTTTGATCCTTAATTAGCTACTCGGTTCGCAGCATAGGACGTTAAACTGCAGTCCCCTTGGAGTCTTTTGTTCAGAGTTGGCATAGGCCGACACCGGGTTTCCTTCCATCTCCCAAATAATCCTCCTCTTTCCCACCTTACCACCTGTCCTACTGGTGCAAATGGCCTCAGTTGTTGGTCGCCTTCCCCTGATAACTAACCAACCATCCTTTTAATACAAAACTGCTAACCATTATTCATTAAACCTTTAGGTTAGTCGCTAGACATTCGATTAAGGGTCAATTTCTGCTTATTTTGGTATCACTACAAGGTATTTCCTCCACGTTCCAAAAATTGAGGTTAACGACTTAAGTACAAATATACTATTGGAAAAGAGTTCCCCCACACTTTTTGGTTACGTGCCTCCAGAAGACAAAATGGCAAACAATATTGCCCAAAATAAGTGATTTTTAAATGCTCATTACCACCATATGCTTTCAACACTGATTCCTTGTGTTCATTTAAGTTGTGCAATTTTGAAAAGAATTTACTAGGATAGTTTTGTTAATTAATCCGAAAACATGTGCACTCTCGATTTTCCGTTTATCAACTCATGGCGATCCTGATATCCACAAAACTAAATCAGTATAGCATTGCTTTTTAAGTTCCATTCCTTTGGAATGGAGTCTCCAAGAGCATATCTACCATTGATACCTCAGGTTACGACACCTCAGTGTGACCTGCTGGTAAAACTAGCCCGCTCGATTGTGGCCGAAAGAAGTGAAAGCGGAGACGATGACCAAAGTTACCTTAGAATAACAAGTTCGTTGAAGATGACCATACCATCAATGGCCTGTTGGTCTAGGGGTATGTTTCTCGCTTTGGGTGCGAGAGGTCCCGGGTTCAAATCCCGGACAGGCCCAATTTTTTTAGTAAATGAAGTCAAGAACTCCAGAGCTATGTATGTAAATTTTGGAGAGTAATCTTAACTACTACATGCTACATCCATTCCCAAACTCTTCCTATCAGTTCATGATATGTTTTTGCGCCTTACCCTTTTTGCGTTGTCGTTTAATGACAAGAAAGTGTCGGTAAGTATCTGATTTTGTATACCTGGTTATCCCAAAAAAAGAAACAGCTGGAAGAGTTCTCGGGTTTCCCACCGAGTGTCAGGGGTTGATGATTACCGACCTTTCGACGGTTGATTCACAATAATTCTATTCGACTATCATTCATTTCATGTAAAGTTATGATTTTACGTGTTTTAAATACTATCTTACATGTAACTTTAAATATTATAGCTCTTTCATATCAATATCCCTTTCGTGGATAAATTTCGAATCTTAATTTACGAAACTTACGGCCGATTTCTAATTAGTGCTCCAAGGAAAATAGATATTTATCTATGAAAACTAGGTACATACGTTGATCGCTGGCGAATGTTAATTCACCGCAAATCGTCATGTTGTGAGTTAACCTATTGCTTTTAGTGAGTACCGAATCCTTAGTGTATACGTTTCTTTCACTTAGATCTCTGTAGAGGAACTAAAATCTTTGAAAGTCTCGATGCAAGTCCCCGATAACTTCCAAGTTTTTAATGTTAATAATCCGATGTAAAGGTCATCTTGACTGTTTTTGGATTTATTATTAAATAAATAAATAAATAAGTATCCACATCGTAGTATGTGGAACATATCTAGGAATGAGTGTTTGTCTAGGGAAGCGAAAATCGCAGTGTACGAGTGTTCTCCTCCCGACGTTATTATATGGCAGAGAAACCTGATTATGCCAGGGTAAGCATAAGATGGGGCTAAATGCACTGGAAAAGGGGTACATGAGAAGTATTTGCGGCAAAAGTAGGATGGATAGGATTATGAGATTAGGAATGCGTGGGTGATAATAGAATGTGGGTTGGATGCTCCATTGATGGACATATATGAAAGGAGTGTGCTTCATTTGTTTGGCCATGTCCAGAGAATGGTAGAGAGTCGAATGACGAAACAGATAAATGATAGTAGAGTGAATGGTGTGAGAAATACAGGCATACAGCGAAAGCCAATGGTGAACATGGTGGAAGAGACTCTAAAGAGCAGGAATATTAGGAATCTTCAATGCATGAGTATAATAGAAGCGGAAGTAGTTTGTAAGGATAGGGCGTTATGGGGGAATTTATTAAAAGGGAGCCAGTTTCCTAGGGCTAACGCTATTGACTAAATTCTTTGACTTAACCGACCCCGAAAGGGAATGGCGTGATGGTTATATATGTATTGCCTCGTCATCACTACAGGTGTACTTACTTAAGTAAGGTGCACTTAAGTGCAGCATTTAAATGAAGGTGAACGTCTACACACATATATTATACCTATCTAGCTCAGCGATACCTAGTGTTAATGGAAAGAAATTTGCATCGCGCAAAAATTATGTGCCCGAGAAGTAACTTAGTACATTTCTAGACTCGTATTAACCCACTAACAAATGTAAAGATGAATAATACTTGCACCAGGGGCGGCGTGGCCAGGGCGGGAAGGCGGGGATTCCCGCGCGGGTTGTGGCTCAGGCTCCCGGCCCCAGGCCACGCACTAGGTTTATATATAATTTACAAACCTTTTGCCCTTAACGACCTAAACCGCGTTGTTAACGCACAAATTTTTTCAGAAGGGGGGAGGGGGGGGGGTCAAAAAAACCGGGCCCCTCTAGACGTAGTTTCACTAACTTTAGGGTATAGTGTAACGCATGTTGATGAACACTCACCCCCTGCCACACACCCCTGTGGTGGCTTGCAGGGTATTTTGTAGATTTAGATGTAGACGTGCAGCGGCCCAGGCCCCTGAGAACCCACGCTGCCCCTGACTTGCAAAATTATTTAACTCCTCATAAGCTGTAAAGACATGTATGATGTGTATGATTTTCGAAACTCTTCGACCTATCGATGACGAGACTTCGACCACCTCGACAGTACACTATCGATATCATCCAAGTCCACTTCCATAGGGGTCTCCGGGTCCACTTAGTGGACCTGTTACTTAAGTGGTGAGAGGGCGTCTACACGGTGTACTTAAGTGAAACCTGTACTTAAGTGGTCAGTGTAGACGTGGCCTATGGTGTTAAAAATTGCTAAGGCCACACGTGTTATATGAAGAAGAGCTTTCAGGTATACACTCAGCCGTTACAATCAGATGATAGTTTAAAATGAAAACCTTTTCTCACAAATTCTCAAAATCACTGTCTCAAAATTTTATGAATGACAAAAGGCTTTAAAAGGCATTGTTATCAATGATCTTTCGTACCTCACAGAAAATCGACACACTGCAGTCCACGCAAGTTATGTACAGGATATTGCTTTGAGCACAAAATTTTTATATGAGTTTCTTACTTGCTACCTAATGCTAGAATGAGATTACGTCACGGTGAAAAATTTTCTGCGTTGACGCGGTAAAAGTACTTCTCTCGTTTCTTCTTTCACATCTAGGTGTCAAGTGATATCTCAATTGCTTGGTAAGTGATGGCATAGCTGTGATAGTGAAAGAAGCTAGCAAACAAAATAATGCGCCCGGTATGACTCGTTTAATATAGCCTTTACAAACAAATATTTTTGCAAAAAACCCATCGAAGAAAAAATTACTAGCAATAAAGAACGAGTCATAATGTACACAGTTAAAGTGAACGCTATTGATTGACTAAAGAACATACCCTAAAGAGAGAAGGGATATTTTGAGCTCAAGTATTATGGGATAAAAATATTGATGAGAGGGTAGTCATGGGATAAATATATTGACCAATATCGAACATGACACTCCAGCCAACTCAGCCAGTGGGTAATAAAATTGAAGTTAGTTGATTGAGCTCTTTGAGATAAAGTTTAGGTAAGTAGTTACACGAACATACTTGAAAACATTACTTTTCCTTACTTGATCTTATTAAAAGCTCAGCTAGTTGACTTGCAGTCTTAGGTGACCTCAGAGGCTCAGAGTCATGGCAGCTGAAAAACCCATTTGTTAGCAACGCATAGGTCAGAAGGTGTCCAGGCATTGGTCAAACAGTCAGCTAAGGAATTGAAGCTATGGATACCCTCTGGAATCAGAAAGACAAATATGGAACAAAGATAAGTCATAAGGATACTTAAGAGCTTGCCAAGTAAAACGAATAAAGATCAAATATGTCTAGTAGAAGGAGTTGTAAGTTAGAACAGGCAGAGCGATTTTGCTGCTTGGGAAGTAATTAAAATGAAAATGGACGAAGTATAATGGAGAACGTGTATTATTTTTACTTCGAAGAATATTTTTCATTTATTCCCAACTTAAAAGCAACGTACAAAAGATTGGAACAATCAAATATTTTTCTCTAAGTCTGATGGACAACAAATGTTAGACAAACCCGTTAATGCTACTTTTAAATCTAATAAAACATATTATCACGAAGCATTAATAAAAAAATTGGGCTCATTCTGGATTCGTTCGGCGTATTTACCAATCGGCCCATGAGCTAAGTTGGTAAAAGCATAGCGCTAATACTGCGAATATATTGGGTTCGATTCGCCCTGGGAGCCAAATGCTTTTTACGCACGAGTAAATCTTACGTTCAACTATCTACACGTTACGTTCCCTCTTCTCTTTCATTGGACTTTACAAGGGAGCTGGTCATACAAGTGAACACCTGAAATAAAAATTTGATAATAAAATATTTTTACGGCAATGTAGTGGCATTTCCGGCATGTAAAGGCATTTCACCAATTATCAACCAATTGTCACGCCGATAGGGCGGCATTCATGCTCAAATCTTAATTTTTCGCCTGTTTTATTATATATTTTCATTAATTTTCTAATATAATGAATTAAAATAAATAATAATTTCATCACACAGTATCAATCGCCTCAAATTTATAACCACCATCGATTTAAAAAAATATTTAGCACATAGCGTGACCATAATCCTGCGGGAAATTGCTAGAAAATCATCAAATTTCAATTTTAAAAATATTGAACCTGTCCAAGATTTGAACCAGAGACCTCTCGCACCATAAGCATACCCCTAGACCAAGAGACCGATGACTGAAATTTACTCATCTTCAGACATCTTATTATTCATAATTTCACGCTTTAACCCCTTTCAGCCACGACTAAGCTCGTGACTCTCAGTCTCACTAAGGTGTCTTGAGCAGAGGTGTCAATGAAAGGAAAGCACGGGAAGGCTTGCTTTCGAACAAACGGCACTTTGAAATCAATTTCTTAGCAAATTTGTGTTTTGAGGAGATCAGAATCGCTATGGACTCGGCCACTGACATACCGAGATAGCACAAAAACTCCTGCCGCTGTGAATTTGCCGGGAAGATCATAGAACCTTAATAAAATACTTAACGTAACCTTCTCGCAATTAAACGGAGATGCAATGCAAAAAATAATGAGCCAAAACACATCTTATTGGAATTATCGACGAAGCACTCAGTATTCTCGATAAACATGTGAAAATTATAGAGGAGTGCATGTCTTCTTGGCGACATTAATAACAACTTGGGTCTGTCCGGGATATGAAATCGGTTAATTAATATTCGCTAGGAATCAAAGTACGCTATCATAAATAAATATTTGGCACTTTGTACCACTAACCTATATAGCCTTTGGCTTTAGGGGGGGTCCAAAATATTTTTATTAAGTGTAGTGCCGCGGGTTTTGAGCCCAGCCTAATGAGGGACCCTCCCCCACAAAGGTTTTCAAAAATTATAACAACCAAAATTCATTTTCTAGCCCTATTCGAAGTATTTTAAGACACTTACTTTGCTGTTTTCTAATGTATTAATGCTAGCACCCTCTAAAAAGTTACTTCTGGGGCGGGTCCGGTCCCGTTCGTCTTCCGCCCTCGTAATTACGCCCATGCTTGGGGCCCCAATCAGAAATCAATCTTATGATTCGTAAATTAAGACTAGATTAAACATGTAGGGGAGATGGATACAGACGAGCAATAATACTTAAAGTTACATTTCAGTTATCTAAAGCACTTCCTCAATGAAATCATAGATTTACATGAAATGAATGATAGTAGCATCGAATTATTATGAATCAATCGTCGAAACGTTGGTGATCATCAACCTCTGAGTCTCGGCGGGAAACCCGAGAACTCTTCCAGCTGTGCATTTTTCGGGATATCCAGATATCCAAAACCAGACACTTATCGACAACCTCCAGTCATTGAACGACGAGGTAAAAAGGATGATACGAAAAAAACACGACGACGAGGCAACAAAACATATCATAATCTGATATGGAGAGTTTGGGAATGATTTGAGTATTTAATAATTTAGATAACTCTTCGAAAGTTACATAGGTCTCAAATTAATCGATTGTGGTGATACTCTGTGAAAATTGAAGATAGTTGTCTCATTGTCTCAAAAATACGATACAAAATTCCACTAATTATTTTTATTGCTGTCGACCGGTTTCGACGGTGTGTGCGTGCGTCACCCATTAACCAAGAAAGTACGTCAAACCTCCAAGTTTACTGCGAAGTAGCTTTGTGCCATGAATCATCCGGCAAAAAACAACAAATAGCAGATCTTATATCCAAATATCTTGCCAGGAACCGACAACCATTCCCCCGTAGCCCCTCCCCCATTTTAAGATCTATCAAGTCAACTGCTAGCAACCACAACCTCCTTTTCACCAAATCTGATACAGGTTCGAGCATTGTTATTCTTGACAATAGTGTCTACCTCACCAAGTGCTTGGACTTCATTTCTTAGAATAAGTTTGAACACTTGAATACAGATCCCACTCCCATTTTTCAAGAGAGGCTGAAATCAACTTTGAACAGTTGCTCCTCCTTGCATACTCCGAGAGACAAGAGACAGTTGATTAAAATGAATCCTTTACCCCCGAAAATGTATGGCCTTCCCAAAACGCACAAAACCAACACCTCCGTGCGTCACCCACTCCTTCCTTGCATTTTACCACCACCGACCTTACTCCCGCCGCCCCCCCCCCCTGCCTCCACGTAACTTAGTCTTCCCCGACACGACCAACCGTCAATTCCGTACCTCCCCACATTTCTTCTTGTTCATAACCCTCCCCCCCCCTTCTTTATTATATAAGGCCAGCAATAGCAATTTTACCTTCTGTTTTGTCTTGTAAATGACGCTTTAGTCGTCGAAACCGGTCGACAGCAATAAAAATAATTTGTAGAATTTGGTACCGTGTTTTTGTGACAATGAATAACATAGATCTGGTGTGCTTGACGTCATTAACTAAAAAATTGGGCCTGTCCGGGATTTGAACCCGGGACCTCTCGCACCCAAAGCGAGAATCATACCCCTAGACCAACAGGCCGCTGGAGGATGATACTGAAATTTTCAACAACATTGTCACTTCGAGCTAATTTTTCGCCGTTATCCCCGCTTTCTCTTCTGCACGGCAAGGCCGTTTTAACACGAGGCACTTTATTGCACACTCTGGTGCATGTGCGGATGTGCATTGAAAATTGCGTCGTGTAAAGCGGTGAATTACAAGAATGCATGTGCAAATGCATAAACGAGAGATGAGAAAATAGCCCCTGCTCTAATTCCGAGTCTGCGTTCTCGCATTGCGTAAACAGATGCTACTTCAAATTTCAAATGCTTTTAGGCCGTTTTCCACGGTACATCTGTTGGTAGAAACTCTTCCGTGATTTCTTGCATGAGGCAAAATGTAACGTGTAAAGCGGCAAATTGCATGAACGCTTGTGCGAATGCAGGGTGCCCACAACTTTTTCTGAATCATTTCCCTGTATTTTCCCTGTGTTTTCCCTAGCAGGTTTCTCCATAATATCCTAAGAAATGTGCTAACTATAGGGTTTCAATACGTCCCGAAAGTGCACCTGAATAAATTTGCGTAAATGGGAGCAGAGAATAACACACTTCTCATCATAAAAGACCAACAGGCCATTGATATAAGTGACGATGTCTTCCAGGAACTTGTTTTCCTAAGGTAATTTTGCCCATTGTCTCGGCTTTCACTTCTTTCGGCCACAATCGAGCGGGATAATTTTTCCAGCAAGACACACTGAAGTATCTTGAGCTGTACCGCCAGTAGTGGGAAAGCTGAAGGTGAATTCGTTTGGACCAAACGGTACTATGAAAGTAGCGTCATAGTAATTTAGCTCTCAGGAGATGGATCGCCGTGGTCTGAGCAAATACCAACAGAAACTTCAAATTAGGACAGCTTATTTTTTTAATTTTACACTTTAAAACTTTACAAATTATATTTACGAAAAATTACACTTTCCAAATGAATTATTATAATCACTGCAGTACTTTGAATGGGAAGAGAAAGCGCAGAGGGATCGGAATGCCGAAGGAGGATGGTGACGATGTGCAATATAATCTCATTGATCTTGGCCAAATTGCTACCATTTACCTGGTGGTACGTTACTGAGAAAGGAGGAGAACCCTTTTCCAATCATATATTTTTCCACCTGAGTGATAAGCTGCAAATTTGCTGGAATTATTTGAATATGGATGAAATCCCTCAACCATAGAATTTGACCCATAGATGCCACTTTTAAATCTAACCAAACAAATATAGTTACACCACGCAATAACTAATCATTTTAATAACGGATTGGAACATCTGCTCAAATATCGGCAATTATATTTAAAGGATATTGGAAAGATCTCATCAGTTTCTCAAGGAAATATCACACAGTACTTCGATAGGGAATCAGTTTCAAGTCAGATGTTATACAACAGCATGCTATTTTAAGTAAATCCAAAAAAAAACGGTGCTTTCCCGACATAGTTGAAAAATGAATCCTTCTCGGGTTTACAACCTGGTTAGACTCTCCATGACGGCCGACATTTCGATACCCGACTCGTGCATTGTCACCAGGGATGTTGAGTGAACACTGGCACGGGCACCTGAAAAGTCGGCCACCATGGAGAGTCTAACCCGGTTGGAAATCCGAGAAGAATTCATTCAAATCCAAAACCAATGTTCCTTATTGATGATGTCAACATCACTATGTCAACCTCTACATTCTACGATAAATTAGAACTTTATTACTACATCAGAGATAAAGACTACCGAATAGACAGGTACATCATGCCATCTTTTCCAATTCACGAATAATAGGTGATCCTAATAGTTGCCATTAAGAATTAATATGAGGCGTTGCTCAGAAGGTTGCCAATTTAGTTCAATATACGTTCCGAGTTTTTTTTTCAAGCAAACAGCCAGTAACAGAAAGTCTTTCATGCCAGATTTACCTTTTGATATTGAGTGTCTCCGTGCAAATATGCATGCGCCTAACCTTTTCACACACTTTCAACAGCGTATCAGGCTGAACTTTGTGGAAATAATTGACATCCATATCAAATGAAAAACAAGTGTAATTTTATAGTGGCATTAGGTGCTGAAACCATGGTCGGTTAACTTGTACTTAACTTGTTAAAAAAAATTGAGAGTGGAAAATTACAATTTTTTTTCATTTGATATGGACACTTTCAACAGCTTTTTAAAAGGTTTTATAACATTTCATTTAGTTTGAGTCAAATGGATATTTACCTATGCAACATATACTTCAAGTAGCTTGCATGGTCCTACTGCACGTGCATGATTACACGTAGGTACATGATTATGCCTTAAATATTGAAGAATGTGACAAAACATGAATTTATCTTGAATTCGGTTTCGAAACCTGCACTTGGGTGACATAAAGAGGTAGGGGATGAGATCATCAATATAATACTGAGTTGGAATTAAAATATCATTCATTCCGACCTTATGGAGTAGTTGAATATGAATCTAATTTTGATAAGCTAACCACAACTAACAGTACTTCTAGAATGCCTGATTTATTTTTTTTAATTCGAATACCAATATCCATGTTTGTACGCTCTTGAATTAGATAATGTGTTGGAAATAAGCAATTAAAATACAGTATACAGTAAATACAGACCACATAAGACTAAATACAGAAAATACAGTATCTACTACATCTATAAATTACCATTTTAGAGCAATTTAATTGCTTGGGTGGTATGTAAGAAGAACATGGGCACATTAGCAAATTCAAAAGAAGAAAAATAGAGATAGCGAAAGAGGCGTTCGGTGTTAGGAGGGAGCTGATAATAGGAGGCTGCAGGCGTTCGAGATGTGGGAGTGGAGGAGGATGGAAAAGTTGCGGTGGACGGAAAGGAAGTCAACGGAATGATTGGTATGATTGATGAGGAAAGAAACTTCTGGATGAGATTAGGAAGAGGCAAAGTAAGTGGATGGAACAGGTAATGAGGGAGAATGGTTGCTTAAGGATATGATAGAGGGGAGGATGTTGAGCAAGCGGGGAAGGGTTATGTTCACTTCCACTTAAACCTACCTTAACCAGTAGAGTACCTATTCTTAATAAATATAATGCTCTCAATCATATGTAATCTCATTAATCCTAGTGACTCACGACATAACTTTCCAATAAATTTCCAATTTCCAATTTTTTGTGGTCAAAAGTAAAAAGCAATAATCACTACCACCATTAGTCATCCAATCTTAAGATATGTTGATTAAAGTCCTCCATTCTACTCCTGAAAACTCCGTTATGCAATTGTAGATTTTCTGTTTCCTTTTCCAATTATTCTAGCTTATGTGGTTGTCCTTGATCTTCCTCGTCAGACTATCCATTCTATTTTATCTTCTAATATGTTCCTAACAAATTCGTTGTCACTAAGAAGGGGATTTTCATCAGGATCTTGTCTTCCTGATATTGCTCCATATCATTTTCTCCTCTCCTATTTTTTCACACTTCCTCGTTTCAGATGCTATTTGTCCATATGATCTTCAGCATAGAGCGTTCAGATCTTTAATACAATGCATACTTTGGAGTAAATGACCTTTAGCTTCAAACCCTCATTTATTTATTATTTTTCATTTTTGTATTACAACTACCCCGAAAACAACTCGCAATGGCCTCTTACATAGGGTGATAACATTAAAAGTAGATCAACACAAACACCCATGTCCTGGATGGAGAAAAATCCACCCAGACGGGACTCGACCCGCGACCCTTGGATTGGCAGGCGAGGACGTTACCCCGTCGCCACCGGGGCCGAGTTAGCTTTCAGGGTTCAACGCAGGCTTGGATGAATAGTTTCACATAATGAATGCCGAACGCGTCATTTCTCGTCACGTGAATGTCTATACGTCATTGGAACCATAAAAAAATGTTTTTGAAACCCGTC
Source organism: Pyrrhosoma nymphula (assembly GCA_963573305.1). NCBI lineage: Eukaryota > Metazoa > Arthropoda > Insecta > Odonata > Coenagrionidae > Pyrrhosoma > Pyrrhosoma nymphula. The sequence continues at coordinate 54,469,491 of OY754337.1, forward strand.
CTGAGTATTCGTGCTCGCAATTCAAATCCAGGCTTTTAGTGCACCAATGCATCACCACTGCACCACGGTGCAATCGTTTGTCTTTCATCGGCACCGGTGTATAGCCATGATCTCAGCTTATGAGTACGTGGGCTTACGGACGTGCTCCAGCCTGTGTATTTCCAGGCGGTGGCTATTTAACTACCCACTTTTTTCATACCTGCTCCCTTAGCACATTCGTTTCCGCTTTCCAAACGGCTCCCATTATCCATCATTAATGTATGCGAGGAACACTGTCGCGTGCGTGAGCGTCGATGCTTATCGATCAGACGATAGGTCGCTGGGAGATTGTCGTCATCGCGGTCACTCCATGGACAATTATTCCGGGAGTGAAACTGCCGTCGGCGACTTTTAGAACTCTCTCTTTTCTTCCCCTTGTGGGTGGTCAACGACTAAGGGCACCTTCCCCCTCAGGACAAAATTCGGACACCGTATTCGGGATCTTCCGGATCAGGACCCAGTGCGTATAAAAATATTGCGGATGCATCACCATTTGATTCGCAATTTCATTGTTCGGGGATCACGTTAATGCGCTGATAATTATACGGAGTTCCCATCACTAGGAAGAACAGTCATCTTTATTTCAGCATCTCTTTCACACATACCCATCATACCGTTCTCTTTCAGGTTTGGCTAAATCAAAGACATTTTTTACAAAAATTGCGATTGCGATTCCAGTTCCGACTTTCCACTCACTGAAATATTTTCTTGGCGAATTTCACACTATTTGGCGTCAAGTCAAAGAACTTAGTAATTGCTCTTAGGCCTAGGTAACGGGCTCTTGTAGATGAACTATCGCCATAATGCTCTATGCTTGCATAGCATTTTTGTTTCCGATAAATTCATGTATTGCTTCATTCCCGCTCTCCTATTCTTTTCATAAACCCAAACTGGTCATCGCCTAAAAAGTAATTTTCTCAACTCTCCAACCTTGTATTTAATATTCTAAGTAAAACGTTTGCCGCGAGCGATATTACATCTAATTATTATTCTATACTCCTCGCATTCTCACGCTTTCTACGTCTTCGGGATAGGTATTAATACTGTTTTCACGAAATCCTCCGGCCATACTGCTTCCTCGTTGATCCTACAAATAAGTTCGAAAAAGGATCGTCATATAATCAAGCACTCGAGGGCAAACGTTGGCGAAAAAATAATCCAGGAGGTCACACAAACATGTTCTGAAGGGATGACATCATAAACCTTTGAGGCACATTTGATTTTACATGGAGTTTTATACAGGTGTTGATATCACATTTAAGGAGATTACGAGAAAAAAATCTATTATGTTGTTAGGATAAAAGTGCTAGCCTATAGGAAACGGATATATAAGATATTTAAGGAATCAGCTCTGTGGATACAAGTGAAGCAGAACGTAACGTAAAATTTCCTCTTACTTACTAGCCTATCCATAAATACATATATAATATCTAGATGACTCCCCTTCACGACCTCTTATTCAGCACTAGTAAACTCATGAGTCATCGCGAAGGTCTCACCGAAACACAACATGATGCCATGAAACTGTACAATCTTGCCCCCATTTTCACTGTCACTGCTTTGAAAACATATCCAATCATTAAAAATGCAATTGATTAAGTATCCTAAGTGGAATTTATTAGTATGATCGACTTCTTAAACATTGAATCTCAGCGCCAGTGATAGACAATCCATGGAGATAATCTCCGCTTGAGGTCTTTGTTGCCACTTGATTGTTTACTGCTTTTGGTTCACAAAAATACCTCTATTGGGGTTTCAGTGGTTGGTTATTCTTTTCAAAAAGTTTAAAAAGAAGTTGGTAAGTTTAGATTGGTGAAGGTAATTGTCTTTTTCGGTAAATCGATACCAGTTCCATGCATGGAAGAGAGACTTCGAAAAATGAGCTCATAAAACACTACCGTTTCAGATGCCATATCTTCGCTAAAAATTACGATATGAAAATAATTTTACCAATTGCGGAGAAGAAATAAAATTAGCTAATATTTGTGTTTCTAATGAGTTTTTCGCATTTCTCAAAATAAAAAGTTATTCAAAAAATAATTTTTTGAAGAAGAAACTTTTTGACAATTTCAGTTACCATCTTGGAAAATGTAAGCAATATGCATAAAATTCGGCAGAAAAAGAAAGATACAAACTTTAAGTACACCTTACAACAGTTTTTCTTTGTAAATATAGCTGGATGCCACTGCTTTTGGGGGTTTCTATGGTAACTCCAGAACCCTTGTGACATAATGTTTGCGTTGCCCTAGCTTGGTAAATAAGGAGTAGCGACCCCATGTTAATTGGACTAATAATGCTTGAAATAACTTCCCCAACCTCCACCAGAAGTTTTGCACTTTCCTCCTGAAACACCCTGTATAATGCGTTATTTTATTACCATAGCATGTTAGAGAACCGTTAGTCACACGAGAGGAATAATCACTGATATTTCGCAGCTCCCACCATGAATGTACGAATTTGCGCAAACCAGTTTGCAGGTCCCCTACAAAAAGTGAATGGATGTGTAGGTGACAATTTTTTCCAAAGGAGGAAAATAGTTTTTAGCGTATTATTGAAAGTCGCAGTGGGGATACATGATTATTACGATAAAGCATTCACTCAGAACTCAAGCCACCGAATTTCTTATTAGCATGCAATTAGGGAAATAGACTGTTGAATGAACAGGTTTAAAATGCCAAATTTAAGCGAACAATAAGTGAACATATTACTTTACACTGAAGCCGTGACTATGATTTTTGAGTGGTAGTGCAGCTAATTACTCAATTTTCTACCTAATTCTTTCGTATTAATCTGCTAGGCAGTACTTAGAACACGTCTTGCATGCTACCTGTATACTTCTTGGATCTCAGTACGTTCTTTTGGCTGTACAATGAATTAATATTACATAGTTTCTACATCATTTGTTGCACTTTGAATTTGAATTTTGGCGAAAACTCATACCCTTTCACATATTTGAAGGCATTTGATTATACATTATAACTCACAGTTTTTATAACGTCTATAGTACCTAAGTAAATAGCTGATCATTTTGGTGAAAATCCATCCCCAGCCACGCACCCTTGAGGTAACTTGCCGAGCACTACGTAGATGTAGGCTATGTGCGCTACTGTTTACTCATCGAGACTATTCATTTAAAAACTAAACGAACTGTGGGGATGGAACCCAATGCGGGAATTTGGTTTGCCTACTTCCTAATTCTAAAAGATGTTATTACGGAGGATCTTAGCGCGATCGAACTTCACACATTTCCCTCTTATTCTCGTTCATTCATAAGCAAACGGGAGCAATGAAGCCAGCCCCTACACTCCGAAAAATAACTCTTCGAGGGACAAAATCTTCTTTCCATGGGTCTTTACCCTCTTCAGCTGCGGAGAGGAATAGTCTTTGATACTTTCCGAGTGCTTATTACGAGACAAAAGCCTATTGAAAACAATACTGCAAAATATACAATGCAATACAAAAGCCTAATACTCAGGTTCAGTTGTCGGCCTCGGTAGTGGCAGGGTAACGTTGTAGCATACCAACCCGAAGGTCACGGGTTCGAGTCCCGCCTAGGTGGTTTATCCCCATCCAGGGCATGGTGTGTGTGGTCCAAATATAATAAATAGGTAGTAGTTTGGCGAAAGCTGTTACCTATTGAGAAATTATTATTTTTAATGCTGGAAGGAGAAATGAACTGGAAGAATTATGTAGGAAGAATAGAGAATAGATTTTATGGACGACGATGTTTTAGAAAGAGAATAGGTTTTATGGACGGGATGAAGAAAGGTAGGACTTATGCTGAGATGAAGAAAGAAATACTAGGTGTAGATAGGGCACGGCACGTGTGAGAGTCCGTTGGATACTCTCTGACTTTCATTATAACCTACCTCTAACCGGTAGATTATTCTAATGAATTAAATGTTGCTTGCGTGGACCGTAAGTGGCTGACCCCATTTTAATTGGACACTAATTGCTTTTTTCAATATTCAAGCACGATTCACATTAATCCCACTGCGACGGATGAGGTCACCACCCACGAGGGTGAAGACCTGTTCAAAGAATTCTAGAAATGCTTCCAAAAGGGATTACGCCCTTTGGCAACGCGTGAAGAACCCAGGCAGCTGCGTGCTTGGATATTTTCAGAGCGAAGGATTCAATCTTCCCCTTCTCCTCTTTATGTCTTAACGGATCGCCGGCCTTACCATTTAATATGAATCTACTCATGTGTGAATTAATCTAAAGGTGAAGGAATGAATTCATCTTTTTTATTAGGACATGATACGGGGAGAGAGGGGCAAATGAGAACATTTATGGTGGTTGTAGCGAGATGTTTTTACCCATAGAAATAAATGAATGCTGCCTCATTTTAAAGAAAAATATCCCATATTTTAATGATACAAAATATCTGATTCACCGCATTACCTTTCGAGATATTTTCTAAAAAAATTCAATGTCGTTTACCATTGGATAGAATATGGTTTGCGCTCCGGAGACACGCAACTAAAATAATGAGGAGGCTCTGACGAACACATTGCGTCATAAATTTAACAGTGGGTGGTTCCTTGGATTGTTTTATCATATATTTTTAAGAATAAAATATCACTCACCGAATTAATTTGACTGAAATCGAAAAAAGTTTTATCGTTATTGATTTATCCTTATTTACTGCATGATTATTACAACAGCCTGAGTTTTAAAATAAAATTCAACATATGGTCTATACTATGACCAGGGAAAAATCTCGCTCTACCTACCTTAAGATCACGAGGAAATTACATCACCGCCGAGAAGGTATCCCGCCTGATATTTTCCGGAAAAAAATTTGAATGACTGCCAAATTGATGCGAATATGTGTACAACTGCGAGGGCGTTAAAAACAGAAGAAAAACGAAAATATGAGTCACTCGCTCATGCCCGTCGACCTTGTTGGCGCGCGCGCAGCGGGAAGAAGAAACGGGATGGGTTGGGATATGGAGAAAAGTGGCGGCATTTATCTACTTTGTAGTGCTAACAAAAAGATAGAGATTAATAAAGCAGATGTACATCCATCAGAAAGTTTCGGTAAGAATTGGGGACGAGGAAACATAGGAAACCACAATAGGAAGAGGAGTTAGGCAGGGTTGGTGTCTGTCACCATGTCTCTGTAACTTGTATGCTGACAAACTGCTGGAAGAAGCTTTAGAAGACATCGGGGGGATAAAAGTTGGAGGTGAGAGAATAAAATCCATCAAATATGCTGATGACAAGGCTATAATAGCAGAGAATGAAGAAGAACTGCAGGAAATGATAGAAAGAATTAGGAAGAAAAGTGAAAACTACGGAATAAGAATAAACAGCAATAAAATTAAGGTAATGAGAATAGCGAAGACAGACAGTTAAATATATGACTGGAAGAAGAAAAATTAAAACAAGTAAGTTCTTTCAAGTCCCTGGAGAGTATAGTTACACAGAGTGGCAACTGTACTAAATAAATTAAAAGCAGAATTGGGCAAGGAAAATTAGCATTTAGCAAGATTAAGGAACTGTTGACAGCAAGGAACATCAAGATGGTTATTAGGAAAAGATTTGCAAAATGCTTTATATGGAGCATTGTGTTGTATGGATGCGAAACGTGGACGTTGAAGAAGAAAGAAGAAAAGTACTTAGAAAGCTTAGAAATGTGGCTATGGCGAAGAATGGAGAAGATTGGATGGAAAGATAAGATCACGAATGAAGAAGTGCTAAGGAGGATTGGAGAAGAAAGAAGTACACTGAGAGAAATTAAAAAGAGAAAGACAAAATGGATAGGACATATTTTAAGGAATAACTGCCTGCAGAAAATAATAATAGAAGGGAAAATAGAAGGGAAGAGAGGAAGAGGAAGGAGGAGGTACGGAATGCTGAGGGATATAAAAGAAAGAAGGAGTTATGCGGAGATGAAGAGAGAGGCCCACGACAGAATGCTGTGGAGACAACGCTACCGTCGAAACCTGTCCACGGACAGATGCACCGATGATGATAAATTTTGAGCAGAACGAAATGAAACGTTATAACGACAAAAATACCAGCGATACCAATTGGTTTCTGTTCTACGATCCCAAATTTGGTATGGATGAATGTCTATACATGCAACTTACGAAATCATTTAGGACGTTTCATGCGGGTTGAACTGTAAGGATATAATAGTAAGTTGTGCTCATTAACGTTTATGATCACATCAAACGTTTCGTGTTCTAAATTACCCTGCTTAGAGCATTTTTTATATCTTCGTAATTGGGTTTCGTAGCAGTATCCCTAGCGGCTATTCCATGAGAGTTGTGCAAATAAGGTGATCTCAACCCCCGTACATTTTTTTCATATTCACATCATAGATAGACTTACTTATACGACTGAATGTCAGATCCTAAAAATTTCCCCTGCATCCCCACAGGTGGCGGATACATTTTCCTTTGAATTTCTCCGAAATACCGAATTTGGCAACATGTGGGGTTTGGCACGATGAATTTCTGCTCGGTACTGAAGCAGTTAATTCAAGTAAAATTCGGTTAATATGAGTACAAGGCTTGATCTCTATATTTATGTTACATTTCATCCGTTTTATTGCGATTTTCGGTTGCTATGTAGCGATTCAAAATAGCGTGCGCACGCGTCATTTGTCCGTTTTTGAAGCCAAATAATTCGTAAAAACATTTCTTCCCTTGTCTCGTGCTTCAAAAACGGTAAAAACACGAAAATATATAGTAATTGTAAAAAAAACGATTCAAATCAAAAAGTTACCGAATTATTAGCCACCAAATGCCGATGTTCAGCCGAATTTCTTAAAAAAAATATCCGGCAGTAGACATTATTTGAGGCTATTTTTCAAAATATGCGGAATGGCGGATTTTCGATTAATTTTAATCAGTAAAACTTCAAAAATTTATATCTCTAACTCTGTAATTTTGCGTATATATTTTATTTTTTTAGTAAATAACTGAAAATCTAGAACTCGATATCACTTCCCTACTTAATGAACAAAAGTGTTCCGGCGAGGCGCTTCCGGCGCCAGCCGCAACAATGGCAAAATAAGGCAATTGGACAGAAATACGAACCACCGCCTTTGGCGATTAGCTTCCACCTTCAGCGACTGTCTTAAAATAGACGTAACTTTTTTCATCCTTGAGCAAAATGAAGCGCGGTTTGAAAACAAATTGAGTAGAAACACCTTACATCCAAACTCAAGCCAAATCACCTTATACCCATATCCGCACCAAAATAACCATTGCGTGTGAAGGATATCTTGAAGGAAGGTAATCTTAAGAGTAAATTTGACATGAATGAACATCGGAACGCTTACAATATACAATAATACATATAATCTAAATATTATTACTCTTGAATGTTTACCATTTTTTATTGCCGAATCTGATAGAGTTTGTAAAATAAAAAGACCAGTATTTTCCCGTTTTTCGATCCGTCACATAGTTCACGAGTTATAAGCGTAAAAAACTGATGTTCATAACCCTTTCGCTGGAATGAGTGTGCTGAGACTTCTTGCATCATCCCTTCGTCTGCACAAGTCTCCCCTACCCTCCCCAACTCCACTTCCACTCCACTCCCCAGAACAGCCAATGAGAAGAGGTGGATGACGCAGAGGTCTCCGCGCAGCTTATTCGATCGGCGTCACCTTTTGTATACTTTAATTTTCAATTTATGAGTGATTGGCTACGGTTAGAAGATTAATTTTTTCTACGGTTAGAAGATTAATTTTTTCACTAAAATTCATTTTTCGTTTCCATCTAACGATTTCGTGAATAAAATAGCAATTTCGGTTCCGAGTAAACGCCCCCATTTATATTTTGTTACCTACGTCGTTTTATAACTCATAAGGCACATTATGAAATACGTGAAAATTTACACATTTGAAGGAAATATTTGTACACTTTAGAAGGAAAACATCAAGCGTTTTGCTGCAAATATAATAGTCAAGTACAGATTCCGGAAATAAAAACTTCAGCTAGAAGCATTTCATGTGGCGAGCGAGTTAAAAGTAGTTTCCGGATGTGTTTAGACCGCCAAATACAAAACTTCTTGTCTCAGTCGGAAGTACGATAGCCCAACGCGCTTACTGTATATCGCAGGGGTCTCCAAACTTTTCAGTCCGAGGGCCGCATCAACTATCAAACAGCAGTTCGGGGGCAGACTACACACTGGAGGTCCAAATAAGAAAGAATCAGACCATGAATATTATTTTTAATATTTATTTACTATTATTTTATTCAGTTATAATTTAATAACACATTGATACACTACACATGAACACCTGTATTAGTTGGAATGGTGTAATTGTTTCCTGGATGCCAAAATAGCAGACATTTCTCGCTTTAGATTTGATGTGCCTAACATCAACAGCTACCTGAAATTATCATCGGACAAGTTTGTTCTCAAATTGTTCTTCACGTATTTCATTCTTGAAAATGTTTGTTCACACAGGTATGTTGTTCCAAAGATTGAAAGGTATCTTGATGCAAAAGAGTTGACCTTAGGAAAGTCTTTCTTGGGCAACAACTGGTAAAAATCCACCAGTCCTTCTTTGAACTTGTCCCTAAGGAGGTCATTTGCTTGCAACTCAATGACCTCCATATTCAGTTCAGATGGTTGTTTATTGGATATAACCTGCGCCGTAACATGCGTTCAGAGACAATCGTTTCTCATTGTGATCTTAGTAAGATTAGTTGGCGTTACAGAACTACGGCTCACGAGGAGGTGTCAAGTTTTAAGACAATAAAAATAACAATGCTCTGGAAATGTTCAACTCCGGGTTCGCACTAAAGAGCCGATTATGTAGGGATTCGTGTGTAATAAGGAGGCAAATTTTCACTCAGGATCTCAATGAAATCTGAAAGAACAACCAACTTTACACGTAAATACATATAACGTCGTCTAACGGTTGAGATGACTTTCGAACGATGTAAATGCTTTAAAGTTGTTACAACGCAATAAGTCCCCAGTTTCGCACATAGCTATAAGATTTGCCGGTTTTTATCCGTGTCCAAGAGAAATTGGTATTTCGTAGGTAATTATATTCAGCAATAAATTAACCAACAAAACGAATAATTCACGGACGCAGCCACCACACGTTTTAAATTAGAATTTATGCTTCTTCTAATAGCTTCCCTGCTATCCTCACCACGGCCAAATCGCAACAAAAAGGAGATATAGTTTGATGACAGAAGAATTTTAGATAAATTTACAGCATTGTAAGCATGAAGCACCAACACTCGAAATCAATCAATCATTCGTTATAACTTCAACTATAGCTTCACAACGGCGTATTCCTACTGAGAATTATAACCAAATCAATTTTGAATGGATTGATTATACTCACCACATAAACGGCACCTAATAATTAAGCACGCAGTTAGTAAATTCACTTTTATCCACAAATGGTGTGTATTAATAATAGTAACATTCATTCACTGTATGATTCACGCGTGAGAGAAATAAAGGCAAACAATTCTATCACCAACTATGCAAAAATATAACAATACCTATTAATTGCGAACGTGGTTTGCAATTGCACGTTTCTGGAGAAATGATGTTTACCAATAAATCCAAATTACTGTACGACAAACACGTAAGATAAACAAAGGCATGAAATTCTAGTGCTTTAGTTCACAATAACATAGTTAACAATTCGGAACTAATTTCACAAAGACGGGCATCCTTCCCTGGAATCCAGTCAGTTCTGGATATCCTTTGCGGCCATTTTCTTCTTCTTATTTCATCCCCTTCTCCCGAAGGGATAAGATGTAACTTCGTAAAAATGAGTGTTTATATATGAAACGAGGTTGTATTATTTCGTATCTATTTGCTTAAAATAGTTGCTGCGAAAAATTCATTTCACTTGATAATTCCGTGAACGCTAAGAAATAAAAGGAAAAGAGCGGGTATACAGTTCAAAGAAGCTCATTGTCGAACGGTGTTATTTTCGATGCAGCCATATTCTAGTCTCATACACCGAAGTACGAGAGCGCGTCGGAGACAGGATAGAAGGAAATACCTGTGGGCGCAAAGAAGCCTGCATGTTAAAGTGTAAAACTAGTAACTTCAAAAGCTCGATGTCTCAAAACAAATCACTCGCGGCCTACTGCTAGTAGAAAATGAAACGTAGTTGAGCGCATAATTCTTCAGATGGTGCAAAACAAAAACTCCAATCCAATATGCAATTATCTGTGATCAGCGCTTCATGAACGTTATAAGGCTAAGAACTCGGATTTATTTCTTCCTCAGTTGTCACAGAATAATGCACATACAAAAGCCAGCAGTTTTTGCATGAGATCTAGTAAGTACATATATGGTGAGCGTTCATGAATTAAATAAAGGAGTATCCGGAACCATGATGAGCGATTACGCAGAAGAATAATTAGGGCGTTGAAATACAAAATGGGATTTGTTAAATGGATCAGTAACTCGATTGAATATGCCAAAGCACCGTGATAATATTGGAAAAGTTGTAATTTTGCCATCATAATTTACGTGAATTAAAAAATAATTCGCAAAATCTGTAAAAAAGAAATTGGCGATGATAGTGGTATTTAATGTATATTCGGTGGACAACATTCGCATGTAAGGCATGCTGTGTGATGCAATATTTTCGCGGAGCAAGCTTGTCTATCGTACCTCAATAGAACGTCTATAACCTTATTTTTACTAACATATGCTATATGTACATTGTATACACAACTTAAATGCATGGCTCTTCTATTAAAGTGTGAGCGACGCCCTTTGGACGCGGTGAGTGTATTTCTTACTCGGGCTTCCCAGCGGACTCAGACAAACCGCTCCGCAGGGAAGCCAACAATATGACGCAATGCTAGTGTGAAAGAGTGCAAGTTAGATATAAACAGTTACGTACGACACTGTTCTCAAGTGGCCCATTAGCTCAGTTGGTTAGAGCGTCGTGCTAATAACGCGAAGGTCGTGGGTTCGATCCCCCCATGGGCCATTATTTTTATCCGTCTGTCTGCTTTCATTTTTTCTTGACCTGAACTCGGGGTAGTTCAGCCGATCGAAAAAGAGAGTACCTGAAATGTATATGGGTTGACAACAAGTTTTTACGTTACGGTAGTGGAAAACGTTGGCATACTTGGACAATTTATTACACGAATAAGAGCTTAAATGCCGCATGCTCTCTAAGAATGTTTCATTCTTTTTCCTTTTTAACGAATAAATTATGATTTCTAAAGGCAGGACTCACCTCTGCCCTGAGGACGATGCTAGAGTCGAGTGCCGAAACGTCGGTCATCATGGACTCTATGACCCGGTGGGAAGCCAGAGGAATTTGCGAAGCCTCTACGCGGGGAAAACACCAGATCCTTGTCAGTAATTATATATGACTACTCATATTGAAAGACTTTATTTATCGCAAAAAAACGATCGATTGATCACCATAATATCGAAAATATCAAGCGCCATATGGACCATAGTACCATATGGACCACAAATAGAGTGTCGGTGAAATTTCCTTTATTTATTTTATTTGCATGTATTTTAATTTTCGAATTCAATGAATTTAAACAAAATACGAGATACACAAACCTTTTTGCGAATTCAATTGCAAATTGCAAATCTTTTCTGACAGCAAACCAACAAAGAATTTGTGTTCCGAAAACGTTCGCCAGGCAAAGAAGAAAAAGGATTGGCATTATATTTCAGGTTATGTCAAATCCATTTACTCCGTGGCTTCTTATCCTCAGGGCAAATTCGTTCCTATTTCGTGAAAATTTGCAACAAAATATCTTTTACGCCACTTGCTCTGTATCAATCGTGCCACACTTTATACACTCCCTTCTTTCTTTGACTCTTTATATTCCTCTGTATTTAATCTACTGATTTTTGTTGGCAGACCTTAGCATATGACCAGTGCAGAAATAAATATTTATCTTTTATCAATTTCAAGATAAAAAAGAATGTTTTCTTGTAGAAGTATTCCTTCCCTTGAACAATAACCTTGATAAGAAAATCCCGCTTCGCATGAATAGGTTGTATAAAATGGAAGTAAAACAATAGTAGACTGTTTTGATAAATTGGGGTACTCTTCTGACAAGCTCGCCTAGAAATCATTTAAAGGCTGATCTTTGTATTTTTGTTTCAAATCAGAGTCAATAATTAAGTCATGTGGGTTTTCATAGTTACTTGCGTTTAAGCCTACTGGTTTAGCTGTCACGGAAAATGGATTCCGAACCCAGGAAAGGAGTTTTCGGAAAATATTGCAAAAGAGTTGATTTCAAGTCGTGTAGATGCTTTAAAAATGCTTTGTTAACTTTGTTATCTACTTTAGAATTTAATTAATTCATGCATGACGTGGTGGAAGGGTTTTCGTGTTCCAATTACCCCTAGAGAGGCGCTGTAAGGGGCAGTCATTGAGTGGCTGCTTGACTGGTTGTCATCGCACGAAATCCTCGCCCAGCAGTGCCATAAGAGGATACAAGGAATAGGAGGGAGCGGAAGAAGAAAAAGAGTAAGAGGAGGTGGAAAGAAGCGGCACTTGGAACGTTAGGACAATGATGAGGGTCGAGAAGCTTGAGAACATTAAACAGGAAATGGAAGAAGGGAAATAAGATGATTTGGGGTTTTGCGAGAATATATTGAGGGATAGCTGGGACGATTTAGGTGATAGTTTCAGGGTAAACTACAGTGGGGGAGATGAGGGTCAACGTGAGGTAATTTGGTATTGAATAAAATATTTGGGATAAAGGTAGTACACATAGAACAGGTGAGCGACAGGATACTAGTGGTAGAAATAAAGGCACGCCCGACGAATGTCGTATTGGTCCAGGTATTCATACCTATAGTAACCTTAGGGAGGAAAATAATGATGGGGTACACGAGCAACTATAATAGATTATGAGGGGAGTCCCGGGCATAAAAACCTGATAGTGATGGGTGACTGGAATGCAGTGGTGGAGGAAGTGAGGGATGGATTTGAAGTGGGAGAGTGTTCTCCACGATTGGTTCGAAGAAAAGGTGATTCCTAGATATTTTACTTCGTCTGGCGAATTCATGTTTACTCCACCGACAGTGCTGACATAGATTTGGTGTATTGACTTCCGCAAGGAGTGTAATGCTGTGCATTTACTAAGATTTAGTTCAAGCCTCCACTCCCGGCACCACGAGCTAACGTTGTTCACGTCCGATGATAGAACTTTTAAGCCCCCAACTTCGCCGATTTCGCGGTAGATGACCGCATCATCTGCAAATAATCTAAGGTTACTTCTAACTTGAGAACTTAGGTTATTTATATATAATAATTAAAAGGTGGCCGATCACGCTTCCTTGTGAGACGCCGTAAAAAAAAACAGAATATAAAAAGAATATTTTGCTTGCTTTGTTGATTTAGAAAGGGCGTTTGACAGAGTTGATTGGGGAAAGCTAATGCAAATACTGATGAAAATAGTAATTGATTGGCGAGATAGGAGACATTCGAAACTTGTAAATGGCCCAGAGGAAAGAGGTTTCCCAACTTATGACATAGCTTCTTGTAGGCTTTCGTGCTTGTCTCTAGTTCCAGTTATTTTGTTGCTCGAAGTATCCTTTATATTCCCTCTGATCCACGTTGAATAAGGTATAATTTGTACGTATATACAATTATGATTTACGTATATCCAGTCAGAATTCATATTTGTGGAGGAAACTAAACAGCAATATTAAATTATCATAACACTTTGACGATATCTACTTCTTGACTGGAAAGTCTCTGAGAATATCTGTGCATCAAGTTCTTATTGAACCAACATTTGACACTCCATTAATATTACCTTCTCCAGTAATGATTTGTAGAAATGCAGTTATAATTATTGGACGCCGAATTACCCTGATGAAAGTTATCAGAATATACGAGGTGAGACATCGTCACTAGAAATATTTTATCTTCAACTTAGACCATAATATACCTCGTACAGTTTACCTACATCTTTCATAACTTGAAGCATAATGGCACTTGAATGTCGAAAAGTGTATATATATAATTAAACTATTATTTTATCATTATATATAATAGAAAAAAAAGGAAATTTTCCATGTCGGAACTTACACTTCATATCGGCCACCTTAGGCTCGGCAGTCTGAGACCTAACCCTATAGGTCGATATGCTTGAAGACCATTCAATGTTCAGGAGAAATTAGAACCGTTGAAGGCTAAAGGAATTTGATGGAGACGAAGTCTTTCAAAAGCTTTTTAGATAATATTCCAGCCATAATGACGTTTCAACTGACGCCATGTCCAATCGAGAAACCTTTTTCAAAGAGTCTTGAATTGAGTTTGACGTGAATTTGACTGTGCGAAATGTGATAGCGAAACGTGAATTTGTTAGTGACCACTTTTCCATAGTTTCTTAAGGAAGTCTTGTATTGTATATTTTTTTCTTATATTGGTGGTTATTTGTTTGGCCTCGATTAGTAGCTGCAAACGTCATTGGACGCGTTTGGAGTAAGGCGATTGATATTCAGTTCGGTAAATTCATATGTATCCATTAAAAAAGAAAATGAATGAGAAAATCTTGGGAAGCAGGCGAAAACTAACCTCTTATTCGCGTAATAAACGGTCCAAGATTGTTAAAGTGTTATCATGCCGTAAAAATATTTTGTCAACAATTAATTTCAGGTTCGCTCGGACAATTCGCTCTTTCAGACAGCCCGGAACTGCCAGAAGTCATGATCGGAAAAGTCCAAATCAAGGAAAATGGCGGACGTGAAATAAACTTATATAAAAATTCTGGCCCATGGGGGGATCGAACCCACGACCTTCGCGTTATTAGCACGACGCTCTAACCAACTGAGCTAATGGGCCGGCTTGTAAGTACCGCTGTACCTAACAGTTTACTTGCAACTTGGACGCTTTCACTTAAAATTAGTTTCACATTATTGGTTTCCCCACGGAGTGTCGTAAACTCCCAGTGACCGCTCCGAGTTCCGAGGAAAATCAAGAATGCAGTCTAATAGCTTTAATGAGCAGGATGACCAGATTTTCAAACTGAAAAACCGGGACATCTTAATAAGTTATTAGACATGGTCATGTTTCTGTTTTTAGTGTGTTAATTCTGAATCTTTTTATGACATATACATATATACATAAAATAAAAATGTTACCTTTCATTTTCTACAATGTATTTCTTTAACATATTAAACTTTAATCAGGTGCAACACAAAAATGAATGAATATGAGAAATTAGGTTCAATTAATTTACCCCTACGTATCCCAATAAGCACAAGGGATGGGCTTATCCCAGGCAGAATTAGATATACCAGGCATAGGCGGATTTAGGGGGGGGGCACGGGGGCACGTGCCCCCCCCAGACGCTTAAATAATGGACAGGACTGGAACTCTTCAGCAGGAAACATATTAGAAAACTGCCGTTATTATATATGTAACTAATTAATATTTTCATATTAGTTATCTCTATATTAAAATAAAAAATATATTTCGTACATTAATTGTTGTATGTTGTTTTTTAATCCCAAATATGAGAAGACCGTTTGCCCATCAGACCCTTGTGCCCCCCCCAAAGAAAAATCCTGGATCCGCCCCTGATACCAGGGATGAGCCTATCTTCCACCTGATATATCCACGACATCCGTGATATTAGGCGCTGGCGTAATACAATTCAGCATACTTTTATTTTAAAAGTAATATCCAAAAGAAGTGTTAGCCGCTGTTTCCCATCCAAACAATTATGACATTAATTGCGCAGAGTTGTTCGAAGTATGACGAAATCGTTTTTAGTACATTAATTACCTAACGCATCGCGAAATAATTAATTGGGTGGTTCTTGCATAAAAAATAGATGAGCATCCACACACAGTTCACTTTTTCGTCGCTAGGTCCCTCATGTAAGAACTTAAGTGAAAATCTTACTTAAGGTGGTAGTGTAGGTGTCAGCAGCTTCATTTAAGGACACTCACACTTAAGTCACTTTAGACCCGAACTTAAGTCAACTATTTCCACACGGTTGGCGTTCTTCAAGTGTTATGCGTAATGTATTTTGAAATGTATAGGTTTTTATTATTGTAATTTGGGAGGTTTCATGCAGGAATAACTTTGTAACTAGTAACTATGAGCGTAAGGGGAAGCAGTTATATTTTGCACGTGTGGGGGATAATGTAATATTCATAGATTGCGGTGTATTGGTTAATGTAGGAAGTTCTATAAGGTACCCGGTGTATTGTTAAAAGTTATATTTTCTGGTAATGTTGATGTAATTTGATTAAAGTGGGTAAAATTAGCCATAATGAATATTTTCAGTTTGTTGGAATTTTTGCTTATGATATATCTTTTAATGCTCATGTTAAGTGAAGGGGTATGAAGTCACAGGCCTTATCAACCCCCATAAATAAAATTTCATGTGGAACCTAACATTATGCCTAACAGTCATAAGGATTTTTCAAATTACATTGGGTGAAGCCCGAGGTAACTGAGGTTCTTTGGTATGATTCTCATAATTGATTTTTTAAGGTAATATTTTTAGCCGTACCTAAAAGTAGAAGACAAAAAAGGAAGTATATAATTGACTTATAATAGCATTTTTAGCCGTACCTTAAATTAATAGACAGTTTAGATTAGTCAGTAAACTAATTTGATTTATCATAACAAAAGTGCGCGAGTCGCCTACTAACTCTAATTAATGTTGTATTATACAATAAAATATAATTAATATTATATATAAGATAAATATTTTGCAACCCACAATGTCTGTGTATTTATTACAGTTATTATCGGCGAGCTCCTCTTGAGTTCGTAAACTCTAACAATGGACTTTATAACAACCCTAGCCAATTGCTACAATTTAACCCGGAGGTAATGCCATAGAGTAAGGTATCTTACTCTGTGGTAATACCGAGAATAATTCACGCGAAGCAATCGCCGAGAAAGAATTAATGTTAGTTGTGTTAAATTTGAAAAAGTCTTGTTTACATTGTGCTTTTCGTATTGCTTGTTTTTTGGGAATTTTGATTGTGCTTTGTTTTGATGGCGCAAATTCGACCATTAATTAATGGTCGAAGTGGCGCAATATCTAGTTGCGAGGTAGTAGCGAAGCTATCGCGAACAAGAATAAAGCACTCTTAAAACACGAATGATTCACAGCGTTATTTCTTTATTAGAAGTCTTTGACTGAACAAAAACCAACATATGGCATCATTTTTGTGTTTTGAAAGTGTAAAATGGAGTTCTGAGTGGGAAATGGAAGTGTAAAGTGAAAGTTCTAAGTGGGGATAATGGAAGTGTGGAATTATATGTTTTGCTTAAGATGCTTGTGGGAATGTGGATATTTTTGTCTGGGAGATTGAAAGGATAACTAATTACTGTTTTAATTTGACTGAGCTTGTTCAATATGTTTTGCACGAATAAAGAACTTTTTAGGATGTCATATTTTTAATTAGTAGTACGCAGTTTCTAGTAATGAGAGATCTCTTTGAAATCGTCGAGTCTTATTGCATCTGTGGTTTGCAGTATGTTGCCATTGCAATCGTTTTTTTACAGATAGCCGATGTGAATGGAAATGAAAACTGCTGCTGTGTTGTGCCGTTGCTTTTTGGTGAGAATGCTAGCAGGTAATAGAATTGTATTCCCTGATGCTAGTGCTACTGTTGAAACCAGGCTATATTTAATGAGCGCCCACAAAGTAATCTGTAACTATGGTTACTTATTACTTTGTGGCGATCATTAAATATAGCCTGGAAAATTGTAAAAATCTTTGGCCCTGCATTTCCATTGTATTAGCTCGTAAAACGGCCAGTAGGTGGCAGCACAAAAGGAATTTTGCTGTCGTAGTTCATTGAATGCTCGCCTTGAGGCGCTGTAACCGCCAGTTATCATTCGTGTGATTTCATTGGTCATATTTCAGCCAATTGAGTCGCTAAGGATGAGCTTATCCTTAAATAGGCGGAAATTCATTCTTCATTTCGTCACATTTTATGCATGGAATCGTCACGATTTATCCTTACACAAGAGATAACTAATAGATGAGCAGGGATAGGCTCGTCACGATTTCCATGGATATTATACGCGTATTTGGAGATATGTCTCGCCATGTGCCGACTGGGATAATTCTTGTCAGTAAAGTGGATTTTCTGTAATATCTCCTGATTTTCCTACTCTGTATAGGACTGGTGAAAGTGTGTTTTAACTATCAGGACTGCTTTTAATGTATCTACTTTAAGACGACTTTTTTCCTCAGCCCAGTAGATACATGTTCATCTGACTGAAGATGCGTTCTACATATGCATTTGTCCCAGGAACACACAACACAAACTCAATCATTTTGGACATGTTTTCAACAGTGATGGGGAGGCTCTTACATTGTTGGAATATTGCTATCCAACACTGTGAAACACTAGCTTTCTTTCATTCCAATCCTCCAAGTTCTGGCATATGATCTTCGTTACATGAAGAAATTCATCGAACAACACATTTTCATTAAAACTTATCAGAGATTCATAGTCAGAAAATAAATGAATAGATTCTTCCACGTCACTCCACTCGGGAACTTTTTTAAGACTGGTCCAAGAGATTTTTTTGACAGCATCATTATGTTGGCACCAGTGTTTAATATAATGAACGCAGTTTTCAAAAAAATAATCAGCAGTTTTGAAGAACTCGGTCTTGCCGATCTAGCCTTCCTTTTCTATTACTTAAAGTATCTTGCTAACATCAGAAGTGATAAATTTATTTGCTTTTCTGCTGATGAGACTTTCGCACAGGTTTTTAATCAAATTTGAAACTTCGACCAATTAAAGCTCTTCTGACTGCAACTGTGTTATGGCTCTATGGTACTCATCAAGCTGGTCAGCCAGAAATGTCAGCCATAATAAAGAAGTGGGGTTGAAAAAAAATCACTGATAATGCGTGGACACTTCTCAATTGAAAGAAAGTATGATTTAAGCCCACCAAACATACCTACAACCCTCCGAAGAGCTGGAAGCAGAGACATCAACCTTGTTTTCGTGTAGCTTAGCAAAGATCTGTACTCTACGTCTGCAAACTCACAAAAGTCCTTCTGAGACTCAGTCCTAACAGTATAGATACCAAAATACTTGTAAACTTTGCATAGCAAAACTTCAACATCTATTTGAAGACAATCTGCAGCTGTCTGTATGCTGTTGGGTAACACATGCGCACCACACCCAGCGCCCAATATGTTTTTCTTAAGTTTATTTTTCAATCTTTGGAATATATTGCAGTTTCCTTGCCTGTCAACCACACCTAAATTCGTATTTGAGTTATCTGCGTCGAAATCAATAACTTGGTCCATTATACCCCACTCATTCAAAATTCTTTCAATGTAGGCAGCTTGAGTTTCGGCTGTTTCATTGGAAAAATTTGTGAATTCCAGCACTTCAGTTTGAATACCTTCACTAGGATCGAAATAACGCACTACAATCGGGACAATCTTCAGAGTTTTGTGATTCGATGCATCGATAATCACTGAGACATATTTGGTGCAACTGATTTTAGCAGCGAACAGTTTTAAGGTATGTGTAGACACCACGTTTACGACGATTGTTTCCCATTTTGTCCTGGCGCAAGTGAATTTTTGTTTACTGAAAAGTTTACGTACAATAGAAGATGTACAGTCCATTGAACGGAAACTATGATTATGAAACACAGAATGATAGGCAAATACTCCTTCCTCGGCAGCTAATTTCAGTTCAGAAGTTCCTGCTGCGGCGTTCTTGAAAAACGTGGTTACTTCTTTGCAAGTAGTTGACGCTACGAGTGCATCCTAATGTTTCTTCTTGCTCACATGATCCTTGATGTCCAAACGACATCCCCGTGCAACTGAAAACACCGCATGGCACATCGTGCATTCCACTTTTTCACTCGATTCACTTCCCTTAATAAAAGGAAAATCTGAACGAGGTGAATCACTGAATACATATTTCCTTTTTGTCATTTTCGCAAAAGGACTAAGTTCTTTCACAAAAGAACTAAACAAGCAAGTAACACTCTGCTCAGAATCGCACAGAAATGTTCAGGTGTCAACTACTACTCTGTGGTCTAGCAGGCAAAGAATGGACGGGAAAATAAATGATCGAATAGTGCCAATTGATACCGATAGGTTGCGTTAGTTCGCGAGACTATTATCTCGCAAGGTCCGTTAAGTTACATTAGACAAGTGCGTGTCATGACCTGTCCTTTAAGTTGGATTCACTTGGATGGACATCGGCGGGAAATGGTATTTGCACCCAAAGCTACATTTTCAAATTGTTTTGACTTTTCTGAGAAAAGTTCTTCAGCCATCCTCAGCCAACTTCCTTCACTAATTCACCATCAGTAAATGGTTTACCATTTTTAGCCAGGATGTAGGCAACTTTATAACTGGCCTTAGTTAAGGATTCATTTTCATTTGAGGATTTACTGAACAATGTTCCCTGAGATGAGTTGATTTTGTAATTTAGAAATTTATTCGGCACGGACTTTACCCTCCAACTGTGCATATTTCTCCTGATGTTTGCTTTGAAGATGACGGCGCACGTTGTATTCTTTCATTACAGCCACGGTTTCGTTGTTCACACTCAACGCTTTCTTGCCGGATTTGTTGAAGAAGTATTTCAAACTCAATTCTTATTGAAATTGCCGACACTCATCATTTATTTTTCTTTTCCTCTTTTCGGCAATCGCTGGGCGCTAAAATAAAGTGAATTCAACATGAATAAAAAGTGAAACTGAAAGTATCTTGCGCACAACATAGCTAAAAAAACCTGATTATGCGATTTCCTGATTTCGTCGCAATTATAGCTGCAAATGACCCGAAACAATTTTTAAAAATCCTAATGATTTATTAAGTTGAACTTACCTGAATATAGTGCACAAATATATCCACTTATGGCAGAGAGATTGTTGCTTTTAATGTTTCCTCTTCAGAATATCCGAACAATTCTTACTAAACTAACGACATTCCCAGTACTTTAAACACATTGATAAGTAATTATGCGAAGGAAATATCACTAAATAAGGAGTGCAACATGTTTCGCAAACATACGCTAACTGACACCAACACCTCCTCATCGCAGGAGTCAACCGCAACTGGCAAACTGTGATCAAAATAATCAAGTCTTGAACAAGCAGCAATCCATTTAAAAACTCCGCTACTAGACGGTGTTATATCATCTAATTGACTGAGAATGGAAGTAGAAAAAGTAAGCAGCGCATAAGGTTTTGCAAAGTAGTGGTTGCAAAATCGGTTGGAAATCATAACGCACTACTGCGTGTCTCTGTTTCAATTAGGTAAAAACATAACATCCACGTAAGCGGCGGCTGATCTTGGCAGGATACACGTAAATTTCCGTAATTTTTTTCCGTAGACAAAAGGGTCTCCACGGGCCGGATGAGAGGGCCTCGCGGGCCGCATCCGGCCCGCGGGCCGTGGTTTGGTATATCGTATCAGGCTCAACGTAGGCCAACATGAAAGCTCAAGGAACGCACTATAACTTGACCCCCCAAATTAGGTTTGGATATCTGGTTCCGCCCGCCAGAAAGTATGAATTTTAGGCAACGAGTAGGTAGGCAAAATTTCAAAACATCTTTCAAAGTTTATGTAAACGTCACTTCTGGCTCATGGTTCGCGTTTCTGACTTTTAAAAACATACTAATAGCCGTAAACTCGATCGCATTCCGCCAATATTTAAGAGAAAACCCCAATATATTAGATTCACTACCATCTTGGACGCATCTTGAATATCACACTTCGGGCTTAGATTTCGACTTCATAACAAGCATTTTCGATTTTTCAGCGGACCTTAAAAACCAAGAAACATCCTTTTCCAAATAATAAATGAAAGACTTGGTTCTATTGTACACATTCAGCACAAGAGTGGAATAGAATTGAGTATTTTATTTTCCATGTTTGAAGCGAAATTGTTCCACAAGGTGAAGTCAGAAACAATCTCTAAACTACAATTCACTCGCTCATTACATGAAATGCTTATTGCAGCAAAATGAAAGCTCTTTCCCAAATCGGAGCACATACTAGAATTGGGTGGAGTAATGTGGCAAGCCAATTTCCTGAGTAATGACTACTGCTGTTTAAAATTACGTATTTTTCGTGAAAACTTAGTTGGATCTCAATTTCTTTGGCAGGAAAGATGAAAATTACGCTCCTCGGTGAGAGTTCGTCCACCCCATCTGAGTTCGTTTCATCAGCATCCGTGACTAGAGCCGAGAAATGTTCCGACGAAGGGAATCCTTGACGTAGATATTTATGCAGAACAGGCTTCCACGTACTGCTTGCGCTGTCGCCTAGAACGTTGTCTGAGTACCTATTCGGAAGACAAGCGAAGGGGGAAAGTATTCAAGTGACGCAGAAGAGAGGAAGCGTCCGGTGACGCAATGAGGCGGGAATCCATCGCGTTGTCTCGCACACTCTATGACCGTTGCTGGCACGCAGACGACTCTGTAATCACGAGTTGGACACGGTAGCACTGCGCCATCAAAGCGAGCGTTAAGCTCGATTTACACGTTATTCGATCCAGCACATGCAAGGTCCCGTCAAAATAATTCATACATTCTAATAATACCGCCAAAATAACTAAAAACATAAAATCGCCAATTAATAAAAATAATTAATTGGCGACATATTAGTTGGAAAACTATTCCGAACAAATTCTGCTTAGCCCCTGCTACGTGTAAAAAAATTCTCTTCTCCGTTTTTTCCTCACTCTGCCATGCCCAAACTGCCCTGCTCCCCTCCTCCATCTCAATCCAACCCCCACCACTTTTTGAACAAATTTCTCCTTGACAGAATCAAAACAAACTTTGTAAATTTTACAATGGATTTTATTCACTACGACCGGTTTATCGACATCGTCAGGTGTTTTGATTCTGTCAAAATGGAATTTTACAAAGTAACGCCTGAGAGTATCCAGTTCATCAAATTTCTCTTTGCATATAGAGAATGGTTGAAGCTTCAGAATGTGCAAGAAGATACCTTATCAAAGTGGAACCGGTAGCAGTTTTAAATAAAGTGTGGAAAAGTACCAAGGGTTTTATTAAAAAATGGGTTCCCTAACTTGTCTTTGGAAGGTAGACAGGAGAGGACGATTCAGGTTAGACGGAGCGAAGTGAAAAGCCGCCACAAGGACCGATTTGTATTGCCTGTATTTTGCCCCATTTCACCGCTTAGTTTCGTACCGCTCGAAACTCAAAACTACTCCGTCAAAAGATAACAACCAAAGCATCCCTCGGGACGGATTTTTCAGCTATTTCCAACTTCTTTTCCTTGCCTTCACGTTCGGGAAAGTCGGAGATGGGTAAATCTTGCTTGGACGCGCGCCATTTACTTTTTTCCCTAGCTTGTAGGGTTACCCTCGATGATTCCAGGTTTCTCCCGTTTCAAAACAACGCGGTGTTCCAAGGATTCGTCCGAGGGGAAGTATTTTGTTTATCAACTGTCCGAGGGAATTTCAGGAATCACCTTTCACTCCTCGTTTAATAGGGCGTGGCAGAAGCGGGGCCTTGAGAGCTAATGGAGTGGTGAAACAGTTTTTGAAGCCATAGTTCGCTATGGTCAAATATTTATGTGAGCTAGTCAAGAAGGTTTGATTTTAATTTCAATTAAAAATTGTGCTCCAGATTTCTCGTCTCGAGAATACTCCAGAATTTGTTGTGAACCCCAGAGTGAGACTACTGTGTGCTCTAGAATG
Organism: Pyrrhosoma nymphula; assembly: GCA_963573305.1. Classification (NCBI taxonomy): domain Eukaryota; kingdom Metazoa; phylum Arthropoda; class Insecta; order Odonata; family Coenagrionidae; genus Pyrrhosoma; species Pyrrhosoma nymphula. The sequence continues at coordinate 54,493,170 of OY754337.1, forward strand.
CCAGCATTGCAGATGCATGGAAGAATGCAGTGAAATACTACCAGTAGGTATATTCGTAGTATATTTCTAAGATTTTTAATCCAATTTTTCAATTTTTTCAATCATTGCGATTGCACAAATAATGAGGTACGTATTCACGCGCACGGGTGCTAAGATACACAACAAATAGGGTGAAAATCACCATGAAAAAATCATTTGACTTTAATTAACCCCCGTTGAAATTCACCTTGGCTTAAGATGGCTTGGTGGTGTAACTGGCTAACACACCTGACCAGCAATTGGGAGATCTGGGTTCGAATCCCGGACAAATCAAATTATTTTTTCATGCCAAATTTCACTCTCTACATAAACACATATATATTCACACTGTATATATATATATATATACAGTGCATAAATAAATATATATATATTTAATATATAATATAAATATATATATATATATATTTAATATATATTTAATATATATTTAATATATATATATATATATAATATATATATGTATATATATATAAATACAGTGCATAAATAAATAAATATATATATATATTTATTTATTTATTTATTTATTTATATATGGCATTCTCAAGGTAATTGCCAAGAACCAAGACTTCTCCGGACTATGAGATGGGTTAGCGATTGTGAAGGCCAGCAGACTTTCATTGTGCCAGGTTGATTTACGTTAATGACTTTGATTTATTCAGCTAGAGATGATCTCACTCTAGCCAAAGTCCCTTAACAGAATTGCCTCTTTGTTAGCTCCAGGTAATTTCAAGTTCCGGCGATTCCCGGGAAGTTATATCTTTCCCGCTGACACGCTCGGAACCACCAAGTCTAGCGAGATATTTTAGCCTCGAGCCTCTAGATGACGTCACCTCCATGACGAAACTTTGCATCCTATTTGTGCTGCTTTATCGCGGCGTGCAGGTGTTCACCACGCCGAAGAGTGGGTGTCGACTACACCCCGAAGGCCCTATCTCCCATCAAGTTATGTATCTGATCTTCCTGGAATGGTTCACGAATAGGCAGGCTCCAATACCAGTGTTCTTGGTGTGAAAAGTCACGATATAATACAATGAACCTTATATGCGATGAGATTCTTTAATGAATATAATGAAAAAGAGCAGTTACGGTAGTTTGAGCAAGATATCACTTCAGAAGAATTCAATTAATTTGTCCTATTTATAAAGAGATTGATCAATCCTTGCCAAGGAGCGTAGGTACCGTGTGGGATCAAATGGACCAATCATTTCGGCAAGAGTATTTTTTGCCTGCATAGTATCATTGGTGGCTGAGAATCTACATCTACAAAATATCCTGCAAGCCACCTCAAGGGTGTGTAGCAGGTGGTGAGTAGTCACCAACATGTATGACACTATGCCCTAAAGTTAGTTTAACTAAGATTAATTATGCATTAGCATAAATCGCTAATGCTCGTCACGAGGCAAAGCCTCACAAGCATGCACTACATTATAGATATGTTACCAATGTTAGAGGGAACGTTAGTATTTATGTATTTTGCAAATACATAAATGGACAGAGATTCAAGAATTATACTGAAAACATGCACAGCGTGCTGTAAGTACTAGGCAGCAGATAAGGGTACAAGAATTATGGAGTACTACTACTACTAAGAGCTACACTACCTATCGACAGAATAATTGTTTTCCGGCAATGTTTTTATGAATTAAACTCATTGGTTCTACAAATATTAGCAATAGAATTACTTAATTCCCAAAAACATCAAAAGCGTTCAAAACATTCTTAGGATGAACGTGGCTACAGCCATGTCTCCCAACAATTTGATTCAAATGTTTAATGCCCCGGTGAAATAGACAATATCAGTTCCTTAAATATCGGTTGATACCCCCCATGAAAAATTCGTATCTCCACCACTGCATTTTTCAATAGGTGCCAAAATATCAGCCGCTTACCAAACTACTTTTCAAGATATTAGCCAAAATATTGAAGCCGTTTTCGAAGCGAAATAATACCGCCATGAACCCAAAAGCGACTGAAGTTTACAAAAAATGAGGAAGTTGTGACACATTCATCGCGTCATAAATTTAGAAGTACTTAATTTATGCGTTTTATTAATTAATTTAAAATTATATTTCGTACTCACCTTAATACTTTTTTTGAAATTTCAAAATGACCGTCGGGTTTGAAGGCTTTTTCATCTTACGGCGTGAAACAAATACGTCAAGTTAAAGCCACAAGTATGTTTTCATTTGTTAATCAATAAGAAGTTTAATCATGTAGAACAAGGCTTTTGCGTCATTAATGTTACTTTTTATATTTGCAAAAAAGAATACTTCGTATCTCCACAAAATAGCATATTAGGTGGACTGCGGCTTCGACGCCATGGCCTAATTCTCAAGACGTCTTGAGCATTACGCTATAGCGTCGAAACTGCGGTTGACCAAATAAACTACTGTGTAAAGATACTTAGTACTCTTTTTTTAATGCTGATACCCCACATAGTACAACCTGAAACCTTTGGATCTAGTATAACCTTCAATGGTCGTTCAATCTTAAGATTGGTTCACTGAAGCCCTAAATCCTTCCCGATCTAATGCTAGTCAGTCAAGATATTAATTTAGTCAATGTAACCTACTCATTCTTTAGCCTTCCTCTTGGGAATTTTCCCTCTATTTTTTCTTCAATTATATTCTTCAAAGAAACCGTTGTGCCTCAGGGTGTAACCAATCCATCTGGTTCATCTTTTCTGGATAATGATCCATATGGTCCCTTCCTATTCTACTCTTCTGTAAACATATTAATTTCTTATTTTATCCGTCCATATAATCTTCAGCATCCTCCTCCGACATCAGGTTTCAAATGCTTCTAATCTATTCTGGTCTGATTTTCCTATGGTCCATGTTTCCGATCCATAGAGAGTCACGCTCCACTCGAATGTTTTCACGCACTGTTTCCTCGTTCGTAGACCTCTCTTTTTTGAACATATTAGTTGTTTTTTCATTATGATACTTTCTTAGCTTGGGCTATTCTTCACTTGATGTCTGTTGTAGGTACTCCTTCCATCCCACGTGATGGTAATTCCAAAGCAGATGAAGGAGTCTCATCGCTTTTATTTCTCTCCTCATAGTGTGGCTTCTAGCTTCAGCTTCTCACTTCCACAATTTCGTCTTCTTATTTATTTTCTATTATATGCTTCTTAAGACTGCTGACGCTCTTAAGTTAACGTCTAGTATAGTCCTTATTATTATTAGAAAAAAGCCTATCTCAAGCTACGTTTTACATGAAAAGAGAGCTGAGAGTAGAGGTTCAGCAAATATATTTTATCGGTAACTGCCGAGGGATTTATTTTTTGGCATACTATGTATTTCGCGATGCATTAAGCTAGATAATTTTCAAGGAATTAAAAAGGTGTCGCTGACGAAATGCTAAAAAAGACATAATCTCCCGTAGAGATTACTGACATCCTCGGCGGTCTTGAATAAAGTAAGAAAAGCTTGTCTATGGTTTTTAAAAGTTTCGTATCACTGGTAGCTCACTCCGTTCTGAAATAGATAGCATTATTTTCCAAATCTGTCCTATGATCCCTCCCATAAAAAATAATTTAGCAAAAAATACCGAGATAAAAATTATGAAACTTTGTTTAGTATTTTTAAATTATGCTCTATATTCTTCTGTTCTTCTGATAGTATTAAAAAGTTCCCAGTGTGCAATGAAAATGTTAAAACGGAAAATCTCATATCCTAGAGTCAATACCTGTCAACGAACTAGCATCGGCAAATAATTACCCCATTCTTCGAATCCAACGAATTTGGAAATTAAATCCGTTGCAAAGTTCATATGCATTGTGATTTACATTGTCTGAGTGTGTTATATTTGAGTAAATGGTTGGAAAAACGTTTGGAAACTTACGTTTGTTGAGCACGCAATGGAGATGTAAGATTCAATGATGGTTCATTCCACGACAGAAGAGAATATGATCATCGTACAATACAATTCTCGTACAATATTGTGTCAGAACTTGGTGGCACTGATCTGTGAAATAATGAGCATTGCTTTGATGCTATTTTTTTTATTTTCAATTAATGCATAGGGTACGAATCAATATTATGCTTTAAGTGTCTGTAATTTTCAATAATTTATGCGTTTCAAGAGGACTGAACTCTAAGGAGTGGATGACGCAAGGAAAGAGACGACTGCTTCCGAAGCCATTTCGGTAAAATAAGACAAGGCAATCATAAAAAATAACAACAGAATACGTGAGATGTAAAACGTGAGTAAGAAAGACTGTTGGATTCTCCGACTCGATCAGTTCATTTGTTTAAAGGCAAAGATGACATTATGATGCTCTCAAGATAATTGAGATAAAGTTTTGATATAAAAGCCCGCAGCTCCGGCTACGCAGGCTGCGTCAAAAGGAGAGAAACTCTGATGGCAACGCAGCCTGCGTTGAATGCCTCGCTTCTAATTGGCCACGCAGGGTCCCGTAACGGGAAAAATTTCTTCATAAAAACGTAACTTAAGAGTGCGGTGGGACTAAGTGACCGCTGGTGCCCGCAGAGCTGCGGTTACCAACCATTTCCGACTTGCGTGCTCCTTGGTACCTCAATCAGTTGGATCCCTAGCTGCAAGGTTCTATTGCAAAATTTCGCCATTATTCAGCTATTCTTACACACCGCAAAATCACCAAGCGCGTAACCCTTAGGTAGGTATTCGTGTACCACAGGTTTAGAACATATGCTATAAAGAGAGACCCTAGTCTACGTCTCCGCTGTATCCTGCAGGCCACCTCAAGATTGTTCATGGAAGGGGGTGATTCCACGCCAGGCAAGCACGAATTATCAAACACACTGTCATGATGTTATTAGCTAAATTCACTATATATGGATGATAAGCCGCGATAAATGACGGCCAAATAGCCAGTAATGCAGATGCGATTCGTATAGATTTTATTCATATAGTAGCTAGTAAGTATGCTTTGTGTTAGTTCTTTCACCGTTAATATTCTGTACGCCTACATGTTAAAAACTTATTGAAAAAATATGTGTTGTTTAATAGTAGTTAATTATTGTTAAATAATATCGCGTCCCTTTTATTGTATGCAATTAAACACCTAAATCTATATGCTAATAAAATTATGACATTACAGTCCTATTTGGCTTGCTCTAAGCTAATTAAATATTTGTTTAAAAATACCATATTTCTGTTAAACGTTTTTTTTACATTTGGGAGCCGCTGCGCATCTTTTCAAAATATAAACGGGGCCTAATTTGCGAAAAATAACAGCGCCCTTTAAAGTTTCGCATCGGATTTCCATAGTTTTCCTTCAATAAATCCTACCCTTCTGACAGTTTGGCCGCATATTTCCGAAATCTGTTTATTATAAGATAGGTACTGAGTAATTGTGGCACCTAAATATTTAACGGACTCGACTATGACTACTTCCACTCCGTTTAATTTTTAAGAGCGTTCGAAATTTTATGACAACATTTTTCTTTTTCCAAAAATGTTTACTGCCACGCAACTTTTTTAGGTAAATCTCAGTCCGCTCATCCTCGCTAGTCCCACTATCCATGATTTCACGTTGTCCGTTAGTACATACAACTAGATTCTGTGGTACATATAACGCGACGGCCTGCCAATCTGAAAATTGCAGGTTCTAATTCCGATTCAGGTATGGATGTTGTTTGAATAATGATTGAGGCTTTTCGACCAGTGCTTCCCAAACATTTTCCAGCCACCTATACTTGGTTCCTCTAACCTATACTCAGCACCCCCCAAACGTAAGCTTTAAAATTATAGAATACAAGAAAAACCAGGAATATTTTTAAAATAAAGTCAGAACAATTATTATAAATCTAACGTTTGTTTCGATTCCAAAAAATATATCGTTTATTTATCCCATGATATATGTATAGTACCATTCGGTCAGGGCCATTGAGGGGGATGGAGAGGGCACTTGCTATGGTGGCCAATGCTTGGTGGGCGAAGCCAGTCCGCCATCTTTGTTCCCGCCGGTTCACCTTGGAGCTTACGGGCTGACGACATTATTTTGCAATTTTACGATGTTTTCCAAGACCAACTCATTTGAGATCAGCATGCATTTACTATTTTAAAGTGCATTCTTCATGTAATATATTTTTTTGTAATTTAAATTAATAATAATCCGTATTTCCAGCGCAAACCCACACTAAAGTCGAGGAGAATCAATATCTCCTGGCAATTGATATATGTTTCGAAAGTTACTCAGCTTATCTTTTCAACAGAAGGTAGATATTATTTCTTTATATCTGAAAATGCATCCACTCATCCGTGCTATCCAAAGGCAAGCTAGGGGGGTTGTGTTTGAAACACTCGAGGTAACTCTGATGGCGTAACTAAGGAGTCACGTGGTACAATAAACGATCGGTTCGAGATTATGGTGTGTTTGAACCACTCTCAAAAATCTCACGCAGCCTTCACGATCTGCTTTCTATTACCGTCATATTGTTAAAAATCCTGATTAGAGACGCAATAAACAACATATCGGAAGCTTAAGTTATCCATTCGAAAGGTTCAACCACACCAAAATCTCGAACCGTTCGTCATTGCAGCACGTGACTCCTTAGTTACGTGATCGGAATTATCTAGACTGTTTCAAGCAAAACCCCTCGGGGGTAGCGTCCACTTTGGGAACCACTGATTTAGACGGTGCGACATAGCATTATTCGTTGTAACACCTACAACTCATTTCTCCCACCACTACTCCAAGAATCTGGAACAAATGTTACGCATCAACTTCCCGGCCACGACATTGATGTGGACGGAAGTTGCGTACGCTTTGAGAATAGAATTTTAAAAGTGGCATTCCACCTCATCAGCCTCCTCCGGATTTAGGAAAAGTTCCAAGTAATCGGTTAGGTCATAGCATCCAATTTTACGCAAATGAACAACGAGCACCACGCCTTTAAAACAGGTTGTGCGAGATCAAAAAGGTGTATCTACATGAATTTAAAGATGATATGCTAGCAATAAAATAGCAGGCATCCGTAAAAACAAAAATTAGATTCAATTGGACATATTATGGCACAATTAGGCGTCACATGTGTCGGTATATTCCATAAAATCCTAGAATGTAGAATTAATGAGGTTCTTAAAACTATGTGAAAACCAGGTGTAAATCATGATTGTTATCTCGAAGGTTATTGCAACTTATTAGTTGGGTTTCCAACTTCTGATTACATAGCAAACAAAGTGCAAATTAGTTATTTAATTAATAAAAAAAGAGAGGCATGGAGTGAACCAAAACGAAATATATTTTTTTATATAAACGCCGCAGACACGAAGTTAACTGTGAAAATTCACCGCCTGCCACCTACCCTGCTTCATCTGCATAATACCCTGCAAGCCACCTCAAGGGTGTGTGGCAGGGGTAAACTATCACCAATATATACAACACTGTGCCACAATAAAGCTAATGAAGCTACCACTATTGGTGCAGTAGAAAAAATTCAAATATTTGTCAGTAGGTGACAATATTCACCCACATGCATTATACTCTAAGTATGCTACCTATGTTAGAAGAACCGTTAGTATTTATGTATTTTTCAACTACATAAATGGACAGAGACTCAAGAGCGTTGCTGAAAATATGCACTGCGTGTTGTTAGTACGAGGTAGTAGATAAAGATGTATCTATTAGGGAGTAAATCAACTAACTAGCAACACTAACTATCGACAAACCTAGTTAAAACCTATTATGGAGTAAATCGATTAATTAACTAGCTACACTACCAAACGAAAACCCTAGTTAAAGTCTCATTAGCAGCTGTTATGGCCTCTAATCGCTTGTGAGAAAAATTCCATATCTAACCTGTTCAGTCTGCACTCCCTAATTTTATTCTCATGATATGATTTACCGTAGTACGTCGGATTTCGTAGAATGTTATTGACGTCAGAAAATAAATTATCTTGGAACTTACATAATAGATTAAGTTTAAATTTTAATCGACGTTCTGAATGCGATTCCAATTCCATTTGTTTCAAAAGGTCAGGATCACTACGAAATTATTATAACGGCCTTTAACGTACCTCGCCGATTTTCGCTGCACACATTCCAACCCCAACTCGGTTTTTAAGCCAACCTCATAAGGAACCCAAATACTGGCAGCGTATTCCAATGGGGGTTTAATAAAGGAGAAGTATCTGATTTTCCAAACTTTATCGTCACATATTCCAAGTACTCTTTTAACAAATCCCAATTTCCGATTACTTTGACAGATTATATCCCGAATATTTTTACCTTATGAGAGATCAAGGGTCAGTTTAACTCAGAGTTATTTAACGGATTCTAGATTCTATATTTGGTTATGCTGTATGGATTAGCTGTAATGAGGAGTTTTTCCTTTTCCATAAAATATATTATAACATATTTTTTTCAAATTTTATTCCAGTTGCCACGCATGGCAACACTTACGGATTGCCTCAAGGTACTTCGTTAGCGCTTGCTTATCATTATGACTTCAATAGATACACAACAGCGTCGTCTGAAAATAATAGAAGCTTACTGTCAACTTCTTCACCGATATCGTTTATATACAATAGGAATAGAATAGGGCATATGACACTCCCCTGTGGAAGGTAGGGCCACTCGTGAAAGGGTTTACGAGATTGGGATGACTCCCATTAGGACTGCTCTTAACCTTCTCAGGGGCTCACCCGCTTGCGAGTCCTTAGGGGCCCAGATCGCTGGGCTTAAGAAGAAGGTGGACGAGATCCGTGCCCTGGTGGAGCGGTTGGTTGCAGGTCCTGGAAGGTCGCCGCGGAATGAGGAGGGCCCTAAGCGCTCCGATCGCCAAAGGAAGCCCAGGCTCTGTCGCGGGATGGAGGGTGGAGGACCTTACTCGGACTTCCGTGCCTCCGGTGTCGTGTCCCTCCATTGCTTCGGGGACATGGAAAGTGGTCTCCAGGCATAGCCATGGGGTCACCCTCCCAAAACGAGGATTGGCAGGGGCGGAGGCTGAGTCAATCCCCGTCAGCAATAGATTTGATGTGCTGGCGGAGGCTGAGCCATCGGAACTAGAGCTGGGAGGTGGGTCGCCGAGTGGGAGTGGAGAGGGAAGGAAGGGAATTTTAGTAATAGGTAGCTCCAATGTCCGGCGTATAGTGTCACCGCTGCGTGGAAAGGCCCGACGGGAAGGAGGAGAACCACGGGTCACCTCCTAGTGTATACCGGGAGGAAAGGTGCCACAGGTGACGAAGGCGATGAATTCGGCGGTTAGTGGCGCGAACTGCTCTAAGTTGCATGTGGTTGCCCATGTTGGGACCAATGATGCTGTGAATATGGGATCAGAGGAGATTTTAGGCTCTGTGAGAGACCAATGCTCCAAGTTTCGCCGTATTCACCGAGGATCTGGTACCAATTTGAGGCTTACCGTATGCAGCTTGGTACCTAGGACGAATTGGGGTTCGATGGCTTAGAGCCGAGTGGAAGGCATAAACCAGAGACTCAGTGAAGTCTGTGGGAGCGAGGGAGCGGAGTTCTTGGACCTCAGACCGGTGCTGGATTCGTGTCGGGTGCTTATAAATCTCTCGGGTGTCCACTATACGTACGACGCATTACAGGAAGTAGCGCTCAGGATACTTGAGCATACTCGTCGAGTTTAACATAGACGGTAGGCTACAGGGCAGGTCAATTAGTGGGGTCAATAATTATGTGTTGCCAGTTAGTAATTTAGCTAAGAGTACTCCGAGTATCCCAAAAATAGATTAATTGAAGACAGCAATCTTGAAATGTCGCCGAAACGCATAAACAATAATCATGAAGCAGTAGTCGTTACAGCAGTTAACTGCCGTAGTTTAAAAAATAATATTCCAGAATTTCACCACCTTATTCATATCACGGAGTGTAACGTCATTATTGGCACAAAATGTTGGCTGACGGACGATATTTCTGATAGTGAAATTATTCCTAAATCATTCTACGTTTACAGAAAAGTTAGGTCCAACCGAACCGGAGGCGGAGTATTTATAGCTGTAAAGAATACCATTGTCAGCCAAGCGGAAATCGTCCCAGATACCAGCCTAGAATCTGTATGGTGCTCTATTAGATGTCCTAAATCATAAACAATATTCGTGTGCGCATACTACAGGCCATCTAACACCGACGTCACCTCAATTTTAGAACTCGAAACAAATAAAGAACATCACATCCAGGACACCGAAATAAATTTAATCATAGGTGGAGATTTCAATACACCCTCTATAGATTGGAGGACCTACAGTTACATATCAGGGGGGAGAGACAAAGAGAAAGGGTCACTCAACTGAAACTCAGTTGCTAGGGTTTTGCCAAGAAATTGCTGACTCCATGGATGTGGGAGTAGAATTAGATGCGATTATTGTCGACCTTTCTAAAGCATTCGACAAAGTGGATCATAAACGGCTTATGGCAAAAATGAGGAAATTACCGTTGCATGTAGATGGAAGAGTTATATTGTGGATTAAAGATTTTCTCAAAGATAGAACCCAGAGGGTTAAAGTGGGTGAAGAATGCTCTGAACTAGCCAAGGTAGCATCGGGTGTCCCTCAAGGCAGCGTCCTTGGACCTTTATTGTTCTTAATTTACCTAAACGACCTTCCAGGAATGATAAACTCTAGCATAAGACTTTTTGCAGACGACTGCATCATTTATCGAAGAATAGGTAATCTGAGCGACCATGAAGCCCTTCAGGACGATGTTAACAATTTGATGAGTTGGGTATCGTTAAATGGGATGGATATAAATGTACCAAAATGCAAGTATGTTAACTTTAGCAATAAAATTATTTCCACAAATAGAATATACGAATTCTCTGGCAATGCAATTCCGAAATCCGATAGCTGTAAGTATTTAGGTGTTCATTTGACCAATAATTTAGACTGGGAATTAAATGTGAATTGCATGACCAAAAAGGCGTTCAAAACGCTGCATTGGGTAATGAGAAACCTCAAAGGCAGCCGTAAGATTACAAAGAATATGGCCTATAAAACACTGGTTCGCCCTATCTTAGAGTACGCTTCTCTTGTATGGGATCCACACAAAAAAGGTCAGGATATTAAATTGGAGAAAGTGCAAAGAAAAGCAGCCAGGTATGTGTTAGGAAGATATAAGAAAACGGAAAGTGTTGAGAAAATGATCCACGAACTAGGATGGGATAGCTTAAAGCAAAGGAGGAAAAGGAGCAGGCTATGTGGGATGTACAGAATAGTTACCGGGGAAAGAGCATGGGACGACCTAGGGAAGGAAATATTAAAGCCAAACTTTGTTGGAAAGAATGATCACCAATTTAAGATAAAGTGCCGATCACAAAGGACTAATGTTAAGAAGTTTTCATACCTAAATAGAACAATACTTGACTGGAACGATCTACCAGCAAGGGTTCTCGAACCCTTCCCAAAAAATGTAAATATATTTAAGAATAGGTCGAAAAAGGATGTTTTTATCATTTAATTGTAAGGTATTGTTAACCAGGGCGATGATGTATATTGTTCGTACCTTGTTTATCTATGTTACCACCGGGCCAATTGTCCACTTGTAACATTGTCAATATAATAATAATAATAATATGCAAGTCCCAGCTGTACACGTTCTCATCAAAAGCCCTACATCAGATAGCTACGACGACTAACAGAGGGGGCAATATTCTTGATTTATTGGCAACAAATATACCGCAACAAATAATGAAGGTAAACACTGTTGCGGGCATTAGTGACCAGAGAGTAGTTACCGCAAAGTTCTCTTTGAATATCATTAAAAGATTTAAACAAAGAAGAAAGTTCTAATTTTTTAAAAAGCTGATTTCAATGCGTTCAAGAGTCATCTAAAAAATTCTCTTCCCGACTTTCAAGGATCAAGCGTAAAGTTAGACACAGAGGGTAGTTGGAAAGCTTTTCTTTCGATCGTACATTCGGGGATCAGAAAATACATTCCAAGTAAAGTAAAAAAAGAGGACAGCGAACCAAGATGGTACAATACAGAAGTGAGAAAATAGTTAAGACGTCAGAGAGTATGCCACGACAAGATGAAAAAACTCAGTAGAGATTTGTCCACTGGTGATCAAAATTTAATAACTGAAAAATACAAATTGTCTAAAGCCACTACAAAGGAAGCATTTCGGAATGCATTCATGGATTTTAAAAGAAAAACATTAGGAGAACAGTTACAGGATAACCCAAAAGCATTTTGGTCATACGTAAGGAATTTTGAAGTCAATAGATCAACAGTTATTCCACTACGAAACGAAAATGGCGAATTATTAACAAGCAGTTCGGAAAAAGCCAACTTATTAAATCTCTGCTTTAAAGTGTGTTCACCAAGTCATCACAGATAACATACATATAGGTAAATGATCACTTCCAGCAAAAGATGCCGCCTTTCGATATTTGCACTCACGGAATAGAAAACTTGTTAAAATCCTTAAGTCCAAATAAATCCCCAGGTCCTGAAGGAATTCCTGCCCGTGATTATAGAGATTTAGCTTGTAAAATAGCACCCTACTAAAAGAATATATGTATTTACTAACAGCATAAACGAGCACAAAGTACCCATGGACTGGAAAATTGTAAATGTGACTTCCATATTCAAAAGTAGTGATAAGGAACAGCCATTGAACTACAGACCGATATCTCTCACATCTATCTCTTGCAAAGTCCTTGAACATATAATAAGTTCAGTTATGAGACACCTCGATATGCAGAACTTGTTAACAAAAACGCAATACGGATTAAGAAAGGGAAGATCTTGCGAAGCTCAATTAGCACTTTTATCCCACGATATTTTAGTCTATCTTTCAGATCGTCGATTAAAATTTACACTCAATATATTATGCATGTTCCAAACCGGTGTATTTTCTGACGACGTTGATAATATATTTTACGAAATCCGACATACTGCGGTAGATCTGATCATGAGAATAAAATTAGGGAACAAGACTGCAGAACGGACACATTTAAAATGTCATTTTTCCCGCGAACGATAAATGACCATAACAGCTGCCAATGAGACTTTTATCTAGGTTTTGTCGATAGGTAATGTAGATCTTAGGAGTAGTACTTCCTAATACTTGAATCCTTATCTGTTACCTAGTACTAACAGCACGCCGAGCATGTTTCTACATAGGTCTTGAGTCTCTGTCCATTTGTGTAGTTACAAAATAGATATATAATAACGGTCCCTCTCCATTGTCAGCATATCTGTAGTGTAGTGCATGCTTGTGAGGCTTCGCCTCGTGACAAGCAATCGCGATTTATGCTAATGGAAAATTAGTCGTAGTTACACTAACTGCATGTTAATGAATACTCACCCCCTGCCACCCCTGAGGTGGCTTGCAGGGTATTTTGTAGATGTAGAAGTAGGAGGATAGAATCTTTAGGGAGTACAGCTATCTATCTACACTACCTACCGACAAACCTAGTTGAAAGTTTCACTTGCAGCACCGTTGAGGTGACTTCTAGGGTATCATGCAAAATATATGAGAGTGGTGTTGATTTATCTTTTTCGCGCCCAAATCTAGAACTAAATACCACGTGACGTCACCTCGCGCGCCAAATTCTTGAACGAAATACCACGTGACGTCACTCTCTCCCCTGCCTTGCCTTTCAAAGCATGTTACACTTCGTCACACTTGACCGGACGCCTCAAGCTCTCCTGAAGGTGACGCAATGCAGCGTTATTCACACTCTGACACATTACATGCACGGATATGGGAGGAAACATATCACGCCCTCACATTTCCTACTCGTAGAAGGCGGACACATGAGAGTAGTTTTAACTCACGCTAGATAAGCCTAGATAGATTTTCTGCACAGTCATGGCTATTGGAAAGTCTCGAAATTGGCACTAGGACTGATGGTTTGAAAAATTATCTTCCCTCACCCATTTAGGACTGAAAAATAAACAGACATTGCATCCTATACGCTGAATAGATGAATTAGAAACAAGTTGCATATGACAGGCTATAACGCGCATGAATGAAATTTGGAAGGCTATTGTTGCAGCATGGAATGTAGAAACGAGTTAACAGTCGTATAAAATAATAAATTGCTGATTTAAGAAAAGTATATAATTCAAAGAAGAGCTGCGTGATTTTTAAAAACAACTGACATAGAAAATAAAACGTAACTGAGGCATTGACGGACTAGAATGCAAGAAAAGAGATAGCAATCAAGATTGGGACTTTTGGAAAGGTACTGAGATTAAGGGCAACTATAACGAGATTGTTCCGTTACCTAATTCGATTGGTGAGTACGATATATCAGATAAAGTAAGTGATAGATTCGTGACTAAAAAGATACCACAACAGTCGAGAATAATTATTTCAAAAATGAATACATCATCCCACGTACACATAACGCTTCTCTTATGCATGCTGATCAGCTTGTGGAAGGTGTCGGGAACCGGCTGAATTTGACAGAAATAGGGTACGTGGATGAGGAGAGTTTATGAGGAAAACCGCTGATGGAATACATGTAGAAAATGCACACATTCCCTTCACGCCGTTCCCATTCGAGATGGGCTTGGTTAGAATAGGTCAATTTTCGGCATTAGGCCTAGAAAACTGGCTTTGGTTTAAATCGTTTCCTCCATACTGCTCTATCATTGCAAACATCCAACCATTTATGCACGCTATTTTTATTTACTTCCATCATAAGATAATCCATTCCATCTTCTTTCATTGCCTACTCATTTCTAACCCTATCCCTCCTACTTTTATTGCCAACATTTCTCGTAAAACTCAACCCACTACATTAAGCCAACACTTGTGCTTATCCTAGCATACCCAAGTTTGATTGTCATACAATATAGTGAGGATATGTACACTTCTCTACACTTCGATTCCGGCTTCATTAGACAAGTACTCATTACATGAAATGCTTCACATATATGCTTCATAAGTGCGAATAATAATTTTATTAATAATTAGAATTTAAGAATATACGTGACGAATGAAGCACAGAAATGGCAATTTTCCCATGTGAAAATTGCCATTTCTGTGCTTCATTATGCTGAAATTCCACCATATCACGCCTGATACTTCTCTCTTTTTATACGCGAAGAAAATTGTTTAATGTTAAAACGAAGACTGGAAGTGTACTTGAATCACTTGGACGATAGCAGTATAGAGTGAAAAGCCGCAGTATTCTTTTAATTGATGACTGCTGAAGAAAATATATATAACATTGTCTCGTATTCGAGCTCATGAATGCTTCAATGTGGTTCTCTTTTGGCCACAAACTGTGTGAGAAAACAATTAGCATTCAAATTTTTTGTCTTAAAATCTTCCTCCGTTTTTTTATCAGGTTGGTGGAATCTACCGATTAAGTGGAAAGCCCAATCCAGAGTACATTTGTATCTTGCGCGGGTATTCGTTCAGGAAAATGTCACGCGAGAGACACAGGGTTAAGCACTTTTGGAAAGGCCGCGGACTCTAACAGGTAGATATGTTTTAAATAAGGCAGAGATTTAAACTAACAATACCTACTACCAGCGACACTCAGTTTCAGTTCTCATGAATCCCTATCACTGCCAGCACATTCTTAGCCCGATCGTATGAACGTAAGACTTCATCGTTCACATCCAGCCTGTTGGTCTAGGGGTATGATTCTCGCTTTAGGTGCGAGAGGTCCCGGGTTCATAACCCGGACAGGTCCAGCTTTTTGTTGTTATTTTACAAATTACTCCTAAGACCATTCTGCGTACATGTGGTTTTGACTCATTAGCTCTCACAGGCCGCCTCACCCGCCATGTCGCAAAATGAACAGCAAGATACCTGCGCTAAATATTGTATTTTCGCTTAGTTTCGACTTCTCTATGGAGATGAAAGCTCTGCATTGGTTTTTTTTGCAGAGAATTTTTTTAAATTCTGTTCTTTGCAATGTGCCGGAAGACTTCGGCAATTTTCGTAAACCGCCTGTTTATCTAGGGGTATGAATCTCGCATTTAGCCCAGGTTTCTTTAGTTGCTTGGCACATCGCTACCTTGACTTTTTCCACGTGTTTGTCGTGGAGCTGCCTGGCGTATATTTTTATTACTCTATTTAAAATTGAGTTGTTTTTCCGCTAACTATTTTTTTTGAACCCATACCGCTAAATAACGGGTAAGTCACCGACGCTTGCGTTACAGGTTGGTAAGAAAGAGTATTAGTAAACCATACTATTAGTAAAAACTTTTTTTTATATTTCATTCAATTCAGTTTTACTTTAGGATAAATCATTCAACACTTCTTCAGTACAATATTCCGAGGAAAGCTATCACCTGTAATGTATGGATCGGGGAATCATTAGCGGGGACCATTCCTCCAATGTAAAGCTGACTATTGAAGAGCTAAGGAGAAGAATAAGAGGATTAATACTTGGGTGCAAGCGTAAAATAATAACTTTTGTGAAGAATACATTCAAGTCTACCGCAAAATACTTATTTTTTCTTAGGGAAATTTCTACGTATAACTTTTGTGAAGCTTTGTATACTGTTGATAGGAATAGGCGATTTTTAATTAGCTATCATATTGCCGTTTCGTGAGTTATTCAGCAGAATCATATTCGCTTCGGCCATCAATACATCCGATAACTAAAACTGCGAACTACTTTTCATATACATCTACGAAGTACCGTGCCAGCCACCACTAGCGAGTGTGGCACAGGGTGATTCCACACCAGGCATGCAGCACTCGTCCTGTTCAAATCGGGACTTCGCACGTTCCCCCGGTCGCAAGGCGGAGACCAAAAACAGTCTAACCAGAAACTGGGAGAGTGCTACATGCTATGTTACTAAATACAAGTTAAAAGTGTACTCTATCTAGTGAGGGTGGGAGTTTCATATGATTGATCCATCGCAACTATCATGATCCCTTATTGTTCGTGGAAAAAATGACATTTTTAACCTATCGGTTCTGTAGTCTATTTCCTTAATCTTATTCCTGTGATCGCTTCTACCGTAGTACGTTGGCTCTTGCAAAATATGTTGAACGTCGTGCAAAAAATTGTCTGCTTCGAACTTTCGCAAATGATTTAACCTGTATTTCTCCCTTCGGTCACTTAGAGATTCCCACCCTAATTCCATCTGCAATTCGGTAACACTGCCAAGTTTAAAATGCCTTTAAGGGTTTCAAGACAATAATTTATTGAATAAAAACAGTTTGAAATACCGCAACATTACCTGTAACATACTAGCTACATTTTGTTTTTTTACTATGATTTTAGATTTCAAATAGAAAACAGAAGTTCCGTATTACTAGTGAAAATATTCCATTTGATTCTACTATTGAATGACTTATCCGATATTTCAAATCATTCATCTGGCATGCGAGATCTGAGGAAACCAATATTCGGGTTAATGTCAGAGATTGATTATGGTGATAATGATGAACTTTGTTCGGCTACATACACACGGAGCTACTCATTATAAACTAATTGTAGACGCAAGTTTCTTGTCGAACACTTGATAGTAACTTCCTATCTAATACAGTGGCCTCAAACGACTCTTTATTTGTCAGTAACCCGTAAGATACTATTTTATGATCAGTTCCAGGTTGCTCGCTCAGCAGTTTACAAGTGAGTTTAGTTTCTTAAGTTTCCCAGTTTACTTGAGTTTCAGAATATACTTGTTAGTTGTTAGCAACATCAAATGAACAAGAGTTTTTAATAAAAAATTCGTGGATGAAACTGTAAAACAGCCCGGAAAATACTTGGAGTTCCTTTGCAGCTACAAATAATCTGCAGTGAATGAGCATTTCGAGATACAGGCAAACCCAGTGCCTTCTTCTATTCCTTTTCATAAATTATTAAAACAAAGTGAAATTTCACCAACATACATTAAACTATAGGTATGCTACTAATGCTACAAATATTTTGTATTAATTTATCGTTCAACTACATAAATGCACAGAAATATATACAAGAGCTATGCAGGTAACATTTAAGGCGTGATACTAGTATTATGTAGCAGATTAAGAAAAAAGAATTAGGAAGCAACTCAACAACTTACTACTTACACTATCTATCGACAAATCTTCAAGTCCAATTGGCAGCAATTATGGTCTCTTACCGTTCGCGGAAAAATGACCCTTTTAATCTATTTGTTCTGTAGTCTATTTCTCTCATTTTATTCTCAAAATATAATATTTCGTAAAGCGTTGGGCTTCGTAAAATGTTATTGATGTCTTCAGAATATAAAATCAGCGGAGAATTAACGTAAACTCTCCGTCACTTGAGTCAGCAGTTCACATTGTGTAGTACCTGACCATCCACCTACGTGCATCGAATTTTGCAATTGGCTAGAAAACGTATCCGTCACTAAAGAGTAGCTTATTGTGTTGAGCCGAATCACTAACCAGTTACTAATTGGTTAATCTGTTTAGTCGAAAACCAGTTTACGTTTCCGTTGGATAGCTCCGTGGTTAAGGGGGCCCGAGTCACGCCTGAAGCAGTCCATTTCGTTCCCTGATAGGTATTCTCAATTCTCAGACACCACATAGCTTTTTCTCTTCCTCCCCCTCTCTGACGATCCGCTCTGCCCTTCGAGGACATGGCATCCAAAGGGGTCACAAAGGCGGGAGCGGCTCGAGGTGGTAGGGTGAGACAGAGGGAGAGAAGAAGGGCCCATTAACAGTCGGAACACACAAAAAGGGAGAACGACGACATTTTTATTTTTAAAAAACCCCAATAGGTGGCGTGACGTCCTCCGTGTCAAGAATTACGTAGTGCTCAATGCCACATCACTCTACACACTCCGCCACGGGAGGTGGGCGAGGAAATACATATGGTACCCATGGACTTAGAGAGGCGGGAGAGGAAAGAGAGAGGGATAAAGGAAGAAAATAGGAATGAAAAGGGTGAATAAAAATATAAAAAAATAAAAAAGGAACAGCGGTGAGCGCAGGGTGACGTCACCCCCAAGCCCTAACTCGTGTTTTAAATGACGTCATCACGTTATAAAAAACCATGCGGAGAATGAGAATTAAAAGAGCAGCACTCTCTTTCTATGTGGGAAAGGGGAATGTGTTTGAGATGAACAGCATGACTTTGGGGAGTTGAGTGATGGGAGACGATACGCAGGCAGGATATTTTTTCTTTACTATGGTAAAATGCGACGGATTTGTTACGACTTCGAAAGCGTCATCCTTGGCAGAAGACGAGCCCACGCCGGTGATGGAGGACAAAGAACGTGGATTCCTGGCAAGCTCACTTCTCCCTTTAAACGCGTCAGAAGAAGACAATTTACGGTACACCGGTTAGAACCAACGGTTTGTCATTTTAAACTCATTCCTTTGGAGCGTCTGCCTTTTAATTTGTTCCCACCGTGACTGTGTGAGTCAGAATAAATACTAAATACCAACTTCGCGTTTGTATTATTTAAAAATATTTGTTTTTACTGAAGACATGCCGTTCTTATTACAACACAAAATACACGTAAATAATATGGATATTATTCGCCAAATATATCCTTAATTAACGCTTTTTCCATCCGTAGGAACCGGATACAGCATCATTTCTGTGAAACTAACGAATTTTTAATTTATTTTATGAAGTTATTTGCTCATCATCATCATCAGCAGTCCTCAATCTGAAGATTGGTTGGCTGGAGCTCTCCATTCCCCTCACCTCTCTGTCAATCGCTTCATTCTTTCATAATTTTTCACTTCAACGTCCTTCACGGTTTTCCCGATGAATTCCATTCTTGGTCTTCCTCTTTAAATTTTCCCATCTATTTCTCCTTCCATGACTGTTTTCAATAAGCTATTTTGTCGCAAAGATGTCCGAAATATTTGTCTATTCTCCTCACAGTTATCATTATAGACCTATAGATCAGGTCTTTCTCTCGAGCTATTCGTCGAACTTCTTCGTTGGTGATTTTCACCGACCATTTAATCTTTATTCTTCTTAATTTTGAGGATACCGGGACTAGCCACGGTAGTTACCTTTACGGAGTCACCCGCAAGTGCATATTCGCATTCATTCTTCTTCGATAGCACCACATCTCCATTGCTTCCAAACAGTTTTGCTCTACAGCTGTTATTGTCACTGCCATATAAAAGCATGCTCCATATATGTGTTTTAACAAAGTACTTCCTTGCATCCAAACTTGTGTTACTAGCTGTCCGCAGACTTCTCTTCCGGTAGAATTCCTTCTTTGATTCATTTACATCTACAAAATACCCTGCAAGCCACCTCAAGGGTGTGTGGCTGAAGGTGAGTATTCACCAACATGCATTACACTATACCCTATTAAAGTTAGTGTAACTACGAATATTGAAGAATCAGCATAAATCGCTAATGCTTGTCAGGAGGCGAAATCTCACAATACTATAGATATGTTTGGGCTATCCTGCTCACTATATCTTTTTCGCATCTTCCATCGCTGGTGATCCCGCTTTGATAATTTGAGATATTTGCAAATAACTCATATAAATATTATGGATTGGAATCTTTATTTTATCTCCATTAAATTTCCTGGGAGAATTCGCTCCTTAGAAAAAGTATTTTTGTAAGAAGAGAAATAAGTTTCATTGTAACAAAGGATTTAGCTGCCTGAGTCAAACGGTGGGCACATTTCTCTTTAAGTATCCGGAATATGAAAAAATTGCATCTAATTGTAAGTCATTTTGTCAGTTTAAGTGAGATATCACTATTTTACAATTAATGCTCAATGCTTTTGGCCTCACCATAAATAATGAGATATCATCTTTCGTATGATACGAAAATATCGGCCTCTTATTTAAATACTTTTCAAGATATTTGCAACAAAATATAAGCCATTTCCCATTGAATATGGTACTGCTGGGCGTTCTAGAGTTATTAAAAAAAAGATATGAGATAGTTTTTACGCATTACTTTGAAAGATTACTTGGAAAAAGTGACGGTGAGAACTTCGTATGTGTTCTCAATTTTTTTAAATTTGTTTTTCGCCGCCAAATTCGCCATACCTGTTTCCACTTCGGTTGTGAAGGCGTTTTCAGCGCAGGGTATGACAACATAAGTAGTTTTTAAGCCTCAAATATGCACATTTTGTCAATGACTGAGAAGTTCAGTCATAAAGACAAAGTTTTTAGCGTCAATAATTTAACTGTTTTCACTTCATATTCCAATTAAATATTATAGTTTAAAATAAAATTTGATTACGATCTTCTTCTTAGCCTGACGATGACGTGCAACATAAAAACCTAGGCCGTTTGTGAAATCAATTTATGTGGAATTACAGTTACTCTTCTCATTCAAAATACGAGAAAGAATTGAAGTGTCACTCTAAACCGCCATTTGAGGCCAAACATCAATCATAACTTCAACTCATATACGTATGAAGGTTTTTAATAAATAATGCAGGTAAAAAATAAAGACACATTCACAAATTCTTATTTGGCCTTCCACTGCATCATTGGCTTTTAATTATAAAGTAAAAACAGCGAAAACTTTAGAAATCGCCGAGTAATTATGAAATTTCACCTTAAAAAGCTACTGGGACTGTCAATAGCCCTCCATATATAAAGCGACTTAACCTTCACCGAACTCCAAAATCCATTAGGGGAATTAACTGCCGCGCTCAGGGTTAAATTTACTACTAACTCTCCTTTATGTCATCTGGACTCCGGGGCTTTTGACTAGTATTTTCATGTAAGAGAAGACCAAGAGTGTCGGCTGGTGAGGGAAGATTGGCAAGAAGACTTCCGACACGTGAATGTTCGATTGATTTATGATGTCACCGCCCGTCCCGGGTGGGAGCGGAAACTCTTAATCACGCGACTCCAACCGGACAATACCGGCGAGAAGCCGCTCACCTGAGTGCAAATCACAACGACTGGGCGTGCATCATTACAAAACAGCCACTCAAAGGAAGCCACCCACATGTGGACCCAGGGTTGGGTGGTGGAATATTACGCCCAGTGTATACGTAATCTACAAGTATATTCTACCGCAGGATAATCATTTTAGAACATTAATAATCATTACATCTACAAAATACCCTGCAAGCCACCTCCGGGGTATGTGGCAGTGGGTGTGCAGTCATCAAAATGCATTTCACTAAACCCTAAAGTTAGTGTAACTACGACTATTGATGCATTAGCATACATCACTAATGCTTGTCACGAGGCGAAGCCTCACAAGCATGCACAACACTATAGATACGATTCCAATGTTAGAGGGGCCGTTACAAAGGTGTTCTTCACCTAGAAATTTGAGGTCCATTTACAAAGGTGTTCTTCACCTAGAAAATTAAGTTAGCGTCAAAAGCTAATATAAATAAATGACCATAAATGGAAAATGATATTTATATACATACCAATCACTAAATTATTCGTATGTTAGCAACCCTTTCGGGGTAGGAAGAGCAAAAGAATATATTTAGTGAATTTACTTATGGCTGTTTGGCCTGATTAACTGGCTCTTGGGCTTTTGCTTGCTCGCACATTTAAAATTAAATATTTATAATCAATTTTTAATTAAAAATTATTAAATTATTATTATTTTAAAAATTTTTAATATATAATTCTTCTATCTGCAAGTATTAGGCTTTAAGCCTGCAACGACCTTCTTTAGTATTGGTCTTTCCATCTCTTGCGTGGACGTTTCAGTTATTGTTTGCCTCTCACTATATATTTCCATATTTGTTTTGGTTCACTTCCTTTAGTAGTTCCCTCAAGGTGTTCTCATAAACTATTTCTGTATTCTCGTATCGTTTCATCGATGCCTTTAGCCGAGTTCTTGCATGATATCCACATTTCTTTTTCTGCCCGTTCGTGTATGACCAGCCCTTAAAAATTTCATTCCAGATGTTTGTAATCTTTGTCAATTGTCTTATATTATTATTAATTATTCGGTATTCAAGGTTAAGGTAGGTTTAAGTGGAAATTAATAAAGATCCTCTAGATTAATACTCGTCTACGTTACCTCTAGTATTTATTTCTTCATCTCAGCATACGCCCTACCCTTCTTCATCCCGTCCATAAAACCTATTCCATTCTTCCCCATCTCCGCTGATTAAAATCTGTGGTAATATGGCTAACTATGATATCTCATTTTTGCCAATTTAGCAGGAACGTAATTTACATGACATATAGCTCTTGGCCAACTAAAGATATTTGCAAAATGTACATATCGCATATTGCCACAGGGCTTTTCTCAAGCCCCAAATATGCTGAACATATCACATTTTGCCATCTTATAGATCTCACGGAGACGAATCCAACGGTATGCAAAACTAACAAAAAACGGACATATCATGTTTACCCATCTTACCATAGAAATATACTCCCCTCTATCACAGCCTTAAGCAACCCTTCGCCCCTTATTACCCCTTTCAACCAACTACTCTGTACTCTCCAAATCTCATCCAGGAGTTTCCTCTCCGCACCAACCACACTAATAATTTCATCGTTTGTCTTCCTTTCCGTCCATCGCATTTTCTACATCCTCCTCCACATCTGAAACGCCGGCAGCCAGTTCTCGTCTTCCATTCTTAGAGTTCATGTTTCTGCCCCAAACAACACTACACTTCACATCAAGCTCTTTACCACAAATATTGAGGATACCGGGACTAGCCACGGTGTAACCTTACACGGAATCACCCTTAAGTGCACGTTAGTACGATATTCCACAGAGGAAATATCATTCGCCTTGACCGGGATATCGCACTTAGCTCTTTACCAGCCTCTCAGTTTTATCTCTACCCAAGGTCTCCGTTATCAGCTCCCTTCTATCACTGAATACTTCTTTCACTAGCGATATTCAACTTTTAATGTTTTGGCTAATAGCCATAAATAATATCTTTTTTCCCGGTTAAGCTACATATTAATTATATCACTGAGTTTATGGGTTCTTTGAAGATTGGAAAGGGATATCTTCGTAGTGTTTAAGAAAATAAAAGTTAATAATGGGGGTGTATCACAATTTTTGCTTTTTACTTTATCGTGCAGGGGGCCATTACAAATGATCATTTGCAAATCATCTCTTAGAGATTCCAAAAATTGCCAGTTGTATAGGAGTCTAAAGTTGAATTGAAGGGAAACCTTACCATAACGGCCGTGACGTCATTTCATCCATCGCTTCTTCCCTCTTCTTCCCGATCCATTTTAAGAGATAGCTTCAAAAGGCTGTTGTGAAGATGTCCACTTCTGCCGGAAATAAAGTGTAAAGATTTATAAACTACCTTGAAAAAATATCCATCTTCACCGGGAATCGAGCACGGGACTTTGATCGAAGGATGAAATTACGTCAGAGGGCGTTTTGCGGAAACAAGAAAATGCAAGTTTTGAGGATACCGGGACTAGCCACGGTAGTTACCTTTACGGAGTCACCCGCAAGTGCACATAAGTGCGATATTCCACAGAGGAAAAATCATTCGCCTTGACCGGGATTCGAACCCGAATCCCGGTCAAGGCGAATGATTTTTCCTCAGTGGAATATCGCACTTAAGAAAATGCAGCTTTCTACAATTAGTTATTTGGTTATTGGGCCTTAGTGTTTCGAAGCAACTCCGTAACTCTATATTAAAACCTATACAAATTTTATTTCCACAGTAATATCGAATGAGCATTCGAATGATAATCCCCCATTAAATGTTAGTTTTCTAGACATGCGAAGGAAGGAGCGCGTGCGCGCTTAGATCGGCGTGTGGGAGAGCGTTGACCAATAGCGGGGGACTGCGGCACGTGCGCGATGAACACGTAGCGGTTCGGAAGTGTCTTCGCATATTCCCACCACCGCCACCACGACTAAGCGCGGTCAAGGGCTGAGCAATCACTTCCTCTTCCGCCCCTAATTAAAAAGAGAGTCCTCCTCTCCCCTCCCTCCCTCCTCAACCGGCCATCCCAAAGGCAACCACGCCCCACCCAACCCTCTTACCCCCATTCATTTCACCGTAAGCGAGGGCGGAGAGACAACCCAGCCAACCACCCTCGCCCCATACCACCGTCGCGTCGCCTGGACGCGTGACTCGGATATCGTGGCCGCCATACCCACCACACATAGCCCGGCTGGTTCCCCGTTACTACCTCAATTTTGCCATTATACTTCTACCTCATTGAAGAAAATACACAGTATACTTTGTAGAGTTCTACAAAACACAATTTATTTGTAACTGTGGCACACCTGATAATCCCGTTGTTGGGGGAAACCGGTTGTGTAGCTTTAATGAATTGTGTTTTGTTAAAATCCACAATGTGCAATGCGTTTTTTCTTCAATTATGCAATGGCACACCAAATAACGCCTTATGATAATGATAATGATAATGTTCGAACAAACACGTGTCTTGGCCAAGACACACGAATATCATCCGCGCTTAATACGCGAGGCCATAGAAATAGCCAAAAAAGTAGAAAAGGGAGGAAGGACATATCCTTAGCAGGGTTTGGAAAGGGTTCTTGGCTCCAGCAAAACCCAACGGCTAACGTCTTCCGAAAAATATTCAAATCGGCCGAACAATGGTGCAACGGACATCGATGCTATATAAGAGCGAACTAAAGCCGGTAAACGCTCATTCTCCTGATGACACTTCTAGTAAGAGAAGCGAAACGTTGAGATTTTCATAATGAACAAAACGCAGCATTTCCCGAAAGCATCATCCTACAACGATGAATTTATTTAGGTTAGCAACGGTGAAGTAAACAAACAGTAATCATTAAATTACAATCAGTTACAAACCGTGAGGGCATATAAGCGTTGTCAATTTATCTTTTTCAGGTAAATGTTGATTGCACTACGATATCTGTATTACTTTATTTTCATTTCTGTCAAATGAAAGTGGGATATTTTTTAACTTTTGTGAAGGATCATAGGCACATGTTTAAGAAGATTGGGAACCATTTTTCACAAAACTGATGCATATGTGATGAAGTGACTCTGGCATAATACTGTAGTTTAGTGGAATTTTTTCACTGGAGTGATTGCTGTAATTCCTGAAGCATATAGTTCGTATGTAAACCACCAACCTTTTTACACTTACGCAGAAGCAGCAGTAAAGTATGTTCGTAGTATTTCTTTCAATTAACGAAATTAACAGACAAGAGTCATGTGTTAATTAGTTAGCGATTAACCTTCTATGAAATTCTTTCTCTCTGGTTTCTTTTATTTCCCTTGATATATAGCTACTTTTACGCGAATGAAGGCGAAATTCGGCAATTAGTAATGTTTAAATGTATGCCACTCCAAAACAATAAGTTTCGTGTCAAATTTCTGATAACTCAATGTTAATATAATCAATTAAGTGTTTTGATATAACCATTCCCTTGATTTGGTTTTATTGCATAAGATATACGATTAGCTAGCGTAAAAGAAATGAACCTCAACAGCTTTCCATGCATTAAAGTGTCTGGGCAAATACCAAAGGTCGTAAACGTTTCAAATACATTTGCGTGTGCCACTATCTCAATATTGATACAAAGTTCACGTTGAAAGTTTAGAAGTATTACTTATACCATAACGAATGCTAAATGAATGTGCGAGAAACTGACCTCGGAGATAATTCATTACCAGTATATATTAATGTATGCCAAATATTGCTCCCGTGCTTGCTGTTTTGGGGAAGTGAAATTTCCAGTGGGGCATCTAAAACAATGCAATGTGCAAAAAATGCCTTACTGTTTTTCTAGAAACTCCAGCTTTGATGAAACCATGCCTGCCCACGATGACCAACCATTAAAAGTTTTCGCAAAGTTTTTCGGGACTCCCGGGTTCACTTTTTCAGAGCAAGTCTATCTTTCTCAGCGAGAGACTGCCTGCAAAGCAGGCAGCAGGTCTGCTAGTATATATATTAATTTTGTAGCGTGTCAGTCAGTCATTCTGTATCCATTTTGTTTATATCTCTCTCAAGTTTTGAGCTAGAGAAATGAGATTTGGTGCATTAAATGTGGATTCTCTGTCTGTATGATTTGGTAGGTGGAAAATTTTGGGGTTGTTTTTACCCCAATATTGTTGACACTGATACCTATAAGAAAAGCATTGAATTCGGTGCAGGTGTTTCATTTGTTTTTTTTTAAGAACTTGCACTCAAGATGTTGGCCATCTTTGCATCATAGAACGCATAAAATAATGTAGTATATAATTATTTCATTCAATTTTCTTATACGCCTCGTTTTTGTCTAGGTACTGCGTTTTTACATCTAAATTCATCATTTTTTATTCCTTTTCAACAATAGATATTTCCTTGGCAACCGGGCTTGAATACCCATTTAATAGCGATTTTATGAATGGCTATTCACTCCTGCAGCCTTTAAAGGCCAGGTTCAGTGACTAATTTGATAGTTGTAATCAAACGACTACAGTTCCCCGTTTGCCTTGCATTCTAAATGAAAATCACCAATGCACAAGGTAAATCGCTTCAAGTGTGTGGATTGAATTTGGATGGAAATCCATGCTTTTCACACGGTCAATTATATGTTGCATGCTCAGGATTGGGTCAACCGAAAAAGTAATTTGTTTTTGCAGAGGGCGGTAGGACCAAACGTATTTTATATCCGAAAGCACTCGAATAAAATTTTCAACTCTATTTTATTACACAAAATATAATTTTCATTCATTAATGTTGATCATGTAAATGTGTCTGCTTTGTAATGTGTGCCCACTTCAAAAGAAAAAGAGGCATTGGAACGCATGCCGGGCCCAGCCGTCGATCGCGCCTCAAGTTCGCGCCACCTTATTTCTCTCTCAAGTTTTCATATGGGATGGGAAGGCTTAAAACAATGTAATTGATATTTTGGGGAGGAAAACTTATTCTGAATGTTTTTGCATTTTTGGGAAACATGAACCAATTTGGGAAACATTAAGCCAATTTCCCACTGCTTCCACTTGAGTAGTGCAAAAAAAGGAAAAACACCAAGTTCACCTCAAGAGCACACCAGACAGAGACTGCCTGCAAAGCAGGCAGCAGGTCTGTTAGTATTGTGTGAAATTCACAGTGAAAAAATCATTCGCCTGGACTAGGATTCGAACCCAGGCCCCTCGATTTCACGCCGAGTGCTCTAACCAGTTAATCTACCCGGATGTCCTATTTCACTGTGAATTTCATGGAGGCTTAACGTCCACTAACGTTTATTCTATAATAATGCCTGATAATACCGGTAAAATATTGTTTCAAAAGTTCTCTAAAATACTGTGTGAAATATCATCAAATATTTGAATTTAAATAAAACCTATATATATATTAAAGCGTTTGAAAACAAAAACAGATTTTACGGAAGGACTTAATCGTAAGCAAGAGCAATTAAAAATTTGTTTTTGAAAAACATTTAAAAGCTTGTCACGAGCTATTTTGTGTTCAGTTCACGGAAAATAATTGGTGGATTAGATCAATTTTTATTAATTATTGGTGGATTTCTTCACAGCCCTTTCCGCAAACGTTTCATGCAACTTGTTCCGACAATAAGGTTTAATCGAGAGCAATAAGATTATAAAATAATTAGCAGTATTACAACTAATTTACTGAAGCATTTCACGAAAAGTTTTGCGCCATTCAATGATACAATGGCTGCAGAAACAGCTCTTTTCCATAAGACGTTTTATTAAACCTGATTCCATGTTTAACTGCAAGGAAGCACATTTTCATGAAATTAGCAGCATTTTTATGAATGCTTAATGACGACATTATCAAAGATAAGTTTAATTGTGCGTCCCGTTATGTCAGCACACTTCTTATGCTTCCTAGTGGTGGGTCGCTGTCAACGGTATGCTGGCTCTTAAAGAAGACCTTTCAGAAGGGATCCTAGTTCAAGTAGAAGAGTAAAATCGGGCCTATGGTATCACTAGGCTTTCGCGGCATACTGAAAAATATGCCAACACTAGCCGGTGGAGCGCCGTAACCGTTATGCTCATTTTCCCTACTCATGGTGGTTTGACGCCACAGAGCGAGCAGCCAATGAAAGGCGTTTCGCCGTTCACCTCTATTTCTGACTCCCAGCGGTCGAACAGTGCTTCCAAATCTTGCGAATGAATGCACGTTGGGCGGTGAGGATTCGCGTTAACCACTGATTTTGAGCCTGAACCAACGAAGTCCAATTCGCACTCAGTAAATTTGATAACACAAACGATACGAGACCGAAGTGAATCTCACCGCAGTCGAAGAGATACTGAGTCCCCCCCTCCAAATGCATTCCAGGCCACACTTCTGTGATTGGCTGGAAAGTTGAAAGATACACCAGCGCATTCAAGGCCAGCCGCCATGAGTTTGGAAAAAGGGTATTGCGGGAAAGCTGCACGCACGGCGGGTATACACTGCAAAGACTGGTAGCCTTGCATACTCTACTTTCAATTACAGTTAAAATTCATAACGTCACTCTATCTTCCCTTTGGAATATATTTTAACTACCATCGCGTCCCACACCACTGCCGAGACATATGTCACGTGTTCAACCAACACTTTCTGACTCTCTCCTCCACCCAACTCTCCCATCTCCGTAGCCATTAGGCTCCCCATCGCCAATGAGTGACGCATGTGCCGGAGGTAAGTAGGTAAGCTGGAGTAAGGTGAACGAACAGCCGCAGTTGAGTCTCTTAATTGCAGAGCTGATGTCTTCCCTCCCTTCTGTTGCTCGTCGATGACGTCAGCGTCATTGTCCTGAAGAGAGGGAAGCGGGTCGCTATCTCACGGTCGGGCATTAATGTCTCTCAATTAAGAGACGGCCCTTTTTCTTTGAGGGGTGGTCGACGTACGTGCCCGCCGAGTCCCCACGGAAGACCACTCCTCCTCCATCTCAACGGCAACGAGACCCGCCCACCTTTCTCCACGTCTTCCTCTCGTTGAAAGCTCAAGCTGGTTGGAGCGATTTGTGTTTACGTGCAGCTTTGCGTGAAACTTTGTACACGTGTTCTCATTAGTGACATCCATAGATAAAGGTGAAAAAATGTACCATAATGATTAGATTTATTGGCAATTCAGTGCTATTTTAACATGTAGCCTGAAACATGTAACATGTAGCACATGGCATATATTTCGTAGTTATTCGATTACAGATGTACAGATTTCCTTCTTAACGCGAAAAACACATATATTACTATAATAATTATTGTTGCTGACAAATATCAAAGTGTCACGCCGAATTAAATTGTTGAAAACTACAAGTTTTAATGTAATTCGTCAAATTGTCGAATACCGCGCCAAAAACTCTACTTATTATATGCATTGATCAAATAAAAATTTTAAAATATAATTATTGTATCATTTCCATTACTGCCTGTATCCACCTTAATGCGACTATTTCGGTCCCAAAAAACGGAAGCCTGAATCACACGTTAATTTTCCAATGAGGGATAGGGATTCTTCTGAGGGATTCCAATGAGGGATAGGGATATGGAATTATTCATAGTATATATAAGTATTTTTAGTCTCCCGAGTTTTCGTATTTACTCATCTCACTATCTCACTGGATCTTTTACTAGCAAGAAATTTCCTTGGCGCACCGATGGTCACATACACGCATTGGAGATGAGTAATTAGTATTCATAGTTGAAACCAGCAATCTGACCTCGAGAATCGCACGAGACTGGTCTCACCAAGTCACCCGGCTAAAGGATACCACTATTTCGCCCCGATTAGGCCGACCTCGGCATCTTAGGTAGTTCGAGTGAAATATCATTTCAATTAGAATTCAATGGTCTCATTTTAGAGAATAATAACTTAACTTTCAAAAACTACCAAAGATTGGCCTCCTAGCACATTACTTTTCGGGATATTTGCCAAAAAATAGAATGCATTTTCCATGGGAAGTGGTACGCGTATATACTCAAGACAGACTTCATTTTTAAAAAAGAGGGATTTCTAACACATAGATTTCGTCAAAAATTTAAGTTAGTATTTTTTATTTTTTTCTTAACTATTTGTAAAAATAAACCAATAACTCACCGCAGAAATGTTTTATGGACACCTTTCTAGCACATTACTTGCACGCCATCAGGTCTCTCCTAAACTCTCCCAATCGTTGGTCACTCCTTGCGTCGCCCAATACGTCTATCCTTTCCCTTTTTCTTCCACGCTTCCTCAGGGTTTTCCCGTCCACCACTCTCTTCAACAAGCTCTCATCTGGTAAGATACTTGGATATGTGCAATTTTCCACAAATAGATAATCTGTAATGCCCGGGTGTCAAATGGCAATGCCTGGGTTTCAATGTCATTCATCATCTGAAGATCTTGCATCACAAAACTATGTTTGTGGAAAATCGCACTCATCCAAGTTATTTTCCAAGCAAATATTCCATTTTTTTTAAATTCACCATCGAAAACAGCTCTCTTTGGCCTTTATATCGGGGTATGAACATTCAACAATGGACAAGCACACACAACCATGGGAAGTGAAAAATCGTCCCTAGCCGGAATTCGAACCCTCGACCTTTGGGTTAGCAGGCGAGGACGTTACCCCGCCGCCACCGAGGCCGCCTGAATTCCCAAATTTTTAGCCCTCACCTCTCACACACGTCCTTCGACCACCTTTCCTGCCTTCTCCGAATCTCCGCCACCAGTCTCCTTTCCTCTCCCGCCTTATCCAACACTTCCTCGTTCATCTTTCCCGCTACCTAGCTGACCCTCGATATTTTTCTCCAAACCCACGGCTCAAATGACTTCAGTCTACAAGATAATATAGATGAGAATCAAAAATATTTACAGAGAGGACCGGGTTGAAGTTATCTTGTAGAATGACGCGAAAGCGTTGAAACCGGTTGGTGTTGCTTAAAAAACGGTGCGGCATATACAATATATATATCTATATATTATGCATACAAAGTTTTATCATTTATTGACAAATTTTAATGTTTGGCATACTAGTTACTGAAAATATTTCCCTGTGTAAAATAAATAAGGAATTTGAATACCATAACGAGCAAATTTCGAGTAAATTGTATTTTCGAAAGAAATTCGGAGTGATTGCCTTGCAAAGTTATCTTTCAATCACAATTAACTAACAAATAATCTGCGAATAACTAATTATCGAAAGTTGCAAATTGATTGTAACGGATGATTAATTTCTCCCTCCTCCTAAAATCTACACTGATGTCACTGTGATGTCTATGGCTGATCTCCGCAGGATATTAATCACTCAGCAGAATTTTGACGTTTAACATTAAGGCGTAGAGATTGTAGCGCTGAGTATGACGATCATTCATGCATTCAGTGGGAACCATCAAGAAGCATAGCCTTTTAAATATTTAGGCGACCCCTGATTCGCTAACGATACCTGCAAAAAAAAACCTGGCCTCGTGACTAAATTCGTTTCGGATTATAAGCAAATATCTAGACGCTGATCTTCAATTTGGTTGTGATTTTATTTCAGGACGAATTTATGAAGATGCCAATCGCCTACTTCTCTGGTTCTCAACTTGTGTTAGTCCAAGCCTCATTGTCAAAAGGTGGCTGGAGCGTTAATCGTGGGTCATTTTTATAAGTTTTTTTAGGTAAGTCTAAAAAAATTGTTGGAAATTTCATTTTAGAATATCTATTCATGTGTTGGAACTCATTATACTGGCAGCAATGGAAATTATACAAGAATTATATGTTAAATATTGTTCTTTAATTAAAGCATGTTATGTTTAGAGCTTTCAGCGCGGTGTTAGAAATTTAGACAAAATTATATTTTAATATATTTCTCGTATGTTCGACGCGGCGCAATCGCAAGAATAACTCTCAGTTATGTAAACATGGGTCTAAGGCTGACGAACTACGGCGGCCACACGACGACGACAGTTCACAATACATCAACAAATCTACTCGCTGACATTTGACAATTACACTTGAGCACTAACAATGGCAAAGCAGAGAAGATTGGAAGCAATGGCAATGTAGTCATACAGAAGAATGATGAACATCGAATGGACGGAGAGTATCGTCAATGAAAAAGCCCTACAACGAGCTGGAGAGAAGAGATGTTTGATGAAAATTCGGGGAATGAGTAAATAGAGACAGTTTTTTTAATCTGAGGCATAAAGAGCTTCATGAAAACAATTATGAAAAGCAGAATGAATGGGAAGAATTAGCCAGTGTGGCCGCGGATGAAATACAACAGAAAAGTTAAGAAAGATGATAAAATAAGAGATTACGAAGGAGTCAAATGTTTAGTTCAGAGAACAGAATGGATTGGAGTGCTCAATGAAACCAATCATCTGATTCATCACGCTAATGATTCTTTGGCAAAATGTTAATAACAAGCATTAATTCATATAAACTGTCAATTCACCGAGGAATGCGTCCATTGAAACACAAAAAACATGAAACGATATATTAGAAGCGACATACTAAAGTCACAACTACGGATTCGCATGTAACACACATAAGCAGTTAGTTTTTAAGAACCAAATATAAATGAAGTTGCATAGAAATATACACTTATACATAATAAATCATTGCATAAATATTATAGAGCAAATATAAAGTTATATAATTCCATTGAAGAAAAATACCGTCCAGTTTTTAAATCAAGTAGTGATTTTGTTAAACGTGCTTCGACGGCTAAGGTCATTTCGCACTCACTGTCTGCCACGTGCAGACAGGGGCAACAGCACTCGGGAGAATCGGAGGATCACCCCTCAACTCAAGCCGAGGCCAATGATGCTTAACATCGATGACTGATCGGGAACCGGTGTTTCCATCGTGGCAGGCCGTTGTCCTCCGTTTATAAATGATCCTAGTCATGCATAAGGGTGAAGTAAGGAAAATAGAATAACTTATGGCCTGCACTTCTATTTCTTCCCCCTCTCCTCCATTCTTTCCAATATTTTTCCCCTGTAGTCTTCATCCTTTCTTACAACATGACCAAACCATCTCAGCCTGCTTTCCTGAATCTTCTTTCTAGGTAGTCCCACCTTCACTGTACCTCTGATGTGGTCATACTTTATCCTTCCATTTATTGCCACTCCTTTCATGCATGTGATAAAATAAATTTTTTGCATGGATGTGTGGTGTGACAAAATATAAATAAATTTGCGATGCGAATAAATAAATTAATACCGTGATAAGATAATTAATAGCGTGGCTTGCACGGTACTTCGTGGATGTAGATTAATTTAAGTATAAATACATTTTATGCATAAATAAAAATGTCTACTGTCACAGGGAGTATGGAGCTAATAATTCATTAACGCTTTACCCGAATGATATGCACAGCGTCGATAAAAATGTGCGCGAGAAGAACACGAAAACTTCTGAGGAGAGAAAATAGGCCAACAGTTCCCGTTGTCGGAGCCTTCAATGGAGTTTCTTACGGGAGGGAGTTAGTGCGGGAAAGAGAGAAGCGTGTGGGATTGGGGAGTGATGGAGTGAATTGAGGGTCGGCCAACGCCTCGTCGGGGAAATGAGTCGATCTATGCCTCCGACGGGGGGTCCCTCCCAGGCCCTTAGGGGAACGAACAAACAAGTTCAAGGCTAGGGTTAAGAAGGGACGGCCGAGTTGACATATGGACGAATAGGGTGGGGGAGGGGGATCCACACCCATTCTCTGCCGCGCTGCTATCCACTGTCACACTCCCTCCACAAAAGGCTCACTATCCGAGCAATCTACGGAGGCGAACTCTTTCCCCACTCCCTTCCATCTCCCTAGGAACTACCCCAAAGGACCTTGTCACGTCCAACGGGGCCGAATTCGTTAAGAATTGAAGTAGCTGCCCTTCGCGTGGATCAAGGCTGTGACTCGGCTTCCCCTCATCGACTGGAAATCGGATAACACGTCTTTCCTCCAACGATCCTAGCTTAGTCTGACTAAAGGCAACAACGAACCGTGAAAACTTGAGTTTACACGTGTGGTTACAAATAGCCTGACAAATAATTGAGTTAATGAGTAAAGTAAAGAGTATTTGTATGAAATAGTTTGGACTAATCGCCTGATGGTAGGTCAATTTTTTCACGGTTAAATTCTGTATGTATTTATAATAATATTGGTCATTCTATTTCAATTCAACAAACGAGTGTCCCCTATGAGCTTTGATTTGACTCCATATTGGCGTATGGGTAACATTCATTCAAGTATTCTACCAGCTGATTGGTAGGTTCTTGGACAGTCCCCATTCTGCATCCCAACATAGACATTGTCTCGCTTTCCCTCCTAAGGATGGCGCGCTATTAGATCCCTCTTCAATTCTTCATATCACCTACCTCCTCTTATTCCGTCCAGAATTCCTATCCTCTTCCATGCTTTCCCAGTGTTCTCCCCGCTATCACTCTCTTCAACATGCCCTCTCCTCTCAAAACCTCCTTCATCCATCTCTTCTGCCTTCTCCGAACCTCTGCCACAGGCTTCCTCTCCTCTCCGACCATATCCAATACCTCCTCGTTCGTTCTCACCGAGCGCTTTGTCATTTTTAAAGGTCTCCAATGCAGATTTTATTTCTTCTATTGTTGGTTCCATACATAAAACGTTTTCACCTGCTCTACAACTTAGCTCTTCTTGTTGTACCACTTTATTTTCATTTCCCTCGATTGTATCCCCGTTTAAAAGGTCGGAGAATTATTCTTTCCAGTCTCACAAGACACCTGCTGGTTCACTCGTTATCACTCCACTTTTGTCTTTCACTCCATTACATTAGGTTTAAAACCTTTCTGAAAAAACCTCACTTTTCAATAAAAATCCCTTATGTTATTTTGTGTGCAGTGTTCCTCTGCCCTTGAAAGTGTACTGTTTATGTACCTTATTTTTTCTGCCCTGAGTGCCTTGTTCACTTCCCTGCTGACCTTTCGATATCTTTCTTTGGTAGCTTGTGTTTGTTCAGTAAGTGCTTTAATTTTTGCTTCTTTTCTCTCTTCTACTAACTTCCTACAATTCTCATTAAACCAAGGATTTCTGGGAGGTTTTTTTCATGATAAAAATATCTTTTGCTGATTCTTTAATATTAGTTTTAAACTTTTCCACATCTCTTCCATTTCTTCCTACCATACTGTTAAGTCCTCTTCCTTACTCTCTTCTGCGAAAACTGAGAACCTATTTCTAAGTTCAATTTTATATTCATTAATCTTGCTTTTCTCAAAAGTTATTCTGTCCTCAACTTTTGAAATGCCAGGAAATTTGAATTACCAGAAAAATAGAAAACCAGTGGGCATTATCTTTTATAGCTATTGTTAAATCCAAAATATCCAAAGCATTCAATCCTACTTCCACTATAAAATATATAGATGGGTGTAAGGAGTTCAATCTTAACACAAACTGATCCAGCTGTCTTTGACTCCCAGACCAAAGGCAAATAACATCGTCAATATAAAGAAAATAATAACTAACGTTTTTGATGAGAAGATCATCGGAAGTGAAGAGTTTTTTCTCCAGGTTGTCCATAAATACCTCCGCCAAAATTGGAGAAAGAGGTGACCCTATTGCTAGTTCATGCGTTTGGGCGTAACAATTGTCATTAAAATAAATATGATTTTGAGAAATGCACAGATTCAAAAGAGCTTCAAAGTCCTTTATGACTGAGTCACCACAACCAGCCTTTTTCAAATGTTGGAGAGAACAACTGCCTCTTTTGCCGGCACTAAAGGAAATAGATTTTTGACGTCAAACGACACCAACTTGACATTCGATGTTGGAGAAATATAAGATAATTTACTTGTCAAATCTATTGAGTTTCTGATCGCATAAGTTGATTTAAAATTCGAGAAGTTACGAAATAATACCAATAATTCTGCGTTCACTTTCTGCGCCAAACGATGGCATGGAGCAGTATAATGGGATACTACAGGGCGAACCGGAACCCCAGGCTAGTGAGTTTTTGGAAGGCTGGGAGGTTGAGGGTTCATGCGAATGAGAGCCCATTTCTCTTTATCTGCAAGCAAGGCGGAACAGGTCCGTAACGAGGTATTCACCTTCTTCTGGAAGCAACTAGTGGGATCTTTCTTTAAAATATGAAAATGATTGTCAACACTTAAAAAATTGTTACATTTCTTGAGGTCATCTTCACTATCTAATATCACAATGCTATTTCCTTTGTCCGCATTCGTCATCGTCAGATTATATTGTTCATGATAGAGTTCTTGATCTCACGAATAATACGGACATAAGAAGATTTCGGGCAGCGAGAGGACAAGTGCTTGGAATTGGAATCTGCTACAAGTTGTTTAACACCCAACGATTCCTTCTTAAGTGCCACATCACAATCGGCCAAGAGGTTACTGCAAAACAATTTTAACTACTTAGTTTTCAGCTGGGAGTCTTATTTGTACCATATTTATAGTATTTCTGGAACCGCGAATTTCTTACTACCCCAACAGAAAATTCGATGTACTTTAATCGTCTTAAAATAATATAGCACAAATACAAGTACAGAAAAAGCTTCAACTCTTTGCATGCATAATAATCTCTTAACCAATTTCTTAAATAAAAGGCCTCTAATTCGGGTAATAAAAAATTAAAACGGACAATAGCTGACAGATTTTGCAATTTTCCTTATTCCACCAATGATGCAGCATTTGGAAAAGCTCAATTATAGGAGCCACCTCATTGTTGAACGGAATTTATTTCCTCCTTGGGTTATGCAGCAGTATACGCTTTCCAATCGATAAGGAAACCAACTATGTGCAATGAAGCAAGAGTGCATTCGCCTAAGTTTTAGATATACTGCTGAATGAACCACTTCATTCAACTGGCCCATTAGCTCAGTTGGTTAGAGCGTCGTGCTAATAACGCGAAGGTCGTGGGGTTCGATCCCCCCATGGGCCAATATTTTTCCCCGGGCGCAATCGCTAAAACAAATGACTGCTGCTGCTAAGTACCATCCACAATGCGATTCGATTTTTTTCTTGATCTTTTCGCCTGATTAGATTATTTTTCTTGATCATAGACCGTTACTATCTACGTTACTACGACGGCAAAATTTATTATTTACATCCTAAATAATCGTACTCAATTGTTTAAAATGGTTGTCACCGTCTGTTAAATATTTTAAAAAATGAGGTGCAGGTTCTATGATTACTGTGTCTTTCAGGAGGAATTTGCGTGAATTCTGGAGTTTGTAGGGAGTTTGATGGAAGACGATGCGTAGAACGTAAAACAAATGAGTAAAGTTCAAGCCTATAAGTATAGTTAGTTAATTTCCGAGAATTTCAGTCATGCAAAAATAGTTTTTGTGGCATTACCATTATTATTGTTGTACGTGCTTCTTACTACTTGTTAAATTCAAAATATAAAATTTTAGTATGGTCTCTAATATTAAAATAAAATGAGAAAAATCTCGCTCAAACTCTCATTACTAGTTCACAGCAGGAAATGAGCGTGGTTTGTGCGCTCCCGGAGAATTGATCCAACTGGGGTCCAGTACGCATGGCCAGCGTCAAGCGTGATTTCCACACACCCTGCTGATGCATTTTACGGCGACCCTTCGTAAACATCGCCTTTAACGACGCGCCATTCGGCTGACCCAAGGCTGCTGGCGAAAGGTGGGAAGGGAAGGTGGGATTGGAAACGGTTCTTTGAGTAAAAGTAGCGCTGAGAGAACCCTTCGTCGCCCAGTTGGTAATATTGCAAGAGTTCAATGAGCTAAAGCTGTAGATTAGAAAAGTACGGACGTTTGTCCTCAACCGATGCTGAAAACCGAGGCAATTGGGGCTAATATGAAGCATAAAAACATTGTAGTATTAAATAAAACATCACATGACTCAAACTCGGTTAAATGCTTGGCAATACATTTTTTTCCGCAGAAACATTATTATCCCTCACTATTTTCCCCATGTTCTGGATAGGTCTGCTTTTGCCGAATACTGCCACGGGCCGATATATCGATCGGTATTTTTACAAAAATATGAGGGGGCTGTGACAGAGCCACCTAGAATACATGTGGCTCTGGCAACGCCCCCCCCCCACTCTGCAACAACTCATATAAAGGAAGAAAAAAATAATAGTTTTATAAAAAAACTGATTTATTAAAAAAAAACTTCTAAATAATACATAAATTTGAAGAAATGAGAAATAAAGAAGAAATTAACTCTCAAAAATAAGATCCTATATTGAATTGTGTTCACGTAAAGCAGTCTTAGCGATTTGGAAGGACCATTATTTCTGATTTATTTTGGAAAAATAAAATAAAATCTGCAGGTGACACAATCAATATCTCTACTGATTTATTTTTGGTCATTTTCTCCCATGAATTCTTTAAGAATTTGATAACAACAAGTTGCAAAGAGGACGCTTTTCCACGCTGATTTTTTCAAATTTTGAAATATGTTTTAAAAGCTCACGCAATTTCGATTCGAAGGCAAAACTCAGTCATATAGATTTTTTTAAATATCCAATTTTCTTTCTCATGACACTTCTGTCGAGTTCGAATGACCATAAGTTTTCATTTCATTGTGCAAACGATAAAATGCCTGCGAGAGATAGGCATGAGCTTTAGGGTGGGTTTACATTGGAAAGTTGCTCCCTCAGGTTTCTTCTGAAAGACCTTGCGGGGGATTTTACTGTGGCGAAATATTTTTCAGAGGTTACAGCAGAGCTAGATTGGTTGCCGTTTAAACTAGCAACAGAACGCTTCTGCAAGCGATTTACCGAAACTTTTAACTTCTGAAAGCGGACTTGTAGAGCCGTTTACACCTGTAATTTGCGTTGGATGTCACTCGATGCAAGAAACTTGCGCAGGAAGCTTGCCAAATAAACACACCTCTACATGCTGTTCTTATGGGACTTTGTGTGAATGGTCAGGGGGTTGATTCTTGAAACGCCGAGATAATAGTCGCATGCAAAAATAACATTATCGCACGGTTCCACTGTCGTATCGCAGGCTACACAGCCAATTGATATTTTTACGCAATAACTATCACAAGCGGAAGGGATTGGACTGCTCAACCATACCGAATTGAGAATACAATGCGATAACTTTTTTATTTTCGCATGCGATAACTATCACGGCGTTCAGCAATCCCCCCGGAGTTGAACCAGAGTCTTTAGGCGTGCAAAAAGTTGTTAATTTTTCACAGAGTGGTGACGTTTAATAACGTGCAAAGTTGCAAATCTTCTAATTCTTTAAAAATGGTGCGTTGCACGCTTATCTTGTTATATTACGTAGGAAATTTTTATTTGTTAATTTTAATTTCCTTTATATACCATCTTTAAGCATGAATTATCATTATTCTACTGTCAAACATGTA
Source organism: Pyrrhosoma nymphula (assembly GCA_963573305.1). NCBI lineage: Eukaryota > Metazoa > Arthropoda > Insecta > Odonata > Coenagrionidae > Pyrrhosoma > Pyrrhosoma nymphula. The sequence goes on from OY754337.1 coordinate 54,533,195, forward strand.
CCTAACCTTTAAAAATTATATTTCATACAAAATAAGAACTATAATTATTATTATTACAAATTTAACGTTCAAAACGTCAAAAAATGGCCATGCGGGACTTCCCACGTTCAACCTAAAATTCACTCCAAACAGTCCAGCCTCCCTTCCGTCCATTCAGCTTCAACGGATTTGGAACGTCTACTGCCAAAAGTGTACATCTCTTTCTGGGTAAGCATAGTCTAAAGAATGGCGAATTTCACCATCTTTGGTGTATTTATACAGTATAAAGAGTTTAATGCTTGATGATAGACCTGTAAAAATGACTCTGTTTCAATAATTTCTTCAATGCAGGCCTATCCTTGAACTACTTTTTTGCTTCGGTTACACTCAAACAATGCTTCATACACGTCCAACGTTCACCCAAGCTTTTCGCGGTCAACCCATTTAAATCAAACCCTCTACCATTCACAACCATTCAATCATTCATAAACCTGCTTTGGTAATTCGACTATCATTCATTTTTTTCAACATGGCCAAACTAACTATAATCCTTAGAAAATGCAAGACACTGTCTCCCTCGTTACCTTGTGTAAATCTTTCATTTTCTTAATATTGAAACAAGTTATTCGGTATGATTCCACGCTTTATTGCACCAACCGACCCAGGTTTCGCCTTGAAAATGGCATAATATGTCTAGCCCTGGGTCGGCTATTGCAATTAGACAATGTATAAAAAATTGTATAATTCATCCATTCACTTTTTGGATTGTTCCCTTATATTTTAAATGCATTTCTGTGTTAAATACACTGGTAGTTCCTATTTCTGCAGGAAAACTAATGGCGACATTTTGTTGCAGTGTTAACATCAGCCCAAAACATGGTATTTATTGGACCTGAAGAAGCCAGCAGCCCCCGATATACATTGGAAACCAAATGTAATGACGCGGTGACCCGAAAGCCGAAAGATCAAACCTTCAACCAAGTCCCACAGAAATCTACATCACATTCATCTACATCTACATACTACCCCGCAAGCCGCCTCAATAAGCGAGTGGCGGAGGGTGTTAGGACACCAGCCGTTTACATATAAAAAAGGAAACGCTCTAATGACATTACACCAAGCATTTATTGAAGTCCCTTATTGTTCGGGGGAAAAACGAATTCCCATACCTATCAGTTCGGCAAAATATCTCTCTTAATTTATCGTTTCTGTCGGACCTGGAAATATAGTGGGGTTCTATTATGATGTTCTCCGTGTTGCTCTGAAAGATATCTATTCTCAATTGCTCAAGTAATCTAAGCCTAGCGCGCAGCCTCCGAGTCTCTAGCGGCTCCCAGCCTAATTCGTTTAACATCTGTGTAACACTGTCTGTACGCCCGTAGCAGTTTTTGACGAATCGCGCAGCTTTCATTTGTATTTTATTAAGTTCCCGAATTTAGTCTTTCTGCCCCGGAACCCATATGCTCGCTGCATATTCAAGGTGTGGCCGGACGAGTGCGGAATAGCACCTCTCTTTTACTTTTTCATCCGATTGACATTGAGTGGCAGTATGTAGACAGAGACATTCCATGTCTACCAATGAATGATCATCATGACAAGCATAGTAGGGCACTTTTGCCTAAGCAAATATGCCCCTTATATGCCCCTTATATGAGCTCATTTCGTGCCCCTTTTTCGTGTACTAATCCACTCCGCCATTGGTGGCCAGGCGAGCGGCCGCGGATGCAGGCGAGGGCACCCGCTCAATCAGGACACCAATCACGGGAGTCGCTTTGAACGCCATCTCCAGCCACCCACACACTCACAATGAGATATGTTACGTGTCCCTGCCTCTTTCTCGCCCGTAGAGTCCATCCTGGCCACAATTAACCTATATTCACGACATGCCCTGGAAAAACAACTCGGGACATGTGACAGGGAGTAGAAGACCAACAGCCATTCATTAAATTGTGATTAAAGGGATATATTTAAAAAGGAAGTAGTAATACTAAACAGGAAATTCGAAGCGAACAATGGGTGAACTATGTTAGAGGTCTTTATAATAATTTAATTAGGCCCAGCTAATTATTCTCTGGTAAAGTATTTTCTCGGCCATAAGAATAGAAGAGCCTGTATGAAGCAATGCATGAGTGTAAGATAAGCGAAAGAGGCATTCAAAGATAGCGCATTCCTGTGAAAATTATTAAAAGATATCCAGTTTCTAGGGCTGACAGCAACGACTAAGTTCTTTGGCATTGCCTACCCCGAAAGGAAATAAGGCGATGAGCATACTTGTATGTGTATGTAAATATTTTCTAGGCATGAAAAATGACACTGACGCGATTTCACATCGATAACAACCACGTCAACGAACCAACAGTCTGATGCAATATATAAAACCCAACTCTCAGATACTATCAAGTTAACATAAAGGCTACGTGATCTTGATGTTAATGCTTATTATGTAAATGTTACAAGCGCATTACAGTAACCGTTACGGGAATTAATATCAGACTTCAACTTAAAATGTACTTGAATGTCTAATATTAATAGTACCTATTTCTTTCCTGTTCCTGACGATGCCGTAATTCGGTGGATCGCGTCGAGCTAATAAATGTTTTTATAAAAGTACTAGCAAGTATTTTACTTAATTATGAATATGAACGTTCAGAACTTCTACAAAGTGAAGCCTGCAACAGTAACGTTTAATAATATTAAATGTATAATATCCGGTTTTATAATGAGTGGTTAATTTATAATGAATAAAAACTCTTAGTAATATTCCACAGATTTATTTCTTTGGCATGACTCGTTTCACCACACTGTGGCATAATCATGATTATGCCACAGTGTGGTGAAACGCGTCGTACCAAAGAAATAAATCTGTGGAAGATTACTAAATGTTTTATTCATTATGAATATCGAGAACTTCCACCACATCCAGCCTGAAACAGTTATATTTATGGCTGGTTAACATAAACCTTAGCATGACGTAGCCTTTTCGTTAACTTCATGTTAACCGAGAAATCGGGTTCCGTATAGTTCACTAGACTTTCAGTTACCTAATGTTAATCGTTAATTAATCGTTCGGAGATATTAATTGCTGCAGTTTTCACACCGAGAAAATATCTAGCCAGGGGTTAAGAAACTAGTCATAAACCTTTTAAATAGATTGAATCCGACCTCCTCTCGAACGTTTTAAAATAAAATATTTTGCGATCCCCGACTTTGGCTACGATTGATTATAACACGTGCCTAAAATTAGGGAATACTGACGAACGGACAAGTTTAACGAGATTCCACCACGACCGCGCGAGTCAAAACAAGGACTGATATCCACCTTTACGTAACTTAGTAATTCTTAAGTCCCTAAGCTTGTATTTATCCTATTTATTCGTTAAAATTCGTAGTCGCTAAAAGTTTTGCAGCGTAGGATGTATTGAACATTTGTTGAAAATTGCCTCCTGTAACACAACCTTGTTCTGGCTTGAAGGGTACATTAAAAAAGAAATTTTTGGGTTCATTTGAAGCAATGTCAGAAAACTTTACCGCAAATGAATGCGGATGGGATATTTCTGAAATAAAAGAGTGAAAAATGTGTGCGTTTCGTGGGTTTGGGCATGTTGAAAAAAGGCTGAGAGATTTACAAAACATATAAAACTAAAAACATAAAATTGTGAGAAAGGAAGGCGGAGACAGAGAAAGTGAAACAATTACGCGAAAGGGATCCTGTATAAGGGTCGAGGGTAGGGAACAAGAGGGAATTTATGAGGCAATTAGTGCATGAAAAGGTAAAGGAGCATGCAAAAATAGGTGTCTGTGGATGAAACCAGTAGAAAAAAGACCAACCTCACATCTCCGAGCATAACTCGCTTCGAGTATACGTCGAAGACTTCTTTTTGGGCCGGAAATATCGACCAAAATCCACGAGGATAAAAACGAGGTGAAAACAACGCTGAATGCTCTTGTTTCTCATTGGTTTTGAGATATGTTTACAGCAAAAATGGCCTTATTGCATGCATTAATATTGCAAATGGAAGTATCAAGCGCATTTGTCAGTGGTAGGTTCTAATACGAAGTTTAGATCGTAAAAGTAACACTTATTTCGGTGAATATTCTCCGTTGCTTATCAGTTTTAAGAAATACATATGGTTTTGAGCAGCCAATATGGAGAAAAATTGACCCCAAAAAAAGGACACCTTATTTAGTGACTCGAATATAAGTCTCGACTTATACTCAAGCATATGCGGTAGCTCAATTAGGAGCAGTGAAACTAATGATTATGTGTTTACTGTGCACAATGCATAAGTATGTAAGGCAAGTAGCAGCAAACATATCAGAGTAGAAAAAAAAAACAGAATTAAAACATCGAATATTAGACCTATAATTTCATATCAAGCCGAAACAAGACGACATATCTAAAAAATTAAGCGGTTACCTAATGAAGACCAAAAATATGAGAGCACTCCTTTGAATTTCAGGAAAAACTTAACTTGTTCATATACCAATACCAAACGACGTAATAAGAAGAGCATGTCACATCGAAAATACCGTTGACTGAGCGAGGAAAAGAAAAAATGAATGGAGCGACCAGGTAAGTTGGGTGGACCTGGAACTGTAAAGATTGCTGGAGACAACTTACCAATTGGTAGACGAAGTGTAGCTAGACCCAGGAGATGACGAAAGCCCATCCCAGAAATTAGCGAAGAAGAACAGGTCACTAACCTAATGTGGAAGAGGGAAGAAGAAGAAGACAAGTTTTGAGTTCACATTGCTTTTACATGGCGGCAAAGTTTACTAGGAAGATTGGAACATTGAAATACAACTAGGGCTAGAGTCTGTGGAGAAAGTTTGGAACATGAAAAAAATATCGAAGAACTACATTATTTTATGAGGCTTATTTCCTACGATGTTACTCGTAAGTGAAGGGGCTCCGAAAAAATAATTCCCGAGCTCAGATCGGTTGATTCAGAAGCTGAGACCAAGTAGTAACGCACCGCAAATATTTGGAACTCAATGGAGAAAGTTTTATCCAAGTCATAAATTCAGCAAAAAAAGACTCGTTGGCTATTCGAAAATGCCGGAGGAATTTTTTTTTTTGGAAATCCAATAAAGTTTGCCCTCCCAAATCCAGAGAGGATTAAGTGAGACTTCCACTAAAGGAGAGACATTGCGGATCAACTTTGGCCTTGGAATTTTTCTCGATTTTATAATTTGACCATTCCAACCACCTATTCGAAGCTATTGCGTCATCATCAGACCAAGAAGGTTCTGTCAAGACAATAACACAAATAATTGAAATCGCAGCCGAAAAATAGCGGGGAAATAAGAGTAGTTTTAATATTTGAAAATGTGTGAATTTCAAATGGTAGAGCCAATATTTATCCCAAATGATGAATGAACTATTAAGATCGACTCCAAATCAACGGACTAGGCAATATATTCGAAAATAAAATTCAAATGCTCATTTTGATTTCAATAATATTTTCTCTCTGGCAAGATTCGTGAATAAAGCAAAACTCAACTGGAAAACTAATAAGTAACAACATGGAATCATAACTTGAGTATAACTGGCATTTAACTTTCTCTAATAGGATGGATTCTCAAAGAAAACCAAAACCCACTACCCATACAGCCGTGCTTATTCGAGACCAGATCAAGGTACCCCATAAATTCTTCTAACCGAAAAGATTAGCCTGAAGGAGATGAAGGCGAAGACAAACAAGATGATAGTTTCGGACCTTACTTGGTAGAATTCCTTGATATCAGGGATAGAAGAATTAACACTGTAATTCCACAAGGTGATGAATTTATTGACACGACCGGTTTGGCCAAAAAGCAGTATCTTCAGGTGCACTTATATTATTTTCCACTCTATATATATATTCCACACTTATAGATAGAAACATCTACATCTACATATTATCCCGCAAGCCGCCTCAATAGGCGTGTGGTGGGGGGTGTTAGGACACCAGCCGTTTACATATAAAATGGACACGCTCTAATGAAATTACGCCTAGCATTTATTATAGTCCCTTATTGTTCGTGGGAAAAACGAATTCCCATACCTATCCGTTCGGCAAAATATCACTCTTAATTTATCGTTTCTGTCGGACCTGGAAATATAGTGGGGTTCTAATAGGATGTTCTCCGTGTCGCTCTGAAAGATATCAATTCTCAATTGTTCAAGTAATCTAAGCCTAGCGCGCAGCCTCCGAGTCTCTAGCGGCTCCCAGCCTAATTCGTTTAACATCTGTGTAACGCTGTCTGTACGCCCGTAGCTGTTTTTGACGAATCGCGCAGCTTTCCTTTGTATTTTATTAAGTTCCCGGACTAAGTCTTTCTGCACCGGATCCCATATGCTCGCTACATATTCAAGGTGTGGCCGGACGAGTGCGAAATAGCACCTCTCTTTTACTTTTTCATCCGAAAATCTTCCCACAATACGCTTGACGAATCCTAGCTTCTTCAGAGCTCTGCCACAAATATTTCTTATATGTGCTCCCCACGATAGGTCCGAAGTTATCGTAACTCCTAGATACTTCACTTAATCTGTCGCCTTTATGTTAACACCATCCACAGCATATACATGGGAATAGTTGGACGACCTCCGCAAGAATTGTACCGCCGTGCATTTGCTCAGATTAAGTTCGAGTCCCCACTCTTGGCTCCACACATGAACGTTGTTTAAATCCGATATAAATCCGAAACATAGAGCATAATCAGGTTGTTTTTGCTTGCTTTGTAGATTTCGAAAAGGACTTTGACAGAGCAAACTGGGAGAAACTAATGCAGATACTGGGGAAAATAGTAATAGATTGGCGTGATAGGAGACTCATCCGAAACTTATATATGGGGCAGAGGGCTCAGGTAAGGGTAGCTGACGGTGAATCAGGGTGGGCAGTTATAGGTCGCGGGGTGCGGCAAGGGTGCCCGTTGTCGCCTTTACTTTTTAACATCTATGCAGAGGAAATGGTAAGAGAGGCTTGGGATGAGCTAGATGTGGAATGAAAGTAGGAGGCCAGTGGATAAAGTCGGATAGATTCGCAGACGACCAGGCGTTGGTCAGTCGGTCATCAAAAGGATTGCAAACTTTAGTAGATACACTGGAAATGCAGTGCGAGAAATACCTAATGAAGGTTTATAATAATAAAACAAAAGTAATGAGATTCTCTAGGACAAAGAAAGCGAAGCTGGTGATAAGAGTAGGAAGTCACTAACTGGAGCAAGTAGAACAATTTAATTACTTGGGTAGTACGCCAGAAGAAACAGGACAAAGTAGCAAATACATCAGGAGGAGAATAGCGTTAGCGAAGGAAGCGTTAAATAATAGAAGGGAGCTGATGACGGGGACCTTAAGTAAGGATGTAAAAAAGAGGCTGGTGAAGAGCTTGATATGGAGTGTGGCGTTGTATGGGGCGGAAACGTGGACCTTGAGAAAGGAAGACGAAAATAGGCTGAAGACTTTCGAGATGTGGGTGTGGAGTAGGATGGAGAAGGTGCGTCGGACGGAAAGGAAGACAAATGAGGAATTGCTTGACATGGTGGGCGAGGAGAGGAAACTTATAGATGAGATTAGGGGAAGACAGGGTAGGTGGCTGGAAGGGGTAATGAGGGGCGATGGTTTGCTGAAGGCCGTGATAGAGGGTAGGATGTTGGGTAAGCGGGGAAGGGGAAGAAAGAGAATAGGCTTTATGGACGGGATGAAGAAAGGTAGGACTTACGCTGAGATGAAGAAAGAAATACCAGAGGTAGAAATAGCACGGCACGTGTAAGAGTTCGTTGGATATTCTCTGACTTTCATCACAACCTACCTCTAACCGGTAGATTACTGTAATGAATGAATATATATATATATATTCAAAATTAAATTTATAATTCATGCATATGTATAGAGTGAACATAATTCAAGGACACATGAAGATGCTGCTCTGCGACGAAACCAATCGTTTCAATATATCTATTACCATGTGGAATTGCAGTGTTAATTCCATTCCTGAAGGCACACAAGTATTTCTCGCAGAGTTCCAATAGATTGGTTGATACGAGGATCACTGATTGCCATACAGCTATTGTGAAACAATGTCAGCTGAATAAAAAGGCAATAAAATACTAAAACTTTTTCAAAATATTTGTAGATGTTCAAATAAGACATTAAGTTCCTCATGTATGTTTCAACAAGGTGTGATGATGATAGTTTTATCCACGATTTCTATTCAATTACTACGTGCTATTACAAGATGTCTAGTTTTCCCCACATACCCCCGTCGTCTAATTTCCCCATTCCGTATATCCTAGCCTACCACTATCACCACTTGTGTTTTGTATGTCCTCCTCTTCATCGTACTTATTCAATAATTGGTGATATATTTTGAGATTCTTTGAGATTTATATTTGCTTAGTTTAGATCCATTATTTTGCTACCAGAGTCAAAGTTTTTCTTTCGGTAAAAACATTGAGAGAGAGGTGGGCAAGATTCTGTCCCCGTACGGATTACCTTCGTTGATGATTACAGAAGTTCATAAATCAATGTATTTCTTTCTAGCTTTTACGTGTGAAAGTCTTCAACACACATTACACCGACTGCCGTTCCGGGGATTATCGATGGTTACAATATTCGTGATGTTTGCGTTAGGTGCAATGAACTGTGAAATACACATGACCTTGGAAAATACTTCCCGAGGATAATTAGGGAAGCCATCGAGCTCCATAAAACTCCAAACAATTTTAACAGAGAAGACGGATACCTTCCACATGGGGCATGAAAACGGAATATCGATGTCCCGCGCAAAACAAATGCAACACCAGGATAGGCCAAAACACCGGCGCAGATTTGACGCCAAAATCTAGCCTATATACAGCGGAAGAAAAGTCTTTCTCGTTATCCTTCACCTGATGACGCCACCAGGATAGCTGGCGAAACTGTCGTACTTAAAAACTTGAACGCGGCCGCAACCCGGAAGATGCCTGCCTCATCATTGCATCGCCGCGGAAAACAGACAACACAAGAAAATGTTGATAACAATTTGATGTTGAAAAGGTTAGAGACTTTCATTGGTAAATCAATTATTCCTGGGGTTATTTCCGTTGTGAGCAAGATCGTATGCTCAAATTATACATTTATTAATTATAGCCTATCAAACTTGTTTTATATCAGAACTAAACGGTTAAAATATCTACTGGACTCCATTCTGTCGCAAATAAAAACTAAATTATCAGAGATTTCATCCATTATTCCTATTTGCTAATTTTCGAGTCGTCTGCTGCACGCGTGATCCGGATTACGTCATGCAAAGAACGGACTCATTTTGGTTACGGGAAGGTCCCACCTTGCATTAGTAGTACCATAACTACGGTACTTCGGTGACGTAGATGTAGACGGGAAAATTTCGGATGGTTGGGATCCTGACATCCCCCGCCACGAAGTCCTTTGGTGGTTTGCAGAAGGTGAAACGAGCTTTTATGCAGCACGTTTCGTCCAGGGAGGGAAAACAGAGTTGACAAATGGATTCGGTGATTACACGTGGCTCCGTGTGTGTCCCCACCCTCACCTAGTAGTCGAGATCCATCGAAAGAGGAAGAATAGAGGGGGATTGGGGATGAGACGGTGGAAAGAGCAAACGGGAAAATGAAAAAAAAATAAAACATACAGATGAAGGGCGTTAGCGCACATTATTCGGATCCCATTCGGGAAGTGATTATTCCTCTCCGCCCTGAGTTGAGGGATAGAGTCAGTTAGTAAGGGTGAGGGGTGGGCAGCAATTTGTCGTCTCTTTTTTTTCATATAATTGCCTCCGTGACTGAAAACGCGAACGAACTCGGAGGATGAGGGTCCAATGGAATTAAGGCACTTCGAAAGGTTGGGGGGAGTTCGACTCTACTCATTAAGTCCGCCCTGGGGAGGGTTAAGTCGCCCAAGTCGCCCCAGTGCATAGAGAGATCAACCCCCTCACCGTTCATTGTTGGTTCCGTAGTGGTATGAGGGAGTGGAAATGGATGGATCGTTTATGTTAGGGAATGGGGTAAGCGGTTTACACGGGAGATGGGGGGACAGGGTGGAGACACCACAGCGAACAGGAAACTATAACCTCCACAATAGTGCCCCAAAACTCGCATCATATTCTCTAGACTGCTTCGTCGGACATATTGTATCAGGTGCACTGGTCGAATTAAGTGTTGTCCAATTGAAACTGCTGCAGCCGCAACTGTTTCGGTCAGACAACTGTTTCAAATAACTGTTGCAAACAACAGGTTAGTTTCGCGATCGTGCCGCAGCCGTGCCGGCCGTTGCGCTCTGAGCTGTGCAGCGACAACAAATAGCTGAAGCTCTTTCGACTTCTATTCTGTTCCAGTTGCACTGCACGTGTGACTACATTGCGGTTATAAGCTACAATTTATCTTTTGCAGGCGGTTGCTGGTGTAACGTCAGACGTTTATTTTATTTCAAAACTCGTTATTCTTTCCAATACAATCCTTCTTGATGCATCCAGCATCCTCTCCCAAACCAATTATCCGCAACAATCCCCCCTCTCCTTTTATCAACAACTCCCCAGCAACCCAGCATCAACAACACAATTCATTTCATACGTTACACTGGTTTATTCTGCCAAAACATGTCGTTTCAGACAGAATTATAACTGTGAAGTATCTTTCATTAATCAAAATGAAATTGTTACTTTATTTAGGTGAATGATTTCTTATCGCATAGAATACAGAACTACCAACCATGTTGTATCAGCCGATCGCCTGTTGTTTGTTGTGCCTCTAGAAGCTGTTTTCCGCTACAGGGTGTTTCGCGGAACTGTTTCGTTTGGAAACTGTACCGGTTGCGAAAAAGTTGCACTAAAACTGTTTTTTTATATTAGTACATACCACCACTAATCAGGTGCGGTGACTCTCTTCTGGGAAACATTTGCATCTACATCTGCATGGATGAGTAATCATCAGCTTTCACTACACTATCCGTAATAAAGTTAATGAAACTACGACTATTGATTGCATTAGCAAAAACCTGAAAAACATGTCAGGAGGTGAAATGTAACCAAAATTTACTGCAATACAGGAATTGTACAAATGCTATAGAAACTATTTGTATTAATTTAATTTGCAAATAAAAACATAAATGTACAGCGTTACAACACTTATACAGGATACGTGCACGTTAGTACTACGTAGCAGGTTAAGAAACAAGCATTAGTGCTAATAAGGCAAATCAACTAATAAGCTACACTATCTATCGACAGACCTAGTTAACAGTCTCATTGGCAGCTATTATGTCTCTAATCGTTCGCGGAAAAATACACGTTTTCAACCAGTCTGCTCTGCAGCCTATTTCCCATATTGTGCATACCACCCTGCAAGTTGCCAGAGTGTGGCCTGGCAGGGGGTATTAAGACACCAATCATGAAAACAGAAATAAAAGGGAAAAAGATTTGAAAACGTAAATAGAGAAATGTGAAATGGTTGTTGAAGGGATGTCTTGGCACCACGCTTTTTTGAACTCTATCAAATAATGGTGAGGGGAGAAAATGCATTTTGTACCTGCCAGTTCTTTAGTGCATCTCTCTTATTTTGCTGCTTCTTCAAATTATACCAGGGGCAAGATTACGGTTGTCCATAACGCATGCGTTTTCTGTTTCATATATCTTCTTCCCTGATCCCACTTTTTTTTAGATCCTGAAGGACTTCTTTCACCCACGTAATCAGCGTTTTTCTATTCTCCTGGGACGCGAGGATATTAATTGCTTTTTTTCTGGTTCCATTTACCTGATGTGCATTCATGATCTCTTTGGAAGATATCTATTGTTCACATTGTAATTGTGTTTATATCTATGTGTGTTTTTAAAATTGTGTTTGGGCAATAAGTTACCAATCGCATACCAGCAAACACCGTCATATTCACCCAAAACTGACGGCCGAGTCCCAGAAATACAAGATAGCAGCACCAGACTTATTTTCTCAGAGATTCATCGCCCTCCATTCGTAACAGAAGGGAATGCATCATCACGATGACCCAAGTGCAGTCACGCGCCGATGCACACGTTCTTAAGAAAAGTAGGGGTCCACCAGAGGCCAGGAAAAATCGTTCATCTTAACCGGGATTCGCTCCGGGATCTTATTACTCCCCGTCGTGCGATTCCGTCCAATTGGTATAGGCATCGACGATGCTGCTTCCCCGGTGTCTATCTTACAAGGGTCGTATCCAATAGATAGAGGGTTAACCATCCATATTAAATGGATGTACCCCGCGAAGTTTTTGGTGGATGTAACCCGACCTTTCGTGGCCAATGCTGGTCAATTTATCAAGGGAATAAGTCAGTTGCCGAATATTGGGAATTTCGCATTTTTCACGATCTAATTCACGATTCCACCTATGGCTAATTTTGAGGCCACAGTCTCTTTTGTAAATTTATTTACATTTCCTTATCTCAGTCATTTTACGGGTATGCCGGAGCTTAAAGTTCTTGATTCTTGCGATTTTTTCTGGCTTCTTAAAAGTCACTCGCGTGTGCCGAAGTTGCATGTTCCGCTACAGATAGAGGATTATACAGAATAAATAGAGGGCTTCACGAAAGTTTGCATGCAGGTAATCCTAGAATAACGATTTACGAATTACCCCTCCCCCCTATTTGTGGTTATTAACTCAATATCTTATACAAAACGAAGTTATATATTTTTAATGTCTTATAAACCATATAATTTGGCCTTCAAAGACAAATAAAAAATATTTTCGTTTGTGGTAGGCCAAAGGACAGAGTAGCGCGAGCCAATGAGCCATTCTACCAGAAGAAGAGCCAAATAAGAGCTAATTCCGTATGCATGAAAGTTGGGAATATTTTAATGAAAACATCAATTTTAAGCATTCTCTAATATGACAGTGAAGCCTGGACGATAAAAGCTTCCGACCAAAAGAGAATGAAAGCAATAGTAATGTGGTGTTATCGATGAATTATGAATACGAAATGGGCGGAGAGAATCACCAAAGAAGATGTCACACGAAGAGTTGGAGAGAAAATGCGCACAATGAAAACACTTCCAGGGAGATGAAGCAAACCAATTAGTTACACATTGTGATGCAGCCGCCTCTTGATAACCACGATATAAGGAGAAATGCATGGAAAAATAATCGAGCAAAACCAAGGAAGAAATACATTAAGTATATATAAAATATATTACTAATATAATGAGAAACAATAGAAAATGAAGACTCATGAAGAGGGTAAAGAGGTTAGCTGTGAAGAAAGTAGATTGGAGATTTGCAGCAAATCAATATTCAGATTGGAGGCTGCTGACGATGATGTCAATCCTTGCTCAATCCTCTGCCAAAGGAAAATGTGAAGAATATAGAAGAAATCCCCAATTTATGTCTGAATCGATCAGAATTCTTTTAAGAAGAGGAAATTTCAAGGGGCATTAAAAATTTTGTTTCAGGACAAGGGTGGAGAAACATATGCATGACGGAAGATGAACTCTTTTGGTCTGTTTTTTTTTAAATTTGTTTTAGTCACATATTGTGACCAATTTTAATATTTTCCACCATTTTAAAGATTTTGCTATGATGCAAACCATCGAAGTCTTAAAAAATATGTGAAAAAACTGAAACCGGCCATAATTAAGTGACATGTTCAAAGCGAAAAACTGAAAAAAAAGAATTCTTCCTTCTATTAGGAACTTACCTGATTTTCAAGATTTCTTACCTATTTTCAAGGAGGGTGGCTACAATGGTATCTCAAAGTTGAAGGAGGGCTACCAAAAATAAACACGATAATTTATCGTTAAAAGCTAAAGCTGTGTAAGGAACAGCACGCATTCCTTTAGGAAAAGTCAATCTCGCGAAATAGTACTCCTATCATAATGAGGACCTCCGTCATGGCTCAATCCCACCCAATAAATACTCACCCATGAAAATTATCACCACAAATTATACACCCATGATGGCATTAAACCGCATCCCTTGAATAGAGAGGGCTCACAAAAATTTGAAGCGGTGGTTTGAGTCCCAGCCAGCGTTTATCATACAAATCCGAGTGAAACGAGGCTTGGCGTCCGGTAATTTCTCGCTTCGGGAATGCTAGGTCATCCCACAATCCAATCAGGGGAGAGGAATATTGTTCTGGGAAAATCTAAGCCCTCGGCCAAGTGAACTAAGCAAGCTCATTTGCCCAGTCTCAGTTATACTTCATTATGTTAGTTATAATAATTTAATCATAGTTAGAAGTCATATCGTCTACAAATGGATGAGTGAGTTTCGTGAAAGAATCAAATTATTATAATTAGAGGTGATTAACAGTAAAGTTAGGTTTAGATTGAAGTATGAATATCTAAATTAATCTCAGTCAGCCGAATCTCCTTGTCTTCAAAAAGTTTTCCTTCCTTCAGCTCGGCACGTCCTCCTCTTAATCCCAGTTATATGCCTATTTTCTTTTTTTCCCTTCCCTCTAACACAGCGTCCTCCCATCTATCACAGACTTCAGCATTCCTTCGCCTCTCGATGCTTGCTCCTACTATGCCTTCTCCTAGTTTCCTCAGATATTTTATTCTCCTCTCCTACTATGGCGAGCACTTACTCGTTCGTCTTCCTACCTGTCCACTGCACTTTCTTCATTTTCCTCCACACCACCATCTAATACGCCTGCAACCTATTCTCGTCCTCTCTCCTCAGAGTTCACCCTAAGAACTACAACCTTGTCGTGGTGAGAAAGCTTGCGCGTTCCAATAGCCCCTAGAGCTGGACTGGTGGGAGCAGTATTAGTTGCTCCAGGTAAGGCCACCCATGTTTGATAGATAGATAGATAGATAGATACAAATTGTATTGATCTAGGGCAGGGTTTTCCAAACATTTCCTCCGATGGAACACTTCGTGAATCCTGAAATGTTAACGGAACCCCTTGTTTACTTGGCAAATATTACACCATTGGGTTTAGGTAGCATCATATGAAACCATTCCAGGTTTCACGGAACACCCATAAGCTTTCCGCGGAACATAGTTTGGGAAACTCTGATCTAGGGAATTCCCTGTAAGACCAAGTACATTTAGGGAAAATCTATGCTCGGTTCATACAAAAGTTGATACAAAATTTAAGTACAATACAGCAAAATTACAAGTCAGTATTGACCAATGCCATTGAACATACATATATTTGATTTATTGATTGCACACATAATTTTGATTGACTTTAGTGCTCATTTTTACATAACTGTTTTACATTTAAAACTAATATTAAGGTGTAACATCTAGATACTTAAAGTGTTCTGTTGTTGCATTAGCTATTCGTATAATTTGGTTTTAAAGGAGGTAACTGATGAACTTTGTTTCAAGGATATAGGGAGGGAGTTCCAAAATTTTGTTGGGGTTATTTGTAATGAGTTCTGAAAGGTGGTGGTGTGGTGACTGGGGAAATATAAAAGGTCTGGATTCGATTGGGTGAAGTGACTCAAGTTCCAAGGTTTTTTGTTAAATAATTTTAGCAGAAAATGAGGATTATTACTTTTAAAAAGTTTGTATAAAAACAGTCCCAAGAAGTATTTTCTTCTGTGTTGTACCTTAAACCACCTCAGTTTCTTGAGATAGGGAGTAACGTGTTCGTCTTCACGCAGATTGAATATACGTCTGATACATGAATCGAAAAGATAGGTCAAACGGTGGGAACCAAACAAAAGGTAGTCTACCAGATGGTGTCACGTTAAACATACCGTTGGAGTTACAAAGGGTTACACATTAAAATACCGATTTTCCAGGACAGGGGATTGCATAAAGTTTAATAGGACCGATAAATTTAAATAAAATTCTCAGACTTTCTTCGGGTTTATTTCAGTTTGATTTAATTAAAAAATTGAATTACAGAGGAATTCGCTTTGAAGAAAATCACTGAAGATGAAATGTGTGGAGAAAATCGCCAATAAAGAAGCCCTACAAATAGTTGGGAGAAAAAATATTTAGTGAAAACTCGACCAGCTGAATATTTTTCGACTGCCTTCTGCATGAGGTTAGTTGCACGGGTTTTTCCAGTGGCATGTGCTAAATGCAAGCGTGTGATATATAAACTTGAAGAAATATGAGAACTTTTAAGAGTTAATCTGAGATAGATCTGTCTAAGTGTATAGCAATCGCAGCATGAAGTATCCTGGAACCATGGTCTCGGCGTTTACTCTTATGCACTCCTTTTCCAGTATTTTTAGCGCAGATGCACTATCGTACAACTCATTGATATACTCAAATTGTTTGCAAAAGAAACTCCCTGAAACATAAAAGTGGACTTCTGGCGACCGGGTCAGGTTCTCCATCTCTGTCGACGTTTCGATAGAAGACTTCCATCGTCCTCAGGGTTGTTTTTGTCTGCAAAAGCCCTGAGGACGATGAGAAACGAAGCGTCGAAATTTCTTCCATCGAAACGTCGGCGGGGATGGAGAACCTGACCAGGTCGGAAGCCCAAGAGAATTTCACATCAATAATGCACCGGGAAAGCATCAAAGCATACATCCCTGAAACATATTTTATCTTAGCTCCAGAATTAAAGCATTTGGCACGTTGATTCACATTTCAAAATTGAATTAATTAGTACTTCCTCCTTTTGTGAGAATAAAACTAAGTGCAAAAAGCAGTGAGATGCTTGAAAACAGAAAGCTTTCTTTGACATTACCAACAGCTCATTATGATGGCCAAGATGCGTGTGGTGCGGACCGCCGCGCCGGAGGGACTTAAGCTGTGAGTAATAGAACAGTTCTCAAGTCTCAAACCAACGTTGCGATTAAGTTTTGCTTACTCTAAAAAAATCAGTATTTGGTTGAAATGAGAGTTCACAACATTCCCAAATATTTCTCCATGCATTTTTAGTCATTTATTCGCCAGATGCGGAACTTAAATTTAGCACATGCCTCACGTTCACCTGTGGAGGAGGGCTGTTTCCCGCACATCGCCAGAGCTTTAAATAACAAATTCACCACTTCTCAATCCACGAAGGAGAAGCCTCTTGAGCGAAAAACTCGTAAATCCTGCGCTTCCTCATGCAAGCGCCGAATGCATTTCATTGCTCTGTGTATTTTTCCGGTGGGGCCCATCTCCTTTTGCTTACTCGGAGAGGAGGTTTCCAGTCATCCGGCGGCGTTTATTTCCGTCCCATATTTTTCCGAGGGCGAATCTTTTCATCGCCGGGAGGCAATCAGGGCCGCTGACGGAGCGTAGCACATATCTCTTCAGCCACTAGACGCTCTACGATCTCCGCAATGATACGCAAAATACAGGGGCGTGGCAGCATGGCTTTGCAGTGGCAGCGTGGCGCCAAAGAAAGATTAGAAAAGTACGGACGTTTGTCCTCGACCGATGCCAACAACCGAGGCAATTGGAGAAGTTATTCGGCATAAAAACATTGTAGCATTATATAAAACATCACAATTGATGTCTTTACATAGCTAAAACTTGCTCAAATGCTTGGCAATAAATGATTCCCGCAGAAATATCTTTACTCACTATCTTTCTCATGTACCTACTGGATAGGTCTGTTTTGATTGCCTTGTCCGTACTTTCACCATCTAGACCTTTAATGCATTGAACTGTACCGGTGGCCAGGGCTTATCTCAATCAGCCGGTTGCACTACTACACTACAGATGTCATCACAATAGAGAGGGACCGTCAATATACATTCATTCTACAACTACACAGATGGACAGAAACTCAAGACCCATGTAGAAAACATGCAAGGCGTGCTGTTAGTATGTACTAGGTAACAGATAAGGATTCAAGTATTAGCAGTACTAGCTTGTGAGGCTTCGCCTCGTGACAAGAATTAGCGATGTATGCTAATGCATAATTAGTCGTAGTTACACTAACTCTAGGGTATAGTGTAATGCATGTTGGTGATTACTCACCCCCTGCCACACACCCCTGAGGTGGCTTGCAGGGTAATTGTAGATGTGGATGTACCGTGTAAAATGGCCTAAAAGAATTTGAAATTTGAAGTAGCATCTGTTTACGCAATGCGAGAACGCAGGCTCGGAATTAGAGCAGGGTCTATTTTCTCATCTCTCGTTTATGCATTTGCACATGCATTCTTGCAATTCACCACTTTACACGACGCAATTACCAATGCACATCCGCACATGCATCAGAGTGTGCAATAAAGTGCCTCGTGTTAAAACGGTCTTTTAAGGCAGCTACTTTCTGGCCGTGCAGAAGAGAAAGCGGGGATAACAGCGAAAAATTAGCTCGAAGTGACGATGTTATGGAAAATTTCGATATCATCTTTCAGAGGCCTGTTGGTCTAGGGGTATGATTCTCGCTTTGGGTGCGAGAGGTCCCGGGTTTAAATCCCGGACAGGCCCAGAATTTTTATTGTTTTATATATTGTTCGTTGGATGAACTGCGCGTGATTTGGAGTTTTCTCTAACCCTGCATTAACTTTCGCCTTACCTTTTACCACAACCATTCCGCAGAACTACCAGTTATACATACCATCCAGAAATTACCTGCGCCATATATTGTGGTTCTCTGATTCTTTGTTTTAGTATGAAGTCTGAACGTATAAAAGCGTTACAGGCTTAACTTGGTGGATACGTTCAATTTCCATAATGATAAGACAAATAAAGACAACATAAGACAGCAAAAAGTGCTAATTGAGTTTCGCAAGATCTTCCCTTTCTGAATCCGTGTTGCGTTTTTGTTAACAAGTTCTGCATATCGAGGTGTCTCATAAATGAACTTACAATTATATGTTCAAGGACTTCGCAAGAGATATATGTGAGAGATATCGGTCTGTAGTTCGATGGCTGTTCCTTATCACCGCTTTTGAATATGGGAGTGACATTTGGAAATGATTGTACACGTGGCCTATAGGTGAGTACACGGACCGTAGATTTGGCAGCAGCGTTCTCCATAAGGAACATGCTGTCAAATAAATTTGTAACGCTCTATAGTAAGAAAGAACTCCGAAGAAAGGTAGAATATCGCAAGAGGGGAGATGATATCGGCTACGGGCTGAGGAAGAGCTAAAAAGAGAATAGAAATTCTGGATTGCTCCAGAAGTAGCAGGCAAAGAATGAGGAACTAAATATATTGAGTGGTGTGCCAGTAGAGCTATAAACCAATAAATATACTTGTTAAAATTGAAATCAACATTTTACGATGCACGACTTTTAGTTTAAACTTCTTATTTTTCATAATAACGATCTGTTAGCTGAATTCCAAATTTGTGCCCAATTTCAAATCTCTAAGTTGTTGGGAAGTTGGTGAAAAATAGACCATAAAATCTCACCCACATCCACAGACATTTCGGTGAAGTTGAATAAATGTGTTCAAAAAAAGTTAAAGACGACCCCTAAAATGGAAAACTAAGGAACACACTGCATTTTGAAATCGACCAAAATTATTACTCCAGTCGACAGTTTATTCTATTTATTTGGAAAAAAAATGACAAAGCCAGCCATGACAAACGTGTTAACACTCTTATTGATTATGGACTCAGAAAAAATGTATTAAACTCTATTGAATACTTTTATCAAACGGCAAGCAAAGTGTTTTGATCGAGGGAGTGATATCGGAGCTGTAAAAAGTGACGACGGGTTGACCACGGGTGCTTCTTCAGTAATATTATTCCCCTCTATTTAAAATTTTCCCTGAAGGGAATCATTTTATGGCTCAAAGTAAGGAATCAATGCCACAGAAATTCTTCACCACTGTTCGAAAATGCATAACACTTACGTGATTATTCGAATGAAATCCAACGTAATATAGGCTTGGGCCTGATAATTTTTTTGTAATTTAATTTTGTGATCACATGCAGAGTAATTCAGGGTTTCTCCCTCACTACAAAATCCTTTATGGAACATAGACGCCCTTAGCGCATTTATAAGGAACAGATCACCTTAAAGCAGTGGCGGATACAGAAAAAACTCAAGGGGGGGGGGGCGCAAGTTATCGCGACGATTGTAGCTTTCAAACTGACTGCCTGGCAGCGACTCTGCTTCCCTTATATATGTAGCTCGGTTCTTTCGAGAACATTCGGTACCAGGATGTTCGCTTCCAGACTTTTAAGGAGTTTGAACAAATACAAACAGTAGAATATTCGCGACTTTTCTCGAACAAATGCTAGACAGAATAACGTATCGAGATCACTAGAATGGCCGCGACTTTTCTCGTAGGTTAGCTATCTATGTGCCAGACAGAAACGTATGAAATACGATGACGCGGACGCGCGCGCGTGCTACACAAGAAAGTACAACTCCTCGATAACTCGACTGACGAAAGAAACGAACGAATAGCGTGCGGGCTGACTGGCGGGGGCGGCGCGGGCGGCCCCGCAAGGGGGGGGGGGCGCGGGCGGCCCCGCAAGGGGGGGGGCGCCCCCCATATGTATCCGCCACTGCCTTAAAGAATAAAGACAATTAGTTTTTAAACATTAGCCATCAGTTTTCTGTTGCAATGTGATTCAAAATCTATAATTCCAGAAGGATAAAAAAATAACCATACCAATAAGACATATAAATAACAATAATTAACGCATTCCGCATGACAGTAAACATCTGGTAATGCTATTGGGTGAGATCAGCACAAATATTTTCGAAAGCAATCCTTGGTTGGTCAAGTTAAAAGGCTATAATAAAGATGTATTCACAAAGCACTTACATCTGTGGATCAAAATTCAAGATGTCACCACTACATAAGGGAGATAGCAGTCTAATTCTAGTCATCTTGAAGAGAGAAACAAAAAAAATCATTATCAAAGCTAAAAAAAAGCTATCAATACTGAATAATTCAACTAAATACACCAATGAAATAATAACTCATCTCCAAAAAAGTGCAAAATGCAAAAATCATTAAACAAGGTATTTCTGTAACCTACGTATGCGGATTAGTATGTACCTTAATTTTAGAAATTTCGTCAACTTTATGTACTGATGAATGAGAGGAGATGGCTCTTAATAAGCAGCAACTTCGAATGAAATAAAGGAATTGCGAATGTGGAAAAGCTTATGAGAAAGACTACCTAATGTTTGCCAGTAATGCTTTGACTTGTGTATAAAAGATATTTACTCGCCTCATAAAAACCTTAGCATTCTCGCACTCAGAGTTGTATAATATTAAATTGTTAATTTCTGACATTATATTTTGCTTCCATTCCCCCGGGACGCAGACAGGTGGTAATAGGTTATTCACATAGCGGCCGCGTTTAAGCCAAGAGTCCTATGACTCACTGCAGTCCCATCCACAACATTCCTCGCAAAGGTCAATATTTTCCCCCATCACAGCCTAGCAGACCGTATAATTTACCGAGATACTCCAGCGATCCTCCATTCACGGCACGTAATGGCCGATGTCATGCCAAGCACATTTGTATTTCAGTTTGCGAAAAATGGGGAAAATTTACAGCTCCAAATCCACAAGAGATACAGAAATTTTCAGAACGTAAAATGGATTTTAATACGATGACGTTAGAATGTATGACCGGGAAATTAAAGGCTTACACATGTGGGTACTAAAACTTCACGAAATACAGCTTTAAAAAACGAAAACAGTTGAGCTTCACGTTACTTCCAGAAACTTCCAAGTAAGCTTTCATTGAAAGAATCTGTTTGTTGCTAACTTCATATTAGGAAGAAAGATGAAACTTTTAATTTGATAGTTTCCATATTTATCACTTTAACCTGGCAGAAAAACTTACGCGTAGAGACCACTGTTCATGTGTTTAGGTACTAGTTGAAATATCATAGCTTGATTGTTTTACGCAATTCATCTCATAAGCCAACAATAGAAATATTTCAACCATATTTTAGGAACTGAGGAGTACATATTGGAGGTTGATAAAAGAATTACATACACAATGAATACGTTAATTTTTAAAAAGTTGTACGATGCCATTACGAATTGCATTGCTTAGCAAAACATGTACGGGTTATTAATTTCAAAATATAAGGCTCAGATTAATCAGTAAAATCGTTGAATGACGATCAAAATATATGTTCCACTTTAGCAGCATATTGAGACATTGAATGATAATAGCGTCACTGTTATCTGAGATGATAGAAGAAGAGACCAGGATATTCCATGTATAGCTAAGATTGCGAGATAATTTCCAGTTTAAAGAGTTTTAGGTTAAATGCAGTTTAAAGAGTTTCGAGTTAAAATGGGGATATCATTTTATCACTGAACTATTCCGGAAGAATGAGAAACGCAGCAAATTAGGAATAGACAAAATAGTAGTTGAAAAAATCATATCTAGCTAGACAGACCTCGCTTTCTGTCTCTTTTATAAAACGGGCCACGCAACGATTATTCAATGAATTATTTCATTATTATAAAATGTAATGTGTATTTTTAATTCGAAATTACTCCTTTAGTCGAAAGCAAGGAATTCACCACGATGTACTATGATGGATAAAAGATTTCTTAGGTGAACGAGGACAGAGGGTAGTTATTCATTCATTCAAGTATTCTACCAGCTGATTGGTAGGTTCTTGGACAGTCCCCATTTTGTATCCCAACCTAATAGAAATTGTCTCGCTTTCCCTCCTAAGTTATTAGATCCCTCTTCAATTCTTCATATCTTCTACCTCCTCTTATTTCGTCCAGTATTCCTATCCTTTTCCTTCCTCTCCCACGCTTCCCCAGTGTTCTCCCCTCTATCACTCTCTTCAGCATGCCCTCTCCTCTCAAAACCTCCTCCATCCATCTCTTCTGCCTTCTCCGAACCTCTGCCACAAGCTTACTCTCCTCTCCGACCATATCCAATACCTCCTCGTTCGTCTTTCTCGCCATCCAGCTAACCTTCTCCATCCTTCTCCAAACCCACATCTCAAACGCCTCAAGTCTACGCACATCCTCCCTTCGCAATGACCACGTTTCCGACCCATATAGCGCCACGCTCCATATTAAAGTTTTCACCAGCCTCTTCTTTACGTCTCTTCTCAGACCCCCCTCATCAATTCCCTTCTCTTCGAAAATGCTTCTTTAGCGACCGCAATTTTGCATCTGATGTCCTTACCACTAAACCCATTCGCCTCCAAAATACTACCCAGATACGTAAACTGATCGACCTGCTCTATCTTCTGCCCTCCCACCCTTATATTCAGCCCCGCCTTCTTACTTCTAGAAAATCTCATTACTTTCGTTTTCTTGTGATTGATCTTCATCCCATACTTTTCGCACTGCACCTGTAATGCATTCACCATTGACTGTAACCCCTTGGCCGACTGACTAACTAATGCTTGATCATCTGCAAATCTCACTGATTTTATCAGCTCCCCTCCTACCTTTTTTCCTACCTCCTCCTCCCCCCATGCCTCCCTTACTATTTCCTCTGAATACACGTTAAAAAGCAACGGCGATAATGGGCACCCTTGCCGCACTCCCCGTCCTATCGTGGCCCATCCCGATTCTCCATTGGCTACCCTAACCTGCGCCGTCTGGTTCATATACAAATTCCGAATCAGACGCCTGTCACTCCAATCGACTCCTAATTTCTTCAACACTCCCATTAATTTCGTCCATTCCACCCGATCAAACGCCTTCTCGAAATCTACGAAGCATGCAAAAACATCCTGCCCATACTCTAGGTTTCTTTCTACTAGCGTCCTCATCACCGCTATAGCGTCTCGCGTTCCCGTCCCTCTCCTAAACCCGAACTGGTCGTCACCCAGGTATTCATTTGCCTTCTTCTCTAGCCTTCTGTTTAGAATCCTCAGAACTACTTTGGCCGCGTGGGATATTAAGCTTATTGTCCTATAGTCTTCGCAAGTTTTTGCCTTACTCTTCTTCGGTATAGGAATTAGTACAGTCTTCGCGAAGTCTTCCGGCCACACTCCATCCTCATAAATCCTACGAATAAGCGCAAAAAGTTTTCCTCTTCCGTTCTTCCCCATGCTCTTTAAAAACTCTGCAGGTATGTCATCTATTCCTACCGCCTTATTCCTTTTCTTGTCTCTTAGAGCTCTTTCGATTTCGCTATCTAGGATACTTGGTCCGATGCCATCGCTGTCGATGTCGTCCTCCCTTTCTATATCTAACCTATTGGGCCTTGTTTCTTTACTATAGAGCTCTTCAACATACTCCTTCCACCTCTCCTGGATCTCTCTCGGTTCTACGATCATCTTTCCCGTCTTGTCTGTTATCGTTGTAATTCCCCTTCCTTTGTTACCACCCGTCAGTTCCTTTACTTTCCGATATAATGCATGTGCTCTTCCCTCTTTTTGGTATTTCTCTAACGCGTCGATCTGTTCTCTCCACCACGCCTCTCTTGCTTTCTTTGTTTCTCTTCTAAGCCTGTTATTAAATTCTCGGTATTTTCTCTTACCTAGCTCTGAGTTTACGCTCTTCCATTTCCTTCTCGCCTCCATCTCCCTGATCATCTCCTTCGTGATCCACGGTTTTCTAATTTTAGTTGCGCTCACTACGCCTACCGTTGCTTTCGCAGCTTCTACAATTCCATTTTTCAAACTTCCCCATTCATTTTCCACTGATCTAACTCCATGATCCTCACCCATTATCTCATCCACCTTCTCTCGATACTTCTTCTTCATTGCCCCAGTTAATGCCTCCGTATTCCACTTTCGTACCCTCCTTCCCATCCTTATCTTTTTCAGTTTTACCCGACATTTCATGACTAATAAGTTGTGGTCTGTGTCTGCATCAGCTCCTGGATAAGTATGCGAGTTTTTAACACTATTCCT
Source organism: Pyrrhosoma nymphula (assembly GCA_963573305.1). Lineage (NCBI taxonomy): Eukaryota > Metazoa > Arthropoda > Insecta > Odonata > Coenagrionidae > Pyrrhosoma > Pyrrhosoma nymphula. The sequence continues at coordinate 54,557,811 of OY754337.1, forward strand.
GTATCTGTGACGTACCATTATGTAATCTATCTGGAACCTATCTGTGTCTCCCGGCTTCTTCCAAGTGTACCTACGTCGAGGATGATGTCTGAACCATGTATTCGTAATTACTAGGTTATTTCTGCGGCAAAACTCCACAGCTTTCTCGCCCCGGTCGTTTCTCCTTCCTAGCCCGTAATCGCCCACCTCCCTCCCATCTCTTCCTTCATCCACCACCGCGTTCCAATCCCCCATTACTACCAGGTGCTTACTTCCTGGTATCCTACCAATTATTTCCTCTAGCTGATCGTACACCCCATCTACCTCCTCCTCTTTATGATTAGAGGTAGGCATATAAACCTGGATTATAACTAAATTCGTAGGGTAGTTATGGATGGTGTTAATTCATAAACTGACAACAACATCAGGTGTAGCCCAGGGAAGTGTAATCGGTCCCTGATTATTCATTTTGTATATTAACGATATTACAATCGTTGGCACGAGCAAAATTCGCCTCTTCGCAGATGACGAAGTAATCTACCGGGATATTTGAAATGCGTCTAACAGGATTGCGTTAAAAAAAACCTAAATGCTATAAATGAATGGTACAATACTTGGCGGAATTAAATTTTTTAAAGTAAGTAGAAAATTTTGGAAAAGGCATAAATCGGTCAACAAAAGCTGCACTATAAATCACACCGAGTTATCAAATGTAGAGTCAGTTAAATACTTAGGAGTGACCCATACTCAGGACCTGTCTTGTGAGAAACACGTACGGGAAATCTGAAAACAGGCTAATCGTAAATTTGGATTTATTTAAAGAATACTGGGAAAATGTGACGAAGGTTGAAGAGCAATATCTATTTCCTCTCGTGAGACCTCACTTAGAGTATGCCGCTTGCATATGGGACCCTTAAGAAGTAGGACTAATCTCAGACATAGATCGAGTACAATGGAGAGCAGCTAGATTTGAAAAGAGTTGATACGATAAACTTAGCAGTGTCACCAAATCGTTAAAGTAATTAGAGTGGGAATCTCTAGCTGATCGAAGGAAAAAAATATAGGTTAAATCTTTTGCGCAAGTTCGAAGCAGACAATTTCTGCTAGACGTTCAACATATTTTGCTGGAGCTAACCTATTACGGTAGAATCGATCACATGCATTAGATAAAGGAGATAAATTGCAGAAACTATAGATTTAAAATTTCATTTTTTCTGCGTATGTACAATAAGGGACAATGATAGTTGCGATAGATAAATTATATGAAACTCCCACCCTCACTAGGTAGACTTTCTACCAGAGTTTAATAATATATCAAAATCATTAACACCTCAACCCGCTTGAAATGTCCGACATGATTTTGTTTTCTGCATGAATTAGTATCTCGGAGTATTCATAAATCTATAGTATTACTAATAGAAATCAGTAGTTGTATATTACCTATTGAACTGACTGTAAGCATGTTCGCTTACGCAGCACTCTCCTAGTTTCTGGTTTGACCGCGTACTGATTGCTTTTTGACCTAGCGACCGGGGGATTGTGCGAGGTTCTAGTCTGAACAGGGGCGAGTGCTATATGTCTGTTGTAGAATCACCCCGTGCCACTCACCCAAGTGGGGGCTTCCACGGTACTTCGTATGAATAAATGTATTAGTGGAAATACTTTTGATGATGCAAGGCCTTTAAAAAAAATCCCATAGCGGCATATCGTTTTTATTTTCGTGCATGGTATAGAAATTAAGACCGTTAGAACAATCAAATTACTCAGGTAAGTTTATTTTAAAATAGGTGCAAATTTATAAGCAAAAACAAAGCGAGATACTTCGGCACTAAAATAACATGTAATTCACCTATGTCCTCTCCCTATTCCTTTTCACCAATCCCTTACTTTTACATGGCTGGTGTCTTAACACCCACTGCCACAAACCCCTGCGGCGGCTCACAGGTAGTGATGCTAACTCCTAATTGGATTCAGTCGCTTAGTTCAAGTAAAATGTCGCATTTTGGTTGACATATAAAAAATCCTCCACAAAAAAACGAGCTTAATCCTCTCCTGGCTTGAGCTTATCTTCACTTGATGCCCGTTGACATTCATCCGTCCGTCGACATCCATGTCAAGCAGCTTACGAGGTATATGAAGGATTACACTTTAAAAGTACACAAAAATATATGTGCAAAACAAATAGTGCACAGCCCTATTATTTATTGCCCTTGTCGTCCCCTGTATAGCAGTCTTCCTTTGAAGTGGTGCCGAGTCTCATTGCGGAATTCCATTTGAGTCACTCGCCGTGGAGAGACAGAATGGTGGAATGGGGAGGCAAAGACTTTCCCTCCCCTTAAAAAAAAACTCGGCCCGCGTGTAGCGGCTCATCTCAGCGGCGCGGCGGCGGAAGCTGTCACTGTCCGACTGAGTCCCCAGCGGAGATGGAACAACGGGGAGTTGTGGTGGGGATCAACTTGTGTTTGAGTGGTGGGGGTCTGGATGCAGGAGGGAGACGACTGCAAGTGACAGAAGGGTGTCAGTCTACTGAAGGAGTGCCAACATTCTGTAAACCAAGAAATTGAACGGAAAATATTTTTGTGATTATCCTGGAGGCTGATACACCTCTTATCTCTGCAGGGGAGACCAGCGAATATGGTAAGAAAACGAAAAGATATTCCTTATCTGAGAAGAAACTGTAGTAGTTGTTTGAGATGTGAGCATGGAGGATAATGGAGAAAGTGAAACAATTTCATTGGAGGAAAATGAACATAGTAGCAAAGGCGTTAAAAGGAGAATTGCACTATCGAGGGAGGCGTTGAGCAATAGGATGGAGCTGATTAAGGGAACTTTGTGTCAGAATATAAAGAAAATTTAGGCGATTAGTTTAATATGGATTGTAGCTTTGTATGATACAAAACTGGAGTCTGAGAAAAGAGGATGGCAGAGTAAGCGGTTGAAACGGGTAATAAAGAGTGGAAGGATATCCAAAGCTGTGATATAAGGGAGGATTTTTGGTAAGCGGAGAAGGAGGTGAGAGGGAATAGGCAATAGATAGACTATACCTATGGATGGGATGAAGAGAAATAGGACCTATGCCAGGATGAAGGATGAAATCGGGTTCAGAGATAAGGACCTCCAGCAGCTGCAAAATATTAGTAGAGATATACCTTCTCCCATGTAAACCCAAGGTTCTTAGAGTATAAGAACTGTTACTCTAACAAACTTAATGTAAACCGTCCTTACCTGGTACATTCATTACCAAATCAATTTATGGTATTTAACTTACACAATAAACCCATTAATTAAAAAATATCAAAAGCGACCGCAATAAAAATTTGAGTGAGTATTTGTAAAAAAAATACCGGAGATATAGTTTAACTAGTACACTCATACGTATCCATCAAGCCGTTCCCTTTCGGGTCAGGCAAAGTTTTAAAAAATTAGTTCACGACGATAGGCGTGTAAAGTTGATACGTCTTTAATAATTTCTTCCACACTAACCTTATTCTATCCTTGATTTATATAAACAGTTTTTCTCAGCTAAAGGAATCTCATCCCATAACCCAAAGTAGTCAACTTAAGTCCGCTTTAAAGCATCGTGGATATTTAACGTATTCAGATTCAACTCATTTCCCCCAAAGTTTTGGGTATTCTTGTGGAATACTATCTTTTGTCCCTTGATTTTATTCCCCACATTTGCTGTCGGTAATTTATTATGAATTCCAAAAATGAATCTTACTACGAGAAACTATACCAAGAGCAGCCAGGTGAAAACTTTGCGAAGTTGATGAGGTAAACTTATAATTAATGGACACATTCTGATCGTGAGACATCGTATTTCCATGAAAGCTATGATAGAAGGAGCATCAGGTGAGTAGAATTACGTGAAACAAATTACAAGAGATATCAAAGCTAGAAATTGAGAAGGAATAAAGCTGTCAGTATTAATGTTAGAATTGCAGAGGCTCATGGATAATTCCTGTGATGCAGCATAGAGGATGGAATTGAGGATAAATGCGACGAAAAGCAGAGTAGTGCATGTTGGTAAGGAGAATGGGAAGAATGATTGTATGATGAGGGTACGTGGTGAACTAATTGAGCAAGTGGATGATTTTGAGTACCTTGGATGAATGTTTGTGAAAGATGATATATAAATGGCGGTGGATATAAAGGCGTATATAAAAAGGCGGATGAAAGCTGGAAAGCAAGTCGCAGGTAATGATGAAGGCTTCCGCGGACGCTGTCGTGTAAGAGAAGAAATACCATCCAAGACTCATTCGAGAGGCCATCCAAATAGCCAAAGGTGCCTGCTGAAACGCCGGCGAAACTGTGGTCTGAGAGAAGTGCCATCCTAGGCTCATTCGAGAGGCCATCGAAATAGCCAAAACAACAAAATTCATCAACATCTACGAAGTACCGCGCAGGCCACCAGTAGGGTGTGTGGCACGGGGGGATTCCACACCAGGCATGCAGCACTCGTCCCAGCACAAGTCCGAACCTCGCACGCTCCCCCTGGCGCTAGGCGTAGGCGCAGGCCAAAGCAGTCAGCAGCACAGTGCGAAGTTCAACCGGAAACTGGGAGAGTGATACGTAAATGAACATGCAAACATGCAGAAGAACGCTATACACACATCTAGTGGTTAATATTACTGATACTGTTAATTTATGAATGCTACGAGATGCTACTTCATGCAAAGAACAAAATAAAATAATGCCGGACAAATCGACCAGTGTTAAGTGTAAGTAATAACGTTGTGTTATTAAGCAAGTGAAGATTCAACTTTACCTTTTGAGGGTGGGAGTTTCATATGATTGATCTGTCGCAACTATTAAGATCCCTTATTGTGCGTGGGAAAAATGACATTTTAAATCTATCGGTTCGGGAGCCAATTTCCTTTATTTTATTCCTGTGATCGCTTCTACCGTAGTACGTTGGCTCTAGCAGTATATATTGAACCTCCGGTAAAAAACTGACTGTTCCAAACTTGCGCAAAAGATTTAACCTGTATTTCTCCCTTCGATCAGTTAGAGATTCCCACCCCAATTCCTTCAACAATTCGGTAACACTGCTAAGTTTATCGTAACAACTTTTCACAAATCTTGCTGCTCTCCGCTGTATTCGATCTATTTAAGAGATTAGTCCTACTTCGTAAGGGTCCCATATGCTAGCGGAATACTCCAAGTGAGTTCTCACGAGTGAAAGATAACATCGCTCTTTAACCTTCTCGTCGCATTTTCCTAATATTCTTTTGATAAATCCCAATTTGCGACTAGCCTGTCCGCAGATTTCCCGGACGTGTTTCCCCGAAGACAGGTCCTGAGTAAGGGTCACACCTAAGTATTTAACTGACTCTACATTAGGTAAGTCTGTTTGATTAATTGTGTACGCTTCGTTGACCGAGTTATTCTTTTTCCAAAAATTCATAACAACGCACTTTTTAAAATTCAATTCCTACTGCCAAGCACCATTCATTTATAGCATCTAGGTCTTTTTGTAACGCAATCTTGTCAGACTCATTGCCTAGATCCCTGTACAACACTGCGTCATCTGCGAAGAGGCGAATTTTGCTCGTAACAACGGTAGTGATGTCATTAATATACAAAAGGAACAATAAGGGACCGATGACACTTCCCTGGGGTACAACTGATGTAACTTTCACTACATCTGAACTAACGCCATCTAGAACTACCCTCTGTTCGCGGTCGGCTAAGAACTCTCTTATCCAACATATTACGTCGTGGTGTATTCCATAAGCTTCCAACTTAACGAGTAACTTCGAATGAGGGACCTAATCGAAAGCTTTTTTGAAATCTAGAAATATTGCGTCTACTTGAACAGCCTTTTCTCCCGAGGAAAGAACGTCGTGAAGGAAGAGGGCGAACTGGGTTTCGCAAGACCTGCCTTTCCGGAATCCATGCTGATTTGTCGTTAACAAGTTTTGACTATCCAAGTACCCCATAATCGAACTGACAATTATAGGTTCCAATATCTTGCTCGAGATAGACGTAAGGGAAATCGGTCTATAGTTACTGGGTCGTCCTTATCACCACTTTTAAATATTGGTGTAACTTTCGCGATTTTCCAATTGTAAGGAACACGATGTTGTGTTAGAGATTTTTCAAATATTATTTTCAGGTACGGAGCTATTTCTGATGCTAATTCTTTAAAAACTCAGGCGGGAATTTTATCGGGACCGGGTGATTTTTTGGAATTAATGGATTTCAGATGACTTTCTATTCCACGACAAGTGATATTAATAGACTGCATTGGGTGAGATTCAACAGGGAGGACGGCTACCCGCTCTCAAACGCCAGGAAGCGATTTTTCCACCGTCCGGCCAACCAAAACGCAGCACGGGAAAAACCAAGGCCTAAAAAAGATGGACAGAAACCTGCATCCACACTCCACACCTGCAGACGCCTGCTGAAACGCCGGCGAAACTGTCGTCTAAGATGTATCGACGCGGAGGAAATCCAGGAAAATTAGCCACGCCAAGTAGTAGGTTGTAAATTGAGTAACTTTGTTCATAAATGAATTAATGTTTGCCTAAGGAAGCAAAAATTGCTGGATACAAAATACATTCCTTCCAACTATATTGTATGGTGCCGAATCATGGGTATGTCAGGGTCTAAAAGTAGGCTAAATGCACTCGGTAATGGTTATCTGAGAAGTGATTATGGTGAAAGCGGAAGGGATATGTTTAGGTAGAAGGTTATTAAAGAACGTAGAATGGATGCTCCAGAAATGGATGAGTAAGAAAGTATCGTGCATCTTCCGTTTGGTCACGTCGAGAGAATGGATGAGATACGAATAAAGAATCATATTTTTGATGGAGAAAAGGGAATTGGTTTAAAACAAAAGGTGGACTGTGAAAGTAATTTTACGATGAGGGCATGAAGTATTTTGGAACAGACTCTTAAGAGGAAGGATACTAGGAGTTTCAAGAACAGAAGGGAATGTATGGAGTGGATAAGTGTAACTGAAGCAAAAGAGGTATACAAGAATAGGACAGTATGCAGGAAATTTAATATTAAAGCAGAGTCAGGCTCCTCACCAAGAATTAAGTTCTACGGCGTGATGGGTATTCATGTGAATTGGTTAGCTGAAAAGGTAATTGAGCTAACAGCTCCAGCAAAACTATTTTCGTATTAAAGAATGTTGTTAACGATTGCCCTATGGTATATATAGTATGGAAAACTGCTGAAACAGGTATTTGAATTCAAGGGTGTCTAACCGGATAATTTGCAGTTCTTGGTATTTCCCTCCTCCCATAGTTCATCACGTACTGATAGGTCGACCGACCGCCTTGGCCCAATGCAGTTCACGTCTCGCTGACCCAGAGGAACGTGCTTCGCCAACAACTCACATAATCTAATTTGAGCCGGGATTAGCGAGAAAGGGTGGAGCTATTCCATAACATATCTTTCCTCCAAGTTTTAAACCTCTGGGAAAGACGTCACACATGTCCCTGTAACACGTGCTTTCACTGGCATTACTGCCTGATGAATGAGACAATTTCAACAATACAATATGCAGCTGGGGATCATTATACACGCGTATAAATATGTTTTTACATTTTCATTGCAGGTAATCACAACATCTTTCGGGTTCAATTAAAAAATATCGACGAGAAAATATCCCATTTATTGAATATTTTAATGTAACTTCAATAGAATAAAATATTATTACATTTTAATAATTCAAATTTCCTTAAATTCATTCAATAATGCGGATATAAAAATCATTTAAAACTTTCTTAGTGGCATATTTATAAACATCAAAGATAAATAGGAACGTGAATAGAAAATAGTTGCTAATGATGTTCCCAAATCAAATATCTCTAAAACTATGAATAAAAATTCTGTTCGCAATACGGCTAAACTGATAAAAGACTCGAATCCCTATCAATTCCTTATATAACTGCAGTTTTAAAACAAGTTTACCATTCAGCTTTAATGAGTAAGTAAATTGTTAAGATAACTTAGTTTTTAATCAAGCTTTGAAATCCTGTTCCGATTATTGGATTGTAGAAGTTTTCGTTGATAAAGTTTTATTAATTAATATTGTCCAAAGATGTTTACAATAAATGTACAAACAATTTCATAAAATAAAAGTAAAAGAAAGATAACCAGAAATTAGTGAAAACATACTTGTGATTAAGTACCTTTAAATTGGAGTTCTTGAATTATTTTAAAGATAAATCTATACATAAACAAGTATTACATGATTGATTAAAAAAATACTGAGGTCCCGCCAAGTCAGGTGGGGGACTATTTTATACCAACCCAGCTCCCATTCAGGAAATATTTTTTCTCAAGAAAATATACATTTAACATGATAATTTTACCTTACTTGTTGTTCGTAAAATTCTGAGTCTAACAGCTAATACATTAAAAATTTGTTGGACCATCAATGGTTCCAACAAATATATATACACTAGAGAAGGTGCCCTTTGAATATCAACGGGAAGGAAAAAAATCAACACTAATACATTGTAATAACCCATTCATATCTTATTTAGTGCAAAGAATCATTGAGTTAATGGATATACACGGAATCTCTCGCCTTAAACAATAAGTATGGTCGTCATGGGAACGATGACACAAAAACGCTAAATAAATTGCGAAAAATCGTTACGTTTTAGCAAATATTGCGGAATTTCGACCGGCATACAAAATTCGATTGAAGGAATAAAAATCTTTATTTTATTTTCATTCTATTGGTACATTTTCCAATTATAGAAAACTGCTATTTCTAATTTAATTTTGCTAATAAAAAAAGATCTGCAGCCAAATGAATATTCAGCTTCGCGTGTATTTCTTATGTGACATATATATACACATCAGTGATTATTATGGTTGATATACATCTGACCAGTTTGAAACGTCATTCGACAGATCCTTTGTTTATGGCTATGGATTCCCTTAGTGTAATGGAAATATGAAAAATAAAATATTTCGCCGAGTATTCTTAATCATCCACACCTTAAAATGTACTATACTCTTTGAGTGCCTTGAATTGACATTGCTGCATAGTGGGGGGAAAAAAATTTCACGAGTTTCCAATTAAATGTTCAACAAATTTGAACGAAATATTCAAAGGGACTCGAGGGATTTTTATTCACCACTAAGTAAATCTATTACGAACGGTAGGTAATTGATGAGAATGACACACCTTTGGTAATTTCGGGGAAAGCTGGCACCCTTTGGAAGGAAGGCAAGAGTATTAAATACTGGCAGCTTGGCCCCATTCTTTCCGGGAACCGCCCCTTAAGTGATACAAAAAGGTTGGCACCCTTTTCACCGGGGGGAGGGGGGGTAAAGGCAGGGGGTAAGGGGTTGGGAGAGGAGGTGGGGGTTGTGTGAAAGGGGGGAGGGGTTTGGGGGGCGTGGGTGAAAGAAACATGGCGGTGGAAGCACTTTGGCGCGCCGAGCGGCTAAAAGTAGCCGTTACCCATAATCCCTTTCGCGCGTCGAGCAAGCAACTCCCGCCCCCGATCCTATGCGGGATATGATTGGAGGCCCTGAGCGCAAGAGGGACAGCGGGCAGCGAGGAATACGTTTTCGGACGGGAAATAAACGAGAATCTTCTCCGCCAATCCCATCACTCAAGCTCCCACTCAACATCTCTCTCCTTCTGACGTTTCCCCAGTAGGGCCTCCCGACGAACACTCCCCTTCCCCCCACCCAATGAATCCTAGCGAAGAGCCACGCGGGAAAAATTATACCCCTGAGGTAGGCAGACGGCTTCCTATTTCTGTCGGGGAAAAAATCTTTTCCACGCGTATCCCGATTTATTTCCTGCCCCCAACATTAAGAGGCTAGATACACATATATCGACGCATCGAAATGTTCCAAACCAAATACTTAACATATTAAAATATAAGTTTGATACAAGTGAAGTTCCGATGAATTTATTTTATTTTTTATTAATTTTTGTTTTATAATATGCCAGGCATTGATATTTTTATTAAAAAACGCCTTCATCAGAATAGATGCATCAAACCACGTTTGCTGCATATTTAGTAACTTTTATTATCCAGCTATTTGGTATAGTGGTAATACAGCTGAATCATGGCTCCCACTGGCAAGTGAAGTTGATGACGTAGTGATACCCGAAGGTAATCAATTTAAAATGAACCTATTTAAATATTATTTAAAAAATATTATATCGTCATCTCTTACTGCGGACTTCTTTTTTTGGCACTAATAAAGTAATAGTAAAAAAGAATACAGTGTGTAAACAAATTAGTGCCAAACTCTATTGTATAAACTAAAACAATAATGGTATTACCTATATCATAGAGTAAGTATGCTTACTCTATGCCTATATGCATCATGACCGAAAATGTACCTACCTACTTTACAGATGTATATGGGGTTATATGACTTCAATAGAATTTTATAAATATTAATGTAAAATTAAGACAGTAACTACAAAAACAAAAGTTAATTGAAACCAAAATGAGGATTATCAATTTTTGGCATCTGGACAAATAAATAATTTTGTAGCAAGTCTTTATAAAATTGGCGAAAACGAAATACAAGAATAGCAACCTATTTTCCACATTTTCCATTCACATACTCAACAAAAGCTCACCAAAATAATCGTTTGACTCAGTTGTCCATATTTACATCGAAATTTATCCACCTAATTTTACGCAATCACTAAATATAAGCAAGATACCAAAAACATTGTACCTCCCACTATTTATCACTTTGAAACCAAGGCCCGAGAGTAGCTCGATTACATTGAATAGCATGGGGCTGCACGACTGCACTCAGTAAGCCCGTGCTACGCTCAGACTCTAACGTTTGGACCAATGCACTATTAACATGATTAGGGTAATATACCGGCGCAGGTAGGTTCAAATGGAAGAGAGTAAAAATCCTCTATAACTCCACAGGCGCAGTCCCGTCTCGTAACACAGAAGATGGAGAAGATTCTTCCGTCCATAAAACCTATTCTCTTTCTTTCCCTTCCGCGTTTACTCATCCTCTCCTTTATCACGGCCTTCAGAATCTCTTCGCCCTAATTACCTGCTCCAACCACCTACTTTGCCTCCCTTAAAGAATTTCTTCTCTCCACGTTCATTATGACGTGCTTCTTTTTCTAGTTAACGGGGCCTGTTACCTACACATTCGTTTAAGCTTTGTACTTGAACTGGTACCGCCACCTCTAGCCTAATAAAAGTGCTTTATGATGATCGGGGCTAAACTTTTGTAATTACCCAAAACCGATTGGGCCTCTAGGTTATCACTGGAGGTATAAAAAGACAAAAGTGAAAAAATTGCATTTTACCAATTTGTTTTTTTGACAAATAAGAGCTATTTTAACACACGAAATATATCTCATGGCACATGAGATATATTTATTAATAATTCCTTCACATGACAATTTATTTTCAAAACGCGAAATAATACATTTCGTGATATTATAATGGGTGGTAGCAAATATGAAGCTGTCACGGTGACTATATGACCGGAGAAAACATATTTTTATTTGTTTGCCTATATTTCGAATACCACGCTGAAAACTATAAGGAGTCATATCATGCATTTAATTAAGGCTAAAAACGAAATAGTTCCACCGAATAAACAGATATTTCAAATGAAATAATATACGAGTATTTTTCCACTCACTTGAACATTTTTTTTAACATGCACTCAATGACCCACGAACTCAACATGGTTAAATTACCCGCAGTACTCAAAGAAGGAATGCGATATTTTTACCAAATCATCGAATCCAGATTCTGCCATTTTTTTCGGAATACCGCCCAAATCTAAAAAAACGTGACGTCCCCCGCCTTGGGGTAGAGTATGAACGGAAACCGAGAAACTGCGGGGGGGGGGGGGTGGAATTGAATGCCTCGGGGCGTGTCTTGTCACCCTTGCGTCATCGCCATCTTCCGCTCTATTTTCGTCACCCCCTGCCACCCGCCGCCCCTCACCATTCAAAACCCCCCACACACGAGAAGTTTTACACCCCTCACTCACGCACCCCACATCCAAACTCTATTCTCCTCCTACTCTCTACTACCCATCTCTCCTTCTGACCTTTCCAGACTTTCGTTTTTTTCCCCAAGAGGACTCCACGAAACGACAAACAACGCCAAAGCCTCAAGGATAATGCGTCCTTCCGTCTTCGGCCATCTGCATTTTAAAAGGGACTCTCGCCCACCCGCAAAATGCCCTGAAGGCAATATCCACCTCCTCCGTACTCTGATGGAGGCCATGTTCCGTTGTCTTCCATTCGCCTTCTTCAACGAAACACAATACATTTGAAGTGAAGACCGGGTGTTCACATTCCACATGACCCAGATTCGTGAGGAGGAAGGAAGACGTCATCCTAACTTGACCGTGTAAACAACACCGCCGTTGCACTGGAAACATAACCGCAACCAACCTCCACCTAAGTAAGAAATTACGAGCCTGTGATGTACTTCCCCAAAGAAACCTGTAAACCACCTCAAGGGTGTGTCGAACACGGCTAGTTTTCACCAACATGCACTACACAACATTCTACAAAAGTTAATGTCACTGCGACTATAAATTTTTAGCCAAAACCTGTAAATACCTGTCAGAAGGTGAAATTCCACCAACATGCACTACTTAAAATACAACCAATGTTATAGAAACCGTAAGCACCTACTTAGGTACTTTGTAGCAGCATACATGAAATAAGGAAGAAGATTTATGCAGGTAGCATTTGAGATGTGCTGTAGTTCTATTCTAACAAATTAAGACGCAGACATTAGAGATAAAATCAAATCAATATCTTACGCCAATCGGAAAACCTCATTGTAAAGTCTCAGTGGCAAATATTATGGTCTGCTGCCGTTCAAGGGAAAATATTGTATTTTGACCAGTCCTTTCTGCAGTCTTTTCTCCTAAATTTATTCTCATGATGTAATCTACCACACTATGTCGGGTTCGTAAAATGTTGTCAACGTCATTAGAAAATAGACCAGCTTATGAATTTATACGATGATTAATAAGTCTACATTTCTACTCTAACAATAAGCGTCACGACGGTCTGATAATGATTCCCAACCTAGTTGTTTCAAGCTGGTAGCACTAATGAAATCATCATGACGAGCTTTGAATATCTTGTCCATTGCAACGGAGTCAGTGCTCGCTACAAGTGTGCAATTAGCAAGTTGATGGTATTGTTCATTTCGTTTATTTATTTCGTTTCATTTATTTCTTTCAACTCATGCACATCCCCGACCAACAAGATGTTATACGCATACCTTTGGCAAGGTCGCCAACTCTACCTATTCATTAATATTGTTACGCAATCTACCGGTTAGTGTAGGGGTAAATAGAAGTGAGTAAAAATCCTTTCGATTTCTACAACTGCAGGGTCCTTTCTATCAGTAATATTTCTAACTTCATCTCACCACATGTTCCACCCTCCTTCACTCCGTTCATAAAACCTATTCTCTGTCTTAACCTTCCCGCTTACTTAGCATCCTCCCTTCCATCACAGCCTTAAGTTTACCCCTCATTACCTCTTCCAACCACCTATTCTATCTCCTGCTAATCTTACCCAGAAGATTCCATTCCTCACCCAACATATCAAGCACTTTCACGTTTGTCTACCTTTCCGTCCACCGCACCTTCTCCTCCACACCCAAATCTCGAACACCTACAGCCTATTCTCGTCTCCCTTTCTCCGAGTCCGCGTTTCTGCCCCATGCAACGTAACACTCCATATCAAGCTGTTGTTAGCTATGTTGCAGAGATTTGCACAAACAATTCATGCTTCAACCAACACTTTGTTTGAAATCGAACAAGTCCCAATTACCTTGTGCAGATTTATAGCGCGCTCGTATTAATGTGAGTCGACAACTGCTCTCTCTAACAACCTCATAGCATTTCCCTGCCATCATCATGATCAGTAGTCATTTCTCCGAATATTGGTTTGCTGCAGATCTCAAATACACTTTCCTCTCCGCTAATCGCTTCATTCCTACATCACTCTACAAATTGACGTTTTTCATAATTTGCTCCATGTATTCCACTCTTCTGTTTATTAATTCCCATTCATTCCTCGATCCAATATTTCTCTTTCCCTTCCACCCGTCCAAATTTATTCAGGGGGGCCTTCAAAGGGAACGCTCTTTCATTCCGAAGCCACCCCTCCAAGTCAGCATTCCTAAAATCCATCCAGCTCAGCGGCTCAATTATAGAGATCGTATTCAAATTGCTGAATGTGAGCTGCATGCTGGCTTTTCTAAAGGCCGTTTGACACGATGAAAGACTTTGTACAAACGAATGTAGGTGAGATTTTGATTTTAGTAGTTTAAGAGAGTAATTTGAAAGAGAAATCGTTCCTTAATTCAAGATAGGCTGTCAAATAAATAACCAAAATGTATCCTCCTTTCTCTTGATGCAATATTGTCCATGTTAATCAACCATCGTAATTCATGCCGACTTTTATAGATGAGTCATACTTTTCCCTTTCGGGGTAGGTACATTCAGAAAACTTTAGTTGTCGGTGTTAGGTCTAGATAACTAGCTCATTTTTCAATAATTTCTTCCGTACTATATCTTATCCTTGCATGCCTCTTTAGCCTCAGTTACACTCATGACTCGCTTCATACACACCCTCTTGTTCTAAAGATTCCTAATGCCCCTTAGCTTAAAAGCCGTTTTACACGATGAAAGATTTTATACAAACGAATGTGCGTGAGATTGTACGTTTGTCTCAACGAAATTAGAACAGGTTCTATTTCCCGTGCAGGCATTGAGACATTCGCACAAGCGTTCATACAATTTGCCGCTTTACACGATACATTTTAACTCATGCAAGAGTTCACGGAAGAGTTTGTACCAACAGATGTACCGTGGAAAACGGCCTAAAAGTATTTGAAATTTGAAGTAGCATCTGTTTACGCAATGCGAGAACGCCGGCTCAGAATTAGAGCAGGGGCTATTTTCTCATCTCTCGTTTATGCATTTGAACATTCATTCTTGCAATTCACCGCTTTACACGACTCAATTTTCAATGCACATCCGCACATGCATCAGAGTGTGCAATAAAGTGCCTCGTGTTAAAACGGCCTTTTAAGGCAGCTCCTTTCTGGCCTTGCAGAAGAGAAAGCGGGGATAACGGCGAAAAATTAGCTCGAAGTGACGATGTTATGGAAAATTTCTATATCATCTTCCAGAGGCCTGTTGGTCTAGGGGTATGATTCTCGCTTTGGGTGCGAGAGGTCCCGGGTTCAAATCAAGGACAGGCCCAGAATTTTTATTGTTTTATATATATTGTTCGTTGGGCGAACTTCGCGTGTGATTTGGAGTTTTCTCATAATCTAACCCCGCGTTAACTTTCGCCTTACCTTTTACCGCAACCATTCCGCAGAACTACCAGTTATACATACCATACAGAAATTACCTGCGCCATATATTGTGGTACTCTTATTCTTTGTTTTAGTATGAAGTCTGAACGTATAAAAGCGTTTCAGGCTTAACTTGGTGGATACGTTCAATTTCCATAATGATAAGACAAAAAAAGACAGAATATTTCCACACTCTTTAATGCGCTGGACCATGGTTTCAAAACGGTGTCATTTTCCTTTTGGAAATGACATTATGTATTGAATATAAACCATGGGCATTAAAAAAGTTGTGGAAATTTACTACGGAACTTTTTTTTCTTAACATAACGAAGAAGACTGAAGTTCCACGTTAATAGTGAAAAAAATTAATTTTCTTCTACTATTGAATGATTAATCCGGCATATTCCAAAATATTCATCCATCATCCTAGAGCAAACCTGCACCTGCAGCAAACCAATTTTCGGATTGATGCCTGCGAATGATGATGGTGATTATGATGACCTTTGCGAGGCCAGTTTTGCCTTTTTTTGTAGTTTTACCAATTATTCTGGAGTAAACAATTGGAGGAATGAATGGAAATTGATAAACAGAAGAGTGGAATACATGGAGCAAATTATGGAAAACGTCAATTCGTAGAATTATGTAGGAATGAAGCGGTTAGCGGAAAGTTTATTTGAGATCAGCAGCAAACCAATCTTCGGATTAATGACTACTGATCATGATGATGGCAGGGAAATGAGGTTGTTAGAGAGAGAGCAGTTGTCGACTCACATTAATACGAGCGCGCTATAAATCTGCACAAGGTAATTGGGACTTGTTCGATTTCAAACAATGTGTTGGTTGAAGCATGAATTGTTTGTGCAAATCTCTGCAACATAGCTAACAACAGCTTGATATGGAGTGTTACGTTGCATGGGGCAGAAACGCGGACTCTGAGAAAGGAAGACGAGAATAGGCTGTAGGTGTTCGAGATTTGGGTGTGGAGGAGAAGGTGCGGTGGACGGAAAGGTAGACAAACGTGAAAGTGCTTGATATGTTGGGTGAGGAATGGAATCTTCTGGGTAAGATTAGCAGGAGATAGAATAGGTGGTTGGAAGAGGTAATGAGGGGTAAACTTAAGGCTGTGATGGAAGGGAGGATGCTAAGTAAGCGGGAAGGTGAAGACAGAGAATAGGTTTTGTGAAGGAGGGTGGAACATATGGTGAGATGTAGTTAGAAATATTACTGATAGAAAGTTGTACAAATCGAAAGGATTTTTACTCACTTCTATTTACCCCTACAATAACCGGTAGATTGCGTAACAATATTAATGAATAGGTAGAGTTGGCGACCTTGCCAAAGGTATGCATATAACATCTTCTTGTTGGTCGGGGATGTGCATGAGTTGAAAGGAATAAATGAAACGAAATGAACAATACCATCAACTTGCTAATTGCACACTTGCAGCAAGCACTGACTCCGTTGCAATAGACAAGATATTCAAAGCTCGTCATGATGATTTCAGAATATATGTTCCGAGAATCTGTAGACGCGGAAGACCTGATAAACAAGTCTCTTCAAGTTAAAGACTCCGCGGAAACCTTCCCGGAAATTCATTTAATGTCTAGAAGTGAGATTTAAACATGAAATATCGTGGGCCTAACGAATTCGGGAAAAGAATGGCTAAGCAAATTGACAATCGGGATTATTTTACAGCTGGTATGGATAAGATTCGACGTTAATGTGAGTGAACTTAGCTCTCTTTCCCTCGCTAAGCTTTCGTTCATATTCGAAATTATATGACGTGACCGTTACATTATCGCCAACTAAAAGGTTGTTTTTAAAATACCTGCCTCCTGAAGTGTCTTTACTCTCTCAAACAGAGATAATTAGAGCCTTCAGACGGCTGTATCCTCGTTCATCCCAGAAGTACTAGCGCTATTTCTAAAGCTAAAAAGTCAAAATGAGATTCCATTAAGGCGCGCTCTACTTTCTATTTCTTTAAAATATACTCTCACGTCACTCCTAGACACGAAAGGTTGACCTTCAACTGTAATTTGGTTCCATTAACATTGCCATTCACGTCCATTGCCAATAGCAAACTACGCATCTGCCGTCCTGTCTGAAAGCATTCTCGATATAGTGACCATTTCCTATGATTCTCTAGCAGCTCATTTCCTCAAAGGCAGTGACTGATTTTTGTGTCCGCTCTATAAATACACTGTTCAACATCTGGCGGTCAAATTTCATTCTTAAAGTAATGCGGACTGGATGTTTGAAACCACAGATAGCCATAAAATGGTTCGACCGGATAGGCTCAATGAACGGAAATACAAACCGCAGTCATAATCCCTAGTTCGGTTTGATAGGAGGAAGGTTGTGGTTCGGTGAAGGCTACTGATTCGGCGCGTGAAATCCATACGTTCTGAGCAAGAAACCACTTAATTTCCGTCGTGTACCAAATCCCCTAATGTTTCCCGATTAGAGAATATAAGAATTTGTATCATGAATCTGATAAGTGTTTTGGCAAAAGTAGGAGGGATAAGGTGAAAATTAATGGGTCATGAAGAATTTGTGTTGAATGCACCAGTAATGGACATATTTCGAGCCAATCATTAACATACTTTATGTGAATTTCAAAACGTAGAAGAATCATGTGAATTTAGAGCGATATGGTTTGGTGTTTACTGACTAGTGACGCCAAAATCAAAGCCAAAGGCAAGCACTTTTCAGCGCAGCGTCTACTTATGTCCTAAAGATTTTTTTAGTTAACTATACGGTTAAAATGTTAACACTGATTCCTCATTATTACCTTTTCAACATGAACTCTCGATGGCATTAATAAAATAAAATTTTTGTACTACTCCATTTTTACAGATGGTGACATCGTCATCCTCGTAATATTTACGATAGTCAGGCACAGTTTCTTTGTTTAACATGGTATATTTACTTTTTTTCTCTATATTTATACAACCCATCTTGAGCTACCAAAAGTTCTTCGTTTCACTAGTTATTTTTAAATCTGTTCCAATCATACGTTGGGTGCACCTTGTTTCAAATTCCCATATTTTGAACTTTATCCATGTTGAGTGTGAACATTATAATACATTCTTTTAAATTTCCCTTCATTTATTTTAAAGTTATCAAAGTCTTCTCTTGTTCTTTTGTGTCAGTTCACTTATTTCAGGAGGAATCTGCGCGTCTGCTTGAGGCGAAAGGGGATGTGACTTAAAGGATTTTTCGTCTGATGGACATGTGGGGTCGCTACTCCTTACTTTCTGAGTTCTGGCAACGCAATCAATTTATCCCGCACATTTCACAGTGACAATTGAAACATGAATATTCGTGTGCCGACTCGAAAATAAGCTACCATAAGAAATAGTGACAACGTTTTTAGAACGATACATGTCACCTGAACCACTGACAATGGACAATACATTGGTGCGAGGAACCAAATGAAAGAAAATAAACATTATTTCAATTAATTAAATGTGTTAATCACGAGCCTCATGGTCGTTCATCTGCAAATTACATAATTTATGATGTAAATGTAGTTGAATTTGAGAGCGTCGATTTTTAAATATTTTATTCCGTTATGATGAGACATGTCAATAACTGTTAACGTTCTAGAAAATTATTTTAGGAATTCTATTAGTCAATATTCATTACATCTACATCTACGATGTACCGTGCAAGCCACCACTAGGGTGTGTGGCACGGGGTGATTCCACACCAGGCATGCAGCACTCGTCCCAGAACAAATCCGAACCTCGCACGCTCCCCCTGGCTCTAGGCGCAGGCCAAAAGCAGTCAGGAGAACAGTGCGCAGTCCAACCGGAAACTGGGAGAGTGATACGTAAAAGAACATACAAACATGCAGAAAAATGCTATAGACACATCTAGTGGTTAATATTACTGATACTGTTAATTTATGAATACTACGAGATGCTACCTCATGCAAAGAACAAAATAAAATAATTCCGGACTAATCGACCGGTGTGAAGAGTTAGTAATTATGTGGTGTTATTAAGCACAAGTGAAAATTCTACTCTACCTATTGAGGGTGGGAGTTTCAAGTGATTGATCTATCGCAACTATTATGATCCCTTATTGTACGTGGGAAAAATGACATTTTAAATCTATCGGTTCTGCAGTCAATTTCCTTTATTTTATTCCTGTGATCGCTTCTACCGTAGTACGTTGGCTCTAGCAGTATGTGTTGAACGTCCGGCAAAAAAAAACTCTGCTCCGAGTTTGCGCAAAAGATTTAACCTGTATTTCTCCCTTCGATCAGTAAGAGATTCCCACCCTAATTCCTTCAACAATTCGGTAACACGGCTAAGTTTATCGTAACAACCTTTCACAAATCTTGCTGCTCTCCGCTGTATTCTATCTATTTCAGAGATTAGTCCTACTTCGTAAGCGTTCCATATGCTAGCGGCGTACTCCAAGTGAGGTCTCACGAGTGAAAAATAACATCGCTCTTTAACTTTCTCGTCGCATTTTCCTAATATTCTCTTGATAAATCCCAATTTGCGACTAGCCTGTCCGCAGATTTCCCGAACGTGTTTCCCCCAAGACAGGTCCTGAGTAAGGGTCACACGTACGTATTTAACTGACCCTACATTTGATAAGTCTGTTTGGTTAGTTGTGTACGTATCGTTGACCGAGTTATTCTTTTTCCAAAAATTCATAACAACGCACTTTTTAAAATTCAATTCTAACTGATTAGATTATGCACTTAATTATATATGCATTATAATTAGACTGCATTAGATGCTTCATAAATTATGCTGCATACATTTAATAAATAAATTATCTTCTCGCTTACACACCGCCTAGCAGAGACTACATGAAACTTAATATGTGAACATCAACAACAATAAAAAATAACAGTACAAGTTTTATTGGCAAGAATAATCATGGTTGGCTAGGCGGAAAAGGGGGATAAAGAGAATACATTTAAAGGACGGGGGAAGGGGGAAGAAAGAGAATAGACTTTATGGGCCAAGACAAGATGAAGAGAGGCGGGACGAAAGTTAATATGAAGATATAAATCTTGGGAAAACATAGAGGCCTCGGCCTGTAAAATCAACTGGATTGGTATTCATTTCCATAAAACATCTCTTCCGGTAGTTTACTCTAAGTAACAATGATACACTCTATAACAACTTAAAACCATAAAACACAAGTTAAAAAAACCTCTCTCAACCTAGATCAATGGCTTCCTCACTTCTTCACTTCTATCCATTTTGTTCTACCCCTTTCGCCAATATAACTCCCAACATGACACAGCGCTCTTCACTTTCGTCTGCCACAAGCTTTTGCGAAAGTTGTACACGTAAGTCTCCGCGTGCCTCGCCCATCTTGTTCAGAATCTATTATTCCTTTCCTCAACCCTGCAATTCTTTGGCGTCAATCGCGATGTTTACCGAAACCAATCAGCAGCTTCCTGAGCCTTGGAACACCACGTAAAAAACTGCAAGGTCTTTTCCCAATGGGATGAACCTTGGTAGCAATAATAGTAAGGCGCTTCGGTGGGTCCAAGCGTCATCATCCCAAGCCCTCCACACTCTTGAATCAAACAAACGGTCCGCCCATCTGAATAAGCAGCAGCAGGGGCCATCACCATGGAGACGGGGCAGGCGATGAGTCACTACTCGATTTACTGATGGACCGGTTGGAGGGAGGGGGTTGAAAGGGGATCACAGCGTTATCCTGGCGATGGTCCAGGATCAAAATCTTTTTCCTGTCACCGACACTCCAACAAGCCTCCGACTACGATTGAAGCTGAAAGAATGGCCGATGCAAAACATTGAATCGAATAGTTAATTTTTCAAGATGATGGAACTATAGCTTAAAAATATGGCTTTAAAAAATTGAATGCTATGCATCATTACCCGGTCATGTATAATGCTGGTATTCTAGTCGTATGC
The DNA here is from genome assembly GCA_963573305.1 of Pyrrhosoma nymphula. Taxonomy (NCBI): domain Eukaryota; kingdom Metazoa; phylum Arthropoda; class Insecta; order Odonata; family Coenagrionidae; genus Pyrrhosoma; species Pyrrhosoma nymphula. The sequence goes on from OY754337.1 coordinate 54,579,037, forward strand.
GGTGAACAGGTGGTTTCCAGTCTCAATTTACACGTATTAATGGGGTGAAAGAAGAATAATTTTTTGACAGAATAAAAATTAACTAAGAACGTTTTTGTCTAGAGTGTTTACCCGCTTCTGGATCTTAAAATGCCAACGTTTGTTCAAAATGCCTGCAATTTTAACTTTTATGATACATGACCAGTTTATTTGACGTTTGACCTCTTTACGTCACTTGTCCTTGCATTTATGACGGCAAAAAGGTTTCAATTAATGCTTCTAACAAAAAATCGATGAAAATAGTCATTACACAATAAAAAACGTAAGTTATAATTTTTTGAACCACCACACAGGACGCAGTGGACATGTTTAAATATCCGAAGATATACCACTGATATTCCTGGATTTAGGATAGACACGGTTTATGAATTTCCAAAATAAGCACAAAAGAAAACTGCTGGATGAGCAAAGAAAAACAGTCATTACAAGAGCACATAGTTGCTGACTAGTATAATAGATGGCACTCCAGCCATCTATTTATTTAGAGAACTTAATAAGTGCTAGTGAGGTCAACTAACTTACAATCTCTTGGCGGTAGCACTCTCATATCTTTAAAACATAACAAGGGAAATAGGCGTTGTACTTATACATTTCTATACTTCTCTTCCCTCCAAATATTCAATTTAATGAATGAACCAATTGCCAATATTGATTAAACATCAAACTCTATGTAAGAGCAACATAACATCACAACTTAATTATTTAATAATCACAAGTTCATTCAAATGACTTTACAGTTAACATATAGTTAGACCTCGCAACCTTATTATCATCATATTACTGACAAGTATTTACGAAGGTTTCCGCGGGTTTTAAGTAGTGGAGTAGCTTTCGGGTGGTCCTCCGCGTGATGTCAATGTTCGACAACAGTTTCTCCAGCCATCATGTCGACGACCTTATTGACCAACACATTATTGCATCCTTGGTGCTATGAAAAACAACAAATCACATTTATCTGGATACAATCAAATAACGTTAATATTGTTAGCGTCAGTTATTTTGAACCGTAATGGTCAAGAGCAAATATTTGTATATTTTATACTGAGTACATTATTTCTAACCCCTTGAAACCAAGACTTAATTTTTTTAGGAAACACGTCGTCAGTCTCTTACGGAAAATTTTCATAAGTTGCCAGTGGATAATTTATGCGCGTGCAAAGGGAAGTAATACGTTGAAAATTGTGTAAGCATCATTTCGAAGGAATGCCTGCAAAAAAGTTACACTGGAGTAACAATTTCAATTGAAAAAACAAATCCTCCTATCAATAACCAATTCAGGGGATTGTACTTCCCATTCCTCACCCATTGGGAGTCATCCAAAATTTCCTCGCCGTGCCAAATTGTTGAGTTCTGTCAAGTCGATGTAGGTGTCAAACTCGGTTCAAATTGGCAGTGATGATTCAAATGTGGAGAGATATAATACAATTTAAAAAAAATGCATTTTATGGCTACTGGAACCTCTTAAATTAGAGTGCATTTCCAATAAACTCCACATGTTTTACGGAAGAATCTAGATTTTGCGAATATTCAATTATCACTAGTTCTCATCAATCCGAGGAATGGTTTGCTGCAACTCTCCACCAACCGCTTCATTCCTACATAATTATTCACTAGGACATTTTTCATAATTTGCTTGAAGTATTTCATTTTTGATCTTCCTCTTTAACTCTTTCCATTCATTTCTCCTTCCATTATAGTTTTCAAACAAGCCATTGTGTCGCAAAATGTGTCCAAGTATGTCTCTTCTTCTTCTCAGAGCTTCCATTGTGCTTATTTTCTCTCCAACCCTTCGTAGGACCTCTTCATTGTTGATTCTCTCTACCCGTTTATGTCTCCGTCATTCTTCGAAATACCCTGTATCCATTGCTTCTAATCTCATTATCTCTGCAGCTGTAATTGCTCAGGATTCAATGCACGGAATAGAATGCTTCAAATTTAGCAAGCATTCAACTCAAACAATTTTTTCACGCTAAATCTTCAATTTTGTACTATTCATACCTATGCACGTGACCAAGAACAAATAAAATAAGTCTGTATTTATCATCATTTATCAAATTTTAATCAAATGTCCGATTTAAAAGTGGATGTTTTACATGTCTCTGACGAAGCTGCAAAGCTGGATTTTATTGAGAACATTGAAATCATGACACATGCTAAGCATATTGGTAAAAGTTTGCTAAACGACGTGATAGCAATGCATGATTCTCTTCTCAAATTAGCACCTGTCCCCCCTCCCAGAAAATGTGATGTTACGTCAACCTGATACTTCATCCTTAGCTCCTTAGTCATCCTAACCGCTACTTCCTATAACTCCCCCCTCTTTTCCAAAACAGAATATAAATACGAACTCGTCACAGTAAAGATTTGTATTTTCCCTTGATAATCATACGAAAGTGTTGAAACCAGTCGGGTTTTACCAATAAACTCTAAGGAAGTTACAAAGTTTATTTTTTCACTCTTTAATATGAACTCTTAATTCCACTAAGTCAGCTCTATGAAGATATAGAATCCGCCTTCAGAGTTTACGCTGGGCATATTACGCAGTTCTAACCCGTCCTTATTCGCCACTCTCCATGCAAAAAACTATTTCCACGAATACTAGAAACGGGAAGCTCGTCAGTAGAGAGATTCCCCGTACTTTGTGGTTATCCATAGGCTTCTCTAAAATCAGTCTTTCTTCTTGGGATTCAAACGTTAGTGTGAGCTCGAGAACTCCAGAAACAATTTTTTTCTCCTTCCCACGATTCCCGTGCTACCCGCACACGCATGACCTATTTGCGCAAAATTCCCTTTAAAAAAAACCCCAGCGTAAATTTCCACTCCCTTCTGACGAGTCCCACCCAGAAATTTAACTCGTGACTCCCAGCAATGCTGGATTAATTCCCATATTCAGTCATCCGTAAAAGAAAATCTACCTAACGCATAAGACCTTTGTGTGAACCATCATATAAATCTGCAGGGATGGGAAACACGACTGGTGGTGATGCAAAAAGATTGATCATACCAAACATATGTTTATAGCTTGAAAATTATAATAAATGTCCGTACGGGCAATGTGCCTATCGAAAGAAGATGGTTGGTTGGAGAGTAAAAACCTAAGAACTTTGAAACACTAAGTCATCAAACACAATAACACGGTCGAAAAGCATGGATACAAAATCACGAGTCACCGTCACCATAAAATTATACAAGGAGTTCAGCGAGGTTGTTGGTTCACTCGTAGGCATATAGACCAGGGGTCCCCAAACTTTTTTGACCGTCGACCTCGAATTTAAAAACGTATTACCGATATGAAAATATACATTTAATTTACTTCGACTTGGATTCAATCAAATTCATTGCGGTGGATTCCGAGATACGGCCAAGACAGTGAGCCTGCGCCTCCATTATTCGAATCTAAAAAGTCCGGTCGCTAAACGCTTACGCTTAAGGATTCCTCCATCGTGCATATTTCTCAGAGGGAAAATTCTTAACGCTCGCATTCCGAGAGAGAAATTTTCAGCCAAATGCCTGAAGGCGGGAAAAATAAAGCATATTTAATAACGAGATATCATGACTAATTATTTAAAAAAATAACTTATGCACATAAGTGTTGCCTCTAAAATACCAGTACACAAATGGATAACTAAATTTGTACTTATTCTCAGTACAATGGGTCTGTCCGGAAAGTAATGAGAATGATTTTTTCCCACTGCGCATAAAAGCCAGGTGGTGGTTTTGTATATCTACAAAGTACCATGCAAGCCACCACTAGTGTGTGTGGCACGGGGTGATTCCACACCAGGCATGCAGCACTCGTCCAAGTTCAAATCGGGACCTCGCACGTTCCCCCGGCCGCTAGGAGTAGACCAAAAAGCAGTCAGGAGAACAGTGCACAGCCAAACCAGAAACTGGGAGAGTGCTACGTAAATGAACATGCTAACATGCACCACACTGCTATAGAGACATCTAGTGGTTAATATTACTAATAATATTAATTTATGAATGCTACGAGACACTACATGCAGAGATCAAAATAATGCCGGACATATCAAGTGGTGTGAAGTGTTAGTAATGATGCTATGTTATTAAACATAAGTGAAAATACTACTCTACCTATTGAGGGTGGGAGTTTCATATGATTGATATATCGCAACTATTGTGATCCCTTATTGTACGTAGAAAAAATGACATTTTATATCTTTCGGTTCTGCAACCTATTTCCCATTGTAGGGGGAGGCTGGGTGGAGAGGGGTCTCAGTTACACATTCCCGTCGGCTGCCATTGTATATGAGCTGTTACAACGTACAGATTAAGCTATAATTAAGGCGTTCTTTTTTTACCTCGGTCGCGGTTCGAGATGGAATGGACCATCGAGCAACGATATGCAATTAAGTTTTGTGTTTAACTCAGGAAATCAGGTACCGAGACGATGGCTTTGATTCCAAAGGCCTTCAGGGATGAATTCCTCTTGAAGGCAAAGGTTTACCGCTGGTGTTTTTATGTATGGTTTTAATTGCTTACGTGGAGTACGAGCGGGCCGGGTGCCTGGATGACCGGCTGCGATTCCGTCGTTTCCTCATTAATAGGATTTGATGTAGCAAACACTCTACGAAGTAGAAGAAATGCTTGTTTCGCGTTCCGTTTTTGCCCCTTGGTCTAATATATGGCCCTGGGGCGGAAGTTGCCCTTCCCCGTACCCTTATTCCCCTTTTCCTTTTTCCTTCCTATTCCCGCAGCCCTTCTTTCCCCGGTCATAGGCTAACGCTTGATACCGGGCGAAGGGTGGTCCCCTACGCGGAAAACCCGCGAAACCACTGTTTATGAGAAGTCATTGAGGATGAATAACGCTCTGGACGACCATCAACGAGTCAAAATCAGGATAATCTGGACAAAGTGCAGAATATTTTAAGCACTTACCATTGTTTGAGTGTCAGAATGATAGCAGAAATGTTGGTACTTTAGAAACAATTGTACAAGAGATTGAGAGCGCAGGAAGAAAGGGTCCCCGGCACCCGGAAGGAGATCACCACTACTTGGGTCCTCCACCACGACAATGCGCTGAGTCGCACATCGCTGCATGCGAGGGAGTTTTTTTGCCCAGCACAACGTGACAGCGCTGCCTCAGCAACCCTAAAGTCCTGACCCAGCCCCAGCTGAGCACATTACGTTCCCCCCGATCAAACAGCCTGAAAGGACACAACTTTGACATTGTAAACGGAGTGGAAGTGGCCACGAGAAGCAATCTCCAGGGCATCCTGGTTGCTGCCTTCCAGGAGGCTTAAAAAGCATGGCATGCACACTGGCAATGGTGCACAGATGCTCAAATGTCCTACTTAAAAAACGATTAACCCTATGTAGCCAAAAGTTTATTGCATTTTTTTCCCGGATTTATTCTCATTACTTTCTGGACAGACCCTGTATGGCTGATAGTATCACAAATTTCTACGAGCAGAGTCGCCACAATGATTCGAGTCTGAAATTCCCTGAGTTTTCCCTGATTTCTAGAACAAAATTTTCTGTTTTCCCTGAGGATTTCAAACAAAAACTTGCATTATTTTATGGGTGTTATGGAATGAACCAAGGACACTTTTTCGGTATTTCTGTCAAAATATTGACTAACTTCAAAGCAAAACAACTTTCCAAGCAGAAATGAGGAAAAAACTGCATTTTCAAAAGAAATCTTTTAATTTTAGTAAGGATCATGTCAAATTGTACAAAAGTTAACTATAAAAGACAGGCAGCCTCACTCTGACTCACACGGCTTGTAAAGCACAGAGTAGGGGAGTCGGAGGTTAGCTACGCGGATAGTAAATGTCTAACTTTTTATGCCCTTTATTGAGATTGAGTCCGCTTAATACGGAAAAAAACCCTTCAATTAAGAGTGCACCACTTTTTCAAGAATATTTTTCGATTTTCCCTGAGTTTTCCCTGATCTCCAGAATTGTGGCAACCCTGACGAGAAATTCGATAACTGAAACTTAGCAATCTACTGCATAAGATAATATTATTTCGTCTATTTTTCCTACACTGTAGCATTCTCGAGAATAAGTCAATTTTGGAATATATTTCATTAAATGATATTTCAAAATAGATTTATGACTGATATTTCATACTTAATTACGTTTTTTCTGATGTGATCCACATTGGTAGAAATAAATATATCTAAAAGAGTGAATTGCTAAGTTTGAATTATCACATTCCACATCGAAAAAAACGAATTTCACAAAGCATTAGCCACGCACATCAATGCAGATACTATTGGAGTAAGTTCATTAAAAAGGTATTTTTATTCGTCTCCTGACCAAAAGTGGAGATTCAGAGCCAATTATGACGAATTTAAATGAATCAGAGATGTTCTAACAGTGAGTGGAAATATAACTTGGATCGTTTTCATCCAAAGTAATAAAAGAGAGAATCTTGACTGGTGAATGACGCTAGCAACAACAACAACCTTTCTAGAATTTCTAAAACTCTCGTAGTAAATTTCTTGGTCGTCACTAATTAAGTGCCCAATTTGATTAAACCATGTGACTCGATGTCTCGCGCAGCCCGCACGAGATCCTGAACAACCCACGGCGATTCCTGTCATAAAACTGACCCATCCGTGACAGCTCGTAACGGAGGAAGAAAAAGGTCGAAGATCACGGGATCGCTGAGAAATGGTTTAGGGGATGGAACCTTCCAGGCGATGGCCACTTGACGTCCTAATAACCCATTTTCTCCTTACAGCCGCGCCGCCTTGGGAGCATTCCACCATTTCTTTCCCCCTCCTAACACCATCCAAAGCGGTCATGCGGGTACTTCAAGGAGCTAGATAGCCGACGGGAATCCATTGCGCCCATTGGGTAACAATTATCTAACATCACCGACTTTGTTTTCAGCCCTTGGTGGCATGGGAACTGTCAAGGCGAGATTCGTGCCTATTTCCCGTCGAGATCAACATCGTACAGAGCAAACTGCTATTTGAATGGAGGCATTAGTATCATTCCAAGCGCCGAGCTGAGGTTGCATTGAAAGTAGAATACGTAGAAGTAATGGGGAACCACAGCGGGGTCGGAATCATCATATTTTCGAATGCATAAATTAAGTTCAAACTGGCACGTTAATGTCCCACCGATTTCAAATCGAAACCAGCCGGTGATTAATGAGATCAAGGAAAAAGTTGAGCATCTTTTCTCTACGAATAGGTAATTGTAACAAAAAAAAATTCCGAGCTATTAAAAATTAGTGATTATAAAACAATTACTTTTTGCGATACAAGATAACCATGTTTTGTCGGTATTTAAATATAATTGTTTACATAGTGACTACCTTCTAATTATCTTAACGCTAATTTTTAAAAATACAATGTCACCTAAACAATAATTTACGAACAAGAAAGCTCAAGAATGACCCTGAAGTCAATGCCGTGGGCTGGAAATGGCATCAGAATTGAATAGAGGCGCTGTAAAGATTATGATGCCTATAACCATTCAAAAATGTCATTGCAGTGTAAAGTAATAGCATAATCTTTGCATCTTCCTGACACACTCTAATACACCTCGCGCTATTATATTCATCCGTATGCGCGTGAACTTCATGTAAAATCAAAAACCAGAGTAGGTACCTACTGTTTCAGGCTTCACATTTTGGAATTCACTTATCAATCAATTAATTAATAAACTTTGGAATTTTAACAATGGCTTGTTCTAACTTGGCCAGTTTCATTTCTTAGGTGACATCAGCATCACTTGGTGATGTCCCCTTAGCGATGAAATGGATGGACTTTATGTGAAAATTGCAAAGTTTTAATAATCAATGGGTAAATATCTATAACTTGAGCTATATGCATTAGAGAATTTATTGATATAAAGTTGCTGGAGTTTGACTCGAATTCTCACTACAAAAGGAAGTAACGCCTAGCAACAAGTAGACGTCATTGTCTTGCTACCGATACTTAATACCTACTTGCGAAGTCCGAAGTATATGTGCACTGCAAACAAAGGGAGAATCTTATCGAGGTACTTTTCAAAGTAATATCAACTTGACCGAAGGCTATCAGGTGAGAGCCAGTATGACTTCCTGATACGCCAACACGTATCCGGGGATGTTCCGCAAAAGCAAGCAATCACGACTTAAGCTCCCGATTGATAAAACTAGGGTGAACGTTCCCGGAGCGCTGTACAAACAGGGAGAGCGCTCTCATGTCCACCTGGTCGGCAGTGGTTCAGGAAGGCACTGGTTTTAATCTCAACGCGGCAATCAAGGAAGTGTACGTCGAAGTAAACCCCTTAGCCAACACCTAAGCTCACCCCATCCTCCCATGTAGTCAGGACCGTTAAAATACCCTCAAGCTATAATCCTCAACCAGGGATCTCCAAAAAGATCGATATACACCTCTTCTACTAGGGTGCTTTCGATTTGGCATAGCGATAGCCGGCTATTGACAGAAGCGATTGGCGATCGCCAGGGGACCAACTGAAATTAAACAGCTCAAAGCTGCTATTCACGCATGCGCAGTCCGTCTCACGTACACACGAGCAGTAGCGAATAGCTGTGAAGAAAAACGCTTGAAGCTCTTCAATTGTTCGGTTCACCTCGGAGAGAAGAGCCACCGATAGCCGGCGATAGACGGCTACTTCATTAAATCGAAAGCAACGCGCCGTGGTGATCGCCGTAAATCGAAATAACCACTAGTAGGTGTCGATGTGACGTAAAGAGAGGTCGATACAGGCTCGGGGTTGATGAAAAAAAGGTTATCAAAATTCACTCACGTAGTGAATAGCTAAATATTATATACACTAGATATAGCCAGTCAAAAATGACGTCCCCCAAAGCGAAATTTGTGTATGATCAGTTATTATATTGCAACGTTACGCAGATATATAAATAGACACATATACATATAATATCGGGCAAAAAGAGAAGTAACAGGCGTGATGTGGTGGATTTAAGTCTTACCTTTATACGGATTCAACGCTCGACCAGACGTTAGGAAGTTTTATATAATCTCAATAGATAAAAATAAAAGAATATTTTTAAGGATTCCTCCATTAAAAGCCTCCTGTTTATATTTTAATGAAAACTCAAGGTTAAAATCACCTCGAGTTACCCTTAATCATTGTCATGACCATTCACTTGATAAATGCATAGACCATTTCTTCATTAAATTTAACAATATGGAATTATTATAGATCTTGACCACTTCACGAATAATGACCAAATCAATTGACCAAAATTCCAGACTTTTATTATTATTTAACAATAAGTTGTTTATAGCAACACGGTAACCAAGATAAATATCATCACATATTTTTGTTTGAAGACACTCGCAGCTTTTCTTGTCAGAATCATTCACTTGATGGTGCTTCCAGTACGAGAAGCGAAACGAAGATTTTTTTAGAAATGAACAAAACGCAGCATTGCCCGAAAAAATAATCCTTCATATCCATCACATATCTCGGAGAATATTTAACTACATTTTTAAAACAATAGACACAAACCATTTGGATTTCAAACACAGATATAGTGGGGTATGATTTTTTTGAGGTTGGATCTAAGATTCGAGTAATGTATATTTTAAAAAATACACAATATTAATTCGCTTTCAATTAAATTGAATTCCCGATCGAAACGCCCCCAACAGCGTTACAGACTGACAAACATACCTAGGTAATTATATAGTGTCATTATATTTTACATTTCGGCGTGTTTTGTATTAATGCTTAAGAATAGCTCAAAATTTTAAAAAGAAATCGTGACCCCGAAGTTAAACTCCTTGATAAGTGTCTGTTCCCCGCCAATTCCCCCACTCTTTCAGATGTTGTTAACTAAGCTTTCCCCCCTCTCCTTCTCACACATACACGTATTTCCTCCAATTTCCCCCTACCTCTCACTGTTTATTATGTACACAAGGGAGCTATTGTGCGTTCATAAATCACCTGAAGATGATACTTGAGCATTTAAACCCAGTTTAGTAGGTCGGGTAGTTTGTGATACTCTGTGTTAAGTAAAACGTTCCCATCTGAAAATAAAATTTGAGCCATGTATCATTATCGTGACCGTTACAATTATAAATATAATATCATCATAATTTTCTATTTTTAGCACACTCCTTTCGCTTCATTTTAGAATGCGCCGTGCAAGACACATTACGAAGAATAATGAAAACAGTAAAATAATCAATATAAAAATTACATTAGCGCATTTTTTGCCTATCCTATTGTAATTGCGTAATATCAAAGTAAAAGAGATTATCCAGCTTAAGAGGGGCGATTTTGCAAGATTAGCAGGTTGGTTTCATCGCCTAACGAAAACGGATCTTGTGACAAAAATAGCTGTCTTTCACATAAAGGTTGTTCTGGAAGCAAGCATGCAAATTTTGAAATGACTTACTTACATCGTTAGTGTCGTACAGATGTTCTGATATCCATTGCAATGAGTTGGAACCTTCAGCCTACCCATACAGCACACACTGAGCACATTTAGTTGCAATCACGAGTAGAACACGTTATTTATCTGGTCAAAAAACCGCTTTTCAACGACTAAGAACGGTTGAAAAATGGTCAATATTCGGTTTACTGTCCGCTATTTCTGGTGTAAACACGTGTATCGACCACAACCTGCCTAATATGCAAATTCCCATGCAAATGTATGTTTACCAACGGAAAATAAACTGTTATTAGTATTGTGACCGCTAGACAGCATTGCCAGCAAAATTCGCGGCTGATTTAGATTCATATTTGACCGAGAAAAAAAATTGCCGCCGGAGAGCCGCGAACCGTAGATAGTGGAGTGCGAAGATGGAGAATTCGAAGATATCTCAGGGAGGCTCACAGCAAGACCCTCTCACAATTCAGTGTAGGCTGTCGAAAGTTGTTTTCCTGGTAAAAAAGAGAAATGTGTATTTTTCGTATAGTGGTAGTCAAACATGGTGACAGTTGAGCATAAGGCTGAAACTATTCCATACGAACTTCCTCCGCACAGAGAAGTAAGGTAGTATCCACGTTTGACTACTAAGGGCCGCATTCTGTCACCCCCAAATTATGGCAGCAGTAGGGGTGGAGGAACCCTGCAAGGATATACTCAGTCAGTCCTACAATGACTCCTCGGGCTTGGTGGGGGTTGGCTGTGTTGTTTGACGTATGCGATGAGGTTTGCGCACGTAGCGCCATTTTTGCTCGCTGATGGTGGGATCGGACCAAACTAGAGTTGACAAATGAAATTCGAATCCAGTGTGCAGGGAGCTCTTAATAGATGCCACGACCGTCAAAGGCGATATCTCGATTGCGGCCGACGGAAACAAAATAATCAATCATGAAACTTAAAAGCTATCAATGCGTGACAAGTTCAAATACTCATGATACGAATTCGTTGACAGCATTGGTATCCCTGTAAATATTCATTAATAGGGAAAAGAGTGGAATCACAATTTATTTCTAATAGGGTTTTGCAAATTAAGCAGAAGTTAGCCAGGGCACAGACAACAACATGCCGACTCCAGAGCAGGCAGCATGCATCTCCTCAGCAGCAGACAACCTCCAACTCGAGCATGCTCGTGAGATCTATTCCGCAACGTCAATAACAACATCTCGTGCATCTCCAGGATCACCTGATACATCCCTCCACCAAAATCCCACCTCACGGTAAATTCAATCCAGCACCTAAAAATGCAATAAACCGGTCATTGTACCAGCTTGTACCATTGTACCAGCTTACGATGAGAAGATTACAAGGGACAAGAGTTTGCGAAACTCCTCGAAGCTCTGCCTCGCCTTCTGTTTTATTGAACACTCTAGTCAAAGCAAAAACAAACATCAACGCATACTTAAAGTAATTCATGGAGCGGAAAATATCGAAAAAATGTCAATTTCAATTTAAATTTACAAGGGACTTCACGAATTCATATCACTCATCTATAAAATTATTCCACACACATTCCTGATTATATCGCGAGTAAACAACCACTACGGTTTCAAATATTGGGGTTATCGAGATTTGGCAATATTTTGGGGAAAAATCATTTAAAATTTCGAGTAAATTTTCAAAGGAAAATTCCTTAAAAATTAAAACAACGGTAGGAACCGTGAGAGTGAATTTGAGTCACGCGCTGAGGAAATTACAAGTTTAAAGTAAAATTATTGGTGGTTACAAACAGATCAGTTGGAAACACTCGGAATGGGGAACGTGTAATACGTCTAAAACGATTTTTATTTGAAGTACGTATTCTTAAATATACAGGACATGGATTTTATCGAAATAAAATCTGGTGTTGTTGAAATATTTCTTCCAAATATTACGCGCGTTTGCTGGCATGGAAGTATTAGGTCATCGGGAACCCTGAGAATGACGTCACGGAAGGGTAAAGCTAATAGCATGAGACGTATTTCCTTGTGAATTAGAGTTTTTTCGTAATTTTACGTAAGTTACACTTAAATTTTCTTTGAGGGAGACAATGAACAGGTATGATTTGATGCTACTCATTAAAAGTAGTAGTATTTTTGTTTAACGTGCTTCGACGGCTAAGGTCATTTCGCACTTACTGTCTGCCACGCGCAGACAGGGGCAACCGCACTCGGACGAATCGGAGGATCACCCCTCCAAACTCGAGCCGAGCCCAACGATGCTTAACTTCGGTGACTGATCAGGAACCGGTGTTTCCATCGAGGCAGGCCGTTGCCCTATACGTGAAAATACGAGCGAAGAAAGCAAAGAAGCGTTACCGTGCAGTGATACCAAACAATTGAGATGCTGTTTCGGAACACGTTACTTTTTAAAGTGTTTGTACGCTATGTAAATATGAGCAATAAATGTTTACGTTTTCCAGATTCAGTGGGTATGTGTTAGGATCCCAGTCCAGGCGAATCATTTTACTCACATTGAATTTCTCACATTCGGAGAATTGCGGATTCGTACAAGAACTATCACAATTGTACACCTCACGCCTTTCAGATCGACTGTTTATTAGCTGAGTGGGGGAGGGATGAAAGGTTTCATATCCCTAAAGACGGCGAATAAGTAAATTTAAAAACAGACCGTGCTCGTTTCATTTCGGGAAGCGAAAAATATAAGCGCCTGGTGGATTCGCTTGCGCAAAGGGAATGTAAACACCGTACCAGCAGCACGTCTCAGTTGAACAGTGCTCGTCTTTCATGCAGAGTAACTTCCTGGTGGCTTCAAACCGATCTACGAACATTATCCCGAGATGAAGACGAGGTAAATACCAGTACGTTGGTCCGACGCAGTCACGAGGAAAAGGGTTGCGCTCTGTGCTGAGATGTATGGGATTCATCGGGCACTGCAAGATGCATTGCCTTCTCCTTTGCTCCCTACAAGCTGTTTAAAATAGGGGCGTTGAAAAAATGGTCAGAGAGAGGGAGAGTGTTGAGAGATTGAAGCGTCATTTGACTCAATTGTTCGGCAATCACAATAGGAACGGATCGTCCGTCGGTCGCTTGGAGATTATGGCTGGGATACGAGACCCCAGACAACGACGCATCAGTTCTTCGGACCCGTCTAACTATACATATAATGCTCTTTCGGCGGTCAAATTTTGCCATGTTAGAGGAAGGGAAAGAGTACAGTAGGTGCGTGAGATGACACAACCCTGGGGTACTCGTTTTTTAGAAGAAAAGGGTTTTTTCAAAGTTTTATTACCGTGAAACTACGCTTAAGTTAGAGAACTTAGCGTGGAATATCGCGGTGATGTGCCTTCAAGGACAATTACCATGATCTACGCATCTCAGCCAATGCCACGAGATGGATATTAAGCTCTCACCCTTGGCTCAGTATCTCAGTATTCCTCTATTGAGACTCGGTGGCGGGAAGCGATAAGTCATTGGCCCTGGTTGGAAGGCACGAGAGTAAGTGTGTAAGTATGGCACTGAAGACTGGATTCTTGGAACAGGCTCGACTCTGCGGGCTGTGAGACATGCAGTCACCCCGTTTGTTGGGAGAGATGGAAGAGTCAACAGGATAGAGGGTTTGACGACAGTGGACGGACACCCTTGCCAGCAGCCTGATAAATGATGACCGACGAGGAGGTGGCGGTTAAAAAAAAAAAAAAGACGGATCACTTGCCCCGCGGAGGGAAAGCGTCAAAGATTCCAACGAGATGAATTAACGGTTTGACTCCGTGCTTTCGTTGACGACTCAGACGACACTTGAGAACGCCACGATTTAAAGCGGAGGCAATTGAATTTAAAAGGACGCCTCCCTGGACGCGTTCTTTTAAAATCCCAATTTAGAATCTCGTGTAACCATTAGTGTGAACAGTTGGGCGTCGTGGTTCATTTTTCGGTGAAATGCTAGGGAAAAATTTCTGGAAGCGAACACGAAAACAGCGACTCGTGCGTGTTAGTACTTGAACAAGCTGACGTAGGTCACTTGCTATTTCATGCATAGTAAAATTAATATTCTCAACGTAAGTGACATATCTGAGAGGCAATATAAGAAACATGTCGATATTTTTTAACCTCAGGATCGTAGGCCAAATTAAGAAATATTGGGTGGCTATATTAATTCGTATTTCAACATGATGGCATTCAAAAATGATTCATCAACCCTACTATGGAGATCGGCGGCAGTTAAATCAATTTCCTGAATTTTCTGGAATTTCTCTACGAGAATGGAAACACCAATCCTATATTAACCAAAAAAGAACTTTTTCCGACGTAATTACCCCTGACTCCCAGTATCACAGCCTCCAAAAACTAACAGCTTTGAATCATATTCTCCATTGACTCCAATTGACGCTGACTTTGAGAAAGAATTGAGTATTATAATAAATGTAGGAAAAATCAATGGATATAGTGATCATTTAACTAAAAAACTTTCCGCAATAGAGTGAATCACAGTAGGTACGGTTTAAGGTTTGACTCTTGTCTCAACTTTGACTAGAGTTTGACTCTAGTCAAACCTTAAACCGTACCTACTGCGATTTCAGGTGATCCAACGAAAGGAACCAAAAACGTGGTGCAAGTTCGCGGGTGGCTCCGTATTCAAATCTCCTCAGATGCGATCAAACATTTCCCATAGTACATATATGCGTGTTTTTTTACCCTTCGATGCCCCAAAGAAAAATTCTTTTAGTTTCTAAAGTTTAAGTGGACATTTTTGATAAAGAGGTGTGAGTAAGCTTTAATGTGTTGATGTAATGGAATTTAAGAGGAATAAACGGCAAGAAAATTCAAAAATAGACTTGAAGAGCATAGAAGTGTGAGCATAAAGACTGATGATCGTTTTTTGCCAAGAAAATGTTAGAAAATGGACAAAAGTTCGATTTCAAGGCGAGTTTTTTACATACTCTAAACAAACATTGTAAACTGAATTTTGATAAAGTTTGAAATAACCAGACAATCAATTTTATGTGCAAATTTCAAGTGATTTGACAGAGTTTAAATGTTTGCAGTTTTTTTATCAGGATTTAATTTTTATCAGTTTAACATTCTGAGACATCTTCCAACTCCCTTATCCCCCAAAGCCATAACATTTATACCTTCCACAGTAGTTACCACTTGACCCTGATATTGTTTACCCTAAACCTATCCTTGCCTCTTGCTTATCCCCTTATTCGAATCAAAATTCCCTCCTAACCACCAGTGATTTAGCTTTCCCTCCTCAAGCCTCATCCAATGCATCATTTGCATTTGAAAAGCTGTTTATTTGTCAAAGTTACCTGAAAAATGACACAATAGACGAATTTGATCGGAGGGGTAAGAACCTTAGTGTAATTGAAAAAAGTGATCTATTTTTACATGCCTAACTTTGAAAAATTCCACTTAGCCTGCCTCCATCAATTAAACACTTCAGGTATAGCTTACCATCCATCGGATAGGGCGTTCAACCATAGTCCCCATGGCGTCTTTCGTTAACAGTAAGCCAATGCCTATGCCGGGGTTTCTCTTTAACCTTCCTCCATTCCCCCGTTAATTGTTACCTTACCAAGCTCTCCTCAATGTTACAAATGACCTCAGTTGTCCGTCGCCTCTCCCAATTAACCTGCCATTCCGTCCCCATGCCTCTTTCAAATAATTTCTTGGGTTAAAATAAAGAGTAAATTTTTCCAGAAATATTTGAAATGTCGTGTTACAATACATAGACGCATCCATAGTCAGTTTCTGGGGAAAATGCCTGATTTGAAGGCACGCAGCCGTGTTTCGGAGAGCCGGGTCACCACTCCGGCCGCTGCCTCGTCGTCGTGCGGTGCCATCCCCGAGACAAATATTTCTCACTCACCGAATTGAAATGACTCCCATTCCGGCGTGCCGTGGCCTCGGCCTTGACTTTGTAAAGGGCAGCGGGGGATGGAGGAGGACCCCTCCAATCGCTCCGACTTTCTTTCCCACAGACGCCCTCGCCGCCGCATGGACGATTATCAATTCAAGAGTCGATGAAAAATTTCAGGCCCGTGACGCAGCGTTGTCCACGCTGGGAAAGCCTAGCCCTCTGACCTGTCAGAGGAACAGCTATCTCGCAGCGTCACCTTTTATGAAGATATAACTCAGCCATTTCAGGAAAGATTCTGCACTTCGTAGTACTAGCAGTACGTCGTTCATGTTTCCTGCGTAACTCTTGTATCTTTGTGCATTTTTGTAGTCGCAAAATACATTAATACAAATAGTTTCTCTATCATTGGTGACATACCTATACTGTATAGCATCCTTTCAAAAGTGCATATATATTTTTAAAAGTAACGTTACCCAAAACGGCTCTCAACTGTTTGATATCACCGCACGGTATCGCATCTCCAATCCACATGTTCAACGTGGAGGATCAAAGCATAGCAGTTCATTATCTGCCACAAACGACATTTAAGCGATATTTACGTCAAATTAAAAAACCAAATTTAAAAAAATCATCTAAAATTGAAATAATGTGATCAATAAGGGTTTACTATTTTTTTTTAACGTTTGTAAGCTAGAAATAAACACAGTATTCCAGTGCCTCTAGTCGCCTTTGTTGGCTTCCATCACGAGTTGACGAAAAGCATTCGTCAATTTCTGTTTCCGAGAAGCGCATTTTATTAACATGCGAATGACTCCTGAAAAAGGTGGAAAACCTATTTCGCGCCTAAAAATGGCACAAAATTTCCAAAATGTTTGAATTCCACGGTTAATCTTAAGTTTTTGGTGGTGCATTCAATTATCAATCTTATTTCCTACCAGAATAACGTGTGTAGCAGTAACCTCCTCAGGAAAAATAGAAACAAAACATTGATATAGTAAGATCGTACCCAGTACGATACGTGCTGTTGTGTTCACAAATTAGAAAACACTACGTATCCTTTGAATTGTTTTCGATTATAATAATATGTATTCACTTTTCTGTGGAAAGCCACATAAGAAAGAGTACAGAGTAGAGCACAAAGTAAATCGGTATAGTCGGCACCGAGACAATACAAGGTGAAAAAATGTATGGATTAATGGGAGATTTCCATTCAATGTGTTGAAGTTAGCGCAGATCGGAACCTATAAGTGCACACGAATAGCGATGAATAGAACGATGTGCACATTCGAAACAATGAGTAACCTGCCCATAATATAATAATATTCAATCCTTCCCACAATGTAATGCATCCTTCATTTTCATCCTAGAAAAAGTAAGCGTCGTGTCGGAAGTTAGTTAACCGTAATATACGTTAGTATATTCATGAACCTGCCTTTAGGTAGAATTCCTACCTTCAAGTACCTACACAATAGTCACGACGGAATATTTTTCAAATATAGTTCAAATATTCGATCAAAATACAAACTTACAAATGTAACCTTTTTATCAAAGAGTAAAAAATTTAAAATCATTCATGTTTGACGCCCTTGCTGAAAATCAATAAAAAAAACAATTAAGGATGCAATTTCCAAAGTTCTTTAAGTGTTTAGCGCACATCATCTCTGCTCTCGGACTGTTTTAAGTGCGCTGCCATAAGTGCTCAGGGTCTCAAATGAATCGAAAGAAAGTACACTGCTGTGTGCCGAAGTGCGAAGCGAACTAGAGCGAATTGAAACTCCCAACAACTACATCGTGGAGCACATAATGTAAATCAAACACAAGTAAAATGTTTTCCACAAGTAAAAATCCCAAAAACATAGAGCTCAGAATTACACTTTTGTTACGATAACATTTGACATGAACTTTTTTAAGATATCCAAAATATTTCATTTCGAACAATGGAAATTTACAGATAGTTTGATGCAATAGGAAAAGTATGCAATATATTTATATAGTATGAAATGTAATGGGAAAAGTATGAAATACTTTTCCCATTACATTTCCTAATGAGTTTTCGTAAACGTTGATTTTATGAGAGGGAAAGTAAATAGTACCTATACTTGATTTCGGATTATAATTTCAATTACTTGATTATTTGACATCGCATTCGAACTGCGATCACATAATTAATTTGTGACTTATCTCAAATTGGGAGTTGTACTTCGCTTACGCAGTGAATTAGTTAGAAACGGAAGTTATCGGGAAACAAAAGACGAGAAATAAACAGTTTACAAGGCCTCACGAGACGTTTTTAAGAATTACTCAATCGCCACTGCGCGTGCGCAGAGCCAAAATTAGTCGGATTCATATAACCCGAGGAAGCTTGGTAAACCGCCTTCGGAAGCAACCTATTAATAGGATCACACCCTTGTTGGTGAGAGAGAGAGAGAGGTATATCCCTCCGATGCACGTGCGGATATAGACGAGCCATCTGCGGGCGAACGCATGATTTACATTCGATCGTCAACGTATCAGGAAGTCTTGCAAGCTTGAAAACTAGTTAGGCGGAAACGTTCGCCATTCGTCCGATTGCACCCCAAACTGGTTTAAATCCTTCCCACAATGCCATGCATCCTTCATTTTCATCCTAGAAAAAGTGAGCGTCGTGTAGGAAGTTAGTTAACCTAAGCAATTTTGTCAAATTAACCGTGGAAAAAAAACCATTCGCCTGGACTGAGATTCGAACTCAGACCCCTCGATATCGCGCCGAGAGTTCTAAACTCTTTTAACAAAAATGTATACATTTGAGCATTACCTCGTGGGCAATAAGACCTTGCGCACGAACACATGTACTCTATCGCATCATATGTATGGTACTTGTGAGACCACCTTGCTCCTTAAAGCCTCCGTGATATTCACAGTGAAAGAGGACACCTGGGTAGAATCACTGGATAGAATTTCACTCAATAGTCTGATCACCAGCGAGTGACTCCATTAACGTCACTGCGCGGCCAGTTCCGCTGTTTAAGATGGTGAAAATAAATTCCTTTGTTATCTTTCACTTCATTTGTTTATTACGAATCGATTTCATCGTGTAAGCGTCATTTTCAAGGTAACATTCAAAATGCTACCATGAAAACGAGGCTTAGACGTTTTAATCGATCAGTAATAAACAACGTAAGCAGAAGAGTAAAAAGTGATTTACTTACACCATGCTAATCGTAGTAAAATTACAGAATCTGCTGCCTGAATCTGTTTAATCCGCAGTTGAAACCTAAATAATCCAAATTCCGGGTATTTTTGACGTTCGAAACGCGTAAAATATTTCCGGCTAATGGGATGGAATTTATTATATTTTCGATTCCCTTTCTCAATGGAATGACGCCAACGTAAAGAAAACAATGTCATAATAAGGAGGCTTTCAATGGCCATTTTGTTGGAAGGGATACTCATTTTCGGTTTACTCATTTATTCCGGTTCCTACGTAAAAATTTGGCATTAAATGTTGCGCTTTGGAGAAATCTGGATGTTGGAAAATAAATAGGACAATTATGAGTAGGGATGAATACATCTGCCAAATGAAAATATCTGCCAAAATTAGGTAGTGAAATACGTAGAAATTTAATAAGTAAGAATATTTTTGCAGAAGCAATTTCCTCAATTGTTTAATATATAAATGTCAGTTCGAGGTGAAGCTAATGTTTAAGTAAAAATGGGTTGCAGTAGTATTAATTACATGGATTTTAAATTATTTTGAAGGCTGATTTTGAAGTAAATAAACGTATTAAATTTCTTGGTTTTAGCTCTACAAAATTCACTCATCGCCCCTAATTTCCCGCCCCCAATTTCCACGTATTTCTTCGCCGTAATTTAGGCAGATATGAATATCTTCATGCGTAGCTAAAAGCACGGGATAAGTGCTGCTATAGGAAGCAAAAGCATGGGTCCTTCTTGAAAGTCCTTTAATGCCATGCGTTGCCACCTTTAATAGACCGCAAGGGCTTAACATCTAATTTCCTTGTATCCTCCAAAATTGCATTACGCATTAGGAAGCCTGGGTAGCATGGTGGTCTGCGCATTAGCCCGGAAATCTAAAGATTCATGGTTTGATTCCCGGTCCAGACCGATTTGTTCTCGTTGCAATTTCTACGTACCTATGAGTACGAAGCTGTAGTTAACGAATATATTAATTAAATAAGAAGAAGCAAATTAACATGATGACCTTTATTAAATAATTTGAAAGAAAACACTTTTTACTGTCCAGTTTTAGCTTGTTATTTGCAGTACAATGAGTTTTGACGCATTGCCGTCATCTTCAGGTACAATCTGCGTCATCCCTTCCAATCGTTCCACGACTTCGTTCCTGATACGGTCGTCTCTGTTCGTGTGGAGCTATCCGTTTTTAAGTACCGAACAGGTGATAAAACAAAGCCCAGCATTATAAGTGAAAAATTATGGGTCAACGGACTTCACGTACCTAGCGCATGTATGTGCTCGAGTCCGATGAACGGCTAACATTACCGCAAGTAGAAGTCATTAACAAGAGCCACTGGCCCACAAAATGACACTTAAGGGATGAACTGAGACTAGCGTCGTATAATTTGGCTCTAAAATCTTTGAAGGAATTAACCAATTAAGCTAAGGGAAGAATTAAGTTTAAGTCCATTCCACGCAAATTCAACGATGAGCGTGGTTCAACTACCTTTGATTCCCACCACTTATGGCACAAAGGAAGAATATGGTACAAAAATAGGTTTTTCAAACTTACGACACTTCATATTGATAAGTGTTAAAGGTAGAGCGTTTGTAATATTGTTTTGAAAGCCAGAGCGGAGAGCTGCAGCTCCGACCTGTGGTTCAAATATATGTCGATCTAATGGTCAGATTTAGAATATAATGATATTTTTGTAATAATGAGACAGCATTCCGAGTTTTCTATTTAAAACTGGCTACATCAGCGGAAATTCAGAGCTCTTAGATGCGTTAAATTCTATCTATTTTTATTTTATCCATATTTAGGGCCCAATAACTCCTGCATTCATTTTTATAAAGGACCAGTCTAAATTTCGCGGGACAGTCATGAAGGAGGACTAAACGTAGAACATCAGCAAAAAGGTATAATGCTGATAGTCTCACAGTGCACCTGTATTCTTGTTTTATTAAGTTGTTTGGAAAAATGAAGTAAATGATAGAATTTCTGTGTTCTAGCATTACGACCTATTCTTTCTCATCCTCTGAAGTTTATATCTTTTTTTATCAAATCAATTGGTGTATTCATACAATAACTGTTATATACCGGCCGAAGTATCGTTTGATAACTGCCATAATCAAGGTTGAGTCATTGAGTTGATCATTTTCATACCCAGGTGCAAAGGAGAAACCTCTTCTGTGCCACTTTCCAGCACTAAATTGTCTAACCAACCATCACCACCTTGAACATAATAGTTTTTTGTTGAAATCTGGGTAAAAGAACAATTAAAATGTATGTAAAAATGTAAAGTTTTCACCATGGGACGCATTCGCGAAGTTAAGCTGGCAAACAGATATTATATCCATAAGCTTATTTAGCTTTCATGAAATTACAAATAGACCGAAGCCCTTAAAATTGTATTTTTCCATTGCCATGTATCCATTTTTTCCAAAAAAAAGGCTTGTCTCCGTTAAAGAAATTTTCCACCAACGATTAAGGAAAATTCAATTCGTCATTTAATGTCATTCCATTTTATATTTGCGACTCACTTTACATGACCAGGCTTAAACGCACTGAAGAAAGAAAACGAACGTGAAAGGTCATTCAATAAACCCGCATATACACAGCCTTGACTCATACAAAGGCATTTAAAAAAAATAACACATGTTTAACGAATCAAGTGTGAAAATTGCTTCATTTATTTTTTCACAACCGGGATTGTAGTTAAGACCTTCATCTCACTCTTTTGGTCTTGCTTACGTATGCAAGTAGCATATATAGCAGTATAGCAAGTCAATCGATTCTGGTAAAATGTCATCTTTTGTGATCATGAAGAAATATTCCGTCCCATAAAGTTGCACGAAATAGTCAAATAAGGTTATCAAAGCAGCATTGCGGTAGCTAATCATATTTCTCATTGATTTATAGCTCCACTTTCTCGCATCGGAACTGTATTTACCAGCAATCACCCATGCAGATTGACATGCGAGGACCGATATTTTCAAAGCTTTCATAATTTCGTGGATAAAGTGTAACCATTGTAATAGACATTTTCTAATTTCATGTATCCGACCGCAGTAGCCAGGTTGTTACGTGCAGGCCAGACCTCAGGGTCGGGGGTGCAAAGTACCCCTGGAGTATGGATGTTGAAGAGGGACTATGCATAATTATTTGAAACTATTTATATTTGAATTTCATATTCATAAATATACAGGATAAAACTTAAGTCGAAAAGCGAGGCCACTTTATGAAAATATTTCGTTTCAAATTTCGCGCACTTGGCGATTTCAAAACCCAACGTCAACGTGAACGCGGTAAATAACGTCAAAGAGCGGCATTGATTCCAGTAATTCGACGCATTGTTATGTTAAATTAAGCTGGTTTATCCTGATTTGACGAATATAATCGCTTTTATGAGGTGACTCTTCTTGCCGAAATACGTGCAGAGCAGATAGGCGACGGTGGTACCGTAGTACGTGCAGTACCGTACGGTGGCGTCAAGCCATCGAGATTCCGTGTAGGATCACTTGAATTTTTGAAAATTTTATGTACTTCTTAAATTCAATTATTAAAGTCAGCGGGTGATGCATGTAACTATATTAATAATATAATTGAGACCGTTGGAAAATTTGCTGTCATGTACACAACTGAAACATGGATTAATATAAGACTGATTCGGGCATAACTTTGTGGAATCTAGTCTTTCAAAAGTAAAAAATTAGCATAGTATTTTCTACACTGTATTTTATACCGACCATGGTTTCAGTAATGCATTGCCATTATCTAGATGCAGTTAGGGTGTATGAGTGTATACACATACTTTGGCCATATAAGAATGTGGGAGAGGCTACGGTGACAAGGAGATGAGGAGACGAGGTAAGTATTTACCTCCCTAAATTACAGTGAGGAGGATACTAGGCTAAAGCTTTCATTAAATATAAGAATCAACTGCATTTTTATTCCCAGATTGCCTTAGGAATTAAATGTATGCGGTGTGGTATAGCCTTAGCAGTTCGAACACCTATGAATTCAGGACACCTACCTACCACAATAGCCATGCATTTCTTTTCAGAAAAAAGGCTATCGCAGTTAAAGAAAGTTCCAACCAATAATTTAAGGGATGAGCCATTTCCTAAATACTCTGTATGCTTGTACATAGCGTATGCCTTTCTCTTGCATTCCTTAACCATTCAAATTCTTTCCCGAAAATACCCTTCTCTTTTTTAGTCCTTCCTTTCCCACAATGTTTTCCTCCCCAGCAGTCTCTATTACAGCTCCCAACCGTCTCCTGGCTTCTAAAGAATCCTGGATACGACACTTCAAGGGTTTTCCTTCCTCAGATCCCTTAATATACCCCCACGGATAGGTACCTTTATACCTTTTTGCCCTTCAGATGGCATCGAAACGCCTCGCTCTTTCCCTCCCACACACAATTTCCTCCGCTGCCTCTCTTATCTCATTCCCCCTACCGACTACCTCCCCCACCCTCCTTCAGCCAACTTCCCCCTAGTCTTCAACCCTCCTCTACCATTGGAGGGGAAATATTGGGACGTTTTCCGGTCGAAAGAAGGAAAAAGGTAAGTCTCCGCGGAGGAAATATCTACCCGTCTTTCTTATTTCTACTCTTTTCCAGCCACAACCAACGCCTAAAACTTGATGAATGTGACTGTCTCAGGCTTAAGCCCGTTTTACACGATACATGATGCAGCACAAGATCTGCCGATACTAGATATTGAGGACGGAATACAGGATGAATGCTGTCGTCATGAAGATTTCACACGGCCATTAGACTTGTGCTGGTGGGGAAGCGGTATTTTCATTCATATCTTAGCGCATGTTTAAAAACGATGTTGAATTTACCAATCAACGACAGCAAGCGTCCAAAACTGCAGTTGGGAAATTGTTATTTATTGCTGATTTCGTAGCCTGAAAATTACTGATAGGCAAATGTAATTATAGATGGCGCAGATTTCAGAAAGTGAAGATCACAAAGCGGATGCCAAAGCTAGCATGATTGGTCGAAGGCTACCAGGCTTCACTCGGAGCTAGTAGGCTTTAGCAATCACGTTAGAAACCAAGAGCTAGTGGCAAACGAGTACGTATCGCATCAATTATGAAACCAAGCAGCTCAGCCAGTATGATAGCGAATATGCTTGTTAAACAGCATGCTTGTTCTATATCACACGATACTGTAAAGCTATCATACTAGCGAGTATCCTTGAAATTGTGCTGGATCAAGTATCGTGTGAAACAGACTAACATGGAAACTACATGGAATTCCTTCATCATGAGGGTAAAGTTTTCCCTGCAATTCCACAAAAATATATTTGATCTCTTCCAATGATGGTTTCGATATTGTGCATCAATATCAAGTAATGATGCACAGCATCAAAACCACGGTCGGAATAGATTAAGTATCTTTTTGGGGAATTACATTGATTTCTTTACCCTTGCCGAAAATCTTGTATAGCAGACAGAGGTTTCGACGCGGGAGCACATTTCACATCCCCGCGTAGTTTTGCTATAACAAGGGTAAAGTCTTTGGTTATTAGCTTCAGCAACCACGGGTTAGACGATTTGTTCCTCACTATATCACTTCGTGGAGAGACGGTCTCACGAACTCTACCGTATTAGTTTTAATATGTCTTTCATTTCTCTCGCTCATACTCAATGGAATTCATTTTTAATTTGAAAATGATTTCATTAACTTAAACGTAACACGGAACAGTAATAATATGTACATCAAGATGAAATAAGTACCTACCATTCCCAGAAATGCAATTGTGTTTTTTATCTATTTTTATTTGCAATTAATTAATCCACCCGAACTGCGCCTATCTTAAAAAATAATTTGATACATAGTGCCCTTTGTTTTCCCTATGAGTGAATTTTGCTACAGCGTAATACTGCATTTGTAAACGCAATGATTGGATGTTTATAGGCTTAGCCAAGAATGTATTCCATCGTATGAAGAGTCTGATAACAGACGGCACCTCAATCCTGGAAGTAAGAAAACTTTTATTTGGAGAATTCACTTATATTGCAACGAAGCCTGGAGAGTAACAGCTGCAGAGCAAAGAAGATAGAAAGTAATGGAAATGAAGTGTTCTTAAAGACATTATGGAGATCAAGGATGGAAAATATCAGGTAAATTATGAAGGACGTTAAGGTAAAGACTTATCTATATAATACCACACAAGCCACCACAAGGGTGTGTGGCAGGGGGTGAGTCATCACCAACATGCACTACACCATACCCAAATAAGGTCAATGAAACTACGGCTATTCATACATTAGAAAAAAAAACCTGCAAATTCTTGTAAGAAGGTGATATTTCACCAACACGCCCTACACTATGCTACCAATGTTAGATAAACTAATTAAATTAATGCATTTATCAACTATATAAACGCAAATAAATACAAGAGCTATGCAGGAAATATGCAAGAGGCTCTGTAAATACTGCGGAGCAGATTTAGATAATGGCATTAGGGAGCAAATGAACTAATTACTGCACTACCTATCAAAAAACAAAGTTAAAAATCTCATATCTAACCTACTGTAGTATGTCGGACTCCGTAACATGTTATTGCGTCGTCAGAAAACACGGATTGGAAGTTGCATGAAGGATTAATTCTAAATTTTAACCGTAGGTCAGTAAGTGATTCCCACCCTAGTTGTTTCAAAACCCTATACAGATAGAAGTATACACGAATGAAACTTACAATTAGCTTTTCTAGGTCTAGAAATGCAAGGAGAACTGCAGCAAACCTATCTCTCCCTAATGAATATGGGGTAGATAAACCACTGCCAAACTTTGGTTTACTTAGACATCATTACCGTCCCGAACGACCTCCCCCCCGAACTGCCTGGACGTACCCCTCCGCCCACTCACGTCTCCCCCATCCCTACTCCCCTCCCTCCCCTCTGAAACAACCCTACCCCCTCCCCCTCTTCTAACACCACCACTACCCTTTAAGACGAGGCGAGTCTCCTCAAGATTCGGCGCACGTGTCCACGGAGGAGGAAAGTTTTTCTCATCGGATCGATTGTTGAGTTGCGTCACACGCAGGTTTGAGGGAATGGTGGGGGAGGGGGTTACACTACCCCCTGGCTGGCCGCGGGCCGCGCCCATGAGGCCAGGGGGAGAGGGGTCGCGAGCAGAACCCCTTCCTCCCAATTCCTCCACCACCGTCTCCATGGCGAGTGATAGCGTAGTTGGGTGGGGGTTGATCATCAGATAAGGCAAACAAGAATTGATTTCCTCCTGCGATCGTGCGGACCGAGCTGAAATATCAGCGCCCATTAATAGACAGGCGTCACTCATCGGTCTAAGGCAATTGGGGAGGGGTAATATGGGGACGACCTGCGTATTTCTTTCACAGTTTATGTGTAGATGTGACAGAGGAACGCGCAAACTGCGTCAAGAAGAAAAAAATTATCCACAGAATTTATGATATTTCTTAGTTATCGATTACTTGTTACTGTCGTAGAATCCGGCGCAGGTAATATTTTTATCCCATGTAACAACCTTATCTTTCTTTTTATGAATATATTAATTGAATCAAAATCATAAGATAGTGTATCAGTTTAAAAATGCAATTTCGGGTCATTCCACAAATATTTGTCAATTTATAACTTTATAATGTTAAATTTCACACACTTGCTGTAACGGATGTTACGACGAAGCACACAATTTTGTGAATGAGAAAAAGCTATAAAAAACTTACTTGCCGCTGATTTTTATGTTAGAGCCAGAATCTAACATCTTATTTAAAACGTAAAATATATTATTTTTGACACGAATTAGAAATTCCCTACTGTGCTACCAAACTAGACATTAATTTGAAGAAATTATTGAGTGTGCATGAAGTCTAATTCAAACAGTAAAAACAAAAATAAAGGGCTTCAATATGCTTATTATAATTTGGAATACGATAAGTATAATAATGTTCTGCTCAAATCAATGCAAAATTTTCTTCATATTTTATTTTTAGTTTTTCAATAGTATTCCATTATACAATTGGCTGAGCATAAGTCTATAGCCATCCTGTTGGCCACGGTTTTTTTTCGGTTGACCACGTTTTAAATTGATTAGTGACGCTCTAAACACATGGTAGGTTTGGAATAACGTTTCCATTGGTAGGTTTCCATTGGCTCTGCAACTAATGCCATTTCGTAACTTCTCACGCAATTTCTTTTTTATCTCGGTTGACCTTCCAGCTCCAAAAGGAGAATATATGAAAAGATAAAAGGCGTGCGAACTCTGAAAAGAAAGTCGTAGGCAATATTTGGATTATGCGAAGATATGAATGTTTGTCTAATGAAGCACAAATGCAGTACACATGCAAAAGTGCACTCCTACCCACTTTATTGTATGGCAGCGAAAGTTGGGTACGCCAGGATAAGCGTACGAGTAGACTAAATGTAGTGGGTGTGGGATTTCTGAGAAGTGTCCGCGTTAAAAGCAGAAGGGATTTGGCTGGGAATGATTTTATGATGAAAGAACGTGGAATGGTTGCTCCGGTCAATGGACATGTACGAAATGTGCGTGAATCGTTGGTTTGACCATTTTGGCCATATTTTTCAGAAAATCTAGTTTTGCAGCTTCGAAAATGACACGCTGAACATTATTTACTTCATATTTTGTATTAATTTTTTATTTTCTATTTTACAGAAAACAGCCGATTAAAGTCTTTGACATCGGTTATTACACAACAATGGACGTGCATAAACACGTTTGCCCTTTTTCGAGTCCCGCCGGGGTGAAAAATTCACCTAGGCAGGAATTGAACCCACGACCCTGGGATGGCAGGCGAAGAAGACTTCATCCCACCGCCACCGCAGCCGACAAATGTACATTAAAATCAAACATACGGGCTTCCAAAAACAACCTACCCACTTTTCCTAAATGGCACAAATTACGTTAACTGTCAGTCGTCTCACCCAATGACTAACCAACGAGAGCAAAGAACTACAGTGTCATTATTTCGTGTCATGTCTCCCGTGATCCCCTCAGGGGTTTAAAAATCGCTGACGAAGCAGTATCATAGTGCATCAAATGAAAGGGGTAGCGGAGATCACTGCATGGAACCCGACGGGGAAAAAGAAAATACAGTTCCCGGCATTCCTTTCTCGGTGAAAAACAAATTCCCAAGGCCGGTAATTAAGCGCATGTTGCTTAAGGAGTTAAAAATAGTCATCGGGGCGAGATAAAAAAACCCAAGCGTCAGGAGGAAGCACACAATCCCTTTTCGAACCGGCGGGAGATAATAATAAGAGATCTCCAGACAGTTGAGTGCAGCGCCTATCACTCTCGGCCGTTTTAAAATTAAGACGGCAGGCGCGAGAAACAACAGGGGCACGATAGGGGCAGAGGAAAGGACTACTAAGGCTCGTTTTATGACCCTAAAAAGTTTTTTCTAACCGCTTTCCTTTTGAAGATGAGAAAAATAAGAAGTTCAAGACTTCCTCACTGCAGCCTCCTCACAAATAGTCAATGGAATAATGGGGTCCAGAGGCCGGATACAAAAACACAAAAGCTAAGGAAAAAAATACGCTTTAATCTAGCCAACCCAATGTTTAAAATAGGAATAAAAATGCCTCACCTTTTCCTCGACGCCAGGAATAATATACGTTAATAAGTAAATAAGGCCTGATTTTTAATTTATTTTTGTTTTGATGCATTTGTTTTTACACTTTTCTGTTCATTGCAGATACTGTCCAATACATGGAGCTTTACTCAAACTGAACGGTACCAATATGAAGCTTGCAAACCAGAAGAATGGGTGATTGCGCAGCTTTCCAAATGCATACAATTCTCCTTCTCAGCAATTTTACTAAATTGTAAAGGCAGCATTAGTTGATGTAATGAATTTAGTGGGTCGCGTCCTTGGTCAATGGGCATAGCTATTGTAGAAGTAAAAGTTACTGGATATTTTTACTAAGGAAAGGGAAATTTACCAGAATTTACTTCTTTTTTCCATGAAGTAATTAACATATATTATTAAAATATTCAGTTGTACTTTAACATCAAGTGTAAAGCCCTTGTGTTATTGATGTTTCTCGGATAAAATAATAGGATCACATTAAAATTGAATAAAAAAGATAGATCGATGCCTGATCATACACACATATTTATAAAGGTATTGCATCGGCATTTTTCTTAAGAGGGAATACTTATGCTACTCCAAAATCTATTTTAACTTTTCGCACAAATTTGTCTTAATTTGTTTTGCTATTATTAGCCCTTCAACCGCTTTTTGATTGCCAAATTCCGGAAGTGACGTCAGATAAGGAGCAATCAAATCAGTGAGGGTGCAAGGAAGCGAAGGGGAAGTGATCACGATACATACTATGATCCTTAGTCCATTGTGCATCACCATTGCACTTTGGAGCTCACCATTATTATGATTTAATTACAGAAAGAAGAAACTTTCAAATGGTATTTATCCACACTGTTTATTTATACTACCAACCCAGCTTTCAACGGGTAACCGTCATTTTCTAGACCTTGAAAACGACGGTTTCAATAAACAGTGTAGATAAATACCATTTGAAAGTTTCTTGTTTCTGTAATTATGAAAGAGTTCCACAAACGTCAAGCCTAAAACTATTCGCTTATTTATTATGACTTATTTTAACTTTCGTTTACATTACATGTATACTGATTCAATGACGTTTAAGGGCCACATATTATGCATAGAGCTAACGTACTACGGTAGAAGTGATCACAGGTATTAAATAAGGGAAATAGACCGCAGAACTGATACATTTAAAATTTCATTTTTTCCTCGTACAATAAGGGATAATAATAGTTGCGATAGATCAACCATATGAAATTCCCACCCTCACCAGGTAGAGTAGACTTTTTTACTCGTGTTTGATAACATATCATTATTACTAACACTTCACCCCGCTTGAAATTCCCGGCATTATTTTTTTCTCTCCATGAAGTAGTATCTCGTATCACTCATAAATTAATAGTATTGGTAATATTAACCACTAGATGTCTCTTTAGCAGTGTACTGCATGTTTGCATATTCATTTACGTAGCACTCTCCCAGTTTCTGGTTTGACTGCCCACTGTTCCCCTGACTGCTTTTTGGTCTGCGCCTAGTGGCCGGGGGAACGTGCGAGGTCCCGATTTGAACTGGGACGAGTGCTGCATGCCTGGTGTGGAATCACCCCGTGACACACACACTAGTGGTAGCTTGCACGGTACTTCGTAGATGTAGAAGGGCGAGAGAGGGAGTAAGGGTGAATAGGAACAAGGGAAGAAGTCAATACTTTGTTTAAATTCCGAATTTTCTGGCGAGATGTCGTAAAATGTGTACATGATGAAGGGATGATCCGTATGCAATGTTCGATCGCGACTTCGTAAATGAAAAATTCATAATTCCATTTATAAAATGAAAATTGGCGAGCGACTATGCCAATGCAGCTAGCGGAAAAAACATTGGCCCATGGTGGGATCGAACCCACGACCTTCGCGAAATTAGCACGACGCTATAACCACCTGAGATAAGTGACCTTTTCAGTTCGCATTGTTTCAAACACTAATTTACCATCACCAGTTTTTGCGCCATTGATATAATAATGCTGACTTTACTCTATAATACACGCTTCTTAAAGTTTCTTAAATTTAAAAATTAAATTTGTTCTTGTCTATATTACGAATAGAGAAACATATTGCTCAAACAACCTTGATTCTTTTATGTCACCGAGCATCAGCAACACCTAAGGCCATCAAGTTGAAAGTACACTGCCCATTGAGCCCACTGCAGACCATTCTTTAATGGACTTGCCTTGTATGTATATTTATAATTCAGTTATTTTTAAACAATTTGTATTTGGCTCTATTTTCTTCTAATAATGGTCCACATACCTATGAGACCAGGAGACGAAATGACCTTTTTTTAGCACCAGCAAATATGACAATGATGACCAATGGACCTTGCTCTATGAGTATCAAACAATATAATCAGTTACCTCTAGGAACCAAAAATGTTAACTCCTTCACTCAATTTAAAAAGAAAGTTTGTATTTACTTAAATGAAAAATATTATTATACTGTTAATGACTTAAAAATTCAAGTTAATACTTCATTATATGGATGTCCATACATATATATTGGTGTGTAATTATATTGTAGTCGTGCCATCCTCTTTATCACTATTAATTTACTAACGTATACAATTAAAATGTGTATGATGACTACTATACTGTACTCTGTTTATTGTCTATTGGAAAAATTAATTTTTGATTCTTTTTTTACGAAGAACATTTCGCCTATTTTATTTAGCAAATTTAGCCTGACTGCAGATTTTCCTTATGCCAACAGGTCTATTTTTATTCTGGTGCTGACTCCAGGATGGAAATGCAACGCATTCACAAAACCTCTAGGAGGTGCCCGTACGGGAGAAAGCCATAAAGATTCGAAGCGAAAGCATGAGGGCTTGGTGTGGCGCGGTTGCATGGCCAATGAAGTGAGCCGCATCGCCTGACGTGAAGCCTTCCGCAACGCGGCGAGTGGGCCGGGAGCGAACTAGTGATCCAATTCGAGTGATCGCGCAGTCGTTCGCTCGTAATTAATGGAAGTGACGTGAGGCTAGCTCAGCGCCATCTGTTGCCACTACTCGGAACATTGTTGCCGCGCATCGTTCAATGAGTTTTCTCCCGGACAAACGAATGGAATTCGGTTAAAAGAAAACGTTGAAGTTCTAATTACCTAGACGCAAAATATACCCCAAGTATGACATCTTTCTTGGTTTAATATTGTACAAAAATTCGCTTTCCACGCTAACCCTTCACAACACTAGCGTTGGTGACCATATCTGTCCATGAAATACGCAACATTCTGCCATGGAGCCACATTTAAAATGCTTCCATTCGGTTCATTGTAGAGTTGTGAATTAGTTTTTGGGATTTGGCCGGATGCAGAAACAACGACAAACATAAAAAGATAAGATACGCTGAAACAAGGTGATGACGAGCCTCGACTAAGATATCTCGGAGAGGACCTGGATGACGAGCTTCGTCGACACCTAGGACGTCTTGTTGTAATAAACCTATGTGGAAAAACTAAGTTATACTTTTCATTTACAATGCTAAGCAAATTCCACGAAGTCACGCCCGAGACAGCGGAGTGCACAAGAAGTGTATTAACGTGATGATAGACGAAGTTACTTTGTGGAATCTTGAAATAGTTTAATAATAGCTCACTTTGTAATTTTCCACACTGTTTTTATAAAACTGAACCGTATCTTTGCCGGATTTTAATAGCCGAAACAATTGTAAATTGTTTCAGCGTATCTTATCTTTTTATGTTTGAAGTTGTTTTAGCATCCGGCCAAATCCCAAAAACTAATTCACAACTCTACAATGAACCTGATGATGACGAGCTTCGTCGACACCTACATCGTCTTGTTTTGATAAACCTATGTGAAAAAACTAAGTTATAATTTTCATTTACCCTTCTTATGTGTCTTATGGAGAGCACTTCGAGTTCAGTGCTCCGTCCGTCGGTTTGGACGTTAAACTGTGGTCCCGTGGCGCTTCGCGTATAAAGTAAGCTAAAGCCAACCACAGGTTTCTCTCCACCTTTCCTCACTCATAAACCCTTTCCTTACCACCCTACCCTACGATCTTAAACGGCGCGAATGACCTGAGCGGTCGGTCGCGTCACCATAGAAAACGAATATACATTTACACCTATCAGTGCACCATTTCATTTCATACACAAGCGAAGAAATGCACAATAATGTACAATAAGATGGTCTACGGGTATGAGGTATAAAACGTCAAGAGATATTACAATTGATTCGTAGGGTTAATGAGAGTGTAAGCAGAAATTGATTTTGCGTTTACGTGGTGCAAAATTGGTTGATTACATACAGAATTTACCAGGATCGATTCACAAATAACACAACTGCTCACAACTTTTCACTTAAGGTAGTTTGAGCGAAAAATCACTTCACCTGGACTTTGGCCTCATTTTAAAGAAATAACTCTCATCTTTCCAATTATATCAAAATATCAACCCCTTGCCGAACTACATTTCGAGCAATTTGCCTAAAAATATAAGCTGTTTTACATGGGATAGATTACAGCTGTGCGCTCCAGAGGGAGAACATTTAAAAAACATCTATTCCTCATCACAGTAACTTTTACAGAATCGCAAAAAAACCTGCCGGTTTGAAGGGTTTTAGCCATTCGGCGGGAAAAAATGAGTCAAGTCAGAGAATAATGTAGCTTTATTTATTAAATTACCGAGATTTTTGGTCATATATAACTATATATTTGCGCCATTAATATTACAATATTTATTTCGTACTTCTTACAGACGCTGAAATCAAAGATTAAATTTGAATATGGTCTCCACTATGACTAGGGATCTATCTCGCTCAAACCACCTTAACCAGAAAAACATCTTGAACAAATTACTGAGCCCTAGCGATCGCGAAATTTGCACATCTTGGATCTTATTCAAGTTATTATTCTTATTCTTGGGCTGAAAATGTTCGACTCTCGATAAGATTTGATACTTGAACCCACGACATGACAATTTTTGTGTTGCAACCATCGTTAATTTTCTTTTTGGTGACGTCAAAATTTCGTCGCTTTCGAGTTTCGACAATTCCGAGTCCTTCCTGAATAAGGCCCCGGGGTAGTATGGGCAAATTATATACCCTGTACCATTGTGATTTTTTTAAACTCATGGTTCACAAAATATAGCATAGCACGGTTTAGATGAACCTGCGACCTCCGCTCTGTAATCTCACAACGTTACCTTGCCACGATGATTGTTCATAACAAAATTGGTTCTCAACTAAAGACCCCTTTTTTGAAAAACTCAAAATGAACAAAACGCAGCATTGCCCGAAAACATCATCCGACAAAAGATCCCTTATTTTGACATCAGTATCTTTTTTCCCTCCTCCAAACTTTATTAAATGAAAAATCAGTTTTCTCTTGAGCATGATTGCGTAAGAGAATTTTAGCCTCAGTTGTAATCTTCAGTTTGTCACTGGCTTGACGGCTGCCCGACCTAATCTCCCGCTTAGTGTTATTATGATCGAAAATTAATTGAAAACTGTAATTCCAATAAGAGAACCTTTGATTAAATTCATTCACGCATCAAGCAAGCCCAAGTTATCATTTTATCGTAATTTGTTCACAGTCCGCATAAGTAATTAGTTAATGCGATCTCGTAAAGAGGAAGCAATATTAATTAAATTATAGCTATCATTATCTCCGGTCAAACGTCCTTTTCGAAGCCTACAACGTTACGTGCGCATTCAGAGCTATTATTCCATGGAAAGACATTAAATAAATGTCTAAATGAAAAATGAGATCCAGTACATGTGAATCGAGTGTAATAATTCATATTCGAGGAGAGAAAGGTGGTTCAACTTGTATACCCAATTAGCCAATTAGAAATTTTTAATGCTATGTTTTTAACCAAATTACAAGTTTTTACAACACACCTTTCCTCTTTATCATTCAACTTGCGTTAATGTCGAAGAGTTATGCTATAAAAAGGCGTTTTCATCTTTTAATAGATGTTAATCTTCATTTATCAGAAAATAATACGCTTTGATGAAGATCAGTCTTTCTCTTGATGCAATAATTTTACTTATAGCCAAAATCATGATGGATTGGATGAAATACTTCAAAATTACACATTGCTCCGCAAAAGTATTAGGTCATATACTATTTTCGTTAATTTTAGTACCTCTTACTCACAGCAAAATTTTAAGGAAACTATGTTCAAAATCAGTCGTAAAATAGGCAATTTCATGTCTGCATTTTCTCACCCTTAAAACTTTCCGTGAAGCCTGATGATTTGAAATAGTTATTGAATTAAGCAAATTTGACTGCAAAAAAAATTTTTTAAGCAAAATTTAGCACAATATTTGATTTAACCATTTTACGGAAAATATGAGCAACAGCCACTATAATTCATTATAACTTAAAAAGTGCTTACTATTCTTTGGTAGCGAATAATTAGCCTATTAATATTATAGCAATTAAGGATTCACTAATTTATTAATCCACCTATAAAGTATGTGCTTATACCCGTGTACATCACCTATATGGTTGCCACCATCCTTCATACTCATCACTGAGAGGATTACTTCAAATTTACATATTTTATTTTCCTTTCTGCCTTCCATATGCATTCTCCTCCCGCTTTCCCTTATATTTCTTATACAGTTTGTCTGTTCGCACCCTGATTCATTTCCCCGAGTCCAGAGGCAGCGCTGACACGTCTTTGCACGGCGGGTGTGACTGTCAGTGACATTCATTTCTCACGACTAGACAGTTAGTGAACGCAAAAAAAGTAATGATTGATGACACTGGCTTAAATTAAAAGCATGCAGACTTCTGCTTCCAAGAGTGAGTTGGAAATTTCCCATTTCGTCCCGCATATGCATCAGTTGCATTAATTCTAATTAGAAAATAACTATTTACGATGATGGAATATTCATTTACCTAAACTTTACTCACACATAGGGACTGAGCTGATCTTTAAAGAGGGCACAAAGACAGTATCGCTCGGTTTTTCGTGAGACGTCTCCAGCTCTTCCCTAACAAAAGTGTCAATATCTGAAGATACACCTCTGAGCAATAAATGAAATAAATGAATAGGTAATGAAAAGCAGGAAAATATGATACGGAAGAGAGTGCGTTTCATTGCACTGGGTATGGAGTGTCTGAGAAGTTTTTGTAGGGAAAGCAGAAGGTATAGGGTTTGGAATGAGCGGATGATGAGATAATGTAGAATGGATGTAACGGGTATGAAAGAAGCGTGCTCAGTTGGTTTGGCCACGTTGAGAGATCGAATGAGAACCGAATAATGAAGCTGAGTTATTACGGAGGAGTGAATGGTGTGAGAGGAAGGGGTAGACCGAGAAAGTCATGGGTATATGTGGTGCAAGTGATTCATAAGAGAAGGAATATTAGGAGGTCATGGGTGAAGTAATGCATGAGCGTAATTGAAGCAAAAGAGGTATGCAATGATAGGGCAGCATGAAGGAAATGATTTAAGCATAGTCAGCTAAACGGGCCAATTACCGAGAATACCGTTTTACTGGTCTTATTTTAACTTGCTTCGTGAGTTTAATCGCATATCTATTACCCAATTTTTGAACCCCTTCCCGTTGTACAATATTTTCCAAATTTTGCATACATGTTAAATTTTGATGACAGAATCTTGGAAATTTTTTTCGAATTTTTCACGTTGTCAAATTTAATTCAATTAAATATTTTTTATTTAAGCAAATAGAGAAAACATTAATAAAGCATTACGCATTGAATTGTAAAACATTGGAAGCATTGCAAAACATTGAGAAACAAAGATTACGATGACTAAGACAGGAGTGGTAACGGAATTTAAAAAAGCTAAAGAAAATTTAAATTATTGCTAAAATAATAATAGTGTGAGGATTAAAAAGTAGAAAATAGTGTATTTTGAAATAAGACCAGCTTTTAAAAAGTGTTTTTAAGGTATATTATTATTTTACTTTGCCTATACCGAAAAGGTACGCCATGATGGGTAATGCATATACGCAGGAAAACATTTGCTCGTTGAAACATTCAGAATGCTGAGCTGCCTGGAAAATAAAAAAAAGAGATCTTTAATTTTGAACTAAAGAAAACCAAAAACGTTTTTGATAAATAAATCTATAATTCTAAGTCCCTATCAGAGTTCTAGAGAAGAAAGATGAAGCTAAGGGAAGAATTTTTCCCTCATAGGAGTACGTTTACCAGTGATGAAAGAAGCAAGGAACATATAACTAGTGAGCAGAATAGTCCAAGCAATGGAGGCATTTTATTTTAAGATGTGTTTATTACCGGCACTCAAGCTCGACGGTTGGGAAGCTTTACACTAGAACATGTTTGGATCATATCCTTTCTAATACGGCAGCATCAGGACAAAATAAACTACAAGCAATAGTTGTGTGGCGGTGTTGAACAATGATGAAAAACAATTGAACGGTAAGAATCGCCAATAAAGAGGTCAGTTCGAAGAGCCGAGGTCAGGTTAGCTGAACGGATACGCATGTCATAATCATACAACCGCGACAGCTTAACCATTTCGTTAGAGTCAATGTGTGCCATTTTCTATCTCAATACAGTATTCACTCAAAGGAGGAACTATTGCCCAGATAAATCATGGCTGCACGGTTCGAATTTGGATTGCGGTTGTCGGAAAAGAAAACAGAAAACGGCAATTCAAAAATATCCCCGAGCCAATATCTAAGAACTACAGCCAAGTGAAGATACCTATTTACTTTTGTCGCTAAAGAGTAATTAGTAAGGATGGAAACCCATTGCGGTAAAAAAAATACCAACATGCATTACGTACGATCTGGGTTTTCCATAAATTATACAGTTCAGCGAGGATTTAGCAAAAAAACTCGTTCTTTCATTTAAAATATTGATGCCTTTCGTTTGAAAATCAAAAGTAAATAGTGTGTACATACGAGTATGAGGCACAGGAGTGATCTAGAAAATAAAAATTTTCGATAATTTTTGTCATTGTTGGTCTGTTGACTTTCATAAAAGGCGTGAAACATGAAAAAAGTAAAGTTTTTAATTACTTTTTGGTGAAAAGCTTACATTTCCCAGTATGTTCTTTGAAAGAATTTGTTAAGTAAGATCCGAGGCTTCCCCGGCGTGAGATGTTGAGAAGCTCAATTCGAGCAGTCCACCGGGTGAGGGAATCCATTGGTGCCGACGTTTCGATGGCCGAGTCGTCCATCGTCTTCACGGCTGAATGTCGTGGCTTCATCGGTTCCGGAAAATATAGGCCATGCCGAAAGCTCAGGAGGTCAGACCAATCAGGAGCCTTCTGACCCTTCGGCATGGCCTATATTTTCCGGAACTGATGAAGCCAAGACATTCAGCTCTGAAGACGATGGACGACTCGGCCATCGAAAAGTCGGCACCAACGGATTCCCTCACCCGGCGGACTACCCGAATTGAGCTTCTCAATCTGGAGGGTTATTTTGTAATCTCACTCAAGAGAGAATACGTCATAAAATGTGGAAGATTACGTCATTTTTCGTAGTTCAACTCCGCCACCCAGGCGGCGTGACCATCTTAAGCTCTCAAGTGGTGAACTGCCGGTTTATTTTTTTGATTCATCCGCTCTTTCAACTCTTGATTCGTTTCATTTGGCTCCGCATTTCATTAGTTCCATCTCACCTGTCGTTAGGAACGCGAAATGGAGCCGGATCTCCCGCCTTCCCGCAAAGAGTCGTTAATAAGGTGAGATTACTACAAAATAACCCCCGTTATGTATTTACAAAAAATTCAGTCGTAATTGTTGTGTAGCTGCCAAATGCTTACCTACATATCGGCAAGCTACTCAACGTTTCGCCTGCGCACATCGCTCCTTTTATCGTCGTTCGTGTGTGCTGTTATGCTGAGGTTTGCCCTAACTGCAACACCTTGAATACAAGATTCCAATTAAATGATGGGCTATAGGTACGCAAGCATTTTACTGTTTCAGATTTAGTGAGATTTTTTTGCCAAATTAAGCAATTTACCCGGAATATCAAGCAAAATATTTGACTTAGTGGGTCAATAAACAGATTTTCATCTAAAAATACTGGACCACACATTTCCAACGCTCAATTTACAGTCGTTCAGAGGCATTCAAAATCAAAGCCCCTTGTCCTCGTTTGTTTTAAGTCTAAGGTTCTTTTTCCACTGACCGTTCGTCTTCCTGGAGCAATCCGCTACTCACGTCTTTTCACTTTGGAAATGGAATGAGGCCAAACTTCGGAAACCTGTGTCATGTTTACTTATTTTAAGACTGAGGCTTACAGAACTTGCGCCAAGACTTAAATGAGTGCCTCGTAATGTATATATTTAACGCACGCCATTACGCTCTCTCCTTTTCGGTAATGTGCCGTATCCTTCATTTCGGTGATCTCGTTCGAAATGACGATTCACTTGAATGAGTCGTTCGCGATCGACGGGTCGTGATTGAACGTAGGTGGCGGTTCAAGATCCACGTGAGCTGTTGGACACATCATGATCGGTATCAATCATGGCACTTCCACATTGGTCAGAGGCCTTATTTACGAAGGAATTGGTTTTATTTTTCAATTAGAAAAAAATGAGGCGGTTACGTTACTACCTCGATGTTACCGAAAGTTTCTACTCACCGCACTTATATTCTTAGTGACGACCCCGCGTATGGTGGGAAAAATTTGAAGTCGATATAGTAATATTACGTGTTTTAAATCTTTATACCTCAACGAGAACGGTAGCAGCTGGTATTTTTAGAGATTTACTAGTCTAAATCTAACGTTCGCACCATGTTGCATACTTAATCATTGGTTTGTACTTATAATTCAGAAAGTTATGACAAAAACCTATTACTTTACAATTATGAATATGCAAATAAGCTGTTTTTAAGCTAAATTTAATCTTTTTTGCATGGGGAATTAACGTTAACAACTTATACAATCGATGAAAGCATACAAATGAAGTTGGAGGTTCAACCACCCTTTTAGCGTCAACTATCATCAACTTACGTCTTTTTAGCGCCAACTACCATCCCTAAAACGTCAACTATCGATGGTTACTTTTCAATGATCATCCCTAGTACGCACGATTAGCCCATTACGACTTATATTTATTAATTCCGTCTCCCTTCCGTTTATCTTCAATTAGTGTAGAGTTTTTTCATAAAGGTAGTTGAGATGAGAAATTTTTGTTTTGCTAGATTTATAACATCCTCCGACAAGGCCAACATCCGTTATTTCAACGGCTACACGCTTTCGAAATTTAAACGAATGCGATTTTATTCGCGTCATCAATATTTTTTGTCATCAATTGTGGGTTTCTGAAAATGTTTTTAGTATCAATATTTTATAATTGTGGGTTTCTGAAAATGTTTTTAGTGTGGACTAGGATAAGTATATTTATTTATAGATCTGGTCAAAAAAAACATGGCAGAAGTCCACGTATATTCTGGTTACATTATGAAGTTATTTCATATTATCCTTGTTATCAATGCGAAATGCATCATTAATCTGGATGGTAAATACGTAAAAATAGAACTTTATTCCAAAGAACATTGGAGAAATAACTATTACAGACCGTGAGAAGGAGTAAAAGTTGGTTTACCAGTTCAAAGAAGGGGAGTATGGGGCTTGTAGGTATGGGGAAGAGCTCATAAAATCTAAGGATAACAAAGTTCAAACACGACAGAGTTAGTCAAAACAAATACTTAATTTCACATTTTCCTTTGTACCGTTTACACATAATGCTTTCAATGATGACATAGCTTATTTCGCCATAGCAGATTAGTCGACGAATATTTATTATGAAGACTATTCCCAGCCATGGGAGCAGAAAAGCGCGATTTCTATTAAATTAACGTTTTTTGACCTTAACTAATGAAGCATTGTGCTAATAACAAAAAATTATGGTGGGTAGGTGACAACATTTTAATTAAATCAATTTTCTGGGAGAGTTTGTTTATTAGAAGTAGTTTTTCGTGAAAATAGCATTTATATGATACAAAAATACTATTTTATTACATTTCAAGCATTCTCGCATTTAACAAAATGCCATACTACTCAATTTGCGAAAACAATAGCAAGAAAAGATAGGAAATTCTAGCTCATATCAATCACGTGTTTCTATATGTACCCATGATATTACTGATATGACATTTAAATCAGTTGAAGGTGGAACCACCATAAACAACCCATTTCAATCACGGATTACATTTCATTCATAGTGAACTGGTTCGCGACTCAATCGCTTGGAGACCCGGGTCACTCGACTTAATCATTCAGGGCCATCCCATCAGTACTCCCTTTCCTCAATGCTCTTCCCCTCGGCCTCTAAGCACGAAGCCTTAAATCCTCATCCCCACCGCTGCACCCCACCCTTGCCTCCCGGGGGATCACGCCTACCCATTACGCAACGTGCATTGACGCGTGCATTTATTTACACTGCATGACGCTGTATAGGCAGACATCCGGTGGGGCAGTCAACCGCCTCCTCTCCCTGCACCTTCATTTGCACGGCACCTCCGCGATTTTCGGCGCTGACGACTTAGTCCGACTCGAAAAAAAATCAGTTTGCCTTGAGAATAAATTTCCTCCGTCAATTCCTTGAGGATGGTGGATGCATAAGCTTAAAATAAGCACGTAACGCACACAAAGAAGAGACTTAATTTTCTCAGGCGCTATTTTGTTGTACTTTGTGGTGGTTAAATAAAAGAAAAACTTCATAAAGTCCACGAAAAACTTTTTAATTAACTTTGCCCACTAAGGTTTCGACTTACACAGTCATGGATAATGACTATGTTTTGGCATATTCAATAAAAACGTTTTTTGTGGTATATACAATATTTTTAATTTACTTACACGAAGAATACACACTTAAATCAAGATGCGTATTCGCATACTTAAGCCAACTGAAGCTAGGGGTCGTATTTGCGTTAATACTTAATTCAAGAATTTGTACAAATTTGTCAGTCGATTAACTACAGTTTTTCAAGCGGGACAAATCAAAAGTGTTATTTTTAGATAAATTTTGAGTCACTGTACTATGGAACGTTGCTGAGATGAACATTTAAGTTTGTAATTATCAGAGGAAAAAATTATCCATCAAAATTGGGATCTCAGTTTTTTAAATTGAATGACACTTTTCAAAGTAAATTTCTCTCAAAAGAATTGATACGAGATAATCATTCAAGAAACAACTGTTACTTTTATCATTCATGAGACTATCAAGGACTCCATTCTCAAGGTTTGCTGTTCCTTCTCTCAAGGGTTTTCGCCTATTTCCTCTGGTTTTATTTCAACTGGCTTCGAACTTAATAGTTTCTTCTTTCCTTAGTTTGCAAGCCATAAACTATGACCCGTAATAGATGAAAGTTGGGTACTACTTCTCCACAGCTCAGTATCTTTTCTATTTATCTTATATTTCATCCACGATACATCCATCATGTATCACTAACGCGATTCTTATTTATTGATCATTACGAGTAACTTAGATACGCCTGTGGAAATTCAATGATGTTAGGAAAAGCAATCGTAGGAGATTTACAATAAGTGCAGTTTCTTAAAGGTTGTTGCTGAGAAGAGAATACCGAACATGGGCTCGTGGAGAGAAATTATGAGCATTTTAGGAAGTAGCAAAGTAAACAGTTTGATGGAGATATTAAAGTGGGCTACTGCGCAGGACGAAAGATTAATGTAAAGTCAGTGACAATTTAGAAATTGCAGATAGGTACTTGTTTGATATTACACGGCGAGAGTGCGTTGGGATTTTGAAGGCAAAGGTTTAAATCGCGGGATTACACATTAAACACGTCATTTACCTGAATAGTCGAATTCACCGCTGTTATTTGGGAGATTAATATATTCTCCGGTTTTAGAAGCAAACTCGTGTCCCGCGTAACATTCTCCAATTTTACGTCTTGCTAGCATTCTTCGCGACAGGAGGAACTCCCATCCACTTTTCTCCATACACCGAGTTACATTTTCATTATTCTAATAACTTTTATATACAAATCTGGTAGATTTTCAATGATAATGATAAAAAAATTTTTAAGGTTCTTTATATATTTAATGAAAACGAGATTATCTTTAAAAATAATTTACTACTTTATTGAACTCAAGAAATATTTAAATTAATATTAAGAACGTAAAAGTATATGGCAGTGAAGACTGGACATTATCAGTAGCAGAACAAAGAATATCGGAAACAATGGAAATGTGTTGTTATCGAAGAGTGATGAAGATATAATGAACGGATGGAATCACCAATGAAGAATAGGTATGATTGAAAATTCAGAGGAGAAGAGATTGGGTGCACTTATTGGGTAAATAGTGCGACTCATTAGCCTCTAGAAAATAATAATTTTGGAAGGAGAAATAAACAGGAAGAATCACAAAGGAAGACTAAGAATGGAATACATTAGGCAAATTACGTAGTTATGAAGAAATAGCACGTGCAATTTTCCACAAAAATAAAATTTACTTCCGACCCGTTTTTGAATGTTGATACATCATCTTTAGGTCCTTCAGAAGTAAACCTTTAGGTCGGAAGTAATTTTTATTTTTGTTGAAAATTTCACGTGTTATTTCTTTATTGTGTACAAATTCCACTCAATTTCGCAAGAATCTCCGAATTTTATAAATTTTGGGGTACATAAAAGTAAGTTGGTAAGTGCAGTGTCGAAACAAAACTGGAGACAAGACCGCTGTTTGGCGAGACGAGATGAGATTAGTGAAACTACAGTACGATTCTACATCAAAACTACATCGAAAACGATGACACTTCGCCCCACGAGACGAGACACAAGTTCGGAAAACGAGAAAGAGACAGAAGGATCCAAGTCTCGTCTCGAGGTTACGAGGGAATAAAAAGATTTAATGAGAGAAAAGCTGAATAAAGATCAGCAAAAAAACATTCTTCCGATTACTGACAGCTGCTGATGATGAATTGCAACTTTTATTTTTCGGCATAAACTGACAAAAAAATTAAACTGAATCGGCGGAAAGTCTAGCAGGGACCAGCTGGTTCCCAGTGCTAGAAAATATATCTCCCTCCGTTTATCTTGCAATCATTAGCCCGCGCTCTCGTTACCCGATGACTCCAGGACCATTTGGATGGAGGGGAGCGGAGCATGGTTTATACCCTCCGAACGAGACATGCAACATTTACCGCCAAGACGGAGGCGAACGCTCAACGGTCTGAATGGGATGCCTTTAGACCGCGGAGTGTACGAACGTCGCAGAAGCGAACATCCGTTGGGAGGGAAGAGAGGAGAAATAGTTTTAGCGTGAAAACGCTCACGCTCCAGACGGAAGGAGGAACGTGCCGTATCGCGTTAAGAGAGAGGCCGATAAACACAGGCCGCAACAACGAGTGGTGAGACTTGTCTTCTTCGCGGGAAAGAAGGTCAAAGTGAACGCGTGACGATTGACGGGTGACCCGGGGAAGCCCTTTCCGGAAATCACATCACCGCACCGCTGTGATGCCATTCCTCCTAGTACGAGGGTGTCTCACTGCTTAAGTTCGCTCGTAATGACTTCATCACCTCAAGGATTTCCTCTTCGCCAAGTGACTCGACTAAAATTTTAAAAAGGTTTTTCCATGTGAACATTATTCGTGGAATTAATGGGTGTAATTAATAACGGATATGTATTAGCAAAAATCCGTTTCAGGCCAAATTAGCACTCTGAACAAGTATTTCCCAAAGAATTTTGAGCCACCGTCCCTGAACAAACCTATAACCAACGCCCACCAACCGTGCCCATTCGGAAAATTCCCTAGAAAATTGAATCCGCGTTTTCCCTAGAAAATATACCTCTTTGGAACAATTTCCCTAGATTGTATTTTCCATGGGAAATGCTGCTGAAAGTGGGTTGCAGTGGCTTATAAGATAATTTCTGCTGGATTCGTCACATTGATGACATCATTCTGGAACAAGATGATGCATTA
Organism: Pyrrhosoma nymphula; assembly: GCA_963573305.1. Classification (NCBI taxonomy): domain Eukaryota; kingdom Metazoa; phylum Arthropoda; class Insecta; order Odonata; family Coenagrionidae; genus Pyrrhosoma; species Pyrrhosoma nymphula. The sequence goes on from OY754337.1 coordinate 54,623,924, forward strand.
TATGTGACAAAACTGGTAGTGCATAAAATTAATCTGTGATGATATAAATCTTATATTTATTTACAGTGATTTGAACCATGAGACTATTGCTAGTAACAGTAAGAGCTTAAAGGTTGCTAAGCACATGCGAATACATCATATTGGTGTCTCCAAGATATTGTTTCTATTTTGCCTTTACTTGAAATAGACTGAAGAACTGTCAGATTTAAAATGACATTTTTCCCGCGAACGATAAGAGACCATAATAGCTTCCAATGTGACTTTTAACTAGGTTTGTCGATATTTAGTGCAGCGAATTAGCTCATTTACTCCCTATATCTTGTAGTCTTATCTGCTAGTTGTAGGAACAGCACGTATTGTATATTTTCTGTGTAACTCCTGTTTCCCTCTACATTTATGTAGTTACAAAATACATTAATACTAATACTCCCTCAAACATTGCTAGCATACGTACAGTGTAGTGCATGTTTGTGTGGCTTCGCCTACTAACAACAAGCGTTAGCGATTTATGCTAATGCATCAATAGTCATAGTTGCACTAACCTTAATAGGGCTTAGTGAAATGCATGTTGATGACTACTCACCCCCAGGCACACACCCTTGAGGTGGCTTGCAGGGTATTTTGTAGATGTAGATGGTACTTCCGAGGTTTTTAAAGAATTATATTTGTCCTAGCCTTTCTCCGTCAATAATAACCTTTAGAACTCCTTTACCTTTTGCTGCCTTCATTACTTTAGTTTTATTAGTGTTTATTTTAATTCCAGAATGTTTTCCTACTCTCTCGATTTTAACCATAATTTCCTACAGTTGTTTCTCACCCTCTGCTATCACCACCTGATCATCTGCATATTGTATAATGCTCACATTTTCTCCTCCAACCAGGATTCCACCTACATCTTCCATGTTTTTTTTCAATTAGTTCTTCACTGTATATGCAAAATATTGCTGGAGACATGTAGCATCCTTGTCTCATTCCCCTCACTATGCTGATTTCCTCTGTTTCTTCTTCCTCCACTCGTACCACTGCTCTTCGTCCTTCGTACAGTTCTTTAATGACTCCTAGTAGTTACGATGACTTTTTTAACTCTTCTTTCTCACTTTCACTTTCCATGGAATTATAATTACGCCATTGAACAGCGTGTGATGATGAACTCAATGTGGCGTAGAGGTGATTTTTTAAGATTTGGAGAAGATATTCCCATTGGATATTATGATTCGAACCTGTAATACAGTCTCAATAATGAAAAAGTCATGGGGTAATAACGAGTCTAAGTCCCAAATGTACGAATAAAAATATGCGAAAGAAAGATTTCCACTTTTGAAAGGACTATCAAGTTTAGCTAAAGCCATGATTCACATTATGTGATAGAAGCCAGCATGATATTATAACCAGGCTAATGATTGCACGTTGTACTTAAAGCTATTGGCTAAGGTAGAGGAAGGCAAAAGAAGTCTTAAGAGATAACCAGCTCGGATTGCGGAAGGTAGGGTGACTCACGGAGCCATTTCAGGGATATATGTATTAGAAGATGGTAATGAAGGTAATTTATCCACAAGAAGTGATCAAACTATTAAATTAGTTCCAAATGGAAGCAGCAATAGCTCTACTAATATCTCGCATCAAAAGTAATTTTGATCGGTACAAATTTAAAAAAGTTTATCTCCACCTAAAATATTTCGTCTATTACAATATAGCCGATTAGTATCTTTCGATGTCACAAACTTACTCCCTTCTGTTCCAGTTAATGAAACCTTGGACTTACCTGAATTCTTGCAACAGAATTTTGGGACACACCCGAAAGTTGTAATAGACGAATTACAATCACTTTTAGAAAATGTGTACTGATCAAAATTACTTTCTCTTCAACGGTAGATATTACAGACAAGTAGAGGGTCCCCCCTCTCTACATTGTTGCCGGAGATTTTTATGAACAACTTCGAGTAAAAATGTATTCAAATCTGAACATCCACTCCTAAATAACGTATTCTACTGGTATATGCACATAGGTGATATTCTATGCCACTGGACAGAGAGCGAGCATCTACTGGATTGTTTCCTGAAAGTGTTTAACTCCCAACATCCGAAGATCCACATGACCATGGCAAAAGACGTGGAGGGACATTTGAACTTCTTGGATTTCGACATTTTAATAGTAAACGTGAGACACTCTTTTAGTGTCTTGAGAAAACCATCCTTTTGTGACCTAGTCATCTCAGCAGACTCCTGCCGTTCCACATCGCACAAGCTCGCAGCATTCCAAGTAATAATCCATAGGTCAGTGAGCCTAACCCTCTCCAACTCAGAATTTAACCGAGAGCTAGATATCATATGCCATATTGCGACATCAAATGGATACTCTCGGGCAGTTATAAACAAACTCCTCCGCAAAAAGCACACCAAAATAGCAATTTCAGAAATAAGTTCAATTCCGGCCTTTGAACCCGACAAATGGACCTGGTGTAGGTTACCCTTTGTGGGTAACCTTCCCTGTATTATTAAGAGAAAATTCACAAAGGACAAATTCAAAGTATGTTTTTACAAACCTTGTACTTTATCAAAAATGTTCCACAAAAATAAGGACACCATTGACCAAAAATTCTATTCAGCCGTCTACAAAGTTAAGTTCCTTAGCTGCGATAAATTCTATGTTGGACAGGTGGCTAGGGATTTCAGCACCAGACTCCAAGAGCACATAATGTGTTCGGATAAAGGAGACAATTCGTCACTGCTTGCTAAATACCCCCTGGAGACATCGCACCACGGCCTCTTTCAAACGGCAATTCTACATATAGAAAGAAAAGGTCCAAGATTAGATGCGTGGGAACTGTGGGGCAAAGTGATAATAATCTGCTGTTGAATTACCAACTGTTCCGGAACTATTCCCCACTGCTTGCTATCCCTCTTCCACATAACCTAACCTCACCACTTCCCTAACCCTCTTCCCATTTACCTTCCAGGGACAAACTCCAAAGAGTACTCCCCACCTCTCCTCACCTCACCCCACTGGCACCTCGCTGTGCTCCCCCCTCTCCTTCACCATTCATCTAGCCACCCCCTCCCCCACTCCTTTCCACTTTTTCCGATTACCATCCCCTTCCCGTTCCATATATAAATGAAATTACATACGGACAAATTATGTGCTTCTGAAAATGGCTTGGTAAGCTGAAGCGCTTATTTTGTAATTTTCATTACTTTCCAAATAAAAACTGTGGAAAAGTGCTACTGTTTTTACTTACCCAGTACTTCGTTCGTTTTCCTTTCCGCCCATCGCACTTTCTCCATTCTTCTCCACACCTGTATCTCAAAATCCTGAATTGTGTTCTCAGCCTCTTTCCTCAGAGTCCATTTTTATGTACCGCACAGCATAACAAAAACAGAAGACACGGTTTTTTTCTGCAAATAATCAGAAGATGACCAAAATGAGATTTAGGGTGGTTCCCTCTAAAATGAATTAAATGTCATATTCAAGCTACTTTTAGAAAAAGTGGCATCTGTTAGACAGTAACAATATAACCCCACCTATCCGCATTACATTTTTCACAAATTGAACTTAAGTATACATGTTGTTAAATACGAGAATGGGTGATACGTGATTAGACAGAATATATCTCTATCTAATAAACATACAATAAGATGCCAATAATTCCATGAAATTGAATGGTCATGAAAAAAAGTCACCAATCCATCCGAAAATGAATTGTTAGCAAATAACTGAAGAAACTGAAGTCTAAATGCGTTAATTCAGTGGAATTGGCGCATCTGCCGGCTAATATGACTGGAAAAAAGGATTCATTAAAATTTAATTGTCAAGTAATCTGCATATTTTGTATCTTGATCTCGTTTCCTATTAGATAAAGAATGCCAACAGTGAAATCAATTTATTTTTTAAACAGTGCAAGTGGAAAGGTGGAAATCAGTATTTCTTTCGACGCACACAGTCGGATCGAAAACTTCTTGTAGTGTAGTTGCATTTTGGCTGAAATTTTTAAATTCAAAATCATCAGCTATAAATCATCAAAAAATAACGTAGAGCTCTTAATGTTTTCTTAAACACAATCACGGGCAAGGGCCTAGCCACGTTGAAACACCGGTTCCCATAAGAACACCGAAGTTAAGCAACGTTGGGCCCGGACGGTGGTTGGATGGGTGACCCTCCTCCATACCTCAACCAGGCATGGATGGAGAGATGATACTCCCTCCATACCTATACCGGCAGGCCTGAGAGGCCAGGCCAGGCCAAACCGGGCCGGTTGGAGGGAGGACATCCTCTATACCTGGTAATGGGGTGAGGCAGGGGGAAGCTAATCCTCCATACCTCTACCGAGGTGCTCTTGTCCCCTGTCTGCAAGTGGCAGACAGGCATGGGGTTGGCACAATGGACCAAGAAAAGGTCTAAGTGCCCGGGCTCCTGACGAAGGCCCCCCCAACAACAATCTAATCTAATCTAAACACAATCACAGTAATTTTTTAACGCCACTTAACAGAAATACGGGAATTTAAAGTTGGAGCGTTTTTACATTGGGCATGTGGAAAATGAGCCACACATGCATGAATATTTTACCTTTAACAAATATTAACTAGGCAATTCAGAGAAAAAAACTAACCCAAGATGTACTGAAATATTTTTTTAAATATTTCAAGGATATTTAAAAATATAGTCACGAGTGAATTTAACAGATTCAGGATCGACTTTGCGAAATCTCATCGGTACACAGAAGGTAAACACTTTGTTACATTTTGCAGACTTTTGATAACACCACCGGTTTCATTCAATAGTGGACATCATCACCTGATGATTTCCACAGTTGGATGGAATCAGTCGCTTTATTAAAAGTCCTTGAAATTTTATTATCCGTGGTATAAATTATTACAAGCGAAAAACTAACAGCATGCAAACGTGCATACCACAATTGATAAGATAAGACGGAGAAATACGGAAAAGTTGTATTCATCTTTTTTCTTTCGCTTATTTATTTACTTGTCTCTTTCGAGGAAGACAGAAGAAATGCACCTATAGAGTAGCATGTAAATTAACAAATAAATAGTATTAAATAACAACGATAGTCTAGAAATTAAACAAAAATCAAATCAACGAGTTATCGATTGAAATCATCGTAAAATTGCAAAATTGGTGCGACAGCCCGTATGCGCTACTAAGGTAAATCGGGGGTACAATAAGATTGCGGACTGTCTACGCCCACGTTACACACCATAGCAAGCGCCCTGTCCATCTACCGCAATGGTGCCAACAGTAAATATTAATTTCGTTGCACATATCCCAGGCAATTTGTAAGCCACTTTTAAAATAAATATTGAAGAGCAGCAAATTAAATATCTCCAAAGAAAACTTCACATTGGCAAGTATTTAGGCGTGAAGAAGATAGTCATTGCATGATAATGCACGTATTTTGCGAGCGATAAACATGAACCTTTTTCAGCTTCATTATTCCCAGTAAATATTTGGTAACTGAAAAAAAATAAAAGCAAAAGATTAATCCAAATTGTCGATAAAAACAAAGTCGGAAAACACGCACGAGATTTTAATTCTCCCTGACGATGGTCATCTGAGTGACCTAAATGCACCCAGGAGAGTCAAAATTTATTTGCTTTTATCGACAGTTTGGATTAATCTTTAATTTAAATTTAATTGTCACTTGCTCTCTTCTTTAATTACTGAAAAATAGTCAAAAGGACGACGATAATAGTGTTTAAATTATACATTTTGGCTTTCAAACGCATCAATTTAAATTGATACTACTTCGGACGCAGTTTAAGGGCTCATAAGAAGATGCACTAGATTTCTGCTACGTCTCTACATTCATTTTTAATTTTCCGAAGTTGCGAATCTGACTCACTTAGAAAGAGCTAATACTACCCTTTGTCATTTTAATGTTCAACCACCTAAAGAGCCTCCCCCTCCTTTCCCCAAAAGCGTATTACGTAATACTCGAGTGGCCCCTAATATTTTTCGTGAGACTGAGTCATTCGAGTCATCGCCCGACCCCACCTCTATACTGATTGATGACACGTAGGATGACGGGCAACCTTTGCGAGTTTCCCGCTGCGGCAGAAGGGCGCTGCCTGCCACTCGGAGGTGTGAGGGGGCTGGGCTATTGGGGGAGGGGGTTGTTTTATAGGGTCGGCTGCGGTGAGTGAGAGCAAAGCCCTTTTGGGAATGGGTCGAGAAAGGGTTAAGAGGTGTGGGAAAGGAAGGTCCATGATGCCGCAGTTGAGTTAAACTTTCATAGAGCCAGGGTAGCAAGACTATCATTGATGATCTGACGATCAGTGGAGGGCCTGGTTTGGCATTAAAAAGAGTAGACGTGCACTGAACACAAATATGAGATAAACGATATTGATTGCGGAAACGCATAGATTTTTAAAAATTTCCATTGTGGCCACGGCGCATCGTGGGCTGAAATAAAAAAAGCGGAAAAAAATGTTTTCCAATATGAATATTCTGACTATTTTTTCACTTGAATACTAATTTTAAGACCGGGCTATCACCTGAACTTAGTTTGAACCACTTTTTTCCCTTCAATATAATACATCAAACCTTTAGTACGCTCGGCTGCATTTGTAGTGTGCTTCTCGGCGTCAAACTTTAATTAATTCGATGTTAGTGTACTGCAACAGTGGATAAAAAAGTAAGAAAATTTCGTGTGCCAATAAATGAAGCAAAATGCCTTCCTTTTATTCATTAAACGTAAAGTTGTGATTTTACAATCAGAAAGGCGGTAGTTTTATCTTTTAAGGAGTACATTTCGTATGGACCGCTATGTAAAATTCAATTGTGGCCTCGACAACTTAAAATGGGACCGCCCAGCATGTTTCTGAGAAAAGCCCTAACATGGCTAGAGGATCGCTTCTAAAGCACGCAACACAGTATGAACGGACCGCTATGGCCACAAGGAGCATCACGGACAGAAGAGGTTAAGGGATTTAAGAAAATTAAAACATCAAAATTTTAATATTTTTCTCCAGCGTAATGAAATTGAAAAATATTTTTATTGAATTCGCTACACACAATTTTTTTACCATTTTAAGCACAGTTCTCCGCTTGAAAAGGTTCAATACTGCAATACAATTTTTAATCTCCATACATCTAAATATATTAACATTATATTTTTTGTAAGCGGAAAAAAATCAAATGTAAAATTTGGGTTTCCTTTACAGTCTTCACGATATGTGGCTACTTATGACACGTTAGAGCACGTATGATACCTTTATTTTTCTTTTCATAGCATCCCTAGCAATATTTTCTTTCTTTTTAGAATGGTCCATTCTATTGTAGGGAGTAGGAAACACTTTTCCTTCTTTTGCTAGATGACGTCACTGACTCATCGTTCTCAGCCTCTTTCTCACAATTTATTAGAAATTCCCTAAATGCATATAAAGATCTTCATCCCAGCTATCGGCATTGAGTAATCATTTTAAAAAAATAGCATTTACTACCTTCGTTCGTATAGCTAGTTCAATAGTTATTACCACCATAAAGTTTTTCTCATAGCAGATTCAAAGCTTGAATGCTGGTCGGAGAAATTGATTGAGCTTTTTCCCGTTTTATCCCCAGTTTGATTATATTCACCCTGCCATTCACGCGCACAGACGAGAATGAAAATAAATTAGGCATACGATATCGTCTTCATGGAAAACATCTCAAAATCAGTAGTCGATACGGAAAAAGTGTGTAGGCATTATTAAAGTATCTCTGACGGGCACCGTTTTGAAGAAGAAAACATGAAAATGTTGCAGCAGAAATGTTCCGCAAACCCAACAACTGGTAGCTACCGGGAAACTCCGACACTTTATTTCGATTGCCTACAAAGTAAGGCTATTATGAGTGCGTGACTCATGGCACGGGGAACAAGGTGTAGAGTACGGAGGAGGGAGAGCTATGTGAACGGGTCGGGTGTCGGCAATGTGACGTGAATGGCACTTGAGACATTAATGAATGAAGAAAAGGAAAAAACTAATGTAAGGAAGTAGGGAGAATATCAAGAAGTACATATATCAAATAAACTACATTAAGCGCGCTAGAAAAAAATCCTATGACGTGCACCGCTAATGGGACCGCACGCGCCGCGGCAACAGAAGACCAATGGTTACCGTGGTTGCCACGGCGATCCCTAAGGACCGCTACTTAAACTTTGTGGTTTTTTGAGACAAAAATAGATAATCGAACAAGGACTTGTAGAGTTCGTAAAGGATATACTCGGAAACAAAACTTTTAAAACCTTTTTTTGGCACAGAGCGCATTTTATAAAAATTCATGTAGGCGCTTAACGTGTTAAATACCAAAATATTACATCTCCTTTGCAGGAGATTCGGACACTAGAATTCGGAAGAAGGGGGAGGGGGTGGAGGTCAAGGACGTCACAGAAGGAGGACGGGCGACGTCACCGGGAACGCAGACAATGCGGGGCCAATCCTGGTCCACGCCCTCCCACTCCTCTCCATACGGTATCGACTCCAGAAAAGCGCGTTCCGAGAAGGGCGGGGATTGTGGGTTGCTGGATATGAGACTGGAGGGCCTGGGGAAGCTGCGTGGAGATTGCGGACCCAGAATACAGCCGGGGGAAAGAACATTAAGCAATAAGCCCTTAAGGTGCTCACAGCGTAAAATTACTAAAATTTCATTTCATTCATACCGTATTTCCCCGAATATAAGCCGCACTTTTTTCCCCGATTTTGGGGCCTCAAAATCGGGGTGCGGCTTATATTCGAGGTGCGGATTAAATTCTAGAACTTCTTCTAGGTAATCTGGGTAACACTGAGTCACACATCGGTAATGTAAAGACAGATACATAATTATAATGCCTAATACTGTAGGATGTACGGGATGTACTAAAAATGGTGCTGCTTAATTCGCGTAAACTTTTTTCCCTGTTTGAGACCCCAAAAACGGGGTGCGGCTTATATTCGAGTGCGGATTATATTCGGATAAATACGGTATTATGGATACTTGCAAAAAAATGTCCTCTGTTCAACTCGAACAACAAAATCCTAAACCTCTCGATGCTAATGATTTTGCAATATGAATTTGAAATTAGGGTGAAAATTAGTTAGAGCGAGATAACACTTGATAAGACTTGATGAGTACGACGAGTCGTGATCCCCTTTACTCGAATCCACCACATGGAAATCTCTCCGCTTCGGCTACATCTATTTCTCCTCCCTCTATCCTCCCTGTAATTTCTTTCCCTTTTTCCCCATACCAGCCCTTACTAAAAATGTATATTTACCTTCATGGTACCTGAAAAGTTGGTTTGATAATGATTTAAGGCAGTTTTTAGGCTTTCCCAGCGAATAATTTAAGTAAAAACTTCTCGGTTTTGCCACCGGGTAAGGATTTTAAAGGCCAACGTTTCGACGAGTGACTCCCTCATCGTCATCAGGGCTGAGAATGATTGCCGAGTTGTCCTTGGCAAGCTATAAAAACCATGGACCAACTCGGCACTCAGACTCAGCCCTGATGACAATGAGGGAGTAACTCGACGAAACGTTGGCCTTTAAAAGCCTTACTCGGTGGCAAACCCGAGATGTTTTTACTAATTAAATGCAGTATTTCCCAAACTTATTCGATCCACTTGGTTTCATAAGCCTATACCAAAAGCCCCCCAAACCGTAAGCTTTAAAAACCATAGACTCCATGGTAACCTCAGGAAGATAATGAAGATTAAATTAAATGCAATTGCGATCAATCTAATGTTTATTTCAAATCCAATTGACAGGTGGTTTATCCATCCCAGGACGTGTATGTTACATGCATAGGACAAGTCAGGGCTTACATAAAAATAACTTATCAAAACTAATTATTATAAGAAATAAATATCTTTAAACACTTTGTATCCTTGCCTTACAGCATGAAGTAAGAGTGGAGAAGTTTAAGTTGTTTTCCACATCTGAAAACCATTAAACGCAGTGTTTCTATTTACCCATTTTAACGTAGGTAAAGGAAGTTTGCCAAAGAACTATGGTCACCGTTCGGTCAGTGCCCCGGCTTCAACACCCCCTTGTTTTTTCCGCTCCCTTAGACCAAAGCACCTTCCAACATTGGGAACCACTGATTTAAAACATCGAAATCAGTCACATTTCTCAGTGTAAAACTAGATAGAGTTCTTCTTTCGTCAAGTTAGATCTCACCAGCACGGGAAGGAAGCTGGTAGATGAGTGAGAAGGACGTAAAATGGAAAGAGGGCAATGCCAGACGAGCATTTCGGGGATCGTTGCCAGATAAGAGCGACTTTATTTCGAGGATGTAATGGGAACCAACCCGTCTCTCCTCACACCCCCTCACAATCTCGTCATCAGGGAGGGAGAAGCCGAAAATCCGAAACAAGTGGAAACCACTCCGGTCCCATTTGGAAGTCCGAGACAGCAACATGTTTCAATTACGTATATCCATCCATCCACGATCTCAATCCCTAAAACCCTGTACACAAGGCGACATTTCTGGCGCCAGATCTGGCGCGGGAAGTGATTAGCGGTAAATTTCTTCGTGTGAACAATCAAATCGCTCACCACTTGCTGGTTTGCATCATAATCGCATGACATTGCCCTGCTTTCGTAATTATTTTTTAATGATTAGAACACACTTAACTATTCCAGCGATCTGGCAGCAAAGTTGTTCGCTTTTCCGCCTTCAATTGTTTGTTAATAGAGAATTAAAATTGCAAGACGAGGAAGATTTTGACATTGGAAGTGGTCCATATTGGTCCAAATAATCAACGAGTACTAACGTAAGTTTTCTTATTCTTCATTGGTGCTATACGTAGTTTATTCTTCTGAGTGATTATGCACAGGTATATGGTCAACGAGAATGTCTCCAGTTACAAAATCTTTATCAGAGTAGGTAATAATCAAGATCAATAAACTTTAGCTACCCGCGTTAAACTGATTCCGTGACTTGGGCCGGGTTCCAATACAGATGTACCCCCTTAGTACATACCATGTAAGTACTGCATTCAGTACGAGCCTGGGCCATACTTGAGAAATGGAACGGTTAACTAGCGCTTGTACGTACGTACATGTGGTCGAATAATACGTCAAACAAATGAGTACCGGCAGCCGTCACCTAGACATATCTCGTGGGTAAACGCTAAGATATGAAATTTTACAGGCAAAAGAAAGTTTATGTGGTCACACAGGAACAAAATAACGGTTGTTCCAAAAGGACAATGTACTGGTAAGGTTCCACAGATATTTTATTTAGCGACCAGTTTCGATATTAGGTATCATTACCAGGCACTGTAGGCAATAGTTTTCAGGCATTATACAGGTAGAGTCTTGGTGGAATGAGGGAGGGAGTTTTAGGGGGTTGGAGGGTTAGAGTAACAGGTTAAGGTGCATGTTTGTGAGGCTTCGTCTCGTGACAAGCATTAGCGATCTATAACAATGCATAATTAGTTGTAGTTTCACTAACTTTAGGGTATAGTGTAATGCAAGTTGGTGACTACTCACCCCCTGTCACACACCCCTGAGGTGGCTTGCAGGGTATTATGTAGATGTAGATGTTAAGAGAGATTGGGGCAGCAGCATCATGGGGCACGGTGAGGAGTGGGTTAAAAGATAAGGTATTCCAAGAGTGGTAGGGGAGGCTGGGTGGAGTGAAGGAGTACGGGGGATGGCTCACGGTATGGGGGAAAGTGGGTTGTTTTGGGAGACGGTGAGACGGCGCGGCGGTTCAAACGGTGAGGAGAGGATCTTTTCCGGAGGGTAGGGAAAACACATTTAGGACAGGGGAATTCCATGAATAAAATTGCTCATTAACCACTGTCATAGACTGGGAAGTTTGGCCATGAATAATTTCAATCTGTTCCAAGGCATCAAGTCTACTTTTATTAGGGCCGTTACTCGCGTTGGGCAGGATTTTTTGTTCATGGTCGCAATCCAGGAGATGTTTGGCAAAATCTTATGAGTTATTTTTATATATGAAACTTGAGCGATGCTCTTTGACCCGGGCGTAGAAATTCCTCCCTGTTTTACCATCATAAATGGCATTTCATATCACATATTTAGTCTTTTGTACTATATAAGAGGTGGCTTAACTTAAGCCACCTCTTATATAGTTATATATATATATATATATATACTTAAGCCCTACAGCTGAAGAATGGTGGCTTTATCTAACCTTGCGGAGAGAGTTTAGTTACTCCCAATCATGGGCATAGATTATACAGATTCCCGAGGTATGGAATTCTGCACCATTTCACCTAGTCTTCCTTTTCTTTTGCACTTTAAATTTGACTGATGGCGAGAGGGTTCACTTTTTTCCGGTACTTACTCTCCATGAGTTCCGCCAGTACGGTTGGTGTAATCTTCCCATACGTTCGAGGAAAGAGTTACAGAGGAGGAAATACGTCCTTATCTACTGGAGGGCCAAGAAAATAGAAAGGAGATGTTCGAGACTTTTCGTTGGTTCTAAGATTTCCATAGCGTTGATCAGAAGATCTTCGGGATTTGCGGGAAAATGATATATTATGGAAAAAGGAATTTTCGAAATAATTCACCTGTGAGTTCGTGAATTCACGTTCGTTCGTTCGTTCGTTACAATTCGTTAAAAAAAGGCAAAGTTTAGTCAGTAGAGAAATTAAAACTTGAATAAGATTTATAGACAATAATAAAAAACTTCAGGTATTTACTATAAGTGAATACCATCAAACGAAAGCCCGAGTACGTCATAGACAAAGCGGATTGTAACGGCTAATTTCGCCTCAAGATTCAGCTGAGATGTTGCTTAAATCTTTATCTCACCTCCTTGATATATACCTGTCTCCAATGGCGAAAATTACCTGTTGTCATAAATGTTCCTTAATTTCCAGCGTTGACTTTTTCTACGCGTACACTTCGAATTTCCGCTCCTCGGCTAAAGATGGAGAAGATTCTCAGTCTCGGAGTGAAAGGGAGCGGCATGTTTTCACGGTCTTTCGGGTAATTTATTCAAGGCCATGAACGCTATGGGCGAACACGGGAAGGATCCCGAATTTCTGCGGCAAAGACGCTTTCTCAGTCCGCATCGTGAATTGACATCGTGCAGGCGTGGTCTCTATACTCACGAAATTCTAAAATAAAACACCCAGTGACTTCAAGGCGCAGGAGTAAGGTTGATCTAATGAGTTGCTCATTCTTGCAGCGGAAGAGTTTGCTTTCGACCGGCGAAATTTATAAAGCAAGCATATTTTTACTGATTTTTTGTCCAACTATGTTTATTTTGTTATTTAACTATACTATGTAAATTTTACTTCAATACTAGACCGTTTTTTATTTTTTGTTCTAGTTAATGGAAAGACCATATTATACAGAGGTGTTTCAGCGAAAGGTTAAAAACAAGGCTGCTGAGCACCAAAGATACATGAATACCAAACGCCGGGGCACTATTTTCTAAAGAGTATAAGAAGTCATCTTCGTCGCCAAAACATAATTTTATATGCGCATATCAAAATTGCCTCCAGGTCAACAACGAAAATATACATCACGTTGATGCTAGCAACAAAAACCTTACTTCATATATAAAGGTGGCTGATTTGTTTATTGCGCAAGTTACTTGCAGCTAGAGAATTATGACGGAACTTACGCTGTAAACGGCTCTGCAAATCCACTTGCAGAACCTTTAAAAGTTTCGGTAAGTCGCTTGAAAAAGCGTTCTGTTGCCAGTGTAAACGGCAATAAAACTGACTATGAGGTTACTTATGAAAAACTCTTTGTCGGAGTAAAATCCCCGGCAATCTCTTGCAGGAGAAACTTGCGGATATAGCTTGTCAATGAAAACCCACACTAAGAATAATTCTTAGATTTTTATTTGCTCATAAATCCCTGTAAAATACTAATTGATGACCACAAACTAACAGACACTAAACAAAAAAAATTCTCTTCCGTACATTAGGACGTTGCCTTGAATTAAATATATCGGTCTAGCTAAATCAATAAGATTCAACGAAGTAAGCCAAAACATTTTCGATTTCTAAAATCCAGGATATTTTATTCTCCTGCCGCCAGAGACAAGCTGCTTGAGCTCTTCTTAAAGAATCTTGGAATTGCGGGAGAGGTGGCAATCCTAAACATGACTGAGTTATCTTTCGGCGGTGAAGGAGCCTTCTCCGAGAGCACTTGCGATGCTTGTGCACGCGCTAATTCCGGCTGCAACTCAAGTTCATGAGACGGTACAGCTGGCACTATACTTGTACACAATAAATGCGATCTCCTCGCGTGGAAGTGGAGGTGTGATCGCACAGCAGATGAATGACACGAAGCAAACGCTTCCTTATTCATTTTCGGAAGAACAAATCGCCTGATGGGAAGCGGCAAAATCGTTTGTGAATTACCGTGGCCGAAAAAAGCTAAAATATATTGAATACAAGGAGGCAGTGAAGTTAAATACATTTTTATAAATGTCCCCGTGCACGGAGAACTCATCTTTTTATACCAGTTAAATTTCGATCATGGTCACGCTAGTTTATGACAATATCAGATAGTATTAAAGTGTTGTGACGAGCAAAAATATATTGAATATCACTCTGCCATTGTAGAACCTCGTTCATTTTGGACGCAGACAATCGATAATCTACTGCAAATGTGAATAAGCCGGTGAAAAAGCTATGATGTGAATATTGTGATGTTTGTATACTATTATAGAAATTATAATACAAAACAAAATAAAACGTAGTTTTCTTTTTGGTTTTATGTGCTCCAACAGCTTAAGTTATATCGTATCTGCTAGCCTAAGAAATAAATTCTAAAGCAAAAAATTGTTTTATACGCAAATCCGCCATATTGCCGACCTCATGGCAAACAAAATTTTATTGCTAACAATAGGCAAAAGCGAACACATGGCAATCCGAGAAGCGGAAGAGCGAAGATTATATAATATTGTCGGGGGAGGGAGAATAACAACAATAACGCCAGGAGAGGTATAAAGGTGCGATACCGAGAATATGTGTCTTTAGCATTGTAATGCACGTTTGCAAGTTCATTTACGTAGCACTCCCTCAGTTTCTGGTTTGACTGCGCACTGTTCTCCTGACTACTTTTTGGTCTGCGCCTAGCGGCCGGGGGAACGTGCGAGGTCCCGATTCGTGGTACGGGTCCCTGGTACATCTACATCTATCTACATCTGCAAAATACCCTGCAAGCCACCTCAGCGGTGCGTGGTAGGGGGTGAGTATTCACCAACATGCATTACACTATACTCTAAAGTTAGTGTAACTACGACTAATTATGCATTAGCATAAATCGCTAATGCTTGTCACGAGGCGAAGCCTCACAAGCATGCACTACTACACTACAGATATTATCACAATGGAGAGGGACCATTAATATATATGAATTTTGAAAAAACTCCGTAGAGATTTGTCCACTAGTGATCAAAATTTAATATTTGGAAAATACAAATTGTCTAGAGCCACTACAAAGGAAGCCTTTCGGAATGCATTCATGGATTTTAAAAGAAAAACATTAGGAGAACAATTACAGGACAACCCAAAGACATTTTGGTCATACGTAAGGGAAGTTCAAGGCAATAGATCAACAGTTATTCCACTACGAAACGAAAATGGCGAATTATTAACAAGCAGCTCGGACAAGGCCAACTTATGGAATTCTTACTTTCAAAGTGTGTTCACCAAGTCATCGCAAATTACATCCGTAAAGTTAAATGATCACTTCCAGCAAAAGATGCCGCCTATGGATATTTGCACTCAAGGAATAGATGACTTGCTAAAATCTTTAAGTCCAAATAAATCCCCAGGTCCTGAAGAAATTCCTGCCCGCGTGTATAGAGAATTAGCTTGTGAAATAGCACCCTACTTGCAGAATATATTTAGTAAATCCATCAACGAACACAAAGTACCCATGGACAGGAAAATTGCAAATGTCACTCCCATATTCAAAAGCGGTGATAAGGAACAGCCATCGAACTACAGACCGATATCTCTCACATCTATCTCTTGCAAAGTCCTTGAACATGTAATTGTTAGTTCAGTTATGAGACACCTCGATATAGAAAACTTGTTAACAAAAACACAACACGGATTCAGAAAGGGAAGATCTTGCGAAACTCAATTAGCACTTTTTGCTCACGATATTTTAGTCTCGGGTGAACATAACGCTCCAGTTGATGCAATTTATCTTGACTTTAAAAAGGCATTTGATAAAGTTTCCCACAGTAAGCTACTCATGAAATTAAAATCCTACGGGTTAGACGACGACGTAATTTCCTTGATTAGAGAATTCTTAAGTAATCGCGTGCAAAGGGTTGTATTAGATGGCGCTATCTCTAATGAAGTAAAAGTCACATCGGGTGTCCCACAGGGAAGTGTCATAGGACCGCTTCTGTTCCTTTTGTACATAAACGACATCGGTGACAAAGTTGACAGTAAGCTTAGATTATTTGCTGACGACGCAGTGGTGTATAGAGAAATTCGTAGCTTTAATGACAAGGAAGCGCTAACTAAGGACCTCGAGGCAATACAAGAGTGGTGCGATGCGTGGCAGCTAGAATTAAACCTGAAAAAATGCGTTGTTGTGAATTTTTGGAAACGGAAAAACGCTCCTTGTAACAACTATTGCATAAACAACATAAAACTAGACACCGTAGAATCGGTTAAGTACCTCGGAGTTAAACTGACTAATGATCTTTCGTGGAGTAAACATATTCGAGAAATTACCGGTCAAGCTAATCGCAAATTGGGATTTGTTAAAAGAGTACTTGGCAAGTGCGACGATAAAGTTAGGGAAATCAGCTACTTCTCCCTCGTTAGACCCCACTTAGAATATGCCGCCAGTATTTGGGATCCTTATGAGATAGGCTTGGAAACTGAGTTAGAACGCGTGCAGCGAAGATCGGCAAGATATGTTAAAGGCCGTTAATATAATCTCGTTAGTGTTACTGACCTTTTGCAGCAACTGGGATGGGAAAAGCTTTCAGACCGTCGATTAAAATTTAGACTAAATCTATTATGTAAGTTCCAATCCGGTCTATTCTCTGACGACGTTGATAATATTTTACGAAATCCGACATACTACGGTAGATCAGATCATGAGAGTAAAATTAGGGAGCTAGACTGCAGAACGGATAGATTTAAGATGTCATTTTTCCCACGAACGATAAGGGACCATAATAGCTGCCATGAGACTTTTATCTAGGTTTGTCGTTAGGTAGTGTAGCTCTTAGTAGTAGTAGTACTCCTAATACTTGAATCCTTATCTGTTACCTAGTACATACTAACAGCACGCCTAGCATGTTTTCTAAATGGGTCTTGAGTCCCTGTCCATCTGTGTAGTTGTAGAATGCATGTATATTGAGGTCACTCTCCATTTTGATGACATCTGTAGTGTAGTGTTGCATGCTTGTGAGGCTTCGCCTCATGACAAGCATTAGCGATTTATGCTAATGCATAATTAGTCGTAGTTACACTAACTTTAGGGTATAGTGTAATGCATGTTGGTGATTACTCACCCCCTGCCACACACCCCTGAGGTGGCTTGCAGGGTATTTTGTAGATGTAGATGTATTTTGCAACTACAAAAATGGACATCGGCTCAAGACCTATGTAGAAAACATGCCCGGCGTGCTGTTAGTACTAGGTAACAGATAAGGATTCAAGTATTAGGGAGTACTGCTACTACTACTACTAACAATAAGAGCTACACTAACTATCGACAAACCTAGATAAAAGTCTCATTGGCGGCTTTTATGGTCCCTTATCGTTCGTGGGAAAAATGACATATTAAATCTGTCCGTTCTGTAGTCTAGTTCTCTAATTTTATTCTCATGATCTGATCTACCGTAGTATGTCGGATTTCGTAAAATATTATCAACGTCGTCAGAGAATAGACAGGTTTGGAACTTACATAATAGATTTAGTCTAAATTTTAATCGACGGTCGTAAAGCGTTTCCCATCCCAGTTGCTGCAAAAGTTCAGTAACACTAACGAGATTATCATAACGGCCTTTAACGTATCTTGCCAATATTCGCTGCACGCGTTCTAACTCAGTTTCCAAGCCTATCTCATAAGGATCCCAAATACTGGCAGCATAATCCAAGTAGGGTCTAACGAGGGAGAAGTAGGTACGAGTGCTGCACGCCTGGTGTGGAATCACTCCGTGCCACGCACCCTAGTGGTGGCTTTCGCGGCACTTCGTAGATGCAGATAAATGCCCGCGGCAGTCGACTTTACACATGTGCAGCCGGTGGCTATGCTCCCGGGAGAGTAAAAAGTAAACCCGTGCAGTGTTAAGGTGAACACTGAGGGACTGTAATTTGAAGACGCTGCCATAATTGACCAGACAGAATAGTGACGCCGTAGAAGTGGGAATGGACAACTTCAATACTTCAAAGTAAACCGTATGGCACGAGGAGTCAACATAAAAAGGGTCACTAATTGAACACGTGGGCATAAAACCAGTATGTATCTTGGACCATGTGTCCGCATTGTGTGTAAAGGTAATAATCTTTCTACTGGTGTTACATGTCAAGTGCTTGGGTGTTGGCTGTTCCTATTGACGATTAAATACGTCAAGTGTTTGGATTTTGAGTGTTGGTATTGATGCTTATATGTCAAGTGTTTAAATACTAATGATAAATGTTCACCAGGGTTGTGTGATTGTAGAAATTTATCGTAATTAGATAAGGAGAGAAAGCAATGTGCATATGAGAAATAAATACATTTGTCAAATCTGATAATAATTGAAAGCGAAAGTGTTAGCATAAGTTTGGAGATTTTTTTAAAATTTTACATTGATGAACCTTAAATCATGGGGTCGCAAGTTTTAATATCATACACAATTAGCAACCAACTCCAAGGAGAAGTTAGAACTTTACATTTACCAAGCCCCGCGTTACCAACGTGGCCACCGCGACCGCCTAGCATAGGTAAGTAAAATGATAATCACACTGACTTAATTTTTATCGCAGATTACTTATTTTTCCCGGTATTTTTATCAAATATTTCTACATTTTTTGTAATACGAGTGTTCATGTCGTAAGTAGCCTAAAAGTTGTTTGCGGTATACAATACTATATAATAATTTGACGAAAGAAGAATATATTTTAACTGAATAAATACTTTTTATCGACACAATACTTTAAAAATATATATTTTCCCCAAATTAAAATGCTTTACAATCTCAATAATAAGAAAACATTTAAAATTGAATAACAATTAATTCTATAAACTGTTAGCATACCTCGCAGAAATGTTTCGAAAACATCTTCATTCCTGTCATTTAATTTCCACCATCTCTCTGCCACCTATGCCGAGATCAAGTAATGAGAGATGCCCTTTTTTGGAACGTGACAGTCATTTATTTCTTCGAATTCGAATAAATTTAGTGGAATGACTTCACAAGCAGGTCAATCATTATTGCCAGGGTCATTTATATTTTTGTTTGTTTCTATGAAAATACAGAAATACATAAACATATCTTACGCTCTTAAACGAATAATGTGTTAATGGATATGTAAAACTATCTCTAAAATGGCTGAAACGATTTTGATGAGACACTAGCGCTGTCACACCATATCTTAAAGTTTTTAGGCACGAAAAATATTAGGTACGGTTTAATCTTTAGGAAAATCCGTTAAGGGAGCGAATTTGAGGTTTCAGGGACTTAGTCATGAAAATCCTAAGAATCAATGCGGACTTAACGGTAGATTATAATATTTTACAACTTGGAAACATGAAAAAATACAATCAGGGTAGTTTGAGCGAGACATTATTTCCCATAAAATGCAATTTAATTGGCCTCATAATATAGAAAAAGATCTCATCTTTCAAATGAAGACAGAATATTAGCCACTTACCACTATACTTCTAGAGTTATTTTCCCAAAAATACTAACAATTTTCCCTGAGAAATAGTATGGTTTTTCACTTCAGAGAGACTATACTTAAAACATGAGGAATTTCTAACGCATGCATATCGTCAGAAATGTAACAGTGTCATTTCTATTTATTTAAAAATTAATCAACTACTCACCGTAGTAGTTTTTACAGAATAGCAAAAACATTTTCGGTTGTGAAGGCGTTTTCAGCGAGCGGCGTGAAAAAAAAATTAGTCAAATTAGTCAATTTATGCATGAATATTTTGTTTATTACTGAGATTTTCAGTCATATAAAACAGTATTTCTGCGCGATTACAAAATTAACCTAATACTTACAACTGCTTTTATTTAATATTAAATAATAATATCGCCTCTATTTCGACTACGGAAAATCTCGAAAATTTGATTGAACTTGAGAAAGTTGAACGTTTATTTTTCTATCATCCGATTTGGACTTACTAGTCTATGACTTTATATAATAAATGTCAAAAACTCTATTTTGGTGTTTTAATCTCCCTAATCAAGTTTGTCTCCATGTTAACAGCCGTTGTTGATTGTTTATCTACGAGAAAAGGTAACACATGCCGTAGATGGAAAATTAAGCGGACGGAGGCGTATTTTCGACGATATTCACAAAATATATTTTCTCAGCTCGTGAGATTTTTTAAATATTTCGCCTAAAGAAGAATCGCAATCCGAGAGAAGATCGGCCTTCAAATACTTTCTATAACCATTGCAACAATACAGCGGGTATTATCTATTAACAGCGTTGAAACACAATACATACATTTTTAGGAGAAAATAATTTCCCATATACCGCAAAAGACATCTTCATTTCAGCCGTAGACCGCGTACGACATACCCTAAATCGTATCCTACACTCTTTACTTTAATCTTTTACTTTAGTCTAACGCATTTTCCCATTCAGTGTGTACCGTTTCCCCACCTTACTACGCCTGACATACATTATGACGCATCCAGAAAGGGGCACTCCTACTTATTCGCTGTCACGCGTAGAAAATTCATGGCCGACACCTTAAATTAGCTAGGCAAATGTTTGTCCTTGGCTTTACCTAAAGATCCTTTAACCAACCGCCGTTGTGACCTATTTGCCTACGCCAACTCCCAGGTCTTCACCCGAATAGAAAATTTACATTTTGTTGGGCAGGGAGGCTACACTCGAGAAAGTTGCGAAAGCAATGACCTCATCTGGCGTGGCGCTTGAACAAATAAGGCCCAAAGTGGGTTGTGAAGGTCCCTAATTCTTGTTCACACAATAACTACCGATTAGAAATAAAAAATTGAATTTACCATGCGATTCTTTCTGTACTAAGCATCATGGTAGCTAACTACCTAATTTTAAAACACTATTTGTTCCTAAAAGTAAAACATAACGTATTATAGTAAAGGAAACCTTTATAAATGTGTACGATGTCTTCCAGTTCTCTAACTCCGTGCTTCACGATCATTCTAAATTGTTAAACGCCCTATCATAATATTAATCACTATTATACTAATTTTACGGTTAATTCACGAATGTGTGAGGAGATTTTTGCAGGCAAGACGGCTTTATCAATTTAGTAGGAGCGTCTGAAGAAATTACAACTTGGCTCTTTCCACATGAGGTTTTATTGTTACCGACCATGGTTTCGTTACAGAGTAACATTATCAAGGTAATTGATACCACCTTGTTAATGTACCACCTTGTAATTGTACCACCTTGATAATGTTACTCTGTAACGAAACCATGGTCGGTAACAATAAAACCTCATGTGGAAACAGCCAAGTTGTAATTTCTTCAGACGCTCCTACTATGAAGGATTTCCACGAAATCACGCCCGCTACCATTACTCATTTATCATTTTAATTATGCATATTGGACGCCGAATTCATACATCACCTTACCACAGAAGTGCAATTTCAGTCATGCTAACATACAATACGATCACGAAATTACAGTTCTGTTAATTCAGTCATGTTAACTTGCATTTTTTACTTTATTTCAATTGCGAAATTTGTTTTATGATTTTTTCATTCCGCATTCATCTTATTCTTCCACATCAATTAAACTGCTGTGTTTTCATTTCATCTACCAAGGTGTCATTTACATTCATAATATCCATACTTCTTTCATTTCTCTTTCATTCTTTATATGATCGTTTCCGCTGACTTTCTCCAAAGAATTCATGTAGGTGGTTAATACCAGTCTTTCAGATTTTTTATTTCTCGGCCAGACTTCACAGCTGTTATTTCCCATGCTCCTTATATTAGCGTTGTAAATTTTATGTTTTATCTAGAATTATTCTGGTAGAATAAAAAACGATTAAGGTTAAACCTATCTACCGGGAATTTACATTCTTTTATGAACTAATGAATTTTATGAGCTTCCATTAATTATAATTTTATACATAAATATATGTACAACTGGGGAGAGGACTTAAAGAGAGATGAGTGAGTGTCTGGTCACGGCTGTAACTCTGGTAACGGCTGTCCCTCTCCATTGTGATAATATCTGTAGTGTAGTAGTGCATGCTTGTGAGGCTTTGCCTCGTGACAAGCATTGGCGATTTATGCTAATGCATGTTGGTGAATACTCACCCCCTGCCACACACCCCTGAGGTGGCTTGCAGGGTATTTTTTAGATGTAGATGTAACATTAGCGGAATCATTTGCTGAGGTCCTGAGGAAATTCACACATATGTCAAACTCACATTAAAATATTTTTGGGCCTGGACTGTGATTAGAACCCAGAACACGGCGGAAATAAAAGAAGATCCTGTCTTAGAAGGCAATCAACGTGAATGAGTTTTTCAAAATTAATTTTGCACATTAACGTAATACATTGTACCTAGTTTGTTAGCGAGTTGAATACCTAAACTTTGGTACGTGTGGCCTACATGTTAACACCTAGTCTTGAGTGATTAAGATATACAAACGCAAGGAATTGTATTTCTTTCATGAGCATCAAATCCTGATCCATTACTGCTGACTGATTTCTCCGTTATGATCTATAGGGCATAAGAAAAAATCCGGGGGAGCACGTAGTATTGGGCAAGGTCCGTGAATAAGCGATTGAAAAATCTCTACCGCTGCTAAATGCCGGCGCATATGTAGAGCAAATGTGAATGATGAGATCATGGCGTCGAGATCTCAACCCATTCAAGGAGGAGTCTCCTTAGGGGTACTCACAAGATTGCGCAAACTAACACGGGGAATGTGGCTCCACCGGTCAGGTGCGGTGCTTCTCTAACGCAATGCATCGAAAAAAATAACTTTCGGTAAGGTAGAAAAGGGAGTGGACGATAATACACTTCATGTCCCGTTTAGATCACTAAATTATGATTAACAACGAATTTCAACTTCACTAGCCTCCACACGATTTCCCGTTTACCCTGGTAGAGCTGCTTTTGACCGCTGGCGAAAATTAAGAAACCGGAAAAAAATAACACAAATAAAGCAGCCCTTGTGCCTGAAGCAGTACCTGGTAACCATTGACGTACAAAAGAATGTACACGAAAGAACGATAATTGAAGGAGTGGATGGATATTTCGTTTCCCAAAATCTTAGTGATTACCTATTAAAATCTTAGTGATTATATTTGATAATTTGCCAAAAATAACTGTAAAAGGTGTCCAAATTGAATTTTCTGAGTGTAAGGAATCTAGGAATTACTATAAATAAAACCCTATCATGGAACGAACATATAAAAGCCATTTCACATAAGGTATTCAAGACTGTATATCAGTTAAAACAATTTAGACACCTTATTCCGACTTCCTTTCGCCAGAAATTAGTAGACAGTCTTGTTTTCCCGCATATCGGTTACTGCTGTGTGGTATACTCCGAACTAGATTGTTAAATTGTTATTGGAGGGGCCTTCGTCAGGAGCTCGGGCACTTAGACTTTTCTTGGTCCATTGTGCCAACCCCATGCCTGTCTGCCACTTGCAGAGAGGCATGGGACAAGAGCACCACGGTAGATTGACCTCCTCCGCCTTGCCCCAGTACCAGAGATGGAGTGTGTACTCCCTCTAACTATCCCGGTCTGGGTATATCTCCCACCGGCCTCCCGGTGGTCTGGAGGGAGTAGTATCCACTCCATCCACGCCTGGTGCAGGTATGGAGGAGGGTCACCCATCCAACCTCTGTCCGGGCCCAACGTTGCTTAACTTCGGTGTTCTGATGGAACCGGTGTTTCAACATGGCTAGGCCCTTGCCCCGTATACTCCGACCTAACAAAAGAACTGAATTTAAAACTTCAGAGGAGTCAGAACTCCTGCGTGAGGTATGTCTTTGACATCAAATATTATGAACACGTGACACCATATTTTGAAAAACTCGGGTGGTTAAAAATACAAAACAGGCGCTTACTCAATAAGACAACTTTTATATACAAAATAATAACAACAAAATTCCCCACATACTTGTATCAAAATGTATTGTACAATGCTGCGACAAATAAACGCCCAACGCGCCACATGGAAGAACTCTATGTACCCCAATACCGTTCATCTGTATTTGGAAATTCTTTCTATGTCACCTCTTGTAATATATATGGAACCACTTACCCGAAGATATTAAAAAATGTAAGAATGCTAACAGGTTTAAAAATGAATATTATAAAATGTTGTTTAATATGCGTTAATGGATGTGCTACTTCGTGTAACACCTACAATGTATTATTTATAGTGTTTTTTTTTCTTTCTTGATTTTCTGCTTATTGCATTCCAATAGTATTGTAATATTGTAACAAAACTCAGTCCCAATTCAATTGAATATTGTTTTCTGCAACACCTATGGGGTTTTTTTTTCATTGCTTTTTCTTTTTCTTGTATTTAGTATTCTATGGCAATAATGCCAAATGTGTATTATTAATTTTGTTAATCACCTATGTATTCAATGATATATTCCTTGAAATTGAGGGTCTGACTCCAAATTATGTAAACATTTTATGTTCCTAAGGGACATTTTGTCCCGGAATAATAAATTTCATTTCTAATCTATTCTATTCTACCATAAATAATTGAATAATTTCTAATTGGATTCCACTGGACGATCTCCATCACTCAATAAAATTAAGAAGATGAATAATAGTTTTACAAATGTTTCATTAAATTCTAATCGAGGTAACGTAGATTCAAAAGTATTAGCGTACAATTAGGGATCACAATACCTTTGACAGAAGCCGCCGATAATAAAAAATGTAATGACACCAAACGATTTTTTATGTTCTCATAACTTTATTTTTTCATTTCATGATGGAATAAGTCATGTGTCTGAAACTATACAATAGTTTTTACACGTTTGCATGTTAGCATGACTAATCTGTCAAAATCGTCTCCCTTTTGTAAGAGTATCTGCTGTAAAAAGTAAAGTACTAGAAAAATATTACGAGAGACTAAAAATTGGTTATGAAGTATAAGAAACAATAATTTTATTTAATGACCTACAAAAAGTTAGCGTTATATTAAAAAGGAAATTATTTTTCATACATCTAAATGTATTTTGATGTAATAATTCCATATAAAATATGTAACTTTATATGCAGGTAATATATCATGTTTATACACACGCAATTTAGCACAAACGAAAACAGCACGTGGCAGAACAAAGGCGCCTTATAGGCAAGAAGACCTCGCAATGAGATAAATAAGGCAGTCTCATTTTTGCCGTCTGAGATGCTTATTAGTACCAGAAATCAAATGCACCTCATTTTTGTGCCAAATCATTAATTATGGCATACTAAGGATTGAAAGAATAAATGACCGCTTTATTTCTCATTCCATTGTTCTCGGCATAAATATTTATGGCATAGAAATGTAGGAATTATAGAGAAGACGCTGACGCAATGGGTTAGGAGTGTACATGCAAGATCCACGAAGCGACAGTTCACCTCTATTGAAGTTTTCGTGGAAATGATATAATACCAGAGAAAGCGTTACACCGTAATGTACCGAAAACCATATGTAATTTCTTATGCTAATCTGTTCAAACCGTGTCATTCAAAACAATAACACTCCCAAATCGCCTAAAATTCTCAGGTTTTAATGAATCATTCCAATAGAAAAGTAGGATTATCAATTCTAGAAACTGTTCCAGAACGTCATCTTCTATTACTTCATAAGGGAGAAAGGCAGACCAACGGATCGCGCCCTTTGAAGGGTGGCAATTATCTATGGGGAGCTATTCATACTAAGAAATTCACAGCCTATACTTGGGTGGTCTTGAACAGAAAGAATTAAAATTTTGTGGAAATCACATCACCGTTGCCAAAAGGGTTTGTATTCGTTTTGCTGATCTACATCTATTTAGTATTCCGCAATCCACCTCAAGATTGGGTGTCAAGGAGTATGCTTTCACCAAAATGCACTACCCTACCCTACAAAAATTAATGAAACTACGACTATTAAAGCATTGGTAAAGACCTCCATATATCTGTGAGCAGGTGAAATTTCGATAAGACATACACTACACCATGGGCTGAAAATGTTATAGAAACAATTAATATTTGTAAATTTTGCAACTACACTAGAGATTGGCGCACCGGCGCGCCGGTTACGCCGCGCCGCCGGACATGCATGGCACGCCGCCGCTGGTCATATTAACGGCGGCGGCGCGGCGCGACTTGGATTTTAATACCAAGCCCTACAGTCGAAAAAGTACTGACAAATTGTTCGAGCAGATGCGTTTTGGATTGATTTCCGCTGCCACGCTAGTTCGTCTTGTCGACCTTTCCTCTCCCTTCCCACTGCCAGCCTCAGCTGCCTGGCTGAGCGTGGTTTCGATTGGTTTTATTTTGCACCAGAGTTTGTCCCAACAAAAAAAGAACGTAGGTGAGGCAGAGTGGAGAGTCAAAGATTACGCACGAAAAAATAAGTGCGAACTCAAAAAGAACGTAGCCGAGTCAAACGCTCGGCGTTCGCGCCGTCACCGCCGGCTTTATTTCCCCCCTACGTCGCACAGTGGGGTACGGAGGTAGCGCTCACTTTAAAAATCGTAGAACTTTTGAATTAATTGAGATATTAACGTAAAAATTTTTTTATTTGAAAGCTAAAATCCTAAGGAATAGAGAGAAAATATTTATCAAATGAAAAATAGCAATGAAAGTCTGCAGAATGTGTGCGGATGCCGTAATGTTTTCCAATTTTTTAATAGACTAAAATAAATTAGCGAAAAATAAATGTTTAATAAAAAAAATTACATTTTACTATTTTTTATCATATTCATTGATAATAGGATTCAACCAAGTCGAAATATTATCTTTATTTTTTTTGTTATAAACAATTTTTTTTCAATAAATTAAATAGTTGTGGTAGTATTCACGTTAGAAAAATTTTAAAAGCAGATTTGTAATCTTCGAGAGAAATATAGCAAAAAAGCATTTATGTGTTTTTTACATGCAGTAAATAGTTTAGCCACAAATCGATTTCAATATATCGGGTCGCGCGACGTGCTAATAGTTGACCCAGCGCGCGCTGCACAATGTCAACAACAAGATGAAATGAATTACGTTGTATAACGTTCATAATCGTTAATCTCCGTCCAGTTTCAAGATATATTTGAAAATCATGTGTCGATACAAAGCTATGAAGTGTATCTATTGATAAAAATGTTGCTGCACGCTTTATTGCAAAAACATTATGAAAATTAAATTTTTCCGACCGAATTATATATGACGAGAAATTGGAATTATGTATGACGTCCATCAAAATCGTGAATTTAACTCACCGTACAAGAAGCAATGGAAATGATACACGAATTATATTCTAAATTTTTTCCTTTAATCCAAGCATGACTCGGAATTCGAAATTTAGACGACATTACATTGAAATGTTTTTTTTCGAATATTGGACCCGGCATGACACCTTGATATACGTTACCAACCATTGTATTGATATGAAATGCATTATTTTGCGTTAAGATGTGAATTTATTCATTATCAATAGAATTATTGCGAAATATATGTCTTATTCCAAAAGGCTACGTGTTAAAATAGCATTGAATTTCCACGTAATCAAATCTGTATCATGCTATTTGTACACTGTTATTTGTTGATATAACTAATGAGAACACGTATGCAAAGTTTCAAGCAAATCGGTAGGCTAAAAATAATCTCTCCAACCACCTTTAAGACGTAGCCATGAATATACATGTATATTCATGGACGTGGCTCTCGACGCCATGTCACGCGGGAACCCGCGGTGCAGCGGTATCGAGATTGGCTCGATGACGTCGAAATGCACCGCTTGGGCGATGACTCAAGGGTGACGCGAACATCGACTGGCGCATTCGTCGTATCTCGAGGACGGGAGAAGGGAAGGCGAGAGTTGAGGAAGCAACGTGCAGTATTGGCAAGAGCGTCCCTTGACACCCTTGCCAATATGCGCCCCCACGCTCCCGAGAGATTCTCGGGAAAAAGGAAACGTCCATCCCAAGGAAGTGACGCATACCCTTCGCCTTTGGTCTCTCATCCTTCGCAGCGGCGAGGGGGCGAAGGATGAACAGCCACGTTTTGGGAATCCCACGATGAGGACGGAATGAGACTTGGGTGCGTATGGGAGGGACAATTGAAACACTTTCCAAACGTAAACATTTAATTAGTACTAAGGGAGTATGGCAGGGGATGAGTCTTCACTAAATTGCACTCATCATCAGAAGTAGATTAGTGGTCATCAATCCGAAGATTGGTTTTCTGCAGTTACCCACTTTACTTTCCCTTCTGCCAACCGCTTCATTCCTAAAAAATTAATCACTATAACGTCTTTCGTAATTTTCGTGATGAATTCCGTTCTTGGTCTTTCTCTATATCTTATCACTTTCAGCCCGTCGACTACAATTAAGACAATCTGTTATGTAAGTTCCAAACCAATTTGATTTCTGTCATTTTACGAAATCCGACATACCCCGGTAGATCGGATCACATAATAAAATTAGGAACTACTATAGACTCCAGAACGGACAGATTTAAAAATGTAATTTTTCCCGCGAACGATAAGAGAATATAGTAATTGAATATATAATAGCTGCCAATGAGACTTTTAAATAGGTTCGTCGATAGGTAGTGTACTAGTTGATGTACTCCCTAATACTATTAAGCTTATCGTCTACCTATTACTAACAGCACGCCGTGCATGTTTTCAGTATGACTCTTGTATCTCGGTCCTATGTAGTTACAAAATACATTAATACTAAAGGTCCCTCTAACATTGGTAGCATACCTATGGTCTAGTGCATGCTTGTGAGGTTTTACCCCCGCCAAGCATTAGCGATGTATGCTGATGCATCAACAGTCGTAGTTGCCCTAACTTTAATAGGGTATAGTGTAATGCATGTAGGTGACCACTCACCTCCTGCCATACACCCATGAATTTGCTTGCAGGGTATTTTGTAGATGTAGATATAATTCTTCGCATTCATTTATCTTTCCAATAATGCCTTCGTTATGCTGTTGTGTCGTAAAATGTGCCCAATACGTTTGCCTTCGCAGAGTTTACTTATACGACTTTTCCCTCCAACTCTTCGTAGAACTTCTTCGTAGGAGATTCTATCCGTCCATTTGATATTCATAATTCTTCGGTAACACAACATCTCCATAGTTTCAAATCGTTTTCCCCCTGCCACACACCCCTGAGGTGGCTTGCGGGGTATTTTGTAGATGTAGTTGCGCACTTGGTTTACGAACAAATTGTAGACAACAGAGTAGAAAGGAATCAGCAAACAATTATTGATTAACATAATTGGATGAAATAATTGTCGCTGCTAGATGGGCATACTACCTACTTTATTATCGAAAAACAGTACTTCAATTAAATTGTTATAGGCTGATCGCGAAGTTAAGGCCAGAGGAATCTTGTTCCTCATTGAATACCATTTAATATGCAACAGAAATACTGATAACAATAGCCCTTTTCAATAATTGAAGGGTGTATTCCTCCCAACGGTAAGGATCTTTGCCTCATCTCAGAGTCGAAATAACTGAAGTAACCTAGCATTGAGTGTATGAGAAGTATGAAAAAACAGGCTATCAGAAACAAAATAAAAAACGTTAGTTAATATTGTGATTTTAAGTAGCATTGAGGACAAAATAGACTTAGGTGGTAGCAATTTGTTGACAAATAATTTTGTGCCCCAAAAG
The DNA here is from genome assembly GCA_963573305.1 of Pyrrhosoma nymphula. Taxonomy (NCBI): domain Eukaryota; kingdom Metazoa; phylum Arthropoda; class Insecta; order Odonata; family Coenagrionidae; genus Pyrrhosoma; species Pyrrhosoma nymphula. The sequence goes on from OY754337.1 coordinate 54,653,880, forward strand.
TGAAATGGTCCACTTGTAAACAGAAAAATAAGCACAGACTTTAATTATTGCAAAGCTAACACTCGGGTAAAAATTACTCCAAAATGTAAGCTTCCTCTTTTTAATTTAAACCAATATAAAATGTTAAGTAAATATTGCCATTTTTGTTCGAAAATGCCGGAAATGTAATGCACCGCGTTGAAAATAAATTCGTTTAAAAATATCTAATGATTACATTGAAGTAATTTACAGAGACCGACAGTGGAATATATAAATTGGGTGTAGAAATAATACTTCATAAGGTCCTAATTAAAAGTTATGATTGAAAGCTTAACAATTGCATCAATGACAGCTCACAAGGAGATAAAATCTTGACAGGTAGCCTATAATTTGAGTCTGAAGATACAATGGGGAAAAGGAAACCGATGAATTATATGCGAATGATGAATGATATCCTGTGCACATCTGAGAGTGAATAAATGCGTCTCCAACGCCTCATCGGGATGGTCAGGTGAGACGAAAGTCCATCCCCTAAAACTATAGACCTTTGGTCTCACAATCTCCTCAATGATTACGCTCGACCGATCGCCATGTCATGTGCCTCGCCATAAAAAGGTTCATAAGCCATCGCATTCGTCTAAGCACGCACCCCTTCACTCATCACGCGCCGCGAATAACAAATCATTTGGCCCGACTGTTGCCCTCCCCTTTGCGCGCCGCTGGCGAATTCAGTGTCGGTCAAATATTCCCACCACTCGCGCCGTGATATCGGCACATATAGCGGCAGCGAAACTTGGTGGCAGTATTCAGCACGAATAGTGACATTATGACGGGAATGGGTCGCATGGAGAGGCCGGTAAAGGAGTTAAGGGGAAATGACAGAACGTGGTAGGCAACGCTACCAACATAACTGCAATTGAAAGGGCGAGAAAGTGCCTTTCGCAATAATATTTTCGACAAAAAAATGAAGCTGCATCAATATACGCCGATTGTATTTGCAGCCATTCGTTTAAGTCCATCTAAACCAGAAGATGAAGACAATAGAGAACAAGAAAGTTGATGGGAATAATAGATTTAGAATTTTGATGTTGTCAACCAAGGTTTGAAACTTTAGGAACCCTGGTAGTCTAATGTGGAGAGTACCTTACTCCCCCGAGCGAAGCTAGTTTATGGGAAATGGACTCTTCCAGTGGAAATGGCTTCCTGCACATCTGCAACCAGTATAAAGGGAAACTACTCCTTACGTTGATCACACCTGCGAAATAGCGCCCGTCGCTGCGCATTCTGTCGCACATATCGAAGAAATACCCCCATCATACGCTTGGCCTTGTGTCGGAAGGGCTAGCGCGCTCCAGTGACCCCTTAAATGCTGAGGTGGCTACAGCAATGATGCTAACTCGCAGTGTCCATGCCAGGGAGATTGCTTCTTAATTCCATAATGGCGGAATCTCACAGAATGCAGAAAAAGACGCCATTTGGTATTCCGATCCACAGACATCGTGATCACCTAAGGATTTCCTACAAAGTTATGCAGCTCTTCCCCGAGTCTGTGACTCTTTCGACCCGCAATCCTCATATTTTTTTATAATTTTAGAAGTTCCAATGGCGACCCCAGTTTGGCTCCTGAAAAAGCGCTTGACTTTTTCGAAATGTTGCAAGTATGCGTAAGCGTATCGCACACTAGGAAGACCGAGTTCTAGTCAAGATCGCAAAGCCATATTTACAAAAACGATCGTTATCAAGTGCATTGATCATCACTGACAGGCTGTCATATGTGTATGGAAGTCCGCAGTATTTATACACTATTCACACTTGCATATTATTATACGAACATTTCCTTTCGAGAACTAATAGCTTCAGGAACGAGCTACATGTGTGAAATAAGTTCAAATATTTTTCCAGTGTAGAGATCAATTTTTTACCTTATTGTCGGTTGGGAGCGTTTTTAACCTCCTGCCATTTCACGTGATTGTTAGTCATTTCCCTTCACACATCAGCTGATTCCAAATTTGGTTTTTGGATCTGCGCTACTGTGAAATTTTTAAAAGAGGCAGATGAACAGTCCTTCAACTTACTAGTTTTCATTGTAAAAACACTTTGAAGTAAATACCTAAGTTCATTTAGTTATGCACGCTTTACAAATAACTGGCCCGTGCTACGTTCACCTCAGCGTGAACTGTGTCAGATGACATTTTCCCTTCTTGCCTAAGGGAAGGCACTCAACTTGCGCCAACAACTTAGCGTATGAACACGTATCTTATTAATACCTGTCCATTGAGCTTTTGACCAATCGGTGGAAATACCAGCAGCCATATTTCTGGAATACTTTTGCTTCCGGCGGTAAAACTTCAGCAGTTCGGTTGAAGTGCCTATCACGATGTTATGGATAAACTTTGGTAAACATTCGCCATCTACAGTCTGGATTTCTCAAATTTAAGACTAGAATAGGGATGAAAGTGACAGTCGGTGAATTTACTTGGTGGAACTGAGACATCGATAGCAAAGATACTTCTACTGCTACGTAATATTCCACTCTTAATTTTAACAACCACTATCGGTTTAGACGTTACATGTATCGAAGTAGTTCTTTGGAAAATGACGTATGTGAGACAACGAAACAGAGAGAAGTTGTAAAAATAGAGTGAAGGATAAAACGAAGTATTTCTTTGTAAATAAGAATATAGGCTAAGTAAAATCTTCTCGGGTTTTCCACCGGGTAAGGCTTTTAAGTGCCAACGTTTCGACGAGTGACTCCCTCATCGTCATCAGGGCTGAGACTGAAAAGGCTTTAAAAGCCTTACCCGGTGGCAAACCCGAGAAGATTTTTACTAATATTATTCGCCGGGAAAGCCTAAAATTTTAAGAATATAGGCTGTTTTAGACGAAACTTAGGTCAGCACTGAAATCAGTACCGAAAAATCGGAGCCAAATTCTCGGAGCCTACGTTTACACGATGCTAATTTCAGTGCGCAGTGGCGCTGGCCGGGCACTTGCTGAACTACGCAACCTTAGTAAACTACTCCATATTGCGTAAATTCTTCACGGGATTTACTCCGGTTTAAATTAGAAAAAAGTATCGACGTTTCGACGGACGACTTGTCAATCGTCTTCACGATAAAAAAAACGTAACAGGGTACTTTTCTACCCTGAAGACGATGGACGAGTCGTCCGTCGGTACTTTTTGCCAATTTAACCCGGTGGGAATATCGGGAATTTACGCGAAGCACTCGCCGGGAAAGCATTAATTCCTTTCACACCATATTGTTTTGGCATAAGTACCACATTATTTACGAAATATTCTTAAACAAGCTCCAGTAAACCAGTCTTGCAATTCTCATCAAGCTATTTCCTCGATTACATTTTTCAAAATTACTCCAGAGCTTATTTTGATAGATTCCAGCTTCCCCTCTATATTTTCTCGAAACACTCAGCTCAGCTGTGATTGGTGGCACGATTTATTATTTTTATTATTAGGAATTATTCTTTGTTTTTCATATTATAATGCAAAGGAATTTGTGCGTACATAACTTTCTCCAGTTAATTTTTGACGGGTCCCATGCACTTGAACTTGTATTACTGTACTGTGCAACGTTTATTCTGAACAAATAAGGTATAAAAGGAATGACGACATTAAAAAAGAAAGGCGGAGAATTGTCAAAATTGGAGAAGCTCTATAAATCAAATCCCATAGGACTACGACTGCAGAGCCATTGAATATTAATAATATCTCTATAGGTTACAGATTTAGCCAATTACTACCTATTTATTATACTGGGAAACACAATCCACTATGCCCTGGATGGGGAAAAACCACCCTGGCGGGACTTGAACCCGCGACCTTAGGATTGATAGATGAGAACATTACCCCGCTACCACCGAGGCTGACAAATGGATTTGTATGGAACTACCGCATTTTAACTTCAATTACGGCAGTAATTCGCTAATAACATTCAGAAATAGGTGGTAAGATTCCTTCATTCTATTTGTATACAATTTCCCAGGACTTTTCGCTTCTTATAAACAGTTTTATTTAACGCTTTAACGTTTTATTTAATATTTAAAGCTTATTCATGCTTCCTAGTTCAAATTGATGTTTTTCTTATGTAATATGAGCAATCTCTATAAGAGTTCATGTTAAAATCTCTACTATCAACGCTGAATTACAGTAATATTAGCCTGGAAACCCTACATTTTCATCTCAGTTTATAACTCCCACTTCAAAGATGCTTTATTCAAGTTTTCAGAATTTCTGGAATAAGGCCCTGAGGCCAGAGCTACCTTTCGGTACCCTGAGCGTGAGCAGTCCCTTGGCATAATAGAGAGCATATGTCCAAATTTCATTTTTTATTTTCAGCAGCTGTAAGACGTATTATAATATTAATAGCGCAAACATTTTTTTTAATTACTGAAATTCACAGTAATCAAATAAAAATTATAACTATATACGACTTTAACTCGACTCATTTTTTTCACGCCGTACGCTGAAAACGACTACACAACAGATTGTTTTTATGCAATTTTGTAAAAATTACTGCGGTAAGTAATAGATTAATTTTTATAAAAAGTTGAATACCCACACAAACTACACCCTGTTTACTACTACAAACTACAAAATCTTCTGACGAGCTCTATAAGTTAGAAATTACTCATTTTTTAAAACAAATTGTCTCTGTAGGGCTTACGAACACCATACCCCATTGGAAACGACGTCTTTTCATTGACAAATTTCTCGAATGGGGTAAAAGGCTAACATTTTGGTATCTTAGTATATTTGAGGTATGTTTCTTTAAATTGAGGCCAAATTCATTGCATTATATCCGAAATTATATTTTGCCCAAACTGCCATACTCTATGCATTAGCCTTAAATCCGTCTGGCGTCGCGAATAAGCAATCGCTTAGCGGATTCGGGGACGGTTTTTAATATTCCCGCCAGTCACCCCGTGATATTGGCACGTAAGGGGGCAACGACTTCCTCCGGCCCGAAGACGCCAAAGCTTTTAGGGAGGTACCCATTGACACTCCATTGAGCGTTTGACCCCGTATAAACAACCCATTCACGCCTCAGTCAGACCCTCCTGCCCCCCCCCCTGTTCCTCTCTTTACATCTCAATTCGCTACCTCCACCCACGAACCTCGAATCACCAACTCACTTCCGCTTGTTAGAACGAACTCCCGCAGAAGGCGCTGCCAAGTTCACGATTTCGGCGCTTGCGTGGAAGGATGGTTCCAAGTCAAAGAAATGGAGGGAGGTGTGTGTGTTATTTTAACATGTATTGACGAAATGTCAACATTTTTTCCAAACCAACAAAACTGTCAGTAGAAATTCAATAATGGGAAACGTACATAGTATGATGTATTTCTCATATTTCAGTAATACTACACAGGAAAGAAGAAACAGATGGATTGGGCAAACACTGAAGCACAATGGGTTTGAGAGGAATATGGGAACACAATGAGGCACTATGTGTTTCTGAGGAATGTAATTGAAGGAAAAATAGGGAAAATGCCCAAGAAAAAGATCAAGGGATAACTACATTGACTAAATAAAGAAGAAAGTACATAAGAAGAACTACCAGTATTTTTGAATTTCAAATAAAAGGGTTAAGCTTTGCTTTTTCCACATTAGATTTTAACTTTCGCGACCATGGTTTCGAAGGTTAACATCATCATCAGATGATGACGTCAACCGTCGAAAACATAGTCGTGAAAATTAAAATCTAACGTGGAAAAAACAAAGTTTAAGCTTTTTATTCAAAATGAATAGCAAATGCCATAGTTAAGTTCCATAAAGTTGCGCCAGAAACCCCCAACTTTACCAGTAAGTAAGGGAACTAGCATTATATAGCGAAGGATGAAGCGCTGCAGTCTGGTTGATCTTATGATTGAACGATCAATGATGATGATTTAAGTTGTGTACACGACAAAACTTTTCCTCATTAACTCAAATATATAATCCATATGTGTGTGCGTCAACCACAGGCAATAATTACCCTTCAAAAGAGAAAATTCGAATGGAAATAGTTTTTAAAATTAACGAATGTCCCACATAATCCTCCATATGGCGATATAATCGATAACTATCCACACCACGATACGACGATGAAATTCAATAGCAGAGAGCGCTAATGTCTATCGACTTTCCTTTTCTAAAGAGCCTTGTCAAGTTATCTTTACAAATATTTCTAAATTTGATCAGTTGAAACCTTGAGACGAAAATATATTTTAAGGACTTTTCGTTACTTTGAGTAAATACGGCTTTTAAAAAAACTTTTCCGTGAAAATGGCTGGAGGACCGATAGCATTTTCCTCATCTTTTTTGGCAACACTGTAGAAGTAAATAGGGATGAGCATCGAAAGGAAACCATTGATTGTTGACATTCAAATATCATCTAACTATTTTTATCCAAATGTTACATAAAATAGCTACCTCGTTAATATATCGGCACCATAAGAATTAAGTATCAGACAGCCCCGCACTGATAAGTCGCTTTTAATCAACAGCGTGACGCAGATGCTGGTTCGATTTTCCTCAGCCAAATCCCCAGTTTAGAGCCGTAAACAGAAATTTGGGGTAAAAAAATAGACTCAGAGAGCCTACCTGAGAAAAGCAGCTTTATTATGCTCCAACCCTGCGAAGTCAGCATCTCAAGGCGCTGGAAGGAGCTAGAGGAGGCTCCGGATCTTATTTGACTCTTCAACGTATTTAAGATTCAGCAGTAGTGTTTTTCAGAAAATATATGATAATAACAAAGATATAATCACTGACTGGCCAATCTATTGCATTTATCATCATTTAACTTCATCACCAACGATTGGTAGAACAACCAAAACAATGAACTAACATACTGATTAACGACTGCTACAGGTTTTAAAGAAAGCCTTTTTACCTTACATTTACCTCAGTTAATCATCAAGAATTTGTAAATATAGAAAAACATAAAATAAAAATCTTCAAATTAATGTATAATGTATACGCCGTTCACAATAACACAGCCGTTGAGGATGAAGACAACTTTCACTAGATTACTATATTTTGTTCTTTTTAGTAAATAATAAATGTATTCAGGTAATAATGTTTGTGATCAAGGTAATGATTATTGCTTTGTTCTTCTTTTCCATGAAAACCCACAATAAAATCATATTGCATGCATTAAGCTGATGTATTCCCAGGTTTCCAACTGCAAACACGTTAAACTAGGCTGAGTATGTCTGGATGGTCGTACTTAAGTTTCTATAGCTTGTCAAATATTCGGCATATTTCTACAAAGATACATTGTTTCTATGTTAAAGTCATAAAATCAATGATGCATCGATATTTTCAACTTTCAGTATAGACGGACGCTGTCTGTTCTTTTCCAGGAGTAGGTATGAGCCGTAAAAACGTCACTAAAATGTAACGAAGAATTTCAACGAAGGATCACTCACTAACCGAAATTCCAGATAACCACTTTGTTTACTGACTTTTCTCCACCCAGATCCGGAGCTTGAGTTGGCTCTAGTGAATTACAGAATACGAGTAGGAGCTAATTGCTGGGAGAGAACCGAAGCTCTTGGCTCCGGAGCTTCGAGCTACAGAATAAGGCCCCAGGAGCATCGGAACATCCCTGGTACCTGGAATAGAGAGAAGTACTTCATTCTCCACACCAATCTGATTGCCAAAGGGTTACATTGAATTAATTTATGATTAAAAACCTAGTTTTCTTGCAATAAAACTGTTTGCTTCTATGGTTGATCGGCGAGAAATGAACACGTTAAAGCAACGAAAGTCAGCAATTGAAGACAGATAAAGTGGACGAAGGATATATATCCAACTTAGGTAGACCGAGGGAATTAGGGATGGCTTTCAACAGTGTTCACAATTACCAATTTAGAAAAGCTTTTCTTCAACTTACTTTAAGCCAGAAATAAAATGATCACGTTGAATCATCCTTATGTTACAAAATATATATCAACTGCTAGAAAATGAAATGCATTAATTGGGTTTCCGTGCCCCCAAGGCACACCCAATTTATATCTATTTAGTGATAATGGTCCGTGAAAGGTTTAATGAAGAATAAATTACTGACTGTTCTAAATCTGAATTGTATCTATTGAGTGCACTTCTTTACGTTTACTTCTGGGTCTCTTGTCTACGACCGTGCTTTTGGGTAGGCTTGTCTTTCAAGTTTTTTCCATATTCGTTTTTTTTCTTCTTTATGATAGATCAAATTTTCCGGAAACGTTTTATTCTTAATTTTTGAAACATTACAAACGGGAGAAAAATTACCTTATAAATTGAGAGAAATGCAATGATGGAGGAAATGAAAAAATAACTTTGAAAAGTTACACTTGTGAAAATATCATTCATTTCGGACAAGGTTTCGGCATTTTATGCCTTATCAGTTTTTATTCGCCTGATGATGGCATAATATTCGGAAACCTAGATTAAAATAAAGTGTATTTTCTCAAGTGAAATCTTACAAAGTTCTTCTTTAATTACTTCCCCGATAGAGAATTTCCGCATAGTCAAGCCCGTCAAGCCTGAGACAGTTATTTCGTACATCCAATGATGCTTGCATTTTTTCATCGAAAAACTTGAGCAATCAGAAAAACATTGCGCGAAACGTTTCAGTTAAACAAAGTATGGGGGTTTATTTATACCTGGCAGACCCCTATAATCTTGACAACATGAGCAGTTAAGCCTTCCCTATAACTGAAACTCTATAGCTAAGCTGATAATTAAATAGTTGCCGTCTTATATTCAATTATCTAAAAAGATCTACCAACAAATTACTTGCATTTTGGATTCCAGAATGTGCGAAATATTCAATCCCGTTACAAAGCATAAGTTAAAAATATATTTGGAAATTCAAACTGCTTGAAGTAAGGAATATGCTCCACGCCCCCAGTTCATGAATTTGAGAAAATATTTAGGCATTTTTTTACATTTTTTTTGATGGGGAGAATTGGGTGCGCCGATGCCGTTTGAAAACCACGCTCGAAATTACTGGGTGCGCGGGGCGCTACGCTCACGGAATGGGAATCGTAGCAGTACTTAAATGCCGCTTGGCATCCATCCACGGGATGTTTTCTGGAGAACACTTAATCGTCGTAGGCTGGATGTGACATCAGAATTGTGTGACTTTCGAAGTTATTAGAATGTGCCTTCAACGACTCACGATTATCGCTCCAGCCACCTTAAATAGTTTAAGCACTTGCTGTGTAACCGAAGGGTCTGAGTTCGACTTGTGTTCGACGAATGATTTTTTCACTCTGAATTTCACACATTTGTAAGTGTTCAGCTTTCACAAGGAACGTTTTAGTGTGTATTTTGATAACGATACTTGGAGATGCGGAGAATCGCAATGAAATATCTTATTCAGTAAGTTATATACGTCACACAACATGTCAATGGCCCTTACCCCCCCTTCCTTCCTTACTACACACTGTTATTACAACTTTAAGCGTATTTTAGGATAAAATGGATGCTATACTTATAAGCTACCAACTACGTCAGTGGTTTTGAAACTCCGACAATCATGCTTCATTCCCTTGGCTTTAGTATGAGATGTTAAAATAGTTTATGCACACTAAAATTCGTATTAATAGATCTTTTCCGCGGAATTAAATATATTTTACTTCGATTAAATTCTTTGAATTCCATTAAAAATCATTTATAGTCACGAAAAATTGTCATGGCATAGAAAAGAGAATGACTGCCAAATTATGTTCAAATGAATATGCATAAAATCCCTCAATTACCTTTTCACTTAATCTCCACACTACTTTAGGCTCTTGAGATTACATTAAACACATTGGCATCAACCTTAATTCACACTCAACTCACTTTGCTTTATGGGTATTAATGTGGAGACGGATTTATGTGAGAGATAGAAAAATGACTTGCAATGCTTAAGGCCGGCGATCAAATGCCGGCATTGGGGAAAAAGTTTTTTAAAGGTGGAATAACGACTCCTATTTGAAGGTCATAAGAAACACTTCTATTATCGTAGGCTCGATCACATGCATAAAATTAGAGAGATTGACGGCAGACCAGACAGGTTTAAAATACTATTTTTTCCGAGCACGATTAAGGACCACAATAGCTACTATCGAAGCCTTCAATAATATTGGTGGTAAGGATTGGTAGCTTTATTTATTTATTTATTTAGCTCTTTCATCGATTTTTCAGTTTTTAGTGTTCACATTGATTGTTAAATTAATTGGCATGCCTGGGATTAGGTAATAATTTTTGTGTCAGCGTGACTATTGAGGCACGAAGATGAGTTTGAATATTGCTTGGTAGACTAGATTTTTTACTGAAGTCGAAGGCTTCCGCGGAATCGTTGAGACGGCAGTGAAGGTTTTTCGGGATTTCTTCCGCGTATTTCCATAGTCGTACACGACAGTTTCGATAGCATTGCAGCTATCTTCTTCAGGTCAGAAGTGAAGATGCAGTTGTTCGTGTCCGTCTTATATAGATTACTATTTATATCGGTAGGTTATATCGGTAGGTTATATAGGTAGGCTATATAGGTAGATTTTGTACTTCTGTTCAGTAACTTACCACGTCTACAATCCTCGCTTGAAATGTCTCGCATGGTTTGGTTTTCTTCACGAATTAATGCCTCGTAGTATTCATGAATTAAAAGTATTAGTAATAATAATCAGTGGTAGTGTGTAAACCAGCGTACAGCATGTTTGTCAACGTAGCACTTCCTTGGTTTCTGTTTTGCCCAAGCATTGTTCTCCTGACTGGTGTCTGGTCCTCACCTAATGACTGGAGGGACATGGGAGGTCCTGATTTGAACTGGGACGAGCACTGCATGCCCAATGCCACACACCCTGGAAGTGGCTTGCACGGTATTTCGCAGATGTTGATTCAGATCAAGTGAAGTTCTTCCTGCATCAGATAAGACGCAAACACTGCAGACCCCTCGGCGTCTTTAGTCTGAAGCAGGCTAATGCCACCACTGAGTTTCTCTCAAACTTTCCTCTACTGCCAAAATATTTCTACCAGTACCAAATACTCCACATTATATTAGACAGCTCAAATACAACTTTTTATGTCGATCCGACCTTAGCAACGAAAGTGATGAAGTCTGATTGTGCTCCACTTATATACAATATAGTAGAATCGGTTTTTACGTTATTTTCAATGAAGTAACACGCCAAATATATTTATAATCCCTGCATTACCCATCTGGGTTATCATTTTTTTGTAGATACGTATGCTATGAGGTGGTTACGTCAGGTACTACTGGTTAGTTTTAAAGTTCTCAAGTACTAAACAATTAGAAGCTAAGGTAAAGCAATAACAAACGCCTTTTAAGCAGTTGAATCCTAATTAGGTCGACGGTTCAAGGCTGAATTAGGTGAATTCTCGCGGAATATGTTAGCTATGCATTTTTCCTCAAAATTTTATTCTTTGGAACAACTTCATGTAAACATTTGTGGAAAGATACATACGAGTATAGGCTATTTTACACGATCCTTATGAGCACTGAATACAATACTTAAATCAGTGCCAAAAACTCAGAAACAAATTCAGGACAAGCGAATTCGATGCCTCGAAGCCTGTGTTTACACGACGCTGATTTCAGCGCGCAGTGGCGTTGTCCGGGCATTCGCTGAACTACGCAATGTAAATAAACTTCGCCATAATGTTTTGGCATATTCAAGTGAAATCATGGAATCGCGGAATGATTATACAGTTTTCAACAATTCTGAACAATTCCTCGAGAGATTATTTTGGTCTTGTTGTTTTGGTAGATTCAAGTGCCGCCACCGGTATTCTCTCGAAGCTATCGACTCGCCTGTTTGCCTGTGATTGGTCGTTGGATCCAAGAATCCAAGAATTAGATCCAAGATGGAAAATCAGTATCGTACTTATTTATCTTTTTAGTACTGGTAATCGAATTCGATTCCGTAATCGAATGCGCTCACACCCTTTACACCGTACGATTCTAAGCATGCTGAGTTCGGTTCCATTTTCAGTATCGTAAAAAACATCGTGTAAAACGGCCTTAGGTCTCTCATTCCATCAGTGGAGAACTCCTAATAATTCTACCAGCAATCTTCGTCGGGGTTTGGAATGGGAAAAGAGAAAGAAAAATGCTAAAAGAGATAAAATTACGATAACATCACATGAAAAACTTTGCCATTCCACAGAATATATTTTTCATTACTTGCAACAATGTAGCATCTTTCTAGGTAATTTTACGCAGATAAAAAATTGTAAAAATATATTTCCTGAAATTGCGCAGCTTTTCACATGAAGCTTTCTACACTTTCCACCCCTTCCACTACCCAGAACATTTTTAGCAAGTACATTGATTTTTTCATTGACTCGGCAACTCTTTTAAATTTTTGCCAGGATAAAACCGTAAAAATGTTTTGGCCATATTTTTAATTACCCAGAAACCTGGAAAGATAGAGCATTTGGGAATAGAGCCTGGTTTAGTGGTGGCGAAACATTGTGGCAGTCGCCGGTGAAAAGCTTGACGTCAAGGAAGGGAAGGCTCGAGTGGAAGGAGTCAGATAAGGAGAGATAGAGAGAGGACAGTAAATGGTAGGAAACTCTGCTAACGTGAATATATTTAATATGGGAGGGTGAGAAAGTACTCATCAGCAACGCGTTTCACGACGTTTACAATCCAAACCAAGTTGAATAAAAATATGATACTCTTCGAAACCCTTCGTAGGAGCACATAGACTACGAGCCACAGAGAGCTAGAAAGTGTTTTGAATAATAGATTGAGCATTTTGAAGTAAGCAACGTGAGTTTGCAACCTTAGGAACCTAGGTAGCCAAACCTTACTGTCCCGTTTTCGTTACTACTTTATGCATGATACATTAGCGGTTACGGAATAGTGGACGTATTCGCCCACGTGGGTGGTAGTGTTAATTCAGCAAGGACTTCCAATAGCCATGTTTCGGCCTCAAACGTCGCTCACATCGAAACAGGTAGATAGATGTATGATTATACTCAAGAGGGTCGGAATGGCATTCCGGCTTAAGTTTGTTGGTGGGATTCTCCTTGATAAGGGGTTGACCTTTCTAATCCGGGTCACTCCAATATCTTGCGTCTTGGGTTTGGCTGCTCGATATTTCATGGACTCTATTTTGCGTGAAAAGGAAGAGGTAGCCTTAGAGAGAGAGGGTGCGGACCTAAGGTCAGAAGAATAACGGGGGGCGAAGTGGATAGAGAAGAGACGAGAAAGGTGAAAGGAAGATAAAGGAAAAGGGATAGTCTTCCCGAGTCTTCGTGACTATCCTTCCCGAGCGAGATTTGTAGTCCCAAGTTTATTTGTATTCGAGAGCGGTAGTTTAGGCCGCCCAAGGGATAAGGACTGGCACGTTGCGTTGCCTATGCTTACCATACGTCCCGGTTTGGGCGGGACAGTCCCGATTGACAATAAAAGGTCCTGGAATGTCTTCGTCAGGCCCGCTGTCAACTGCACGGAGTAATGCGCAGAGAAAAATACATGAGCAGAGAAATTTGTAAATCAAAATTATTGTATCTAATAGCAACACGCATCCTCGAAGGCTCTTGACCGAATATTGAGTACCACTTCGTGGAAGGAAAGTCAACCCGTGTGATAGAAGCTGAAATGAGCCACCACATTTTCAACTTTTCCCAGGGGGGCTCGGAGGAATTATTTAACTTGGGGCCAAGAAGGGCAAAACCACCACATTAGTAACGAGCTTCGAACTCGGTACTCCAGAGTTTGATAGCACAACAAGCCTCCAGAGCTGCATGTAATAATTTTCTTTTGTAAATTAAATTAAAGAATAAAATAACTGTGCAACATTTACTTAACTTTCATAAAAATAAAGTACCGATATTTTCGCGGTTTTGATGCCTACAAAACTGGATGTGCCCTGGTTTTGGCAACCAGAACATGTGAATCGTATCAATAAACAACATGTTCCTGATGAGATATAGGCATTGGCGCTCATTTCTAAGAGACACTTTGCTTTGATTTCATGCTTTGATTTCGGAGACACAGAAAATTATACGGAGTCTTAAAAACATTTTCCACGAGTGACTTCACCCCGCAGCATCATTTGATGCAGCGATTATAAGATTGCAGAAGGAGGTATGGCATTGTGGGAACTCTCACAAAATTTCATTTTTTACCTATAACTCGAGTATAGACTCCGTTCCGGCATCGAAGAAATTGTAGAGAAGTGAACTTGTCCGTATCTGTTTCTATTGCTCACGGTTACGAAACAAAGGGGCCGCTATTCCCTCTGACCTAATTTTAGTGCCATAGAACTAGTTTTAGGAAGCAAAACTTGGGAATTTATCCTCACATCTGTTGATACCATCATAGAGGATGTATACTTACTCCATGTACTTACTCTATGATAACAAATACAAGGATTAACTTTTATTATTAAATCTCCGATTACCGATAGTGTCCAAGAGAAAGTTATTTACAACGGAAAAGAACTTTTGAAGTTGCTTCTGACAGGCATTGAGCCAGAAATTTGAAAAAAAAAGGAAAAATATGACAAAAGAATAGATCACTTGCAGCAAAGCAAACCCGCAATAGTAGAAACCTATTCAAATGTAAATAGTGCAACCTAATTCAAGATGAGGATACTTGTAATTGAAGAAATTTTTTTATCCATAACGCTTTGTAAATTTCCCTGAATAATGAAAATCTCGAAAGAGCACTTGTTGACATAAAAATATTTATACACTTTTATGCTACATTTTCTTTCATATTCATATGCATCTGATATGAAACACAAAAAAAGTAATCTTTCAAGGTAATCACAGAGCCATAAACTTCCATTTTCTGGCACTCTCTTCCCTCAGTTTCCTAACATGTTACAGGTTGCATTATTTAAAAGCTAAATTCAGGCTCAGGGTATTTGATTATAATCAATTTTTCACAATTACAATACTACCGGGAGGAGTTATGACAGAAGTATACATAGGGAAAAAATACTAGGGTAAAAACGGGTTAAGCCTCTCGAATTCGTCTAGCATTGAAAATTATACCCAAAAGGATTTTGCCTGCGAATAGTCTACGAGTGTGTACTATTATCTCATTACTACGACTATTCTCAGTCCAGACGACCCCTCCAAGGGGACCTTGGCTGCTATGGACCGAGTCCAAGAGATTACATCGCGTGAGTGATTGACACCGTGTGGATCATCAAGAGTATGCACAACCATCGCGTGACTTCCATTACGCGGTTAATTACGGTCTGGCGCTTTCAAAACTCTTTGTGGCAGATGGAGATGATATCTCCATTGAGGAAAAGACCCTCAAACTCTGACTGTAAGAATCTTCCTCTCGACCTCACGCTTTTCTGTCGTGTCCTACGACGAATGTCACCACCGCAGAGCCGAAACCGCTCATTTCAAACGCTATAGTTACCATGAACGGTGATTTGCATTAAAATCCTCTTTTACTTTGAGGGTGAAAGCATGTAAAGACTCCATTTTCATGTAGGTATTTTTTGAAATGAATAACCCAGATTTCTATGATATTCGTGAACAAATCAAAGCTGTGGGAGAACTAACACATTTAAAATAGCAAATAAAACCTGCTAAATATTCTACTGCAATTTTAATGTATCTCTTTGTCCCAAGAAATGCAGAATTGTTTTTTTTTCAGTTTTAATGTAATAAGCTGAATCCAACAGTACTGTGAGAGTATTATAGTCATGCGAATAAAGCACAAGGAGTAAGCACTTGTAACGAAATTGAAATCTTGGAATGAATAGTACAAATCACGAATAGAATAGCGTAAAAGCGAGTGCTGATGCCATTTAGTATCACAATGAGTTCCGACGATTAGGATGAGTGATTTTTATGATCATATTTCTTCAGGATAAATTGACCGTTTTACTTAGTTTCAAATAAACATAATCAAGGACCGCCGAACACCCTTTTCAAATATATCACGAAAGATATTTAAGTCACTAACTTACACGGTAGGCCTAGTTTCCCGCCACTTTTCAAGTCCGCTCGAGAAAAATTTCATGAAAGGGCAATATTACAGCAATTGTAGGCGACGAATGTCTCTAAAAAAACAAAGTAGGTACCTAATTACACCTCTGCGGCCGGTTGCATGAATGGCACGTACTCCTGCTGACAATAAATAATGTGCATAAGTAATTTTATACATATCTACGATAAACAAACATGTGCATACATTTTATCCAGCGGAGGGAGAGTAGACAAAATGTTCTAAGCGGTACCAGCAGAGGCATAAGTTACGAAAGGGTAGTTAGTACAACAGGAGATTAGCGAAGGGCTACCTAACTTTATGGATCTTCAAACCATCCATCCAATAACTAAATCTTTGAACAAAAAGCCACCAGAGCAAATAAGCAATAAAATTAATGCCCTTAATTCTCATGACAAGGTAATTATTATGAAAGTGTAATCTTAAATCTGAGTAATTGAAACTAATAATTTCATCGGCGCGGCGTGCAAAAAGGTGATCGGATCAATGCCCGATATAAATGGGGCATTGTATCATGAGATCACGTCCAATTATTGCTGTGGAATGGGGGCGTTTACCTATGTTTTTATTGCCGAATCTGATAGTTTGTAAAATAAAAATACCCGTATTTTTCCGTTTTTCGATCCGTCACCTAGTTCTCGAGTTATAAGCGACGAAAAACTGATGTTCTTAACCCTTTCGCTGGAATGGGTCCACAGCTCCTTCGCCCAATCAAAATCCTCCCCAACTCCATCCTCACTCCACTCCCAAAAACAGCCAACGAGGGGAGGTGGATGACGTAGAAGTCTCAGCGCAGCTCATTCGATGGGCGTCACCTTGTGCGTATTTTAATTTTCAATTTATGAGTGAATGGCTAGAGTAGGAAGATTGATTTTTTCATTAAAATTCATTTTTTTGTTTCCATCTAACGATTTCGCGAATAAAATAGCAATTTCGGTTCCGAGTAAACGCCCCCATTCTCCCCTGCGAATTGTCGTTCACAACTCCTGTTATTTTATTAAATATTACCTATAGACTCCATTACATAGTTATTCTCTTCTAAGATACCGAGGAAAGTACATCCAAGGTTGGAAAAACTCAGCAATTAAAGTGGAACGTTTACAAAACAAAGTTGCCAAAACATGAGGATTTGGACAATATGCACAACTATATGTTGCAACAATAAATGGCCTATTTTAATAATTCCAAGTATGCCACAGAACGTAAATGTAAATGGCCACATAAATTGGCAACAGAATGTACATAATTGTTGAAATCAAATGAGAGATTAAAAAAGTAAATGGAATTAATGACAAAGATAATCTTAAATATCAACAGAACTATATGGTTTTCTGGTAGTACCAGAGTGATTATGTACATTTAGTCCAGGCGCCAACAAACTTAGTTGATTTTGTGAGTGAAGAAGCTTCTTCAGCAGCCACAATTCAGGAAATATCATCATTACTACATCAAAAGAAAAAGACAATCTGTGTGATATAAGAGTGAATTAAAAAATCGATTTCATCTTATTCACGAAAAAATTGAACCATAACTATTAAATGAATGCAGCTAAGTATCAATCATTCACAGAACTTTATTTTTCCATTATTTTTAAGGAACTGGATAAAGTAAAGATATTTAGTGGAGAAAGTAATTTATCGCAGCAACAACGCCCACATCGGCTTAAAATAAACATCGGATAAATCTTACCGAATTGTGAAAGCTTTAGTTTGCTTGTTAGCCTGTAGTGAGGCATTAGCCTTCATCAAAAGGTTTACATACACTATGTATTATCATAATAAAAAAGCACACATTTCATATTACATCATTATAAATACATTTTTTGCGTCCTATTAAGCATGTAGCTGCTGTTACTTGAATTATCTAATGCAATTATATTTTCAAAAGAAATTTTAATATCCCCCTTGGCCAGAATCCATAATTGGACCATTTTTGGCTAGAAGCCTTAGACTCAGAATCAAACATATCCAAAGACGAAAAACTTTTAGGAAAAAGACAGATGAAGAAAATCGCCAGGGGAAAGATTAGCAGAGATTTTAAATTTGGCTCGACGATCATTGCGTGGCTGACGCAATCTTTTCACTCTTATTACGAATCGATCCGTTCGAGAGATGACAAGTCGAGGGAAGCGCATGTGTATAATAAAGAGAATATATCGTGCGTTTGAAAGCGTGAAGGCATGACGGGCGCAAACGCCTCCTTCCCCCCTGTCAGCGATGTATATATAGACAGCGATCACGTACCACCACGCATTGCGTCTTTCCCAAAGGGAGTGTAGGCCACCGCCTGGGGGTACTTTTCCCCGAGGCTGTGGGTGGGCCGGTCGACACATTAAATAAGGAAAGGAAAATGAAGAATTGAGCTCTTATTACGTCTTTCGCGTAAAAAATGATTGCTTCCGGTCTCAAACAATTTCATTGGCACGAAAAAATACTCACGAGATAAAAAATTAAGACGTAAACTAAACTCGCACTTCTAGCAGCTAATGGTATATAATGTACATCTAAGTGTTGTAGCGGAAGCGAAACTTGGTGGCAGTCTCCTGCGCGAAGCGTGACGTAAGGGAGAGTAAAGCTCGTGTGGCTACTAAACACTGTTTAGGGATTGGCAAAGGAACGGACTGGAGAGGACAGCACATGGCAGGCAACGTTGCCAACATAACTGCATTCAACTTGAGATGGAGGGTAAGTGCAATCAGCAGTTTACACGAAAATGTTTGTGATCCAAACAAAGCTGGATAAAAACACTCTGATTGTTCGCTACTCATTGGAGAAGTCCGTCTAAACAATTTTAATAGGAACTATAGAGAGCTATAAAGTTGGATAGAACAAGAAATTGACCGACTTCAGGTGAGAACACCCAGTTTGCATTTTTTTAAAGTTGGAAATGAAGGTGCTCGACCTTGAGAGCTCTGGTATTCAAACGCGGAGGTTACCTGATATTCCGCGTACGGAGCCAGTAAGTAGGGAATGGATTCTTCCACTGAAAAGGATCTATTGAGCAACTGCCACCATATTTCGTCACCATTATATTCTGCTAAGAACCTCCAGGGTTTAGGCAAGGGGTGATTCCACTCAAGGCATGTGCTAACCGCCAAAGATACTTTCGTACTGATATTACCGATTATATTGATATGTTTTATATTAAATTAAGTAACGTACGTAGTGTGACTAAGTGACTTCTCATGCAATACGGCGTTTAACCATTTCTCTACTCATGCGGAATAGACACTGCACTCATATATCACGGGGACCATTTGTTTAAGTACAGTCATGCTAACATGAAATAATCATTACAAAATTACTGGCATATTACTCATTAGCGTTATTACAATCATTATATTCATTAGCATCCCACGCAGACATTGAAAGCTGAAAGGAACTAGTAGGTTAGCAAGACATATCTGATTAACGCTATCTTTGCGGAAAAAAGTGACTAGAAAAATTCAGATCGCACAAATTTCCGATTGCCGAGAAGAATATAACTTTACCACTTACTGCATCTATATGACAGACAAAAATGAAAAAATAAGACTAGTAAAATATAAAAAATTGGTATTACAGGTTCTCCTTCCCTTGCACCATATACTATTGCATCAGAAACAGAGCCACGTACTGCTGAACCGGATTATACCATAGTATCACACTCCTCCATTTCCTCTACTAATATCTTTTCCTATATCCCTCCCTCTTCCTTCGAGATCCATCACCATTGCTTCTTTTCTCCATGGCAGCTAATGTTTTCGTGCCTATATTGATGTCTTATAGGGCGTTCCACATTTAGTGAAATGCATTGCCTCTTAAGGAGATTCGTGTCCCGTGTAAACCTCCATAAGGCCGGAGGTGCGATGTTGCCAAGGGCAGCATGAACATTATCATAGCGCTGTGCAAACTGAATATCTAGGAGTCTTCAAGTATGTATTAATATATTTATTTCCTAAAGCAACCTGCTTATATTTAGCGCGGTGTTGTTGACGGTTGCCTTCGTGGTCTAGAGGTGACCAAAAGGAGCGTAAGTGTGGCAACAGCGTTCTCCATACGGCCCATTCTGTCAACTAAATGCGGTACTCTCTGTACCAATACAAAGGCATATATTATCTTACACCCCATCAGGTTTATCGGCGATCTAAAGGAGGGAAAGTGAACCAATTACAATTTTCGGAGAACGCGTAAAGTCAATCTAGAAGCGACTCTACCACTACTTGCCCGGAATCGGCAAGCAGTCTTTCATTAATTAAGTCCGTAATACAGGAGAATGCCAGGCAGGTGCATGGTAAATCACGTTACAAAGTCACATTAACTGGTGACGAAATCCAGGTAATGCATCCAATTCAAAAACACTATAATGAAAGTATCATATTCCTTCCATGAAACTTCATCCCATGCAGCATATTTATTTTGTCACATAATTACAGAATGAATGCAACTATTGTTCCCGTGACAAAAACATTATATCAACAGCTGTTCACATTACAAACATTTATCAATATTTTAATAATTAATAATAAGTATTACATCTTTTAACGAGAAATAGATATTACTGACGAATATTAAAGTTGTAGAAATAAGAAACAAAAATAAACAAAGTAATTAAGTATAGATTAAATACCTTAAATGAGTAGATATTATAGCCAATAACTTTATAGGAAGAATATTATCATGGTTTTGACCACGTTGCACATTGCTACAAATATGCTTTTTGTATAAGTTTTTGCCTCTCCAAAAACAAACGACATGCTAACTTTCTTTTATTTTTCAAATTATGAATTTTGTCCCGATTTTCAATGAGATGCCCTACCGAATAAGATCGACAAATATGAATTTTCGTTCTTTCACTTTGCCTTCGAAAATCTCTCACTCTGCCCAGCTGCTTATACAGACGTTCCGAAAATGATGAATGCCACTGCCAAGAGGAACACGCTCCATGGATTCTGAATCTCTGGCTTCCGATGAAATGTTTTCCCTTTCCTGATTAATGGGGCTCATCCAAGGGGGGTATCAGCATGGAATATCGTTACAGCATCGCAGAAATGACGGATATGTGGATTTAACACGGAGGACTCTGGGGAGCTATTTTCTACTAAGTGTTAATATGCAGGAGACGGAACCAACAACGTGCTCTTCAAATACTAAACAAAAATTTAAAGAAATAATAATTTGGTGCACTTTGCTTTGGTACGCTCATCAGAAAATATCATGGCTACCTAATTTCATATCAAACCCAAATCTTTTCCATTCCAACACTTCGGAGAAGTAATCCGAGCGATGAATTCGATCAATCAGTTTAAACGTTTTCGCAAGAAGTTCAACAGTATTTACGAATCATTTTCCGTGAGAGGAGCCCAAAAAATTAATTATAACGGTAAAACTTATATTAAATATATTTTTTTGGAGTATTGGCCTTTTTCTTTAAAATAATCAACGCTCACATGGACATAGCCTAAGGCTAAGGCCCCATTTATCAGGCTAAGCCTTAGGCTAAGTCCATGCGAGCGTTTATTATTTAAAAGAAAAAGGCCAATGCTCCAAAAAATATATTTACTATAATATAGTGGTCGATTAAAGAGAAGAAGTTCCTATGTAAAACTTATATCAGCTAAGCCATCATCATCATAGATCATTTGAAAATGATGAGTGGTATTACCATGGATTGTCCTGCTTATTACTTCCCAAATCCTAGTTTCCTCGTTCCTTCATAAAATCAGGGGGGTGACATTCCCTTAAGAATCCATGTATTCAAGCTTGCAAAGCACACCCTCTTAATTCTCTAGTTCCAAGAGCTGAACAGGTTTTTAAATGGCGATAAAGAGTTTTATATATTTTATATTACCCCTTCCCTAAAAGCTTCATTGTTTTGCACGAACTCTTTCTAGTAATGAAAAAATGATACCTCAGGTTTAAGGAGACACTATTTGAGTTGACTTCGCAAAACTGTAGCCATAGAAGTTTCACACCAGGTATGAATATATGACATCTTCGCGACTCCTTTGGAGAGATTGTGTTAAGGATATGAATACAGAATCAATTGTATCAAAACGCTCGGAAAATTCTCAAATGAAATGCATAGCAATTCCATAAAGTCTGTTCCATATTATGAGTATTACATGTTTTATAGCAATAAGAATATGGGACAATAGCAACATAAACTAAGGATTGGTTCATATAAAAATAGCAGCGTAGCAAGAATTTCATCACATGTACCAGGAAGCCACATTATGCAGACTATCGAAATTTAAATAGTTTCAGTACATTCATTTAACTATTTGCATGATAATTAGCATTAATATTAATTAATTTTTATCATTTAAATCTAACTCTTTATGAAAAGAATTGTAGTTTAATTATACACTTTTTATACTTAGACAGTATCATATTGTGCAAGAAAGTATCTTTGGGTCAGCAGGACCGCAAGTCATAAAAAACAGTATAGATATACAACAAATATCTCCTTCATTCTCTCAAAACTATTTAGTTTCCCGGGATGTTTTAGCTTTAGTTTTTCGCTGGAAGCCTTGAAACCTAGATGTGTAGCTTGAGAACGATAACGCTTCTCATTTTCAGAACCCATTTCCTAAAGTCATATATCGTCGAATTAAAATTTAATTATCATTAAAAGAGAAAAATGAAATGGTATACTAGATGCACGGTACGAGATAAAAGTCGCTTCCTTCTCTTTGAACGTGACTGTGTTGGCGTTGGAGGGAAATCTTCAGGAAGTCCCAGAGGGACTTGCTTCAGTTGGGGGGAGGAGAGTGGCGGGGAAGGGAGGGGGGAAGGCTCAGGGTTCCTCCCCTTCTACACTCTCCCCCGTACCCTTTCTTCTCACTTCCCCCTCTACCTTCCATGTGGAGTCGGAAATAGAACATGACTTCTTCCCTCGCCTCCATGTGCCCTCCTTCCCATCGCAATTCCCATTCTCAAACATCGTCATCTCAAAGTATAACTCCCCCAGGGATGGGCTACCCTATTTTTCAAAGCTCGCCTGGTTTCATTTCACGCGGCCGTTGAGGGGTTTCCTGCGCAAAATAGAATCAATTTATAATTTTTCCAATTTGTTATTACTGTTAAGTAATCATTCGGTAATAGTAGGTTAAAATAAAGTCAGTATTATCCTATGGATGTTTACAAGAATGGAGGCCCGTATTAACCTATAATGTTTCTTTCTTCAACTCAACGTACTATCTTATCCTTCTTCATCCCGTCCATAAAACCTATTATATTATTCCCCTTCCCCTCTTGCCCAACATACTTCCCTCTATCACGGCCTTAAGTAACCCTTCGTCCCTCATTACCTCTTCCAACTATCTACTCTGCCTCACCGTAATCTCATCCAGAAGTTTCCTTTCTTCACCAACCACACCAAGCACTTATTCATTCGCCTCCCTTTCCATTCGCTACACCTTCTCCATTCTCCTCCACACCCACATTTCGAAAGCCTACAGCCTATACTCGTATTTTTTTCCCAGTGTCCACGTTTCTGCCCCTTACAACGCTACACTCCATAAAAAACTCTTCACCAGCCTCTTCCTTATATACTCACCACGAACTTAGAATAATCCTTAACCTTACCCCGTCATCAGCTCCCTACTATTGTTGAACGCTTCTTTTGCTAGCGAAATTCTCCTCCTAATGTCAATTTGTTCTACTCATTGAAAAAGGTACTGTCTGAGTACCAGGATTCTCCATCTGGAGAACTAAGCCCGAGCTTAAAGTAGCCAGCGAAGCCTGCCACAGTCGTTGCTAACCTGCCTGACTGGCTGGCTAGCAAAGCAGAAGTCACACGATTGTACATCGCGAGCTAGGCTACCGCGGAGGGATCGGAGTCCCTTCCATTGAAATCGCACCTACGTGGACAGAACGAAGTTGAGCAGGTCCGCGCACGCCGGAGTCAGGTAGGTGTTTGAGCGGGCGGACTCACAGAGGAGATGCAGGACGGGACTCTGACTCATGCTCCGTTTAACGCTTGGCAGTGCAGCCTTATGGTGTACGCCCGTTGCATGCATCCACAAAATCCGATTTTTTCAAAAAATATTTTTATTTAATAAAAATAGGAATGAAATTGCAAGGGCTTCAATGAAAGGGAGAAACATTTCGAAATTTATTTGCTGCCAAACACGAGTGTTTCTGCCAAACAAAACTTATACGAGAAGCGAATACCTGCTTTGAATAACATGGCGATTAAATGGTAATTGATTCCAAGTCGTTAAAAAATCAATCTACCATTTTATCTATATTATGAGTTATTTTTATTGAAGCCAAAATTGGTTAGTTTGATGGAATTGGTGCTGAGGTGGGCTCCTCAGGTGAGAAAAAGGATTCCATAAAGAAATCCGTCAAGTATTCTGCTTACTTTAGCTTCAAGTGAAATTCACGTTTCTGTTTACAATTCAATTCTTTCTTCAGCGTATTTGGACGTGAATATAGTAATCATTAGATACGGCTGTTGAAGTGGAGAGGGTAGAAGCCTACTTCTCTAGAATAGGGTTGCCATTTGTCTCTGTTTTCCCGGGACAGTCCCATAATTTATAATGATTTCACAACTTGGTTCCAAGAGTCCCCCTCCTTTAACTGTCTATTCGGAAAAAATAGGTTAACAGAGTTGTTTGCAGTGCCAATTTGTACAACAATGTTGAACTGGTCCATGAATCTGGTAAACGATTTTCTGATTTCATATGCATGTTATTAATAACCCTATTTTTAAGTGATTCTATTGCCAATATATATTTATAGTAGTAATTAATTCAAAGTTCGGCAAATATAATAGTCGTATTTGGGGCTTGCTTAATTTCGAAGGTGTCCCTTTTTAAGGAATGTCTCAAGTTTTTCAGCCCTTCGGTAGTCACGTCACTTTTGTAAACATACGTGCTCGCGTGGCGTTTACGTAGTTTGTGCAGTTTATGTCGTCAATCTCATATATTCATTATATTAATCAAATCAGGTAAAACATAAGCCTTTCGTACATTCTAAAAAGCTTAACTATTTCATAAATTACATGAATGTAATGTGAAAGAAAATATTATAACTAAGAAAGTGTTTTCTTGAATTTGAAACACAGATACTCGCATGGCATCTACCCGACTCAATAATTTGGAAAAATTAACATGTTACATTCCTTTTGAATCCTCGCCCAATAATATGAAAAATAGGAGTAATTTTTAAAAAAGGAAAATAGATGGGCGTAGGGGTATTTGAGTAGATAAAATGAATTTAAAAATAACAAAATAAAACTGCCCAACATCCACCAGACGAGTTGAAGGGTAGGTACAATAATAATAAAACGTAGTCTTCAGAAACTTTGTGGTATTCCATCACAACAATTTATTACAGCGAGGAAACTTTTACAAACCACATATGTTTGTTTGTGTGAGTTTATTTTTTATGTGGTTTGTAAAAGTTTCCTCGTTGTGATAAATTGAGGTACAATAATGTTTGCATGCCCGACATTTCAGTAAAAGAACTATTAGGACTCTATTCTGGAGGATCTAGACGCTCTGTGCCTGATATATTTGCATGATAATGCACATTGAAAAGCATTGTGGCTGTAAAAAGGTGCTCAATAGAATACCGCAAATTTCATTTCGCTCATTAGACCGACCAATGAGAAGAAAAATGTCTAGCTCTGGAGGCGAAGGTTTGGGAGACCTTGCAACCGATGTGATTCCCATAGTGTAGGATGATGGATGACCGACGTTTTTATGGCTGACCTTGCCATCGTCCTCAGGGCGTTCACTTACTTCGTTGCTTTATTTCAATACCCCGTCAGTTGGAAATTCCAGGCGAGCTTCATCAGCACCAATCGCCAAGAAGCACGCAATCTTACGTCGCAAACTTCTACATCTACATCTACGAATAACCGTGCAAGCCACCACTAGGGTGTGCGGCACGGGGTGATTCCACACCAGACATGCAGCACTCGTTCCAGCACAAATCAGAACCTCGTACGTTCCCCCGGCCGCTAGGCGCAGGCCAAAAAGCATTCAGGAGAACAGTGAGCAGTCCAACCGGAAACTAAGAGAGTGATACGTAAATGAACATGCAAACATGCAGAACAGTGCTATAGACACATCAAATGGTTAGTATTACTAATACGGTTAATTTATGAACGCTACGAGATGATACTTCATGCAAAGAACAAAATAAAATAAAATAATGCCGGACATATCAAGCGGTGTGAAGTGTTAGTAATGATGTTAAGTTATTAAACACAAGTGAAAATTCTACTCTACCTAGTGAGGGTGGGAGTTTTTTTTTATTATTGATCTATCGCAACTATTATGATCCCTTATTGTACGTGGGAAAAATGACATTTTAAATCTATCGGTTCTGCAGTCAATTTCCTTTATCTTATTCCTGTGATCGCTTCTACAGTAGTACTTTGTCACTAGCAATATATGTTGAACGTCCGGGAGAAAACTTTCTGCTCCGAAAGTTCTCATCGTGTACAGCAATCTGAATTTTGGAGCAAAATAATGACCAATAATAAAATTGATAAATTACACGAAAGTGTCCATTTTTCACTTAAATTGTTTTATTTACATCGCGTGTATAGAGTATCGCGCAATAAGTGTATATAGTATCTCAGAGGTGTTTGCGGTAAAAAGTCAAATAGGGTGAGTGGGAGACGAATGAGTGGGAGATGAACGAATTTGGAGTGGATGTTCCGGTAACGGACATGTATGAAAGGAGCGTGCTTCTTTGGTTTGGCCATGTCGATAGAATGGATGAGAAACGAATAACGAAGCTGATTAAAAGTGTATGGTGTGAGAGGAAGGGGAACACCGAGAAAGTCAAATGTGCGTATGGTGTAAGAAACCCTATTGAGGAGGAATCATAGGAGTCTTAAGAACAGGAGGGCGTGAATGAAGCAATGTATGAGGGTAAATTAATGCAAAAGAAGTATGCAAGGAGGAGCAGTTTGGAGGAAATTATTGAACCAGAGTTACCTTTATTGATCTAACATCTAGAATTAAACTTTTTTGGTAGAGCCCACCCCGACAGTGAACGGCGTGATAGGTTTATATATGTGTATGTTAGAACGCTTCATCGTCGTCATGTTAACTGTACCTGATGTTGAAGCGTAGGTAAGCATAGAAATCCGATGGATATACAATTTATGTAGAAATCAACGCAGACTCTATTTATGCATAGTAAGGATACCACAACATCCTGCCTGAAGCCATTGACTTCTACAGATAATTGAAGGCACTGATGATGAGATGAATTTTTTTTATCGTAAATCTCATCCAAAAACCTTATTCAATAACTTGAATTTTGGGTAGAAACTTGAAATTCTCGACACAAGAAGTCATTTCATACGTGCTAGTGATATTAACAGCGAATCAAAGGGTGATACTGACGGGGAGGCAAGTAACGAAACCGATATGCGAAGAGTCCCCACGTTGAGTCTCATACTTTTTCCTTCATAGTGACTTTCGCTCGTTTTTAATTTCACTTATCTAAACCGCTGTCACTAAGGTGAAGAAACTTAACACGACAACCTATTTATATATGTTCTTATAAAATACTTCCGTAGTCATTCGAACATATTCAATGTTGATACGAAGTATTCCATTTCTAGTTCAAGACCTCTTGCAATCCGATGCCGTTTTGGCACTTTCTTAATGATAGAACTTCATCCAAATGGGGCATAGAACTCAACAAGAGAGCCGGTAGATATAAAAATGGAAGAAGACCTCCTCGTAGAATTCCAAGGACCTGCAGATACGAGAACACCTGCTAACAAGGCAATTTGTTTCTCCAGTCACCTGCGACAGATGAGAAGGTTGATAGATATGGGCTGGGCGGCGTTAAGGGGGATATTGCGTCACTTGGCTGGAGTCATGGTCAATTTTGCCTCGCCCATCACGCCCACGACAAGGCAGAGACTAAGTGGATCGAGGAACATTTCTCGGATGGGTTGGGAAGAGGTGACCCAGAAGTTTGCCATTTTTAAAATGCTTACCATTGAAAATGTTATTCGTTCACTGTAACCTGTTTACCAGAAGTAGGACGTGAAGACTCATCACAACATATTTTCTGAGTGTGCTCTAACATGGTAGTGAAGATTGGATGATAGTGCACCATTATTGAAGCAAGAGAAACTGACAGTTACGAAACAAAAAAAAATGCATGCTCTCCGTTCTCCTTGCAATTACAGACGGTAGAAGTAACGAACACGGCCGCTGAGGTATTGCGTTTCGGTGTTCTAAACCTACTACCGCAATTATGTCAATGCAAGTGTAGAGATTAAACATGGTAACTTAATAACCGCTTTCAGTTGAAACATGAAATCCCTTACCTCGTCACATAATCGATTATTTATTAGTCACCCCATTTCCCATTCAAGGTTTGGTTTTTTTTCTTGTGCTGTGTCCTTTATGTGATTGGTCCACTGGATTAAAGACCAACTACAGGTATTAACTGTTAGTAGAGCTAGTGGATTCTAAAAGAGCGCTCCACTGGGTAAGGTAATATCGCGCAATTTAATAAAATTCAGTAATCTAAAGACAGGGATCAGGACTCTCGTAGTGATGTGAGTCGGGTAAATACCCAGTGGGAAGGGTATTTATAAATGAGTATTTACCCGGGTTTTTACCCATGGCCTGGGTATATACGTGAAGTGAAATCTGTGGGAGCGAGGGAGCGGAGTTCTTCGACCTCAGGCCGGTGCTGGATTCGTGTCGGGTGCCTATAAATCGCTCGGGTGTCCACTATACATACGAGGCATCGCAGGAGGTAGCGCGCAGGATAGTTGAGCACACTCGTCGAGTTTAACATAGACGGTAAGCTACAGGGCTGGTCAATTAGTGGGGTCAATAATTATGTGTTGCCAGTTAGTAATTTAGCAGAGAGTACTCCGAGTATAGGGCCCAAGAATAGCTTAATTGAAGACAGCAATCTTGGAATGTCCCCGAAACGCATAAACAATAATCATGAACCAGTAGTCGTTGCAGTGCTTCACTGCCGTAGTTTAAAAAATAAGATTCCAGAATTTCACCACCTAATTCATAGCACGGAGTGTAACGTCATTATTGGCACAAAAATTTGGTTGACGGACGATATTTTTGATAGTGAAATTTTTCCTAATTCATTCAACGTTTACAGAAAAAATAGGTCCAACCGAACCGGAGGCGGAGTATTTATAGCTGTAAAGGAAACCATTGTCAGCCAAGCGGAAATCGTCCCAGATACCAGCCTCTCTCACATCTATCTTTTGTAAAGTTCTTGAACATATAATTGTAAGTTCAGTTATGAGACACCTCGATATGTAGAACTTGTTAACAAAAACGCAACACGGATTCAGAAAGGGAAGATCTTGCGGAACTCAATTAGCACTTTTTGCCCACGATATTTTAGTCTCGGGTGAACATAACGTCCCAGTTGATGCAATTTTTCTGGACTTTAAAAAGGCATTTGATAAAGTTTCCCACAGTAAGCTACTTATGAAATTAAAATCCTACGGGTTAGACGACGACGTAATTTCCTGGATTAGAGAATTCTTAAGTAATCGCGTGCAAAGGGTTGTATTAGTTGGCGCTATCTCTAATGAAGTAAAAGTCACATCGGGTGTCCCACAGGGAAGTGTCATAGGCCCACTTCTGTTCCATTTGTACATAAACGACATCGGTGAAACAGTTGACAGTAAGCTCAGATTATTTGCAGACGACGCAGTGGAGAATACAGAAATTCGTAGCCTTCATGATAAGCTAGCGCTAACTATGAACCCCGAGGCAATAGAGGAGTGGTGCGATGCGAGGAAGCTAGAATTAAACCTGAAAAAAATGCGTTGTTATGAATTTTTGGAAACGGAAAAACGCTCCTTGTAACAGCTATTGCGTAAACAACAGCAAATAGAGACTGTAGAATCGGTTAAATACCTTGGAGTTAAACTGACTAATGATCTCTCGTGGAGTAAACATATTCGGTCAAGAAATTACCGGTCAAGCTAATCGTAAATTGGTATTTGTTAAAAGAGTACTTGGCAAGTGCGACGATAAAGTTAGGGATATCAGCTACTTTTCATAAAGCATTCATAAATTAACAGTATCAGTAAAATTAACCACTAGATGTTTTTTTACGTATCACTCTCCCAGTTTCCGGTTGGACTGCGCACTGTTCTCCTGACTGCTTTTCGCCTGCGCCTACCGCCAGGGGGAGCGTGCGAGGTTGTGATTTGTTTTGGTACGAGTGCTGCATGCCTGGTGTGGAATCACCCCGTGCCACACACCCTAGTGGTGGCTTGCACGGTACATCGTAGATGTACTTCTCCCTCGTTAGACCCCACTTGGTATATGCTGCCAGTATTTGGGATCCTTATGAGATAGGCTTGGAAACTGAGTTAGAACGCGAGCAGCGAAGATCAGCAAGATACGTTAAAGGCCGTTATGATAATCTCGTTAGTGTTACTGACCTTTTGCAGCAACTGGGATGAGAAACGCTTTGAGACCGTCGATTAAAATTTAGACTCAATCTATTATGTAAGTTCCAAACCGGTCTATTCTCTGACGACGTTGATAATATTTTACTAAATCCAACATACTAGGGTAAATCAGATCATGAGATTAAAATTAGGGAATTAGACTGCAGAACGGACAGATTTAAAATGTCATTTTTCCCACGAACGATAAGGGACCATAACAACTGCCAATGAGACTTTTATCTAGGTTTTTCGATAGGTAGTGTAGTTCTTAGTAGTAGTAGTACTCCATAATACTTGAATCCTTATCTGTTACTTAGTACTAACAGTACGCCGTGCATGTTTTCTACATAACTCTTGAGTCTCTGTCCATTTGTGTAGTTGAAAAATACATATATATTAACGGTCCCTCTCCATTGTGATAATATAATATTGTGTAAAATAATTTTAGGGGCCCCCGTCACGTCAGTCACCACGGAAAGGACATTCAGTACGTACAGCTGGATCTATAATTAGAGGAGAAATAGATTGCATGCACAAAAAGCTGCAAAAATAGCTTATTTAGCGTACAATTGGAGACTGCTTGACAGCACCAAAAATCGAAAAGAAAAGAAGAAAAAGATAAATCCATAAAAACAATTGGAAGGAAATGAAATGGACAGTCCGACAGAAGAACAGGAAGAGGATAAGTTGGAAACATCATATAAATTTTCTTCTACGACTAGCAACAGCAGTAATGAAGACGATGATATAGACATTTCAGAGTCATCAAGGTACTCAAGAAATTGACTAAAAATAAGATAGTTTGATCTTATAGTTCACTCGTTAAATTGCGAAAAAATTAATAAGCAATTAATTTTGGCACAATTGGCTAAGTTTTTGCTCTTTTTAAATACTTTTTATAGATTATAATAAGTAAAAACTAGCAAAATAAATGTCTGATGAGGTGTTAAGTCTAATACGGGTTATGATTATCGTGTAAATCATAAATATGCGGGTATTTATGAATTTTGGGTATTTACCCGGGTAAATACCCTGGGTATTTACCCCTATTTATAAATACCCATGTATTTTACATCACTAGACTCGCGACCATCAAGTTGCAGGCACGGCGGGAATTAATGTTTCTCTTTCACTTGTACGTTGGTACCTATCAACGATAATAATTTGTAGTCCCTTCAACGACAAATTTTTGTCACCTTTACCATTTCCCAGTCGTTTTACTTCTTCTATTACTATTTTGCACTATTTATACCTAAAACTTTTTATTATTTTACTTAGTTCTTGATATTTTCTTAATTTTTACCTAACTATTTTTCTACCTTTCACTCGCGTAGAGCTCATAGCAATGGGGATTGATCACAATTATTGCTTTTTACTTTATCATGCAGGGGACCATGACAAATTTTCATTTGCAAATCATCTCTTAAAGATTCCAAAAATTGCCAGAGATATAGGAGTCTAAAGTTGAATGGATGGACAACCTTCCCATAACGGCCGTGACGTCATTTCAACCATCGCTTCTTCTCGCTTTTCCCGATATATTCTAAAAGAAGCCATAAAAAGGCTCTTGTGACGATGCACACTTCTGCCAGAAATACAACAGTATAAAGACCTATAAAATAATTTGAAAAATATCCATCTTCACCGGGAATCAAACCACGGGCGGGAACCATCGATGGATGAAATGACGTCAGAGGTCGTTTTGCGGAATCAGAAAAAATGCAACTTTCTTAGATATTTTATGTGGTTATTAGGCCATAATGTTTTGAAGCAACCCCGTAAATCTATATGAAAACCTTTGCAAATTTGATTTCAACGGTAATATTGAAAAAGCATTCGAATGGTAATCCCCCCGAATTTTACTCTTTCATCTTTTTTTTCTCTTCTACTTCCTAAAACAATTAGGAACTCAAGGTTTATTCGTCACGTCCTAAAGTGTTCTCCCGACTCCTAAAGTATTACAGATATAATAATGAGGTGAAGGCGTGTTATTTCAAAAAATGTTTGTTATTTTCAAAATATAGAACAATTGTAATTTGACCAACAGATTTTGCTAACACAATGACAGGTAGGTGGTTTCAATGACTGATGGAATTCAAATGAATAGGTTACATGTTCATTTTCTTCGTCTTGTTCCTGCTTCATCATGACTTTTTGTCCAAAATCAACACCCATTTCCATATTATTTCTCTCGCAGTTTCCCTAAAACGCGTAAATAATGGCGTCCACTTCAAGCCATATACTTGTTGAATTTGCATTTGATTCTGATGGAACAGACGGTTCCTTCCGCAGCCACAGAATATTTAACCTCTTTCCACTGGAGTAAATTTTCACTCTCTCGAACGCGAAGATCCACCTCGTCGCTCCACCATTTCCCCTCTCGTGGCAATTCTAGAACTTTTATTCCGTTTTCCTCCTCCTCTCTCTCTCTCTCTCTCTATCTCTCTCTCTCTTTTTCACTGCGACGGTTATCGAGTTCAACGGATGAGGGTTGGGCATAAATCCGAGTGGCGCAGTAATTTGGCGGAGTGCGATAGGGGGAGGTAGGAGGGTTCAAAAAGAAATGCTGGTAGAATCTGAGGGAGGGTATCCGCACCGTATGGATACCACTACTTCCTCAATCGAGGAGAAAGAACCTTTTCCACGTGGTAACGTTTCCTTTCCCTATTCACCGCATGGCGCCGCTACTGTACAGGAGCAACTAAAGCCCTCTATCAAAGTCAAAGAAATTTTCCGTTAGACTTTCGAGTAATATGTGTCCGCAAAAAAGTCCTTCCAACAGAACTTTGATGAAAATTACCGTACGTAATACATGTTTATCCCCTTCTGGGATGAAGACCAGTAGCCCTTAAACTGTTCACAATAGTACTGGATGATAATAGATGAATTCTAGATGCATATATGGCATGGAACAATTCATATTATCTCTTAAACGTAAGCTACACTTCAACCGTCCGTATCAGTCAGTGCCGAGCCGTAGCCGGGGTAGATCTAAATTGGCGGCTGAAGGTAAGCTGTCGCTACTTTTTAAATAGAGGGCTTTAGGAGCAACGGATGGAGTTAGGGTGGAGAACGAAATTTCTTTTCCCTATCTCCCAAGCATACGTGACTAGGAACGGACACGGTCAACATCTGAATGGTTGCTAAGATTTGAAAGTAAGAGATTTATTTGCTTCCATCGAGTCAAATTGCTCGCGTCGCTCATCAACTCAACGTCTAGACCGGAGAGATTCAACTCGTGGACTGCAAGACTCGGGAGGTAAATCACGAAAATGAAACAAAAATATTCGAAAAATGTTACATAAGTTATCCGATTTTTTATGCGTCAATGATTCCACGTAATTGGAATACATTTTTTGGCCAGCACCATTTTGAAGCAACTATTCAGATAAAACATTCGAGTTGAATGATAAGTCAAATTTTTCAACACTTTTGACTCATTCCTTTATGCGTTCATTATGAATTTGGATGTAGTGTTGATTGGATATATAGATTCTTTTCAATGCCCTCGGCGCTACAGCTACTTTGCTAGTTAAAGTATTAAAAGAACGATGAAAAGAAATGCCGGTCGAACTGGGGGGATACCACGGCTTACCCGATCAAGGAGATCCTATTCCCATTATTACGAATTTTTTGTTTCCCTCTTCACCGCACGTCACTGCTCCAGTATAGTAAAGCTCTAGATTAAATAGCACGAACAAGGTTTTTCCTCGACCAATGCCGTCAACCGAGGATATTTAGTGAACGTAAGTGGCATTAAATCATTGTAGTATTATATAAAACATCACAATTGATGGTATCACATGGTTCAAACTTGCTTGAATGCTTAGCAACATTTTTTTCCCGCAGAAACATCTTTACTCACAATCTTCCCCATGCACTGGATAGGTCTGTTTAGGGTACGTTGCCCGTACTTTCCCAATTTAGAGCTTTACAGTGTAGGAGCAATTAGAGACATCTGCATGTCGCCACAATAATCCTCAACCTGTAACGGTGACATGCATGTGATTCTGAGAGCAAGAGAAGGCATGTGGGGATTTCGAGAATTTATTTTCCTTGCCCATCTATATGTACTTCAGTTCGGCAGACAGAGTTTACTGGGAATGGGGTGGCAATTTATGAATGAGAAAGAGAAATTTCTCACGTGTATTCTCATTTCGAGCTGACATTAATAGGTTAGCTAAGATCTACGAGATCATTTTGTAAAATACTAATATTTTCGCGAAAACTTATATATATGCCATGCTATTCCATATATATTTTTGAAAATACATTAAAAATTTAGATATATGTATTATTTTTATGGTTTTTTGGGCCATATACTATATTCACTAATTTGATTTTTATGCACTTAAGTCTTTTGTTTTAATGGTCCTAGTAAGCGCTATACTGAGGGCTTGTCTTCAGGTGTCAAGGTTTTTTTCATAGACCTGTTGGATCTGAAATTATAAATATAAGCTAAAAGCTACAAATTTGCTATTTTAAAAGCTAATATACAAACTGCTAATTCCATGCAAGTGCTATATTTCCTTTCTTTTTTTCATTTCCTTCGATTTCCACTTACAATCCTTTCTCATAATCTCACATACGATAAATAAGGAATCAAGTCTTTCCTCATTCGTAATTCTCTTAAGCCCATAATTAAGCTTCTTTCACTACCTTGCCATGTTTCCAATCTAATTTGCGCCAGCCTTTATCCGTTCACAATGATCTCACGAATAAGTTTTACCATAAATATCCACCATAACACACCTCCAACGCAAATTCTGCAATGCGTCCAACAAAATCCCTTCCCTTCCCTTCACAATCCCTTCGCCGGCAACAGCTTGATCATCCGCATAGTAAACGACTTAAACAGCCTCTCACCCACTTTCAACCCAACCTCGAGATCTTCTCACGGCTATATTACTATATTAAAATAAAGTTCGTAAATATTTTATATCATTGGTGATAAGGGCCTACCCTGTCTCACTCATCATTTTATCCTTTTCTTTGTTCACCTAGATTCACAAACCGTTTGGGCAGACAAACATGGATAATTATTTTGAGTGTTTAAAGTCGTAAAGAGAACGTAAATCGATGAAAAATTATATTGATAGTTGCATCAAATACAACCTTACAAAAAAGTATCTTAACATTTATTCTTCCAATTATTGGGCAATTTTTACCCTAATTCTAAGGATGAACCAGCAATAAATAACAGCAGAAGAGAAGCATTATCATACAACAGAAGATTACTTGCACTAAAAGAAGGAACATTCTACAAATAAGATCATTGTCAAAAAGTTACGTTTATCTAAGGTAAAACAAATATTTTTTTCTTCCTCAAAGAATACCTTAACGCGGAGTGCCGTGATTTTTTGATGAACTGGAAAATTTAAGCACCTCTTTCTCCATGCAAAAATAAAACTACTGCGGCCAATTGAATGATTGGTTGGGTAATACCGTTCAAAGTGCACTCCTGGAATGAAAGAAGTCTCTGGTTTCCAGAATGCAATATGTTTTACATATTCCTCGGTGGTTGGGGTGTTTTATATCATTTTATTTTACAATACTACTGACTTTTCGAGGGACCATTATTCGACTACACCTGTAAACTTAGATTAAGCCATTAAATGAATATTACGCTAGCCTACCACCCCACATTTTGACGACATTGTTTGTTATTTTTTTAAATCCCTGTCAGTCGCCCTACTGTGAAATTTCGTACGCCTTTGCGAGCAGAACACTGCCTTCGTCATAAAACTGTGAACACCTGGGCAAACTTGCATGACTGAATGTGACATATGACCAAAGAAGAAATCGTTGGCCAACTGGCACGGAATACCCCTTATTGAGTACGCTTCTAGAAAAGTCAAAATTCTGGCGTGGATTTCATTTAGCGGTGAAGGACGAATCAGTCATCCGGTGGATTCAGATGTGAGTCGGTGTGACTGGGTGTGACCGGGGAGCAGATAGGCAGAGCAGAGCGCGGCGCGGGGAATCCTAGCACGTCCCGGACGGCGCTGTATGTGGACCGCGCCTTTGGAGTCTCCGTTCTGACTACGCGAGTTTTCTATTTCCATCGGCATCCGGAGCAGCTTTTTAAAATGTTATCATCATCATTAGTAGTCGTCAATCCGAAGATTGGTCTCCAACAGCTATCCACTCCGGTCTCCTATCAGCTAAATGCTTCATTTATACATTTGCATTCCTATTTGGGTGCGTAATATAATATGACCGATGTATTCCAACATTGGTTTCCCTCAGTAATTCTTTCCAATAGTTGTGTCATTCAATAAGGTTTTCATGATGATTTTATACCTCGCCATGTGTCCAATATTTTTGTTTTTACTACTTAGAAAAGTTGTCACCATGGGCCATCCCTCCCCAGTTCTTCGCAGTAGATACTTCTTTGTGGGTGATTCTCTCGTCCAATGAGGAATATGTTACCTGAAACTTAGCATTCCACTGTTTTATAGATAATTATTTATTTCTACTGGTCCCGCTACACTGTGGCATATTCAGGAAGACTGAAGTCATTTTTAGAAATAATTCAGTTAAGGTTAAACCTAGGTCAAATATATATTCAGACTCTCTCGGTTGGGTTTGCGTAGGTAGGGCGGAGGGGAAGAGGGGGGGGGGGTGGGAAGATTCCAGAAGATGAAGCGAAAGACAGGGATATTACAGAAGAAAGGGTCCGGGGAGGGCAGCGGAAGTGTCCCCGTCGGGGGATTACTATGATTGCCAACACTGGATTGCTAGGTTTCAGTTGTCATATTCCTCTCCGAACAATGGAATTCCATAACTTTTTTTTTCTTCTGGAGATATAGGCCCATTGATTAATAAATTACTTCATTTCACTTTCACCAACGTTTCACATCTATATTTATGCTTCGTCAGCGCTACATGTAAAATTAATTTTGCTTATCGTACAATAATTCAAACAGGCTTTCAAGTTTGATACACAATTACGTTAAAAATTATATGACTTTACACATAACCTCAGAGAGAGTTCCTTCTGAATTTTTATTGCATAATGATGACTTCGTTGCTATTCTTTGTTTGTTGATTAATTTTTGTAAATTTAGGTGCTTTAAAAATCAAAATAAAATTAAGTTGTGTTAAAACATATCAAATCATAATAAGTTTTACTTTACGAAACTCGTATGTGGCGATGTCTGTTTTTTTTGCAAATGTTTGTGTTTTGTGATGTGCACTATTTCTTTCTTATAATCTTTTAGAAAAAGTGCACATCACAAAACACAAATCATACTGCAATTAAAAAGAGACATCCCCAAATTAAATAAATTTATTATAATGTGAAATGTTATAGCACAAATTAATAGTTTTTGGCAATATGTCCTTCAAAT
Organism: Pyrrhosoma nymphula; assembly: GCA_963573305.1. Lineage (NCBI taxonomy): Eukaryota > Metazoa > Arthropoda > Insecta > Odonata > Coenagrionidae > Pyrrhosoma > Pyrrhosoma nymphula. Next base: position 54,691,601 of record OY754337.1, read on the forward strand.
TTCCCCCACGTGAACAAGACAAACAAAAAACTTATGTCTCACCTAAGAAAATTTTCGGGTATACAGATTTGCAAATATTCTCTTAAAATCGGAATCGCCTCCTGGTCAAAGATCAGTACTTTTAGTTACGCCTGAATGGGCCATTTAGGCAATTTTCTTTTTTGTACCACTTCCAAGCATATGATTTGTCAGAAGTAATTGAGTGTGCGGCAATATTTTTATGTGCTTTACCCTTATAAAACTGGCTAACAATATGGCGGATGCGCGCAACAATCATTACACAAGTTATAATACGGATCGATCAATTTGGCCATTATATGTGTATACTATGTGGCCTTAAAGACGCATTCGTTTGGAGGAGGCTGCGTGGCGTGGGAGGCGCGGAGGCGAATATTTCTCGGAGAGCATGACGCGGCGATGATACAAAGGACGTCTTAAGACATTTTCTCACGTCCTCTTCTCACCTGCCAACGCCCATCATGTCACCTTCCACACAATGGAAAACATTTATATTCCTGTGGAGGGAAGTTACGTTTTCTTAGCTCTTGCTTCCATGAAAGAGCATAGTATCTATTCATGCATCGTCATAGGTGTTCTTTCAATACCGGTAATATTCCGGACGGTTCCTACCAGAGACTCATGACCACACATAATTGGTAAATCGAGCCCTATCCTCTCAGCAATCAATAAGGATTTACTATATTATCCTCATACTGTGGCTAGTTGCAGAAAACGACAGCTATGCCCATAAATAACTAAAATAGTTGAGTTTCAAACAATTAAAAAAAGCTGGTATATATTTCAGTGTAACAGCATTTTTCTTCCATATTTGTATTTATTTTTTCCTTACTAGCTTAAAAGCCCAAGTATATACGCTTATCATTTTTCAAGTTATTGGCCTTCAAAGTGATGTTACCTTTTTTCGGTGGCGAAAACCCTGACTCTTTTCAATCGAAGAATCATAAAATAAAAACCAATTATTTATTAATATCCTACACCTATCAAGGAACGTATGGATAAATAAAATTCAATGTGCAGTTTATTTCATTAGGTACAATGGGATCATTTAACGAAGTTGCTCCCTTATAACATTCCAGTCCTCCATACCCTTGATTCTTTCCATGCATCTAACCCTTTGTCTTGCTCGTGAGACCTACCCAGTCTATTTAACCCTCTATGATATTTCCAATGTATTCTTCCCTTCCCCAGTGGCCCTTCTTTCATTCTTTGTTACAATTCAATTCAACTAAAAAAAACAATTTAAAAACTTCAATATGAGGGTGCTTTCCATTTCCTCTAGTTCGCTGCTCACTTCGCAAGATGGCAGCGCCATTGCTTTCCATTCATTTCCGACCCCTGCGCATTAGGCTCTTCAGAATGAAACGGGAGCATTTTTGATGAGCGCAACAGTGTATTTGGAAAGAAAATAGCATCGAAAATGGCAACCACGTCAGCAGTTTATGTGATGATTTTCACAGAAGGCATCGAAAATGGATAATGTAATTCTTTTTAATCACTTTGAGGAAGGAAGTTTTCCCTTATAAGCGTGTAGTTAAAACGATTTTTTTAAATCTGGTTGTGAAGGTTTCCGCAGCTTCTTTTATCAACTGTATAAGAAGTTTTCGGGTACTACTGCGTAATCATTTTTTAAAAACTCAACGTTCCACTCCTTATACTACGTTTTCTATAGTTCTTCTACAATAAATGTTGTTAATATTTGCAAAAACTTCGTCCATAACTAATGTTTCCCAACAAAATGCATCCGAAGCGAGCGCTCTACCATCTGATCTACACCCCCTGATGAGAATAAGGGCCAAATTGTGGGTGTATATTTACAATTGTGTACTGAGTTTTCGGGTACTGATGCATTTTTAAAGAACTCAAAGTTTCGCTCCTTATAACATCGCTCCTTAATTTCAAACCAGCTTATACTACAGCGTCGTCAGGAGAATCGTCAAGGAGGGGAACGTTGAGTTTTTTTAAAAAACGAATGCGCAGCAGTACCCTAAAACTTCTTTTGCAATTGATTTGTTTTCATGTTTACAAAAATTTCGTCCGTAACTAATGTTTTCCTACGAAATGCTACCTACAGGGAGATTACCGAACTTTTCGCCCACGTATGTACATCGCTCCTTTCATCCCTGTTTGTGTTCGCTGGAGATTTGTTGTGTTCCCATCTGCGCTAACCTCAACACCTTGAATTAAAAGCTCCCTATTATTCTACACAGCGTTTCTATGGTTATCTTATCCACAATATCTGCCTCCTTCGAATTTTCCCTAAACTACCTTTATTCTGACCAGTTTTGATAAAATTATTGGCAAATTTGAACGTACCTCTCTATCATTAATCATATTTACGCAAAATGATTGAACGCTATTCCATAAATTTGTCACCCAGTATCATCTTCAATGTATTTTCTCCTAAATGCTACTATTATTCCATTTTGCTATTCAAGCCTTAAAAAATTCCAACCTAAGCGCGTCCTCCTTCCTCAGTGACCAAGTTTTCGATCCAAAAAACGCTGCTCCATAGCAGTTACACCATAGTGCCTTAACAGCAGCGTGAGCGCAAGAAATATTGGCAATGCAGCACATACAACCTTCGTCCTTCGAGATTCGTCGAAGATATCAACGCGTTTGACAGCTACACCGCCCTATAGCAAACTGGCACCGAGATTCAAGCGGAATACAAAATTAATTCATGATAGGGATATTAATACTCAGAAGATGAGTTTCTCTCACACCTCCGTATGAGCATGACTCACGAATTCGCCCGCGCTGACCACGCTACGCTCCTCGAATTCCGTGTCACATGACACAAGTGGTTAATGGTTTCTGATAATCACACTTGGGAAGCGTGGAAGCATGCAGTTCTTAAGACACGAAGTCTGTGATAGGTTTTGTTCTCTGTGGCCGCGGGGATATTAGACGTCGTCGCACCTCTGGAGGCGCGAAAGGGAACGATGCTCACTTCGCGCCTCGCACTTGTCACTCGTCCTTGTCACGCTCAACTGTTCGAGCCAAGAAAATTCGGAGGGCAGTGGATGGGGTGGGAGGAAGAATTGGGAATAAGCACAGCAGATTAAAGAATAGAAAAGATGGAACCATACGGTGCGATAGCAGAATGGGGAATATTGAAGCCATTAAAATGCGCAATTGACCATATTGAATGGATCAGTTTTGCATTTGATACGCATTTAAACATAGGTTCTAGCAGGGAGAGAACCTAATACATATTTCCTCACATTCCTAGCACTGTAAGGACGGGTTGGGTCATTTTGACCGATAACACGTGTTCAAAATAAAATTTAACTACTTATTTGTGATTAGATTTTTTTAAATTTTGTGACTTAGTGCATTTTTTCTCATATTTTACGAATATGGAAAGAACATTTCGTAATTGTTGTTGCTTAATTTTTTTAATTGATGTTATACCTAGAAGGACGGCTATGGGTCATTTTGACCCATTAGGGAAATTCTTTTTGTATTGGAGTCAAGTTTAATTGCCATTTTCTTCTCCTATACATCACTGTTATTTATTTACATAAACTAAAATATATTAGCGCACATTTGGACCAGTATTTTAAGCCTTTATATTTAATTTTAATACCATTTGTCGATAGCGGAGCTCTCCTGGTTGCGGCTTACCAAAATTACGAAAATGTTTCTCTTTCAAATCGTCTTTGGATTTGACTCTCACTTGAAATCACCAGAGGAATAAGATTGAAAATATGTCACATTCATTCTGCCGTGGTATACATTACTATCGTATTCATTATTGAAATATGTAGCGTAAAATATGACAGCTGGTAATAGGAATGTCATCAGCATTGCTTCCATTCCCAGAAGGAGAGGTTACAGCGGCCAGTGTAGCGACAATGGAAAAGGATAGTCCTGACCATCACTCGCCAAATGTTTTGACCTCTCAACGCACGTTCACCCATACCTTTTCTTTCGCCGAAGTGTCGGCACACTACTTCTGAAATCCGTCTAGAAGATGTACCGTGCTCAAGTTGTAAAATCATTTCCGAATCCCCTATTATTTTGCTTTAGGGAAATCACTCCGTGGGATACAAAAGAGAGGAGGAAAAAGTTTTGCCTCTTATGAGAGCAGAAAAGCCTATTGCTTTTGTCCCTCCTAGGATTGGTGGGTACATTTTGCGACGCCGAAAAACTCGCCAAACCTTCCGTATGCTTTCTTTCTGTCATCGGCTCCTATCACCGCAGGTGGCCGTGTATTAGATCCCTACCGTAGTGGCAGGCGGCGAGTGTCATTCACGTACTTTTAGGACCGGGGGGTTTTCCCGGAAAGGAATGTGGCTACCAGGCGGATATCAGAAGTAACGAACAGCTAATACAAAATAGCAAGATAGAAGTTACGAATAGAAAAATAATTAGAAAGAAGTATATTCAGCGACTGGTAGAAAAAATGGTGGGGATGCCAATTGCAACAAAACCCTCGTCTTCCCGGGAAATGCACGTTACTACCCCAAAAGGGCAGAAAAGAAAACATTGTCAAATTTTGAAAATTTGCACAAACAAAACTGCCAATGTAAGTCCACAATGCAATAGAAATGTTTATTTAAAATGCTGAAATAATAACTATGTGTAAGTTGTGCAAAAAAGTGATCTTACATCTTTTCATGCCTGAGTATTGATGTGATTTTTATGTATATTTTTTTATTTTAATAAGTTTTTGTAACATTAATATTTATCAAGTAAAAGGATATTTATCTAAATATGCACAATATTAAGGCAGGTGTCATTTTTTTCAAACTGTTATGCTTGAGAATATCCTAAGATGAGAACTTCTGAATAGAATCAACTGAAATAATTTTAATTATAAACAATTAATAAGTAAAAATATTTTATTGCTAATAATGTGTAGATAAGGCCTTCTTAATGTCATTTGTGGAAAAAATAAAGTACCGGGAGAAAAAAGTAGCTATTTGATGCTGAAAAAACTTTATGGGTCAAAATTACCCCTGCCCGTCCTTCTAAGTAGTGCGAAACTCCCGTCCTCCTAGTGCTAATAATTCACCCCTGAATAATCTCTACCTGATCACCCGACGAGGTGAATATAAGGCGGTCAAAGTGGAAAATAGGCATTGGATTCTTGGATACCTGAATACGATGGGTGAGTTGCTCATCGAAACTTGTGAAGTTATGGAGAACATGACCAGGTACGAAAGCCAAGATCTCTTCATTTACGAAAACGTGGTTTGGCAAGCCTCCAATTTTAAAATAACGTCCATTTTAGGAAATTATAAATAGAGATTTTTACTAGTTATGCCGTTACAATTCTTCCGCAGAGTTTCCTGCTATAATAGAATGAAATGAAAAAAATATATGTTCAATTACATGTTATCATGACATTCATATGTAATGATGAAACTACAATATCTTAACACACATATTGCATTAAAATAACTGTAAATGGCCCAATAAAACTCGAATGAATCTGTAAATTGCATAACTAGAGGCTTAAAACCATACTCTGAACGTAGCCAAAATTTCTGCTACTCAACAGAATTCTGATTGACCTCATGATATATATGTGTACGTTCCCTCGTAAAGCCCGAACTTCGGGACCATCGAAAAAAGTTAAATTCCACCAAGAAGTTCAACAACCTTTCCTTGTGTGTACGTGATAGGAAAGCATATTTCCTCGAATTATAGAAATAGGAATTCCAAAATGAGACACGACCTTCGCGTGGTTCCAAATTGGTAATAAGGGATTATTTTCACGTCTTGGAATAAATACCACAAATACTAAAGGACTTCACTCGCCTTATTTGATGTTGAAGTGACGGCACACTGGACCTTTATTCCTACGAGGTAAAAATAACCGCAATGAATGGATAAAAATGAGGCCACAAAAAAAGAGGCAAATTCCATAGAGCGCAAATGAGAGCATGACAAGTAGAAAGAAACTAGGGAAAAAACGAAGTAGTTAGATGTTTGAAAGATATTCTCAAAAATGAATGGAAGGAAATAACCAAATTATGATAAAAAATAATAACAAAAACTTGGAGGCGCCGGGTATCGATCCCGGTACCTCTCGCATGCTAAGCGAGCGCTCTACCATCTGAGCTACGCCCCCTGATGGAAATGAGGGCGAAATTCTAGGTATATATTTAAAATTGTGAACAGATTGACTTGAACCCTTAGTCAATTGATAAATTTATATTATGACGGATGGATTAATGAATGTGACAATTCTGCGTAACCTCTGCAGTGCCATGGGAGATAATTTTGTTCGCCTTATACATTCCTTCGCACTGACAGTGGATAATGGTAATAATCCATGGCTATTATACGACCAAGGCTATAATTATTTGACCAACCATTAGACTGAACGTACCCTATGTATTAATCTTTGGAACACTAGTTTAGTCTTCTTTGAGTGCCCCTGGTTATTACATGAATCATTTTAACGGACTGGATATGATGACTTCTTCTTGAATAGTCTTCCCGCAGAGTAATATTCTGAGAGTCAACCAACGAAAAAGATTGAACTTTGTACACGTATTTATATAGAACTCCCAAAATATGCAGGCAGCTTCTGGAAGACAATTTTACACTCCAAATTGATTCTTACATTGGTGTTACATTTGTAAAATAAGCCATGGATCTGATGGACATTTGTCAACGTAGTTCTATTTTTTGACGTTCCGAAGCGAAAGACGTCGAGGCGCTCTCGGCTGCAAGACAACTTCTGCCATCTGACGTGTCTCGTTGAGACTACAATGAGTTAGCATGTCAAACGAGGGTGAATCAAATCACAACATCAAGCAGATGAATCCTTGCTTTCCTGCATCTTTCAGAAGAGGGATTCATGGGTCCCTTTCTTTCGAGATGAATGGAAGTAGTTCACCAATTTCGTTTAAAGGGCTCCCAGATTGGATGGCTGCAATAGACGGACAATAGGGTTAGTCAACTGAGGGATCTTATGCCTTTCTCTTCCTATTATGGGATAAAATGGTCACTAATCGCATTTTTCAGTCGCTCCTTCGTCGTCTGGTTGACCATCTCGCCTTAAGAATGTGTACTAGACTCTCTAAAGCTCAATTACCCAACATTTGCTCAGATATACCTCAAAGGAATCTGAAATTATTTCACGGCAAAGACGTTTGAGTGCAGTATAGTACAATACCTGCCTCGACCCTTTTCCACCATGATTCTTTAAGCGTAAGACAGGGTGCGACTCACATATCTCACGTAAAAGGAACTATTAGGGCCTTGAAGCTTCCACAGAAATCAACTTATTGCTATTGTTTCATGATTTGAACATTATTTGTCATCCACAAACTAACAGTGAATGCAGTCGGTTATTTCATCGTTATTAATTGAATTCAATGGTTAACAAAACACCAAATGTTAGTCATTTGAATAGAAACTATATTAGATATATCCCAAATATTGACTGTTTAATTTTAAGGTAATCCCATGTGAATATTACCTCTAATGGAATATGAGCTATAAAAGGTGTTCTTTGTACGTATATAGGTGCTCTTCGGAGACCAATTTATTTGTATTACTCCCTGTATTGGATTGCAAATAATACTCTGGATTCCTCAATTTATTTCGTTAAGAAAATGCTTATGGCAACGTCGGGTTTCCCTCCATATTTCCACAGTACTCCAAATGCTCCTAAACCAACCTATCTACCTATCCTTAATGGCAATTTTGTCCTTAGTTGTCGGCCACCTCTTCATATAGCCTACTAACCAAGATTACCACTCGTGTGGTTCCCAATACCCAAATTGCAAACTATTAATATCGCAAATAGATGTAAACCACATACAACATATTGCTCTCCATTCGTCGCAAAATCGCACGGGCATTAAGTTTTATTTTCCAAGAGCAATAATTATTTACTTAAGTTTATTAAATACTTAAGTCTCTGAGGTCCTGTGCCTTGTGCCCTTCTCATAAGACGGGAGTTGTTAACAAATTTCTCGTTAAGTGATGCGTGCATCGAAGCGAAAAAAAAGTCGACGGCCTAATCCGTAGAGGTTGGGCATAGAATGAATTGACAAAGTATGATTTCCCTGAGAAAATCAAGGAAGGGAGAGACGGATTTGAAGAAATGAACATTCGAATTGTGAGGGTGCTAGGCATGAATTATAGCCACGTTTCAGCTCCTTAATTCTCGTTATATTGTCGCTAAGGCCTTCGAACTCCCGGATTTTGAGTTAGGCATATTAGAAATGAATAAATGAACAGAAAAAAGTAGCATCTGAGAAAATGAATCAAAGCTTCGTAGTTCTAGCTCAAAGTTATACTGCGCGACTTAGGGTCAGAAAAACAAAATAGACAGTCTTCTTAAAGTACTCACAATAATTTGTACGAGAAATCGGTACTTATGTACTTACGAGGACGGAATTCGAGGCCATTAATGGTCGTTGACATAGTTCTAATCAAGGGAGATAGGAAAAACGCTAAAATAATGCGCTTGAAGTAATATTTAGAGATCACTACGTAAAAATTAGACGCATGAAAACAAAAACATAATTTTTTAGACATATTTCAGTCCAAGTCTCGCCGTTTTAGGTGCATTTTTCATATTTTACGAAATAAAATTGATCTACAAGGAATGTTTTCGTTTCTCCCGTTTCATCCCATCGAAAAATAAACTTCTGTCTACGCTCTAAACATGGAGACTTTCTCAGAGTTTTTGATTTTCCCCGACTCACTGGGTGATTAGGAACATTCCCTGAAAACTTCAGCCCTCCACCTCAATTGAAAATTCCCAGGAAATTGTATCAATGAGATCTGACGTCACCTGATGTTTTTTTCGTGTCGTGTCGCGTGTCGTTTATGAGAGAGTTTCAACTCTAGTTTCCTAGTATCCATGGTCTAACTCCACATCACGAAGAGAACGTGTTTACAGCGGGTGATATACCTATCGGGTGTAAAATTCATATTATGAATTTCATAACGACAGTAAAGAAGTTCCAGTTCAAAAAGCTTAGGTAAGTTTTAATTCGCATTTAGAACTAATTCTATAACTACAGACAAATTAATCGACCGTGACTTCTGTGAACTGTAAGCATGCTATTTACCGTCAAATTAAACGAGCTCTTCGCCAGCACACGTCGTTCCATTCAACGTCGTTCGCGTGCGATGAAGTGGGCTGATGTGTTCCGATCTGCGCCAACTTCAACACCTGTGAATGGAAAGCTCTATTTATTTTATTTTTCTTTAAGAGCTCTGTTTATTGGTTGTGAGGGGGCTGTTGAAATAGAAGAAAGGGCTATTGTTGAGAGATTTGGAGAGAGAAAATGTGTTAACGGTAATGAGCCATGACAGCGGAATTTTATAACCAATAAATTGAGACTTATTGGACAATATTTTCTCATTAGTTGTCCGACGTTAGATTATGCAATACAGCCATTCCATTGAAAGTATTTTTGTTCTACAATTTGAAATGTCGACGTAGCTAGGTTTAATGGAGCTTAATTAATCAAATATACTGAGCCATTATCAAATTTGAAAGAAAAATTGAATTTTACTCATAATGGGGAGCAGAAAGACTAATTTGGTCACACTCAGAAATGTATCATGTCACACCCGGAACTTGTCAAAAAATGTATAACTAGAAAAATAATGCTTTCGATTACTTCTCCATTAGTTTAAACTAAAGAAAATTACTCTTATCTTACTGATATTGATATCAATATTTAATGTTAAAGCTATTCACAGAGTTTACAGTTTAAAGTAGTCTTATGTTATTGAGTTTCATTTGTGTGAGTCACATCCGGAACCACAGTTTTATTCCACTTCCAACGGTGCTATTTAATTTTTTTAATTGAAAATTAAGTTGTAAATTATCTTCTTTTGTAGCTAACTAAAGGTGTACTCAAGTATATTTTAGATGAAGTATATGATGTGAAAATTTAAAATTAAATGCTCACAAGTCACACCCGGAACCAATGGAATGGCTGAGTTCTGCTTTTTCTCACAGTGATAACTTACCAAATTCCAAGACAATTTTTCCGTTTTAAAGAATCTTAATGCGCCTGAAATCCGAAAGAGAAAAGTGTGTTTTGCATGATGAATTCCAATTCGTATAAAAAGTCGTTTGTAAATTATTTCCATCATCAAATAATGAATAAGAAAAATCAGGAGTCAAATAAGGAGTTACAGAGAATATCTAAAGAAACTTATGGATAGAAACCAATTCGCCATGAGTGTAAGACCTTCAGATTTCGCCTACACCTTAGAGAAATTGCGTAAATGAGATTTTCAATATCATGAACCTAAAGAAGTTCTCGAATGAATTCGGATTCTTTCCTACTCTTAGCATTCTCTCCGAGCTAATGGCATTGAGTCTAACAAGTGTCGTTGCGTGAAAATCACATTTTCGTCTTAATTTCGTAAGCCTAATATCGAAGCCACTAAGTGCTGCTATCGTAGCAGAACTCAAGGATCAGCCCAACGCCTAAACATTCTCCGCGTAAGCCTTAAGGGATTAACGATTCATGAATTGAAGACTTACAAAAATTGTAACTCCTAAATCATTTGTGATTCATATGTGAATCCCTCTCCTGTTTTTCCTTTAATTGGATTCTTTCTTTACTATTCAAAGACGGATTCATGTCTTTACCTGTCAGAAAAAAAACATGAGAATATTTTCTATGATTTTTCGTTCCTACTGTGAGCATCAATCATTCACGATGATAATTTTTGATAATTTAGACGGAGACTTTTTGTTTGGGACAAATGTGTCTCATTAGACTAGAAAATATACGAAGCTTAGTTAATTAGTTGTCTTATAATTTTATTACACAAGAGTCATACAATTCATTGAATTAGAATTTATTATCTTTAATTGCTGTAAATTTGAATTTGCATCGATTGATATTTGAGGTGATATTTGATCCACTAGTCATACGTACTCACTGGGACAAATATGTCCCGTTAATGTTGAAAGTGTTCAATCATTCGTAAACTATCTCACATCATAAAAATACCTGTGTACTACAATGTACGAATGCAAGATTTGATGAGCAGGATCTAGCAATTCCATCAGCGCCAAATATTCGATATCATTGGTATTATTATTAGCAAATCGTATAAAAACAATCGATGATCATGTCATTGTATTTTTTTAAAGGTGCCCTGGGTTGGCACATTTTTAATTCCTGATCTGTAGTTTCATACTATAGGTAAATCTTTTTATCCCTGTATTCCGCGATTTTTTTTGCTATCATCATTCTTCTATTATCTATCTATCTATCATCTATCTCCATTTTTACAGTCTACAGTTTTTGCTTCCATGTGTCTTTTCCAAATTTGCCGCTCCGTAAAAAAGTATGATGTGAATAACTGTTTAATATATCTATATCTGGTATTCAGAATTCCTTTTCATACCTTTTGAGCGCATAATAATATTCATTCTATTTATTTTATTTATTTATATATATTCCGTATTTTGTTTCTTTCTTATTTGTTCATTCATTGCCAATCATCACTCTTTATCGTCCATGGATCACTGCTATAACAATGAAAATAAATGAGCAAACTTTTTTTTTAACCTGCCGTCTAGCCACGAATTCTCCACCACTTGACCTAAAGGTACATTGTACCTTGGGATGACGATTGTTGAAGAATCGTTTTCTCTTCAGATTCCTTTCTCAACCTATTATCTTTGCGCCTTTAAAATCCTGCTAGGAAAAATTCAGTAGTAAGTGCTTTTAAGTAACATCTCAGGGTAATATCATTGGATTATCATTCGCGCACCGTTCGGGAATGGGAAAATAATGGCAAATTTTTGCTGACTCAGCAATGAAGTTCGCCTGCTTGATACAAATGAGTATGCTGCAAGACGATTCCCAGGAGGCAATTCCACCATAAGAAATGTTTAAAAATTTGTCAGGACTCAGCATCGTAAGTATTTACGTGAATTTTTCCATTCGCTATCGCTTTAACTGAGGCGATAACTCCAAACGGCAATATGCAGTGTATATTATTCGTGAAGTTTCACGCATATCGAAGCACAGGCAATTAGCGCGCAGAGCGGTGCGAACTTTTTTCAAACTAATAGTAAAAATAACTACCCGAGTCTACGAGCAATTTCAATGTGACGGGCCACCAAGTAGTGCGCAGAAAAAATACAATTTTTTTAGCAACCAAAAAGAGCCAAAGGACGACCACTGTTAATATTCGAACGCACACGAGTAATATGACATGCATAAACAAAGCATAATGAAGTTGATAATTCTGGTGATAGCAATCGCCTTGAAAAAAATGAATGAGAGAAACCGGAAACACACGGACTGCCAAACGCTGGCCGTTCTTGGGTGAGATTACGGTCACCTCTTTCACGTTGTCGTCATCGTTATCCAAAACGGCGACCGCTTTAGAAGCGCGATTATCGTAGTTTCTATCCCATGAGTTCACTTACTCAATCAACACTGGTTAATCAAAGAACCTGACAAAATTTGAAGAATTACGATCAATTTTTCGCGCTCATGAGCGCAATTGAAAAATAACTATGACGCAAGCGCACGTGTTACGGAGACACGTGATTTTCGTCTTTGGTGTTACCTGAATTTGGAAGTGAAATAGGTTATTATAATATTATAAAGTTTAGTCGGAAATCGAACCCTAAGTAAATTTTACAAGCCTACCGCAACAACTAGGGTGAGAGTTTCTACCAAACGGTCGGTTAAAATTTAGACTTAATCTTTTAAATAAGTTTCAAGCCGATCTATTTCGAAGCAGAACCTATCGTTTGATGATGGCACAAGACCATAATGTCTGCCACTAAGGCATTATAATTAGGTGTTACATGTTGATTAGGTTTCTCGATAGGTAGTGTAGCAAATTAGTTGATTTGCTATCTGACCCTCGTGTCTTTATCTGCTACGTAGTACTAACAGCAAGCCTTGCATCCTTCTTGAATTACTCTTGTATTTACATGCATTTATGTAGTTGCAAAAACATGGGCAGCTAAGAGTGAAGCGTATGTTGGTGAAATTACACCTATTAAGTGGAATTTGTAGGCTTTTTCAATTTGTATTCACAATCGTAGTTATATCAGCCTGTGTACGATACGGTGTAAAATAAGTATATACCCTAAGTACAACCAAAGAGAGGTGAAATTTGCCATGAAAATGCCATTTGACTTGACCGAGAGTCGAATCCGCCTCTCCCAATTGCAGGTAAGGTGTGTTAGTTAGTTAGTTAGTGAATTTCAGTAGGAGTCTAGACGAAAGATGTTCTCGTCTCTAGTCCATATTGCAGCAATGGAGACGTGGTCGTGCTAATTAAGACACGGTCACGGATGAAAAACTCAACATCACGCTTTCGAACGCCAAACTTCTGACAAATTAATCATCTTCATCTTAACATAAATTAATCTTCATTAATAAATAACTACGTAGGATTCTCAATATCTATTGGCCAAATAGAATTAGCTATGAGGAACTATGGAGAACGTGCCAGCAAGCGCCGATAGTAGAAACTAAAAAGAAAAGAAAGTATGAATGGATAGACATGAAAAATCCTGCCAACATTAGCTATAGAGCCTTAGACTTTTGAACGAGTTACTTAGAAAATCTGGAAATTCTTCCGATTGACTGATTGAAGCCAATACCTCCTCGCTTAAAAACATATTTACTTACGCGGCTAAATGAAATCGTTCGTCATATCCTTCACGTAAATACCCCAATGGAACTGCAAGATTTGGGGAGAGCTAATGGTCCTGGCTAGGAACAGATTATGGTGGAGAGCCTTCGTTGCAGCCCTACGTACCCCTAGGGATTAAAGGACATAGAGAGAACTTTTGACAAATGGTGAAGTAAATGTTGGCAAAAACTCACCCCCCTGCCACACACTCTTGAGGTGGCTTGCAGGGTATCACGTAGATGTTAACTAGTATCTATTAGAATTAGTTTTCGGGGCCTTGACCTCTACTCAAGAGTGTATTGTGACCGGAAACCAGGTGTTACGGTCTCGACTCCCGGCTCGCATAAGGATTTTTTTCCATATGTCGTATGTTTTCAGTTCCACGCTCGCGTGAACGTCGCTGCTGCTCACATTGCTGTCGCGGAATTTCCGGTGGGATGTGAATTCCATTGAGTTGTGTGGAAATTCGTAGCCATTCATAGAAATGCAGCAAAATCTTTCATTCCGACGTCCGCTCACAGCTGTTACCACTTTTTTTAACTAGGAGAATGAATCCTCGTTAACCACCATAACATGGGACAGTTTGGTGAGGAAATAGTAAAATAACGATTCGGGACAAATTGGACGTGTTCTACGACACGTAAACATTAAATGTAATGACTAATAAAAGTAACCTTGTTGTTCCTCGCAGTTTCTACGCTGATTTGGTTTTAAATATTTTCAATTAAATTAATTTCAATGTTTCCACCGCTGTTTTTACTGAGAAAAAAACGAGTCAATTGTTTATACAAGAAACAAAATAATACCTTTCCACGCAATTATTTTCGAATAGTGAAAACTTGAAATTACAAGGTGTTAAATTTTAAAATGGATAAATCGTAGGGAATAAATACTATTTTCCCTTTGATATACATATTATTTCCGCCACATAAGAATATCATCCACCACGTTCACCCATGACATTCTCGATCTAACCCTTCCTCTCCCACCATTCACTCCTCTATCATATATCTGCTTCGTATTCGTCACTAATCCATTCTCTCAACATGACCCAACCAACGAAGCACACTCCTTTCATTTATTTCCATTACAGTCAAGTATCCATCATTTAGTCTTCACCAGAGACAGGAAAAATTCATAAAAATCATATCCATAGGTTTTTATCATGAAATAGCAGGTTGTTACCAAAAAGTCATGAAATGCGACTTTGCGGATTAAACGTCATCAAATGGTAGTAATCACTTCAGGCTTAAGAATGTGGAACCTCTCCAGATGTATCGAAGTGTCCAGTGAGGAAGAAAATTTTCTGACAGAAACGTAGGGAACTGAGGGAAAAGAGCGAAATTGAATAGGATAGTGAAAAGATTGAGAATTTAGGAAATGTAAGAAAGAAAGGCATCGGAAACTTTGTTTTGGAGTACCGAAAGATTGAATATGACGAAAATGGAGATATTTTCGTGAAAAGTTGACGCTATATTGCCATGTTTTTAGAAATGCCGGTAGAGGGATATGGACTAACTGCACATCTAATATATGGTCATGTCCCACCCTCCAACAAGGTTGCGGGCGTATGGAGTGAAACAGGGCTGAAAGGTGCGCCGCCTGGAAATTGCCATTTTAAAATACGAAAAGGGCATTTCTGGATCTCGAGGAAAGGCAAAATGCAGTTTTGAGAAAACGTGAAAACGGAAATTGACCTTTTTCAGTGGTGAAAAACGGGGAAAAGTGAGGAAATGAGCATAAGGAGGTCAATGGAAATTGCGATATATTAATAAAATCCCCCAAGTGGGTTTGTGATTGCAGTGAGGCCCAGTTGTACTGTCGTCAGTGTTGTAGCGTGTTTTGTGAAAGAAAAAATCCCCTGAGTGGGTTGGTGTTTGGAGGGTGGTGTAGTTGCAGTGTGGTGAATATTGTAGGGTATTTTTTTTAGAAAAAAATCCCTCGGAGTGGGTAGGTGATTGCAGAGGGAGTAGGCGTAGAGTATGGGGAGGGGGAGTATGAGGGAGAAGCAGTAGGAGTTTCAGCGTGGTGAATGTTGTAGGTTTTTATTTTTTAAGAAAAAAAATCTCCAGAGTGGATTGGTGATTTAAGGGGGGTGTAGTTGTAGTGTAGTCAATGTAGTAGCGAATTTGTTTTAGGAAAAACATTTCCCGAGTGGTTTGGTGATTGGAGGGTGGTGTACTTGTAGTGTCGTCAAAGTGGTAGCGTATTCTTTTAAAGAAATAAATCTCCCGAGTTGATTGATGATTAGAGGGTGTTTCAGTTGTAGTGTGGTGAATGTTGTAGCGTATTTTTGACAGAAAAAACCCCTAGTGGATTATTAATAGGAGGGGGGTGTAGTTGTAGTGTCTTCAATGTTGCAGCGTATTCTTTAAAGAAAACAAATCTCCCGAGTGGGTTGGTGATTGGAGGAGGGTGTAGTTTTAGTGTAGTAAGTTTAAGCATATTTTTTAAAGAAAAAAATCCTCCGAGAGGGTTTTTGATTAAAGGTGGGTGTAGTTATAGTGTCGTCATTTTTGTAGCGTGTTTTTTTATTAAGAAAAAAAATCCCCTGAGTGGGCTGATGATTGGAGGGGGGTGTAGATGTAGTGTTGACAGAGTTCTAGCGTATTTAAGAAAAAATCCCACGGGTAGTTTGGTGATTGGAGGGGTAAGTAATTGTAGTGTGGTCAAATTTGTAGCTTATTATTTTAGAAAAAATTGGGTTGGTGAATATGGTGTGTGGTTTGTAGTATGTCAAAGTTGTAGTATGGTCAAAGTTGTAGCTGAAATGGTAGGGGAATAAAAGGCGTCGTAAAGCGGGAATAATTTAAGTTGAAGGCGTTAAAAGTCATGGGTGAGGTGTTTAAAGCGAAGAGGAGTAACTGCTCGACCGTGCGCCATCTCGGGGAAATAGGAGGAAAAGGTCTGATTTTCGAACATGGCGTCGAGAAAGAAATGCACTTCACAGACAGGTTTAAGTGAATGGTATTGGAAAGGAAAAGGGTTAATGTAGAAAATGAAAGGTTAGTATAAATGCTCATATATAGCATAGAAAAATATGTGAAGTAGGTGTTTAAAGATGAGTGGAAAGCAGGTGAATTGGAGGAATTCGCAGACTGGACGCTTCGATACAAATGCCCCTCTCCATATCGGAAAATAAAAATTACACTTTGTAATGGTCCACTAAATTGATTTATTTCCCGGGTTTCATCACATAGTGACATCTTCTGGTGCATTGATCATTTTTACATCCGTATACTTACATACAAAAATCCTGGTACTTAGGGGTAAGAGGGGAAGCGAAGGGGACAGATACTTTCTTTTGAACCACTTACCCTATGTAGTAACAATACGGATCATAATATTAGTTTCAATTTTACAGTAATATAAAGTCATACTTTTAGCTAAAGCGTCACGAAATGACCGAATTTCAAAAAACAGACGCCATGAAACAGGAAAATAAAAGTCATGAAAGTCATAGAATAAACGTCATGAAATGGAAAAATAAAAGTCATAAACGTCTCGTCTCTGGTCATCGCACACTCATTCATAACCCTATACCTTCTACTCGTACTACAAACACTTCCCATGTACCCCATACCCACTGCATTTTGCCCACAGTGATGCTTATCTTGGCACAGCTAAATTTCTGTACCTTACAATATATTGGGAAAGAGTAGGTACATTTTTGTATATAGTAACTTTTGCTTCCTTAAGAATTCACCACTTTATATATTCCACGTACTATGTACTGTCTACGACATTCCTCCCAGTGTGTAGACGCACGTCTTTCAATCTGTTTATCTACCCTCCCATCTTTCACACATTTTCGCCCATATATTACTTCATAGGTAAAGGCTAATTCGGGAAGGCTACTCTAAAACACTACTATTACTAATTTGTACTCCAAAATGTTGATTCGACTACAACTCCATTGTTTTACCTATTGCACGTTGGATCATGCATTGTGAAGACAGTACGCGCCAGTTTTTTTTACGGGTAGGTTTTTTTTTACAGCGACATCACTCTCGATGAGCTTAATGAGCCATTTAAAGAGCCTGCGGCGGCTAACATCCAAGTACATATATGGTATATGCTTTCGGTACGAGCGGGTCTTCGCTCGAACGCGCTTCGCTTGATTAAAAAACAAACGAAAAGAAAATTTCCGTCACGGAAAAAAATATGACTCTCGGATGTTCCCCCTGCTTCTCGTCTCTCTGATACTCTCCCCCCCTAAACGCAACCCGCAGACTAAACTCCGGGGTCTTCCGGTAGTTTCCGCTTGGCGGGCGACCTCCACGGCCACCGCACGGCGAGGCAATTAGATACCCTGCCGTCCACCAGACACCCTCTCTCCACTTAACCAACCACAATGGCAGGGGGTGCTAAAGTATAGTTGCCCCCCCTCCCTGTTATACTTACACCCTCACTTTCGGCTGGTTTCCCACATACGCTTTGCAGAGACCCCTATGCTCTCTCACTTTCACTCGTTAGAGGAATAAAAACATTATCGATCTTATTATATGCGTCACTGTGAACATAATATCGTGTGCCGGTATCACTGTTTACCGCAACTGGGTTTATGTCCTCAACGAATCTATGTAATTTCTATCAGAATTTATTTCGAATGGTTGAAAAAAACTAGAGAACTATCGCGTTTGTAACACACATGATAAAGTTACGATTCATTTTTCGGTAATTATTTCAATTTCATCCGACTCCGCATTTTGAGTTATTTTTTTCTAATGTGAAACAAATTGAAATTTTCTTTAAAGGTCTGTTTACAATAGTACCCTAAACGGTGTAAATCTCAAACACTACAACAAGAGCATTTCAGGTTGAGTAGGTGCCGTCTGAAAAATAAAAACGTTCTCTCGATTTCTAAGTTTCTGTTTTTATTTCGTAATAAAAAGAGTCATATATTAAACCCGAGGCTTCTTAAATGACGGTGTATCCGAAGTATTTGGTTTTATCTATGCCAACTAGATTATTACTCACGAAAATTAACCTTGAAAAAAATTAGAACTTGATCCAATAAACAGTAACTTAAATTTCGTAAGTCCATCTGAAAATGCCCACCTTCTCTCGCTAATGATCTCCGACACTCGTGAATTTTGTGAATTTGTAATAGGAATGTTAATACGAGTTTTTGAGCGATGAATCCTGTTAATTACGGATCTAGGCCAACTGGAGCGGACGTCTCATCCGACATCTGCGGAGGAAAGCTAGTAGCGGTCGTCGTCATATGAAATTAAGATTAAGTACTTGGCGACTATGAAATACGATGTATAATTGACAAGGGAAGTAAAGAAGAGGTAGAGTAAAATAAGGAAAGTAAATTTTGTCACCTGAGAAAAGAAGTAGATATGCCGATTGCGCTGGAATAGTACAAATTAAATATAAAGAAATGGGAACGATGAATGAAATGAGGAAAACATACGCAGAAGAAATTGACAGATAATAATGATGAAATAGATACAAGTAGGATTGAGAAGCCATTGTTCGATAGTGAAAAGAATTTTAACATTGAGGAGATAAAGAAGAGGGAAAATGTGAGCATTGCTTTCTTAGTTTCTCTTATAATTATGCATATTTAAAAATATCCGGCGAGATCAATTCTTGTGTGATTTGGCATGGAATCGCTGATTCTGTGAATTGATTTGGTTTTCATTAGCCACTATGGGTTTACTTTTGGATTTCTACTTCCCTTGCATAAGTTATCACTGCAAGCCGTATCTTCAGGGTGGCTTTGTACAAAAAAATCTGGAATGATGAATGCAGGCCTTTTGCCCTCTCCTTTTTTTTCGAATAATAATAATAATATAACGTTTATTCTAGTAGGCGCAAGTAGTCTTTAAGAATATTACAAATTTTAAAAGGAATAATACAAAAAAGTAGCATTTCAAATGCCAAATAATACTACACTATAATGCAAAATTACAAATACAAACATTACCAAATTATAATAAAAATTGTCGTTAACTCCAGGTTCAAAACAATCATTTTGGTAACTTTACAAAAATGTAAAAATTCAATTCCTCACAAAATCAAACTCGTATAAAAGCAATACCATACAAATCATGTAAAATGCACACTATTTAATCAGTTTTTAAATTTTACGTCGTTATGGTTCTGTTAAGCCATTCGTGGCTTATCAGCCACGAATCGCAGCTTAATCGAGGAGTATACTTGAGCCTTAATACTAAGAAAAGTGGTGATTTGGGGTTATTGCATCTGAATATTAGATCTTTAAGAAAAAAACTGGGATGAGTTTACTGTGTTAGTAAACTCTATTGAAAACTATTTTATGTATGACCTAATTGTATTATCTGAGGTAAATGTAACTGAAGTTGATATACATTTATATGAACTAGATGGTTGTCATAAATGCTATAAATTGAGAGAGAAAAGATCAGGAGGAGGAATAATTGTCTTTGTAAAAGATAAATTAATCTTTCAGGAAATTGTAGTTCAAAATAATCACTGTGAAACCATTTCTGCCACCGTAGAATTAGAAAACCTAAAATTATTTATTTGCTGCATTTACAGGCCACCTAATTTGAACCCTAATAAGCTTGTAGGTGGACTTGATGAATTGATAAAGGCTCATAGACTTGAAGATTTAATAATAGTTGGTGATATAAATATAAATATCAAAGACAAGCATAGTGCACTCACATCAAATTGCAAAGACATCTTATCCAGCAAAGGTTTCAATGAAGTAATTCATGACTATACAAGGGTAGCCATTAGTAATAATAATGTATCCAGGTGGGGCATTTATCACATATACTACAGAGGTAGAAAATTAGGAGTTGTAGGGTATATTTTCAGAACAAACTTCTCTGATCATGACCCAATTAGTGGGATATTTACAGTCAATAGCTAGACGAAAAACACGGAGAGAAATGCACCATCAGAGTCTTACATTTGTAATCGGACAGTTAAAAATTTGATCATAAATCTTGATAATAAGAATATGTAACTATTAGATAGGATGTCACCTGATGAGCTATACGAGGAAATACTTAATTTATTTCAAGGTTTTTACAGAAAAGCAACTAAAAAAGTAGCATACAGGGCTAAAAAACCTAATAAATCTTGGATAACTGAAGATATCATGGAGAAAATAAGAGAAAGGGATTGCCTTTATAAGAAGTGGAAGAAAATTCCTTCTAATAGGAATGAAATCATGTGAACAAAACTATCCGCAAAGCAAAAATTTATTTCTATCGCAGTAAGTTGTTATTATATGCAGGTAATGATCCAAAGAAACTTATTTAATTATTACAAATTAAGTGCATAACTGGAAGTGGTAAGAACAGGGTACCTGATCATGACATTGTTAAGTATTTCACTGGTAAAATGGATTTAAAAGATGTGGTTTATTTATTTTTAAAGCAGTATACAAAAATAATTGAAGGCATTAAAATAAACTGTTCAAAAGTGTGTAACAGGCACGGCACTGCTACATTTAAAAAAAGTACGGTAGTTGAGTATGCCATTGAAGATGATATTAAGAACATTCTAAAGTATATGGAAAACAATGGTCCTGGTAATGATGGTATACGAATCAGTGATTTAAAATTAAATAGCATATTTATACCAATTTTAAAACATATGTTTAAAAAAATATTTTATGAACTCTAGCCTAAAAAATGCTCAGATACCTGATATTATAAAGAAAGCTATCGTACGACCAATATATAAAGGTGGTTGTCATTCAGAAACTCAAAATTACAGACCAATATCGATTATACCATGTTTAAGTAAAATATTGGAAAGGTATGTTGCAGATAAATTATTAAATTTCCTGAACAGAAATAATATAATTTATAAGCACCAATATGACTTTCAAAAGATGAAAAAGACTAAACAAGCCTTGGAGTACTTCTCTGAAATAATTCGGCATAACTTAGATAGGGGAATTAATGTAATTATAACATACATAGACTATAAAAAGGCTTTCGATGTGGTAGATCATACCATTTTGCTCACAAAGTTACAAAATATTGGAGTTAGAGGGGTTACACTGGATTGGTTTATGGATTATTTGGCATACAGGAAATTTGTTGTGAAGGTGAAAGATGTTGCAAGTGATACTGCCACGATAAAAATGGGAGTGTCTCAAGGGTCAATTTTGGGACCAATATTGTACCTAATTTATGTGAATGACATGCGTGAATGCATAAAGGATTGTAAATTAATTTGGTATGCAGATGACACTGTCCTACTATCGAACCATCTCGACTTTAATATAGCCGTGACGAATATGCAGAAAGATCTTAATAATATCTTGAAAGGGTCACATGATAATAAACTAATTTTAAATTTAAAAAAGTCTAAGCCAATGCATACAACTTATGTTGCCACTAAAAATAGAATTGTTTGCATTTAGTCACACTATCATGTATGCCTACATTCTGATACGTTAACATGTGATTGTGATATTTTAGAACAGGTATCAGAATATAAATACTTGGGCATGATAATTGATAAAAGGGTAATGCCGTGGCTAGTCCCGGTATCCTCAAAATTGATGACAAATATAATTTTAATTATCCTTTGTCAAAATTAAACAATAAACTTAGGTATATCATGTATCAGTTTTGCTATATAAAGGACATTGTACCAATAGATGTATTGAAAATGATGTACCATGGTCTTTTTGAAAGTCTTTTGAGATATGGCCTTACTGTGTGGATGGAGTAGATGGAGATGGAGTAGAAAAACAGATGGAGTAACAAATCTAAAAAGGATCAAAGCTAGTAATTAGAAAAGGTTAATGAAAATAATAAAATCCAATTCATTACAAGAAACAGGAGAGTTTACAGATTATGGTTATTTTAAAGAGTTCAGCATTCTACCAGTTGAAAAGTTATTGCAGTACTCCTTCTCAATATAAGGCCACGCTCGGTCAGTAACCTCTTCCTAATCTTGTTTAGACTCGCGTAATCCTGAAAGCTTATTGCTACCCTCTCTGAGGAATTTAGCCCCTTCCGGCCTTGACTTCATTGGCAGCTAGATATTTCCCCATCTTTGTTACAAGAGTAGGTACACTTTGTAGAGGGATAATTTTGGCTTCTGGTGAAAGCTCCCTCAGTATAGATTTTCCGCGGGCGCGTTTTTAATATGGTCCAGAGTTCAATGCCGTCGTCACGGTTGTAGAACTGCTGTCCGCTTTGGAAATCTATAGCTTCGCATTACAGCCCTCCCAAAATCTCGTGGCAGATGCGAAGCGGACGATTTTGGAGTGAGGTTCATTACCCTAAAACCAGACATTGATGTTGGGTGTGCCTTTGCTTACACTTGGTTACCTTGTGTGAAATACACCTGCTAACT
Source organism: Pyrrhosoma nymphula (assembly GCA_963573305.1). NCBI lineage: Eukaryota > Metazoa > Arthropoda > Insecta > Odonata > Coenagrionidae > Pyrrhosoma > Pyrrhosoma nymphula. The sequence goes on from OY754337.1 coordinate 54,714,563, forward strand.
CTATGACAAATCGGAGGTATTCGGAGCATCAGCACGGCAAATGAGTTGTATGTGCACATATATGGGCAGAGAACTAGTTTCCTTGTTCATTTGGAATGTTCTTTGAAATTGAGAAATTATATATAGCTATGAAATCCATCAACTGCTTTTTTATTGTATTCTGTGGAATTTAGTCATAATAATTGAGTAAATGACTTTGTAATGTTCCATATTTTGTTCGATACCATGGATGGTTCTCCGCCCAGATATGAATACATATATGTATCTCATTTGCCGCAGTTTTAGAACAAATGTATTGTTTTTCCAGTAAATCATTGTTTAAATGAAATTTGATTTTATTTATTATCGTCCAAACTTGGAATGTGGTGTCTCTTTTCAGCCTATACGTGAAGGTGTTCATCATAATCGGTGCTATTTATAACTTCCTTTGTTTTAATACATACTATTTTCTCGTAGTATGCCTTAGGTAAAATCAAAAATGTATGATAAATTAATATTTGTTAATTTGCAACATGGGAAACAAATAAAAGTTTGGAATAATACAAAATTACATACTTAATTATTACAAGTACGAAATCCGAATGATCGGGAAGGGGATTACTGGTATGGATTTCGTCTCTTATCCAAAGTTTCCAATTAGGCTTCAGTCATATAAGCGGTGCAGTAGTTTAATATTTTGTCATTCCGACTGCGATTGAGTATTGTACCAGAGCATTTTTACAAGAAATAGTGGTTTTATTCCATTCTGATAACATCGTCAACTTGGGTATAAATGTAAAATGAATGGACTCACAGAATGTGCGGCCATATTTACACCTCAAGTTCAAACTTTTATTAATGGTGGTATCAACGGAAGTAGATTGAGGAAGCGTTTGTTTCCCTCCGGTAAATATATTGCTATATTCATTTTGTTTTATCCAATATCTACTTCATGAAAAATACTGAACACACTGGGGGGCAGATAACTTACACCATTTATGCGGGCGACCATAGTGAGTCACAAAACAAACCTTCCTTTCCCTAAGGCCCTAACCATGCTTGTATACCTGTGTTTTATGTGTGGTATTATAATGATGACGAGGGAACGGAACCCTGTGGCAAAATCAACAATGCTTGGATGCATCAGCCTATCTGAGCCTTGAGTAACAGTTGTGGGTCACGCATATGAGTAATAAAATATGTCGCGAAACCGAGCCATACATTAGGATACTCGCCACCGTTTGTGTCTCGGCCACAGGCCTGCAAGAGAGATTATTTCTATATAGTATTTATTTAAGTCGCCGGGAGCGAGTTTACTCGAGTCCAACTCCCCTGAATTCTCCCTTTTGACCGCACTCTCACTTCGTTGTTAGCCACGGAACAAAGAACACGTGATGGGAGGGGATTGGGATTAAGGGGGTGTCAGGGCTTGCTTGTGAGTGTGGTTGAGCGCTTTTCACCAGAGTGGAAAAGGGGGGAGAGCATTGCGGCGGTGACGACAATGGTGCTGGCGGTGACGTGTCAATCCGATCACCACCCAACACCACCCTCGACTTCCCCATATCGTGACGGCGTTAGCTCTAATACAGTTGAAGTCACGTCTGAAGTTATTGAACTTTACAAACGCCATATGTGTGCGATGGCTGAGGTGGAATTCCATTGGGAAATTAAGAGGACTTAGAGTAAATACTTTTGCAATTCCAATGAATATAATTTATCTCGTTTCAACTTGTTTCGCTTCACTGAAGTATCGTGTAAACAATCATTTGTAGGCAAACAATATCCTGAAGTTACAACAGCGAGGCGAACCTAGTTGAAACAATAAAAATTATTAGTCTTCGGTGGGATCGCTAAGTATTTATTTGAGCTTTTCTTAATTTTGAAATCGCCCGATAACGAGTGATATGGGGCTAATTTTTCCACATTACTCCTCTTAGCGATGGTTTGACCTGGTTTTGAAGTCTGTAAGGCGCTAAATATGGCAACACTGATCGATACGTAACGATAGAAAAGTTCTGTATTAGACAGGCAGGTGTACCCCAAGAGATTGTCATCGGACCTCTTTTATTCCTTTAGTATAGGTACCTATTGACATCAATACTTGGAAATGGAGTAAGCTTCGGATGTTCGTAGACGACTCAGCCTTGTACTCTTGTACCGGCATTCTTCTATCCGCATATACGCGGTACTCTGGAGGCTACTTTAAAGGAGTGTGGCAGTGGGTGACTGCACAAAAGGCACATCATCATATTTTCTTTAGCTATTTTACTAAATATACTGTTAAGTTAAATAAAATAATGTTCATGGAAGGAGGTTTATATCGATCATATTACTTATGAGGGATAAAATGCACAAATACATCATGGGAACCATTTTCTCAATATCAGTAATGCCTACATGCAAAACGTGCAAAAAGTATTTCAAAACTACAGATAAAATTTACTCATAATAAAATTATATTTGAAGTTGAACACAGGACTTGTTGACATGCTATACATGATAGTACGTATAGTACTTGGTAATTAGAATAAAATTAAACAAAACGCATATTCATGAATTTGTGAAAAAATACCAACTCTTTCAACGAATGTTACACCATTAATCGACCTGAATTATTAAATTTAGAATCGGCCAAATACATTAGTGTGATCCTTACTCGGTACCAATCTTGGGGAAAATACGTCGGGAAATCTGCGGTCAAGCTAGTCCGAAATTGGGAATTACTTAAAGAAAACTAGGATAATGTGATGAAAATATTAAATGCCGATGTTAATTTCTCTCTTTAGACCTCTCTTTGAGTCTGTTGTTACAGTATAGGACTCACATGAATCAGGAATTGTCTCGGAAATAGAAGTGAACAGCGAAGGGCAGATAGCTTCGTGAAATGATGTAATGATAAACAAAGCAGTGTGATCATTTTCGTGATCCAGTGATGTGAGAGCATTTTCATGAAAGTGCTTTCTCACTCGCACGATTGCGTTACTAGCATTGGATTTGATAAATAATATATTATCTTCATTGGTCATTATTTCTGTCTTGGCTGGTTAGCCGGTCCGCGAAATATTTTTCCAATTTTCGTCGGTCCGCAAGGGTAAAAAGGTTGGAGATCCATACTGTAGATTGAACACTCTCACAACCGCCTCCAGAATGATGGACGGTGCACAGCAATTATTTAGCTATGAGATCGATAGTTATGAAATCCATAAAGTTATGGACCTCATTACTAAATTCGGGTTGCAAGAACTATCGCTTTTTTAACTTATCACCCAGTGGTTATTGCTTCCAATGTTTTTTATCTTGCGTGTATAAACTACGTATGCAAATCATAAACAGCCAGAATGAGCAAAAAACTCGTCATTAGCCTCATAATTATTCATTTATCAAAACATCATACCCTTTTTCCCAACTCATGGCGGCTGACCTTGAATGAGTTAGGGTACCTTTCAATTTTCCAGCCAATCCCAGAAGAGCGGCATGGAATGCATTGGGGGGGTGAGGGGACTCAAGTCTCTCTCCGATTTCCATGAGGTTAACTTCGGTCTCGTTTCGTTTATGTTGCCAAATTTACTGCGGGCGAGTTACACTTAGTTGGTTCATGCTTAAAATCAGTGGTTAACGTTACTCCTCGGTGCCCAATGTGCATTTATTCGCAAGAACTGACAGCGATGCTTGGCCGCCGTGAGCCAGGAACTGAGGTGGAAGTGAAAACGTCTTTTATTGGCTGCTCGCTCTGCGACGCGAAGTCCATCCGCTATGAGCGGGGAAAAAGGGTATAGACCTCCAAGCGGTTCATTACACATCCGTCCTCTTGGTCACTTATGGAACTAATAAGTATTTATCTCCATTCCATCAGGCTCCAACAAGTAATAATATAATTTTTTTTCTTCTTCTTATATGCTTTCAGCCTGTTCTTTATCAATTTATTAACCTCAAATGATTTCTTTTCATCTAATCCTGTGTATTCCAGCATTGTTTTCTCCTTAAGGGCAGTGATCTCTCAAAATCTTCATTATCCACTGTTGCCTCCCATTCTGTTAAACGGTTATTCCACATATTTCTTCTTTCTTTATCCCACGGGTCAAATGGTGTTATTTTGTATTCCTCTTACATAGTCGTTCCATATTCGTTCTTTAATTTTTCTTCCAAGTATTTTTCTAAAGTTCTTCATTTCGGTTGTTTCTGGTAATATCTGTGTGCATGTGTTGTCACTGTAACATCAATGCCATAAGTTAATATTGGCTTATTATAGTTTTATATGTTCTAGCTTTTGTTTCTTTTGCTTTATACCTAATGCTCCCTATCATATTGTTTAGGGCACGTGATACTCTGTTGGCCTGGCCTATTGTTTTCGGGCTGAGGTATTTACTATCGCTTTTACGTAACATGTATAATTTATTCTTTCAAGAGTTCTTTTGAGCTCGTTATTTTTCCTTCTAGGGCCGACAACGTACTTTTTTAAACAAAAAATGGTTGTTAAATCAAATGGTAAACAAATTACTAACTATAATATGAAAAATATTTAAGCTTTTTGTAAGTCTGAGAAATTGCTGCTTCCAACATCTATTTGTGTTTTCACGTCTTGTTGGAGTAAATCATAGATTGTTATTTTTACTCTCATGTACATAATTTCTGTCATGTGCTCAAGAGTCTATAACATTTATGAAACCATTAAATTCATCGAATGTTTCCTAAACGCATGCTAAACGAATGCTTTTGACAAGTAGATTTCGTAACTATTCCGAAGTACACATTTGTCGTTTCTGCAACCGGACATTTAGGGTGGGATTATAATCAACGTTCCCTGACGCACGTGACGTAAATGGACGTTGGCGTTCGCGAAGTTCGTTCATTGTTAATTTGTTTCGCCAGTTACGATGGCCAGACATTGACGGACGATGAGCGAACCTTGTCAAAATCTAAATTTTCCGTCACGCCACGCCAGCGTTAGCCAATCAGAGGAGAGCTAGGTTTATTTTTAACCAAGTTTCACTTCTAGATTGCCCATCATACATTTTAACATTACAACGAAACACAATTAGCCCTCATGAAGTAGTATTAGTAGGTATTTTTTCGGATAATTTATATTTGGACTTATAAATATAGAAATAAACGGCTACTTCGCAACCGTTTAGAGCTCCGTTCATGAAAACAGTCAACAATTTACGTTGATACTCCCGTCGATCGTAATACATTCCTCTTTGACGGGAAGACGACGGAAAACCGAAAGCCACCGCCCGTTTCCGTCACGTCATGAAAGGTCCAACGTAATCCCGCCTAAAAAGAGACGTTTCTTCGCGGATCTCAATGTATTAATGTCGTACTCCACTTCACAATGCCCGTATCTCCAATGCCTCAGTTGCACCCTCCCCTACTTCTCCGCCTTCCCAGTCCGCGCGCGTATTCCTCCGAGCCCTACGTCCTGTGTCCTAAGCCCTCCGTGCTTCCCCATGCGAGCGGTCGGCGGCCATCCGGGGGGGAGGGGAGGGGTACTAACCCCCCCCCCCTCCCGATGTATGCCCAGCAGGACTCAGTTCAGCCTCAGGCTCTGAAACCAACAGGTCGAAGCGGTCGGCCTTCCTCTCCACACAAAGTGTACGCGCTTCGAAGCTACTCTTTTTTGTGCGTCCGGGAGTTCTGGACCGGTCGAACGGAAATTTTTAGTTCACCGATCGGCTTTGCTTGGTGGAGACAGGAGGAAAACATTATATCACGTCTGCGGGAGGAGATTGGAGTCGGGAAGATTTCAGGAGAGCCATCTTCCCAATCCGATCGCGACTTAAAGGAAAGAAAACAAGCGATTTCCATCTGAGATGTTTACCAGGCGATCGACTCAACTCCGCGGGTTATACCTCTTCGTTTTCTTCGCGGGTGAGTCTCCTTCCATTTCTCACTGTTTTAAAACTCTTTTGTTATCGTTTCCGGATTGTTTGTTGACGGATGCTGGGTATTTCTTTTTCGCGCTTAATGACGCCTCAGCGGCTCGCAGGAGAGAATACTAGAATAGCACCCAGTGGGAGTGTGACTGTGTCATAACACAAGTGAATTTTGGCGGATGGATTAAGAAATGAAGGCATAAAGGTTCTCTCTTATAGGCCCAGTTTTATTGTGTCCGGTAAACTTCAACCGTTTGATGACGTAGCCTTTGAGTTAACGAGATGTTTAACGAGATGTTTAACGAGAGTTAAGGTTTTGAAATGTTTTTCAGGCTGCCGCTAAACTAGCGTATGCGATATCGACGGGAGAACGTGTTAAATAATTTATCATATCAATAAAATGCTTAGCTGTATTTAATAAAACTAGGCAAAAATGTAATAGGGATTAGTGAAATTTTAATGGGAGCTTTTCGAGTAGTATCATTGAGTTTGAGGCAATCCAAATGCTAATATTAGGCGGAGAAAATCATCAATTAAGAAGTCATAAGAAAAGTCAGAGAAAAATACATGGGTATAGTGAAAATTCTGAGAAGAAGAAGAGAAAATATTATTTGGCTTATTTTGCGATACAACAGACTCTTTGAAACCAAAATCGAAGGAGAACTGAATGGGAAGAATCGCAGATAATGACAAAGAATAGAATACACCATGCATATTGTGAAGGACGTCGAAGTAAAGATGTAAGCAGGAATGAAACGATTAGCTGAATGAGAGTGGAATGGAGAGCTGCTGCAAATCAATCTTCGGACTGATGACTGCTGATGATGAAGCCCATATAACACAGCGTTTAACCTTTGGCCTTTCACATAACCCGTCCGAATCAATCCTAAAACAAATACGACATCCACGACGTGGGCGGGACTCGAACCCGCGACTTCTGGGCTTCTTCTAGGCCAGAGATATTCAAGGAAGGCTAAAACATTGGATATAGCAGTAATTACTATGAATGTTGAAGACCGCGGTTGAAAGGTTTTCTGCTTGATCATAGGCATTGAAGGCACGGGAGGGAGGCAGTGGTAGATGGTATGTGGTTTTGAATTAAGGAACGATATTTGGCCGTATTTATGAATGTTTCTAGTGCTTGTTATGGTTTTAGAGATTTTTTTGGAAGACCATGTTGTTCAGAAAAAAATCTTCATGGATAGCCCAAAAGTGCTTCTAATCTTTGAACTTAATAGTCACTCGATAACATTTTTTTTTGCTCCCTGATTGGTTGAAATTATGGAGTCTGCATCGCAAGTGTTAAAATTGAGAACCATGTGTGAGAAGTGGACATTAGCGCAACGAATATGTTTTTTTTTTGCGGTGAACAATAAGTATTCGCCAATCTTCTCTAACAGGTGGAGTCCTAAGCCACACACTTTTGTGGCAACTTACAAATTCTTCGCAGGCTTGCAGGCATTTGAAGATGTATTCAGTAGTATTAGCAGAAGATATTTGCCGTATCATTTTAGTAGGTATTTTGAGACATTTAAAATAAGACGCAAAACATGGGGAGAGTAGGACGTGATATGGGGAAGATTCAACATCTAAGTTTCATATTTACGAGTGATTTCGGAATTCACGAAGACTATCACTTTATTAAATGAACTCCTGGCACCTGTAATTTTGGCATTACAGAACCATAAGAAATAAAAAGCATTTAAATATAAAGTTTTTTATTATTTTCAAATATTGCTCACCATACGATATCTGATACTCTTGTTGCTATATAAAGCCAGTAGATGAGACAATATTGCATTGCTCTTGCGCTGTGATCGATAAACATTTCAAGTCTAACTTTCAAAGCATTTATTTTTTTATCAAATATAGAGTTTACTCTTTGCAGAGAGATTTCAATGAAGGAAATAGGATTTGGCCTAAAGAAATATATAACTTACGAGAAATGTACAAAAATTGGATACCAGGCATTATAAAATTCTAAAATTCGGGATACAATATTTCGCAATACACCGTCTATGGTTAATAACATTTTACATCGTTTTCCGCTAAAAAAGATGGGGAAAGTTGCATAGCTATACAAAAAAATCATGGGCGTGCTAAAACACTAAAATGAACTTGAAATTCGACTGATAAATTTGAAGATTTTACTTGATAAAATCCAAATTGATGTTTTTTTATACGGGAAAATTTTAAAGCGAGGACATCATCCCAAAATTATTAAGTAAAATCAGAAGATAGAGAGTGTACATGTAGTTTTTTATGCCTTTTTTATTCCTTAGAACACCTTATTTCGTGCAGGGTGTTTACATGTCATCATCACATTTGAGATTATACATAGATTGTAACTTTGAATGTAGGCAACCTTAGGTTGAAGAAGAATAGGCTTATTTTGTATCGAAGTGAAAGTAAATCATCGAGCCACTGTGCGTTGGATTGGATATTAATCTGATTCAATCGGTCTGCCCACATCACAGTCTCTCTAAAAAAAATATTGACGGATTTTGCGTCGGGTCACTCATGCGGTTGCTCCTGCTCATATGGGTGTTGGGAACCTAGCGTCCCTCCTGTCCAGGCGCTCAAGGGCAATATTTCAATGAGAACAAGGGAAGGAATTCTCTTCAAATGACGAGCGGACATGTTACGGCATCGAACCATGGCTCAGCCATCTATGACAACGAGTCCCGTAGAAAACCCATCAATTATGAAGTGATTCGGCCTTGTTTTTGGCCGCTTTCAAGTGTCACTTGAGCTCTGGAGGCTTAAACCTGATTTATTACTTCTTATACCTACAGGAATCTCTAGTCAATTTCTCATACTCATATTCATTTTTTTATTTATTAAAAGAATAAGTGCGAGTAGTAGGGTCGTCCAAAAAAATTAAGCTTTCTCCAATTTTTCCCCACAAGCATTTTTGTCTCCAAACAATCTGTTGGCGGAATTTAAGCAAAATTGAATAATATTTTGAGGTCGCACAAGGTAGTCAAACTTTTTACTCATCAGATTTGCAAGATTTCTTCTACGCTGTTAGATATATTCTAATTCTATGAAAAGGTTCACATTCTCATCAGGAATTTTTTTTAAACTAAATAAGTTACAAAAGCACACTAAAATTGTTACGTCAGAGAACAGAATTTTCAGAAAAAAATATTTAACATTTTGATTTTCCATAGAGAACATCAACTTTATATTTGTTTAAAAAAGCAACGTTCTTAATAGCTTGGATTAAGTTCAAAAAAGTGTTTTTAAGAGAATCTCAAACGAAGAAGTCGTGACAAAGAGTTTCAGGGTCAAGAAAAATTGTTTGTGCCAGATGTATAAAACTTTATACGATTATTCTTCTATGTCATTACTTTTAGTATAAAAACTCACGAGTCTAAGACTTTCTTCCTTCGCAGTTTTCTCGAGTCAAAAACAAGTTATTTTAGGAAATAAACTGTTGACTTCGTGTTCATTTTCAGCAATAAATAAACGTAAAAGAGAAAAGTTAAGTAAAATGTTTTCCTTTGTGATAAAAATAGCACGGTTTATTTATCCCTCCCCATCATAATTAGCTCTAGAGACATTCAGTATAGAGTAAAAATAAATATTCTCAGAACGTTACATGCGCCATCTTGGAAAAATGGCTGCCGCGAGAAACCGTGGAGGGATAAATTTTTTTAAAAATCGTCGCATTCAACTGTCAATGCATGTAGGTATGTCCGTGCAAAAACTGATTTTCTTTCAAAAAATGCCATGCAACCATCATTTGATCATTTCATATGGAATGACCCTGACGAGAAAATAATCATAATGATATCTCTGCGAAGGAGAGACAAACTCACTGGACACATTTTGCGACACTATAGCCTTTTGAAAATAATAATAAAATGGAGAAATGAACGAGAAGGAGGAAGACCAAGAATGAAATACATCAGGCAAATAATTAAGGATATCAAAGAAGTGAAGAAGTATTAGCTTTTCGAATTTTAGTGGTAATTCAATGTCGACATCTTGGAGAGATCTGGATAATTCGTTTATTTTCAGGATTTACTTGGTGGTGAACAACAATTGGTGATTACAACATCGGTGAACAACATTGGTGAACAACTTGGTGATTACAACATCGAGTTAAAAAAAGACTAAGTATTCCACAGAGGTAATTTATATGATCAACCTTGGTTTCGGCTCTCAAGTCATTATCAAGGTGTACACGTTAATAAGGACATTTTAGTCGAAATCCAGGTAGGTCCGATAAATTACCTATGTGTAATACAAAAAGTCTTATATATTCCATAGTAGAAAATAGTCCATAGTGTCTTTGCAAAGTGAATGAACGTCATATAAGCAAAGTAATAAGCAGCCAGTTGAATTTCTACGAATTTTTTAGTAAAAGGTGATTTTTAACTGAAACATCACATGCCTTAAACTAATAGGTAAGTGTGAATGAATCAGACGAAAGTTTTACAGTTGTTTGTACATACTCTAGTTAAATATCCCTTTCGTATTTTTTTAAATCAAACATTTATGAAGTGTGGCATCCTAGGAAAAGAAAGCTGACAGGCTAATGGCCCAACGATCACCATTATCGAAAATACTCGTCCCTCATACTGCAAGCAGCTGACGCTTAAGTGAAATATAATGCACTCTCTGAGCGCGGTTGGAGGCGACCAGATGGAGAGTTTGCACTTTATTTTCTGCTAGCGAGAAAGAGGCTCAACCAATTTTTAATTAGCTTTCTCATATTTACGATCGTGAGCTCCGTTCCTGAGGTTGGCCACTAAGTAAAACATTTTACCGCTGGAAGAGAACTTATTTTTTTCACAAATTACGGCACTATATATAATATTTTCCGACCATTTCAGGCTTAATTTAAAATACTTTTTCTTTTTTTCCTTTTTGTATTTTTGCAAGGATTTATGCGATCAAACTTCGTAAATAGCTTATAAGAAGAGAAATACAATTATTTGTATAACAGGCTCAACTTTTAAATTGATCTTTTTTTACCTTAATATTTGCCAAATAAACGTTAAGCCAAATTATTTTAGGAGTAGAAAAATTGGGAGAAATACTTGGCAATTATCTATTAAGAAACTTGTATATTCTAAATCACAAATTCATCATATGTTTTCTATTTTCTCACAAAAGAAAAAATCTGAGATTATAAATGACTACGATAACCCTTATATACTTCCAGTGTCAACAAATGACGAAACGTTTTGGTTATCTCCCACCAATAAAAGCCGCAGAGGTTCAAAATATTGTTAATTTCCATTAATATGCTTTTATTTTGCTGACGTGGATTAATTGCTCATCCTGAAACACGATCCTGTACCTATATGCCTTCGAGTACGGATATCTGCGGACAGGGTAGTCGCAAATTGGGATTTATCAAAAGAATATAAGGAAAATGCGACGAGAAGGTTAAAGAGCGATGTTATTTTTCACTCGTGAGACCTCACTTGCAGTTTTCCGCTAGCATACGGGACCCTTACGAAGTAGGACTAATCTCTAAAATACATCGAATACAACGGAGAGCAGCAAGATTTGTGAAAAGTTGTTACGATACACTTAGCAGTGTTACCGAATTGTTGAAGGAATTAGGGTCGGAATCTCTAACTAATCGAAGGAAGAAATACAGGTTAAATCTTTTGCGCAAGTTCGGAGCAGACAATTTTTTGCAGGACGTTCAGCATATACTGCTTGAGGCAACTTACTACGGTAGAAGCGATCACAGGAATAAGATAAAGGAAATTGACTGCAGAACAGATAGATTTAGAATGTCAATATCCCACGCACAATATGGGATCATAATAGTTGCGATAGAGCAATCATATGAAACTACCACCCTCAATAGATAGAGTAGAATTTTCACTTGTGTTTAATAACACAACATCATTACTAACACTTCACACCGCTTGATATGTCCGGGATTATTTTATTTTGTTCTCTGCATGAAGTAGACTCTCGTAGCATTCATAAATTAACAGTATTAGTAATATTAACCACTAGATGTGCCTATAGCATTGTTCTGCATGTTTGCATGTTCATTTACGTATCACTCTCCCAGTTTCTGGTTGGACTGCGCACTGTTCTCCTGACTGCTTTTAGGCCTGCGGCTGGGGGAGCGTGCGAGGTTCTCATTTGTGCTGGGACGAGTTCTGCATGCCTTGTGTGGATTCACCCCGTGCCACACACCTTAGTGGTGGCTTGCACGGTACTTCGTAGATGTAGATCAGTATCTTAGGTACTTACTAAACCAACGGGTGAGTTCACTGAGGGGAAAAGTTCAAAAACTGCCTAAAAAGTACGTTAGGGCTAGTACATGCATAAAGCACTATGCGTTTATTATTTCTTGTTCTGTCAACCTTCACTGTTTGCTTAATTCATTCCTTTCTCCTTCTTCATTGTTAATTCTTCCCATTAATTTTTCCGTAATTTGATCTACAAGGTAGGTATTCAAAAATAGCCGGCGTTGGCGTTTACGTTGAATATTAAGCAATAGAATGTTTTAGAGAATTATCACGAAATAAAAATGCCAAATAAAAAGAAAGCAACATGAAAGTAGTTCAAATCAAAATAAAGCCAGGTGGAAATAAGGTGGCTGGTGCAATTTCGACAAGTTGTGGAGAAATCTATCGAAGGATTCACAAGAATTCAGGGAGTCGGTAAAAACGACATTTTGCGCTGCGATAGAAAAGTGTAGTAGCATTTTGGGTTTGGGTGCGTCGACAGTATAAGTCATTTGCACCACATCCAATCCACAGGTGAAGCTGCCCATCTAGAAGATATTATAATATAAAAACAACTACTTATTTGCAGTGATATAAGTTAAAAGGAGCTTGTCACATTGCCGTAAAAGGTATTATAATAAATTGAAGAGGTTTGCTTGTTTCTGAAATGCAATAACTCGGCTGACGTGGTCAGGGTCATCGACTATAACGCATTCTAGGTCCACTCTGACGCCTAATCTGTCACGTTCAACCCGGTATTTATCACACTCCGTTAGGATGTGTCTAACCCTCAAAAGGGTATCGAACTCGTCACAACGAGGCGGAGTCTTTTCTTCCGTAAAGTGGAATGCGTGTTAAAGCTCAGTGTCCTTTTCGCAAATGCGTGATGGCGAATTCCTCCCTACGGCTGTTCCTAATGGAGGAGGGCCACGCTCATACGTACGCCGGGTTTTACGACTTGGAACTCATTTTGTTTCAAGCTAGACCACAAGTTCCTCCACTGTTCCAGCACTACGTAACGTAGTTTTAAGATCTTCTAGGGGGACCACTGAGGAAATTGGCTAGACCTCCGCCTTCATCGCTGCTTTATCCGCCTGTTCATTTCCAGGAATACCCACATGCCCGGAGAGAGAAAGATGGTATGTTGGTAGGTGGAGGAGATTACTCTTGCGCAAGGTACATGCATGGGGATAAGGAAAGATAAATACGGGAGCATGTCAACCAATCGAAAGTTGCCATTTTGGGCAGAAAGAAAAAAACGTGAGATCAATGATCTTCCATCAAGAGTGGTCAGCGAGCACTGAAAGAGCGGACGTAATTTAAGTGCGTTAAAAGTTGCGGGGGTGGGGTACGCGGCGGGGGACAACGGAAAAAATCTCTCCCTAATTCGCTCATCGTATAACTTCTTCACTGGTGACTACCTCCGTCCATTTCACCTTCACCATCCTAAAACGCCACATTTCCATTGGCAACAAACTTCTTTGTTCTACTGCTGTCATCATCCTCACCTGACGACATTCACTAACCATTTTTCTTAAATTCCCCAAGCGGTCGCATTAATTAGCGACCAAGAATTTGAACTTAGTTACGAAAGAAAATATGCCGAATGATCATCCTATAGAGGTCTTTCTTGGTAAGGAAAAAACTCCGAAAGGCCCCCGGGGCCCAATTCCAAGACCTTCCGGGAAGTTCCCACAGCAACCACAACGGAGAACCAGATCACCGCTGTAAAAAACTAGCGTCGTTTCACAGATTCAAATTGTTGGTCTGCTCGGAGCCGGCCACTCCTTCTGGGAAGGGAGCGACATACCCCAGTCCTCCCATTCGTGGAGCCAGCATCATCATCATCTAAGCCACTAGCCTCTTCCTCCTCATTAGCTCCTCGCTTTCTTTTTTCACTCCTCATAAAAGAAGCGACCCGGCTGGTTGAAAAATTGGTATCTTGGAGCAAAAACGTGCATTGCGTGTTTGGTATGAAACTCTTCGAATCAGGCTTAATAAGAAATAAATAAATTGCAGCTGATTAAAATGAATATTTCATTACATTCCTGCGCACGTCTACCGTTGAAATGTATATGAAAAAAATATTGATTAATATTGTCAACATTTCTTGTAATTAACATTAGAGGATGAAAATGAAGATTTCATTATCTTAGTATTTATCAACAACTTAGTATCTTACAACTCTTGATGGCTCAAGTGTTGGTCGGGAGTAAAAAAAACTTAACTCTCGGCCAACATTTTGGAATGACATTATTCCGTCTTCAGAGCTAATATAGATATACAAATGCCAGAAATCAAGTATCAAACACATTATATATCATTACAAAAAATATTATCACCTTTTATTAGCTCAAAGTGATTACTAAACAGCATTCATGAAAGTATGATAATTTGTAACTCACTATTCATTGAAGGTGGATGTAAAAATTTCCAAAAGTATGTCCTTGTTACATACACTACACTAAAATTGAAACCGTGACTACGTCTTTGACAACAGTTGAGTTTTTTAACTTCCAATCAACCCTAGAGACAACAAGTGTCGTGAATAAAATGTGGTGAAAGAATATTGAATCTTAGTTGCCCTCGATAGTTTCTATTTTTTCAGAAAATGATATTGGTATGATTTCCTTAATACCACACTCTTTGCCAGAGAATTGATATAACCTAAGTTCTTCTCGTGGTCGTAAGAACAATGTTTCTTAAACAAAATCAGTTTATATCCCAGAAACCACCTATGGAAATCTTTCTACCCCTCCTATCTGACCTCCAAATAAATTTATTTGGTGTGTTTACACTCTCTGAAATGTCTAATAATATTTTACTTCCTATGATCTTTGAAGGGATAAATATTGCTTCGAAGGAATTAATGAAAGAAATACCTGAGTAGTTACGCGGGCTATGCGCCAAATGCAACCAAGCAGAGAAGCTAAAGACTAATTATTATGAACCATTTGGCACACTATAAAGAATAAATATTTGAGAGATAAATGATTGGAGCAGGCTAGTAATGTTGCAGCCAAATGCCTTTCGATGAGGTTCGTCTTTTTGACAACTGAGACAGGTAAGATAGACGAAGTAAGCTGATCACGGAAGAATAAATTTCTTATCATTATTCACCGGACGGATCCATCATGATTAACGGGGGAAAATAAGGTAGGCTAATAATTTTCGACACGATTTCCGCCAGAACAAGACCTTGTTTTTGGCTTGTGAAAGGCGTGGCCGGCACATATTTTTTTCGTGAAATTTCAGTTATTTGATGTAACTGGTTGACTGCTTGCTATAACTAAACGAAACATTCAAAGCTGCTGTCCATGCTTCCGACAGAGACGGGTCAAATCATAGTCATTTATCGTACCTAAGTGTGTCAGTATAATGGCACTTCCCCACCGCGGGCTTTTAGAAATATGCTCATGAGAGGATAATGACCCCACTCATTTGACGTTAGTGTCAGTCCTTGACCTCCTCTTCGTCAAAACTCGTCCAGGTAACGCCCCTCTGCTTCCACCTGCGTGTCTTAAAATCACGAAATGTTGTCATTCTACGATTCTCAGACTCACTTCTGAGGAGTAAATTGACTCTTCGGCATCCTTTGAACTACGACTCATTTGCGAACATCGAAAATTAGTATCTTTCCAGTGTCATCGAGCAGATCACCCCATTATCGCAAACGAGATACCAATTTTCAAATGTATTAGCTGGAATGAAAACAGAATTGAAATTAATTGGAAAGTTATCGCAGAAAATTTCGATAATTTCATAAGAGACCTACGAAATATTCTTTCGTTTCATAAGTGCCATTAATTTTAATTTCAATTTTTTTCCAAACCAAGAGCCTGGGGTTGTTAAAAAAGAGGGAGAGGAAAGTTTGGCCAGATTCCCCAACCCCCCAATTCCTGGATATATATCCCCCTATTTCCTGGAACCCCCTCCCTGGAAAATAATCCCCCTATTTCCTGGACAATTCTTAAGTTAGAGCACATATTACCTTCAAGCAAGCCCGTTTCACCCGACACTAGGTCAAGCACAAGTTCGACGATTTTCGCTAGTATGATAGTTTTCCAGTATCGTGTGATATAGAACCAGTATGCTGGCTGAAAAGAAGCATAATCGCTATCATACTGGCTGAACTACTTGGTTTCATGATATATGCGGTACTTGTTTTCTTCTGGCGTCAGTAGGACCTAGTAGCATTATAAGAACCACGTTAGCTTTTACATTCGCTGTGCGATCTTCACTTTCTGAAATTAGCGCCACCTACTCCTTTCGGCTATCAGTAATTTTTAGGCTACGAAATGAACAATAAATAAAAATGTCCCGTAGTTTTGTTCGCCAGCTGCCATAGATTGGTCAATTCAGTATTAAAGAAGAAATGTGCTGAGATCTGGACGATCTGGATCGCTTCCCTCAATCACAATTTCAGTAATCGTGTGAAACCTTCTAAGACGGCACCAATCATACGGGATTCCTTCCTGGATATCTAGCACCGGCTAGTATATTAGGTCTTGTGCTGGATCATGAGTTGTGCGAAATGTGAAACGGACCCTACCGGATGATTTCATGGATGGTTGAAAACGCTTTCCTGGTGCCATATGGTAATTATTACTATGCATGCACTTCGAGTGTTCCCATTACGATAATGATTACAAAAACATTTGTGAGAGGATAATAAAATATGTTGTTTATCGCGCTGCCGCGCTGAATTCGGCGATGAAGAACCCCTATAGACTAAGGAGCTGAAGATTATTTGACGGCGTTGGGAGGGGGTGTGAGAACTCAGTTCAACTTAACCCCCCACCTCCTTCTCAGAAATAAGTGAAAGGACAACAATGAGTCATTGTGTGAAATATTTAAGGGGCCTCCTGAACCCGCGTCTCCTCCCCCACCCAGAATATAAACCCTGTCCATCCTCGAGATAGAAGCCCTTCAAGGACCTTAGGCGAAGCCATGCAATCCATTTTGCTCGGGCCGTTCTCCTTAAAAGCAAACCCCTCCCTCATCAATATTCCCGTCTGTGTACCGCTATCAATGCGTCTATTTTTTTCAACCAGCAGCTATCCGAATTTTGGTTCTAAAGAGTCTTCTTGAGCCGAATATCTGGGGCATGCTTTGTAATCGCTTAGGGCTCTAAGGCTGGTTGATTAATTACACGCGAATAGCTACATCGACGATATTTTAATTTTGATTTGTAGGGTTGAGTTTATAAAAACCATTCCGCGCGATAGTTTACTCCATAGTTTAAAAATATTAGATAAAATTAATATTCACAGACGGTTTCTAAGCAGTGATTTTAATTAACTGAATAAATACATTTTTTAATAACAATAAAGCTAATGAAAAACGAATTACAATTGCGAGGCTGAATTTCAAGAATGTAATTTAGTTTTGTTACTCATACCATTTTTTTAACAGATGGAAATATTCAATTTATCAATGGATGCAATACAGCTACATTTTGCTAAAACAGGAGGCTGCTGGGTACGCATTTCAGTTTGAAAATATAGAAAAACGGAACTTTTTTTGCAATAAACTTCGGGCGCCATTTTTCATGTACTTGAAAACGTTTTTTTAAACTTAATTATGCTTACATGTTGACGATGGAAGTGTAATATCGGAATAAAATTATTATTTTCATACTGCTCTTATAAGCACCACGTTTCTCGAGTGTTATACTATCAAATACTTCCTCACTCAAAGATTCAACAAGCTAATTATTTTTAATTCGAGATCTGCTTGAGCTATATTCAATTTTATGAACTTATTAGCCAAATGTTGCTCAGTAATAACTTCGCCTCTTACTCATATAATCAATGAATCCCTAAAAATAGGCGTTTTCCCCTCTGCATTAAAAACAGCTAAAGTGATTTCTGTACATAAGAAAAACTCCACTCTGGATCCAAACAATTACAGACCCATCACAATAACGTCATCCTTCTCCAAAATATTTGAGAAAATTATTTACAACCGCCTTACTTCTTACTTGGTCAAATATAATATTCTGTGCCCACCACAACATGGCTTCCAAAAGGGTAAATCAACATCCACAGCTCTATTTGATTTACTTCAGTCTATTTATAATTCCATAAACAATAAGGAAATCGTCATTGGTCTCTTCTATGACCTGTCTAAAGCATTTGACTCAGTGGACCATAAGATATTTTAGAAAAAACTGATGGAAATGGGATTCAATGGAGCAGTATCAGAATGGATAATGTCATTCATTTCTAATAGGAATCAATATGTAGAAGTAAAATACCACCTTACTGATGGTAATCTAAGTACCTACAAGTCCCAAACAATAAACATCACCAAGGGTGTCCCACAGGGATCAATTCTTGGCCCATTGTTATTCCTACTCTACACAAATGACTTGCCAAGTATGATAAACATAGGCAAGTTAGTTACCTATGCTGATGACACTAATCACATACCCAGTGCCTCCTCTCTAAAGCTAATTGAATCTGCAGCTGATCAGCCCACAATGGAAATGTTTAACTGGACTTCCCAAAACAATCTTTTACTGATTCTAACGAAAAATTCATATGTTATTTTCCATCCATACCAAAAAAGGATCGAATACCCAACAATCAAAATAAATAATATGCAGATCAGACACAGTAAAGATATAAAATTTCTTGGTATAACCTTAACTGAAATACTGGACTGGTCAAATCACATTGAAATATTGTCCAAGCAGTTACATTCATACATTTATTTAATAAAAAATTTAAATGGAACTGCATCCCCTAATATTCTGTTAATTGTTTATCATGCATACCTACATACATTCTAGGATTAGATATGGTATATTATTTTGGGGGACATCTTGTCATGGAGAAAGAATATTCATACTTCAGAAAAGGGCAGTTAGAACAATTGCCAGAATTTCAAATAAAACTTCCTGTAAACCTTTCTTTCGGAAATTTAATATATTGACTCTCTCATGTGTACTTATCTTGGAATCTGTTATATTTGCGAAATCCCATCCCGAGCCCTTTACTCTAAATAATCAGGAACATAATCACTACACACGTCAACATGACTCTATCCACTATAAAAGAAATAAACTTTGTCTCATAGACCACAGTCCACATCACACCATAATGTCTATGTATAATAAATTGCCAGCTGATTTAAAGAAACTTAATAATATAAATATCTTTAAAGTTAGGGTAAAAAAATATTTGTTACAACACTCCTATTCCATACATGAATACCTATTGTAAGGGATACATTTTCTTCAAGTAATGTACCCAACTAAATTATTGTTACAGCTATGGTAATCAAACCATGTTTTTTGCAGTTCCATGTTTTTTATTATGTTCTTGTGACTACTTCTGTAATTGTATGACATGATGTTTTATATTAACTTTTAAATTCTGTATTGATATAATTGTTTGACTTGCCTTATGTTTGTATACAAACCAACGGGGCGAATAAACATTCATTCATTCATTCATTTATATTATGAATTACAATAATTCCTTTGTGGAAATCAATTTGTCCTATGTAATTGATCATAAGATAAGTGAAATGGTGTATGTATATGGGCAGAATCAATACAAACTTTGTAAATTTTGCAATGGTTTTTAATCAATACGACCGTTTTCATCGCATAAGCGACATCTCCACCTGAAGATGTCGCTTATGCGATGAAACCGGTCGTATTGAATAAAAACCATTGTAAAATTTACAAAGTTTGTACTGATTCTGTCAATATAGAATTTTACAAAGTAACGCCTGAGAATATCGAGTTCATATGTATATGAGATTTCCGGATCTGTTTTAAGGTTTTTCCTTCGTAACAAGGCAAAAATGTCATTTAATTTATATTCTATCCACCTACTTACCTAAAAATTTAATTTAATTCAATGAATATACAGGGTACTATTTCTAGAAGAAGTGTTCGTTAAAAATATATTAGTCGAATTTTCTGCATACTTTGTATCTTAATTTTGATGATATCCAATGGCTAAGTCATGTCCCAAGTGAAAACAGCATTGTATAAACAAATCAACGTAAAGGTGAAACTTATTATTTTTTGGACATAACATATGCGGTGGAACCTCCATAGTTCTGCACGTGCTCACCAAAGTACTCCATCAAAGAAATGGTTTTGCCTATCGAAGCTTTAATTAAGATAGTGTGAGCGAGACATATAATTCACATAAAATTTGGCCTCATTATTAAGAAAAAGATCTCATTTTTCCAATGAGAACAAAATATCAGCCGCTTTCCGTTATATTATTCGAGTTATTTACCAATAAATACGTCATTTTCCATGGAAATGGTACGGGTATGCACTCCAGAGGGACTTTTTGTATACAATGATAATTTTCTTACGAATAGACCACGTAATTAATTTAACAGTGTGTAGTTTGTATCCTCTTTCAACTATTAAAAAAATAAATTTATTACATACCCACCGTAATACTTTTTACAAAATCTTAAATAATCTGCTGTTGAGAAATCGTTTTAAGCGTAAGGCGTGAAAAACAGGAGTCAAATTTTTAGCCTTATGCATGCATTTTTAGTTAATTATTGAGAATTTCAGGGATCAAAGCAAATTTTTTGTGTCAATAATATTACACTACCTATTTACGTCATGCATCTTAGAGTTACGTAAATAAAAATATATAATTCGAATATGATCTCTATTAAAACGGGAAACATTTCGTTCAAACTACTTTAGAGTTACCGAAACAAAGCTGCGATGGGGATAAAACCAGTGTGGTACGTAATCGCAACTTACCCAGAGATCTGCGTCCAAACCCCTTCATTAAGCACATGAGTGCCCTCGCTCCCTCTCCCTCACTCCTCATGAGTTCCCCCTGAAAGTGTCCACTTTTTAGATAGATCTACTATAAATATATATTGTTCCAGGGACATATTTCCATGTATGATACAAGCATAATTAATTACTCTATATATCACGATCGAGACAAAAATAAAATTTTCCACCATTATAGTTAACAATAAGTAAAATGTACATTGTGTGAGTTGGTACCAATTAATAGAAAATCAAGTCATCGACAAAATATTAAAAATATCAAAACAACAACAGATGACCATATCGGACTATGAAGTGCATAAAACTAATCGTGCATACCTCGCTGTCCTTGAACCCACATGCAGGCCTAATCTTTGAAAAGGATTACAATTGTTATGTACTTAAATGCTCAGATTGAGGATTTCATAGTTAATTAGAAGTCACGCAAAAATATTAGGCTTAAGCATTTAAACGAAATGGTTGACGCATGAACTATGAAATTTATGGATTACTCTATATCATATAATGTCATTTGTAACTGCATTTTACCGTGTGTGGAGGCGATGTGAACTTATATATCAGCTGTTATCCAACTCTTGCCATGCGAGATGGAAAGTTTCCTGCAGGCCGAGAATTTTTCCCGAATGAATACGATGCATCAGAGAACAACCCCAGGACTTCTATCAGACAACCTCTCTCATTGTATAAGAATACAGAGATAGTACAAGAATAAAACAGTCAATCTAAGAAAAAAAAGAAGCGACCTTATGAATTCCGGTTTCATCCAGCAAATGAAAATCAAAACTTACTACTAGCGAACGCGTCATAGAACTTCATCTACTATAAAGAAGGCTCTAAGGTGTTCCCTAGCATTACCTATTAATAAACATTTCGAAAGCCGAAAGTGCGTCAACGGTAAGAGTTTAGATTCCCTCGCCCCTCGAGAATCGATGACCACGAAAACACCAACATGTGGTCAAGACATAACAAGACACAGACAACCCCTATGTGGTCAAGAATAAACATCTAGCAATAGTAATAGAGGAAGAGCTGAGTCAGAAAAAGGATTTAAATACATCAGAATTTTGATACGATTAATGTCATGAATAACAATATGAAGGCATAGAAGTATCGTTCTATACGTGTTATAATCACTTACGTCCGAAGGATGCTTCTTAGAGAGGCGTAAGTCTGAAGCGTCGTAGATGGAAAACTCGCAATTCGAAACATTCCCTCGAAAGTACGTCTTCGGCGAAAGTTTTGATTCCCTCGTCGTACGAGAATCTGTGACTGTGACTAGACCTAAGGGCCGAATGAGTCAAAAGCAATCATCAATCATGTAAAAGGGGACAGAGATGAGTCAGTCAAATGTTTTTAAGCATCAAAGTTTTGCTGCCATTAATGCCATAAAAACCTGGTTTTACTACATAGCCTGGTTTTATTGTTTGGTTAACGCTCTTCGCAATCTCAAATCAACATCATTCAAAGTACTATGGAAGCAAAGAGGTTTCGTACTACACCGTTTCCGCTGCTTTATGAACACTTACGTCGGAAGGACACTTATTTCAGAGGCGTAAGTTTTAAGCGTCGTAGATCGAAAGCTTCCGTAATTCGAGACGACTTCTCGAAAGTGCGTCTTCCCCTTAAGTTTTGATTCCCTCGCCCCGCGAGAATCGATGACAATGACGAGACGAAACGGGCACTAATTAGTCGAAAACAATCAGCTAGTACGGAGCTAGAGGGGGGATAAGACATGGAGGGGGTTGGGCAAGCAACCAACCCAATGTTTCCGGCCCGCCGAAACTTCCTCTAATTAAGATGGACGTTCATCTTCCCCTCCTTCCGCTAATTTTTCTCCGCCACTCTCCCTCCCCCTCTCATTTTTCTTCCTCCTCACTGGAAAAAAAAACTCGTGTGCGGCCGGCCATGCATGAACGGCGCCGGGTTATAATAGGTTACCTCCCCGCCGCGGCTTCGATGCGGACGACAGAGGATATGTGAATTGATACGCTCCAGTGCAGCGGAGACAGATCGAGAGTGAAATGCATCAACGGATGTTACGGAAAACAAAAAAATGCAAACTGTTTTTTTAAATACCATATGTGCCTACAGCTTTACTTTCCTTTGCGCGTGTTTGTCATTTTGAAGACTAAAAATTTGTCAGATAAAGAATATGAAACTGATATTAAAAATTATGATTTGGGTCCATAAACTCGAGGTTTTTTCAACCAACCAACTTCAATCGTCCTATCTTCATATTAAATCATCTTACTTCTATTTATGTAACCCAAATACATTAAAACCTTGGATTGTGGAACCTTGGACTTGCATAACTCGTTCCTGGAACGTTCTAATAACACATATCCCACGTATATCACAGCAAATTTCCCGGTAAGAGATAATAGAAAATAGAAAATTATTTGTTCTACAGCCAAAATATTCGTACAAAAACAATCAATAAAAAATAAGTATATAAATTTAACATAATAACCTTCACTTTACCTTTAAAAAGATCCGATGCTGGTAAATGATCCATTTTTATTACTATCATATTCGTAAAACTTGCAAATTCAACTGATGCCATCGCTCACGACATTTTACGCTTAAATACTAAAATTAATACTTAAATATGCTTAAACTTATACTTTACGCTTAGTTTTGAATACAATAATTCATACTAGCGTGTTCGTAGTAACGGCTGGAAAACGAACGAGCCATTGCGTCAACGTATGAGTTAATATACTCACGACATTAGTTATAAAAATATAAACACTAACTTCTTCTTCACTTCACGAGTTATGCTGCATGGCCTGTTCCTTGAAACATCTTGGCTTTGTTCGATCAGCATCGCGATGACCAATAGGCTCATATATTAAAGCGTTTCTGGTGAGACGGTTCTGCTGCATTCTCCCCAAATGGATGCAGCATTTCGCCTTGTATTATTATTTTTTTTCATCTAAAATAAAAATGATAAGATTTTCCCTAATCATTTCTTTTCTTATTCTACCTTGATGAGTAGGAAAGAAAATATTTTGCTATTCCACACAATATAAATTTATTTTAGACCTGTTTCGATAGAGTATCATCATCTGGCTGATTACGACACTGACTATCATTATCCTATCTTGTAATAAGAAACCTTCAAAAACACTAACAGATCTCATAATGTTGTATTCGCCTCCCAAGGACCCAGAAGTGTATTTTCGTTGAAACTTCTATTTCAAGTTAACCACAATGAAAACAATGCTATCCCCGGCACTCCGGATAATGAAAAAGGATTGAAAGTGAAAGTAAAGGAGCCAGTTTTTGGGAAGGGAAGGCGGATAATTGGAGATAATGGAGCAAGAGAGTGGAAAATGGGAGCAGGGATACAGAAGGGGTGACGTAGATTCGATGTAAGTGTAATGAAATTACCGTGACGTCCCAAGCAATTGAATTCTGCTACCAATGTTTTTCAATTCGAAGCATCCTTATTTGAGGGATACGCAAAGAGAGGCAAATACTGTTTAACCTCGTCATGTCTGCACCACCTGCTCCGACATCGCAAGGTGGAATTCGAGCAGATGCACAGCATAAAATGATATTATGATAAAAGTGAAGAATGCGTAGTATTCGGGAGGGGTTTCATCGTTTTTTTGATACCTACTCAATAGAAAATCAACCTTAAATATTTATGGCAGCAACATCTGGGAATGTCAGGATAAGCACAAGAGTAGGCTGAATGCATTAGGAATGGGGTACCTGAGAATTGTTTGCGGCAAAAGTAGGGTGGATAGGTTTAGGAATAAGTGAGTCATGAAATAATGCGGGGTGGATGGTTCAGACTCGAATATCGAAACAGATATGTGATAATAGAGTGATTTGTGTGAGAGGAAGGGGTAGATTAACAAAGTCATGGGTGAATGTGGTGGAAGAGACTCTAAATAGGAGGAATATTAGGAATCTTTTAACTATCCAGGAGAGCGTGTATGAAGCAATTCATGAATTACAGACGTGAAAGAGGTATGAAAGGATATAGGTAATGAAAAAGAAATTATGCTAACAGAGCCATTTTCCTGGGTCTAACAGCAATAACAAAGTCCTTAGACTTTGCCTTCCCCGAAAGGGCGTGATGGGAGTATGTATATCCATGTAGATATACTCCGCCATTGAGGCAATTACTTATAGTTAGTAGGCGACGGAAAATTGCATTCAATAGGTATTTTATCAAAACCAATTAATGTACACAAAATTTGCAGGATGTAACTTTTTAAGAAGCGATTCTCAAATAATCTCGTTGTTGCTACAATGTTTTTTTTTATCTTTTCCTTAAACAACGACTGTATGATGCCGTTAAAATCCATTGACCGCAGAAAAGTTACCCGTAATCGGAAGTAGTTCTTCTCTACCTATCATGGATATTACTGGAGTCCACGAGGCTTGCTTCAGGGAAGTATATATAGGATAGATACAGTTAGAGGAGAAACACACCACATATGAATCATAATCGGTAAAATAAAATTTGCAATATATATTGTGCCATGAAAACCTCACTTCACAGCAAACTAGGGACATGATATGCCCATGTGGAAAGTTTGATTCATTAACGTGCAGAATGAATGTTTGATAAAATCAAGTGTAGCTTTCAACAAGTGAACTTCGTGAACAGTTGGGGATGGATTCCCATTTGAAAGAATTAGAGGTAAATGTAAGACATATTACCACCAGGATGTAGTGTTACATGAGTGAAACATTGCCTTATTTCGCCATAAGATACTTGTCAATATGTACCTACTGGGGAAAAATGAACTTAAACATCTCAGACTGTCCGAAGCTTTGTTCTTTATCATATTAAATAGCTAAACTTAATTTGTAACAGCTATCAGCAATTTGTGTACGAATCAGATAATTGAACCTTTTTGTTTCCTTCAGGGTCAGGGTCCCGATTTGTTCAACAATATTCGCTTTCATTCTTGCAGTCATCAGAGCATCATTTTCAAACGATATGCATTATACTCGCTTAATTATTCCAACATTATTTAAAACTATATTAAATGCTAGTAAAAATAGTCCCGCATTGCTGTTAAGATTCGGATGATGCTAAATCAGTGCCTTGAGTTTGTAATTACATTATGCGCCGCAAAATATTTGGCTCCTTCGAAAAAATCTTTTATAACTAATGGCAGATAGTTCTCGCCTACACTGTGAAGTAATTTTTGTAGTCAACCTTTTTCATATACATGATGGGAATAGCCAGCAAAAAATACTTTTGAATCAATGAAAAACAAAAATCAAAATCGCCTTAGAGACAAAAACATCCTGTAACAATTGTGGCGAGATATTTTCACACATTCCATTCTTTTCATCAATAACAGAGAACATTACCTTCCGTTAAATTACTAGCAGATGCTAATTCATACGGGCATTATTGGCAGTTCCATGGAACGAAAAGAATTCAAAATTGTGATCAAATTACAGAAACAACTACGAGAAACTAGTTTTTCGTGTGGGATAACGAAATTGAGGAAGTCATTTAGAGCAAATGAACAGATTGACAGTTCTTAGCTAAAGGATATCCGACATCATGTTACCTTCACGGCTGGTTGGAACAGAGACGTCCGGTGATGCTATACTACGTATCATCCGCTCAGCTCACAGGATACGAAAGGTTTCTTCTCGAAATGTTGAGGAAAAGGTTTCAAAGGATTTTTTGTCGGAGCGGAAATGAAGATTCTTGTCATGAGGGAATAGCATGAAACCAAAAAAGTTGATGAATTGGCTCTTTTTCTCTCCGTAAGATCGTGAGATACGCACTTGGGGAAATGCCGACGAGCATAACCCATTGCTATCCCTAAATGCCTCAGTTCCGGTTAACTTAACTCGGAAATCATATCTGGTTAAGGTGGTTTTGCCTTGAAATGGCTCGAATGTCAATGTATCCACATAATGGCTAATCATAGATGAAGTGTCCTTTGTTTGAGATGAAAAAAGTGAACAAAAGTGTTCACCTCCCGGTTAACCATATGGCTGCAAAATCTGGTTATCTCTGGACAAGCATAAGAGTAGATGCAGTGTTAATAAGGCATGTGAGAAGTGTTGGCAGCAAACGTAGGATAGATAGGGTTAGGAATGAGTGGGTCATGAATTAATGTGGGTTACATACTCCAGTAATGAGCACATATAAAATGATCGTTCTTCGTTGGTTTGACTAACAATAAGTCAAGAGAATGTATGTAGAGCCGTCGCACTGCTTCTCGGCCCTCCAAACATCCTCTGTAACACCAAAAAGCTTGTGTCCTTGACAAGCAATGCTCCCCCTATGCCCGCTTCAGCTTCTCATAGGTCACACTTGCAGATTAGCCCAGTTGAACACCGAATTTAATGGCAAATTTTGCTCAAAGTTTTCCTCTTCCATTTTTCGTGACACACCACAAAAGCACTACTTCACTTACGATTGTGTCAATAATCGCGTAGCCACAACAGGAAGTTGAAACTTCTACAGAGCGTATGAAAGGTATAAACCAACATGCTGTTTGAAGGAGATCTCCGTATCATTGCTAGATCGCCCGCTGTATTACCAGTCTCATTACTTTTCTCCCTCACCTTGTATTTTAATAATGCTTAATTTTGTTTATTAGTCCCTTATGTTTGTCTCAATCAGTTCTTGTGTCTCTTCCAATTTCCAAATGTTTTGGAATTTCACTGTTAGTGAATGTTTGTAAATAATTTTCCGACGGCTACTTTCATTATTTTTTCTCATTGGAGTTAATTATGTAGTTCCTCCATCCTATTCCACCTCTCGAAACTGAGCATGTTCTAATTAATTTTCTGTATGCTGCTTCCGTTTCACTTAATGATTCCTTGTTGATTACCTACGCCTGTCCAATCTGGTGCGGCGTATATAATTGTTGGCCTGATGATTGTAAAGCCTATCTGGCTTTTTATTTCCGGTGGTATCGCATTGTTTCGAAATACTTGAAATTTTCCCGCATTCATGTCGCCTTTACTATTATGATTTTTATACGTTCGTTTATGTTTATCTTTTGATCAATAGGTAGATTTGAGTTTGTTGGAAGCATCGACAACAAAGTCACTAAGTATCTTTTCAACAATTTCATCGGAACTTCGTTTCATCTACCCAACGCTACCTTAGAAAAATATAATATCAAGGTTTTTTACGCAGGCATACTTCCTATTAGGTATCTATACAATCGTAATTTGCGATGCATGCTACCAGCTTAAAACTTAGCTATATCTGATTAAAGATGTTACTGTCACTCAGAGTGTACAGTGTTTTATTTGTTTTGTTTTGTGCCCTTTGTTGATCGTCTCTCAATATACACATCATGTCCCCATATCTTACATATTTGTTTCGTACGTCACGGAATTTAGCACAATGTTGAAGAACGTGCTTTACAGTCAGGTGAATTTTATAATATGAACAAATCGAAATTTCCTCTTCTTCGAAGAACAGGTACGAGCCTTAGAGAGTCGCTGTGACCGTTCTCATCCTCGTTTATACCCCCTCTTCTTCACGGATCTTTCTAGAAGAGGATATGTCTGGAGAAATTTCCTCTTTTTTGATCAATGTTGACTTTCAAATATTTTATTTTTTCTTCCCACAGCAATGGCACAAAGCTCTGCGGCATTACTTCATAGAGTGGTGGAACGACGCAGGCGACTACGTTGTCAATGCAAAGCGCTTAGTGCACAACTTTTTTCATTGAAATTGACTGAATAACGAAGTTTATGTTTTTGTTTTGGCCAGCCACCCTAAAAGACCTTCGGTCGGAATGTTTTGAACGTAAAGGGGTCGGCACGAGAGATATGGGACTGAATTGAAACTTTTTCGACCACCCAGACTTTAAAGAAGAGGCCAATTACCCCAGTTTATAAAAACCCTCTCGAATTCGTGCTACACTTTGGGAGCATGCATGCCATTCACTTCAAAAAGTGGCCCACGCGACACGGCGAGGCCGGGGGGCAGGGAGAAGGAAGGGGCCGTACCCGGACAAACAGGGTGGGGAGGGGGCGTGATTGGAGCATCCGCCCCCGATTCACGGGGTTCTTCGCGGGGCACGGGGAAAGGGACGAGGACTACAAAACCACAGTGGATGGACGGTGTGAGGACACCCCTCCCTTAGGCAACCAAAGGAAGGGCATTTATGAGAGCATCAAAATAGTGAGATAATACCCCAGCGAAGTAGGTGACACACAATGAATGGGACAGTGTCCTCCAGATCACAGATTAGAAAGAGAGCAGATGGCGTACTGGCGAACGAAACTGAGCCTTGTTTTTTTTTGCGAAAAAAGATCCGCCTTAGGCCCTTCGAGTGTCGCTGCCCCTGTCTGCGAGTGGCGGACAGAATGTGCGAAATGACCTTAGCTGTCGAAGCACGTTCAACTAAAATACTACTACTACCACTATGATCCACCTGACATTGTTTTCGCGCGCAATTTTTCAATACATTCTATGAATAACGCAGTGTTTTTTCGCAAACTATTTTCATTTTGCATTTTTTCTAAATTAATCATTACAACACCAGGACAACTCCGCTACTTGTACCAATGTTTTCGGCGTATTAACTTCACAGCTGATACATTCAAAATGTTCGATTTTGCACGTATATGGTTACATTATTTCCCTGTGCTAAATAGTACTACATGGTACCATCTATTTCCTTCTTAAATCATTCACCCTGAAAAAAGTGAGAAGGAACGAATTTCCAAACTAAATGAAATACGCGATATCACCAACAAGTACACGCCTAAGAGGTTGAAATACGCTGAAGCTGGATATCTAGAAGATTTTCACCTGGTCAGTTTGACATCTTGGTTTGTCAACTATTCTCACTCTGAAATGGACTTCCTTTCTTCGAACATTAATATAACCAGTAAATATCATACTACACCAATCGAACATAATAACGCATCATCGAAACGAGTTTTTCCGGCGCGACGGTAGTCGATAGCAGCAACGAAAATATGAAAGTGTATTCTTCTCGGGTCTTCCACGAGGTCTGCTATTCGGCTGCCGACGTTTCAACGACTGTCTCCGCCATCGTCTCCAGGCCGAGAACGATGGCGGAGGCGGTTATTGAAACGTCGGCAACTAAGTACCTGACTTCGTGGAAAACCTGAGAAGACTTCACTCATAACATACGCCGGGAAAAAATAAAATCCTATGATGAAAATATTGTTTTCGGTTTTCTCAACCACCTACGGAGGGAGTACCCAGGATCAATTGTAGCAGCGGTGCTTACCAATTGAGGCACTTATAGAGTTGTTCCGAAAAAACCTTGCCGCCAAGTAAAGGTTAAAATTATAAATAGTTTTGCAATGAAAGTATTAATCTGAAAACAAAATTTTACGTGTATTCATGCGGTTGGTCGAGAAAAACTGACCACCGGAATATGAGTGAGAAGAAAAACATTTTTTTAAATCTTTCGGATTACATTATTTGATTAAGAAGGTGCATAAATGCTTTTACGCAAAATTAATTAGAAAAATGTCTACCCTTGACCTTTTTTTAATATATCTAGAATAATTTATAACGAAGTGAGAATAACTACCGTGAAAAACACTGCCACAGTTGAATTGGGCTACGTAACAGGTAACCAATTGGTATCCCCTGTTCTTTACGACATAATCCCGTTTTTTTGTACCGATCGAAACTTAACACTAGCGACAATCAATTTTCAGCAAGACCTTCGAATATAAACGACCTTCATTCATCAATGCCCTTCTGTCACGCCGAAAAACTTTAAATCGCCGGGAACGGCCACAGCTGTTCCCTGGAACCAGAAACTGCTGTTTTCCCCATCATTTTGCATTAGAACAAAACATTTATTAGCTTTTCAAGAAATGTAAGAACAAATATTTATAGGATATTGACACTTATTTTCCGAAATAGAGGTAAAGTTCTAAACCTCTAAAATTGATCGATATAAAGTGTGAATTCACTTATTAAAATGCCATCGCCATTAAGCTATCAGGAACCCTTGCTCCAAGGTCCCTTAGTACTGTCCAAAGGTATTCAAAGATCCCTATTAATATATTACGGCATCCTTACGTTAACATGAAAATAAATCAGAAGGAAACCAAAGTTATAGTGTGCGGAACAAAGAAGCTGAAAGTCGTACTACGAGGAGACCAAATAGAGCAAGTGGATTCCTTCTCATAACCTCGGAAGTACCACCACGTGGGATGGAATAAATACAACAGACATCAAGCGCAGAATAGCCCAAGCAAAGAAATATTTCATGATAATGACGCAACCACTGTGTTCAAAGAAGATTGGACAAAGAACGAGTAAAGAGTATGAGAAAACATACATATGGAGTGTAGAACTCTTATGGCTCTGAAACATGGACCATTGGAAAAGCACACCAGAAAAGATTAAGAGCTTTCGAAATCCGGTGTTGGAGGCGGATGCTGAAGATCAACTGGATGGATAAAACAAGACATGAAGAAGAATACAGAAAAGTAGAAGAGGGTACGACCATACGGATCTCTCCACAGAAATGAAGAACCAGATGGATTGGGGCACACTGAAGCATTTTAGGTTCGTGAGGAATATAATTTAAGGAATAATAGAGTGAAAAGTCCCAAGAGGAAGGCATAGGTAACAATAATACATTGACCAAATAAAGAGAAAGTGCATAAGAATAACTAACAGGGAGTAAGGGAAGTAGCATTAGATATGGATGGATAGACGGTTAAAATGATTTTTTTTAACCGAAGAGTCTTCCTTGTCGCTTCACTGAGATGATGTCAGTATCTCGGACTCCCGACTGCGTCATGCAATTTGTATCGGCTTCGCCACCAGGAAACCGAGAGTTATAAAGTTCAGGGCGGCTGAGGGACTACAGGAAGGGATGACGAGGTATGAATCAGAGATCAAGTTCCAAAGTGATGAAGTCATAAGACGCTGGATGCTCTCCATACAAATCCAGCATTAGTTCCTGTAGTGAAAACTCCACTCTCAAATACGCGGCGAACATTAGGGACCCCGCACAGAGAGATTCTCTTCCTTGAACTACGACCTTGACGTGGTGGAAGGGGTTGTGCGTTCCAGTGACCCCTAGAGCTGGACTGGGAGCAGCAAGTATTATTGCTCCTGGTAGGGCCACCCATGCCAGATAGGTCGAAGGGTAGGAGCCAGACGAAAGGTAGTTCCGTGATGGTGTCACGTTAAAAATACCATTGAGTGGCGTGGGAATACCTCTCAACTATCACTTCCCAGAATATGAAAGTCATTCACAGAGAATAGATACCTGGAAACTACGGGACGCCGCCCACTAGGGCGGGTGTCGTGCCCGGCAGCGGGGGAGGCAAGGCCTCCGTGGTCGTCATCACACGAAATACTTGCACAGCGTCATCATCGGTGGAAACAAGGGATAGGAGGGAGAAGAGGAAAAAGAGGAGGTAAAAAGCGGTAAAAATAGTAACTTGGAACGTAAGGACCATGATGAGGACCGATAAGCTTGAAAATATTAAGCAGGAACAGGAAAAAGGAAAAATAGATACTTTGGGATTGTGCGAGGTGCGATGGAAATATAGCGGGGACTATTGGAGTGATAGCTACAGAGTAATCTCTAGTGGGGGAGATGAGCCAACGTGGGGTAGGCATGGTACTGAACAAAAAATTGGGGCCAAGGGTGGTAAACATTGAACAGGTAAGCGACAGGATACTAGTGGTAGAAATAAAAGCACCCCCAACGAATTTCGTACTGGTCCAGGTATACATGCCTACGAGCAACCATAGGGAGGAAGAGGTGGAAGAGGCGTACGAACAGGTAGAAGAAATAATTAGAGGAGTGCCGGGAGGGAAAAACCTGATAGTGATGGGTGACTGGTATGCAGTGGTGGGGGAAGGGAAGGGACGGATTAGAAGTAGGAGGGTTTGGGCTAGGAAGAAGAAATGATCGCGATGAAAAGGCAGTTGAATTCTGTAGAAGAAATAAATTAGTAGTGACAAACACTTGGTTTAAACATCACCCCAGGCGTAAGTACACATGGAAAATGCCGGGTGATACTGGGAGATACCAAATTGATTATATAATGGTAAGGCAGAGATTTAGGAACAGAGTAAAAAAACTCGCGTAGCTATCCAGGGGCGGATGCGGACTCAGATCATAACTTGGTGATGATGAAGTGTGAAGTTAGATTCAAAAGGCTTTGTAAAGGTAGGAAGATAAAGAGGTGGATCCTTGAAGCATTGAAAGGATTGAAAAGGAGGGAATACCAAGAGCTGGTAGAAAAGAACATAGGTGAAGTAAAGCGGATGGGAACAATAGAGAAAAGATGGGAGATTACAAAAACAGGCATCGCAGGAGTGGCAGAGAGTACAATAGGAACGGTGGAAAAGAAGAGGGGTAAGAAGCAGTGGATTACGGAATAAATGATTACCCAATTACGGATGTATTTTCGCAGAATTGTTTTGGAATAGTTTTATTTTGGTGTTCGTGCACATTTTTAACTGTAATTCTAACCAGCGAATCCTAATTTTCGAGAATAAAATTTCGTATACGCCAATATGTCTCCTTTTTTTAGAGGAATGGTTTTTTTAAGAACTTAATTTAGGAAAACAAACGCGGGTCGAGACATAATAACTGCAAATTATGATACCCACAGGTAATTTGATTTATACTTCCATCATTATACTTTTTTATTGAATAGTAACTTAAAATAGTGTACCGGCTTGATCAGTGAATATCAGTATGAGTTTCCGGAACAGTTAATGACAGTGATTATGATTACTTGTTTTTATCGTATTTAATCGTTATGCTATCTATATTTAAGCTGCTTCGGTGGGCTGAGGGCCAAGATAACGGGACTCAATTTCATTTGCATTTGCAAAGAGTGCAGCTTCAATAACGGTACAATTTAAATATCGCAATACTGTAATTGGTTGTAGGCAACAATATGAATTACATGAGTGGGTCATTACATCAGCCCTAGGCGATCCAATTGAAATCGGCAAGGAGTTATTTCAATCACAAAGGGAAATAATGTCAAGGTAGGTATGTACTAACATGTTTAGAAAGGCAGTTTATGACTTCATACCACCGATACCGTATTTCTGCGTGCAGTAAACAGAGTAATCTGTTATAAAATAGCGCTGGCAATCTGTAATCAACAAAATCATCATATCGTCCATCAAAATGTGTATTCCGACATGGCTTGTACAGTGAGGATAAGCTCCTCACTGTACATATTCATTTAAAGTTTAATTCCCTGCCAAGGACAAATTATAATTTATGATGCTACTAATTAGTGATTACTGACCCAAAATAGTATTAATTAGGCAACATCAAGTTGGCACACGCTAACAACTCACGGTCCAACCATGGATACTATATAACTACTATATAGGTATATATCGTGTCGGTTTCACCGATAATCAGCTGGTCTTTCTCCCGGGTTTCCCCCTCGCTCGTACCCGGAAGAGTCATCATGCTGATTTCCGCACACACTATAAACCTTCGTTTCAATATTATCGACAAATATTACGTCTCTTGCACAGTGCAAGTGAAACAGTGATACCGACTGTAATTGAAAATTGAGTTTAAGTGCTGCATTCTGATAGTTTGCTTTAACTTCTTACAGCCAAAAGAAAACTTTGATCGCTTCTAACTACATTCCAAAATAAACTTCTACAGCGTTCGATGCTACTATTTATCATTGGTTTTTATAATGAGTTTTGAATAATTTGTGGTCCATAAAATATGTCACTCTTGAATAGTTTTGTAATCATAAGGGATATTTCTAATATTCTTCTTAATTATGCTTAAAATCGCAAACCAAGAACACTGAGTAAGAACAAAACAAACCTTCGAACGTATTGCACAATTGTGCCTTCAATTGTTTTCGAAGAATTACCCACAACACCACGGAAACCGTCACTAAACGAGGTAGCTGTACACATCGGTCATGATTACAGTGTATAATCATGAACGGCCAGCGAGAGCAGCGTTAGGATTTTGTATCAATCACGACTTTCCTGAGAGATCATTGATCGTAGGCAACTTGAACAGATCACTAGCTGAAACATCAATCAATCATGACCTTACACTCACGATCGAATCCCAAGTGGGAGTGATAGGCGTGACCGAGATCTCTCAAAAGACCGACTTTGCCCATCACTAGTACAAACCCCACTGATGCATTCATTAGTGAGATATAAAGGAGTTAGCAGGGAACTGGGAAGAGTGAAGGGCTGAATTCAACCAATCTTAGGATTGAATGACTTATTCTGACGATGGGTAGATGTATGTCTCCTTTTTTCATCAAATACCTCATTGCGACCGTTCCGCTTGTTTCTAAATTCTCCGTGACGACTTAATTCATGTCCCAATTTCCTCAGAAAAATGATTGATCGTTGTTGGGTGGCAGGTGGTTTAAATGAAAGTGCCCGCATATCTCCAAATTAAACGCTTGAACCGCAACTAATCGACAGATGTAGTCATGTGGACCCTTGAATTAGCAATTGCTAGGTTCTAATAAGCGGTTAGTAACGTGGAATTCGGTGCTTACTGAAATAAATTTCGTCCTTTGGACACTTTTATAACTTTACAGGTATTCTGTGGAGCAATTTTGGCATCGATATTAGCATCTAACTATTAGTCCTGGAAAATTTGGCCGTTTATCTACTGTCTAAATACTGTGCCTGAATATTTGGGCACTAAATATCTATTGACGAGGAATGATATTGAAGTAAGAAATTTCCTCACACTATCACCGTCACGATTTTTTTCGCGAGTCACTGCGTCTTTTGAAGCATAAATTTTTTGATATTATAATGGTCATCGGCCACTGTGCTTTCTGGTAGGGCCGGGAACAGGGGGTCGATTCTAGATATCTCGATATAATTTTCGCACGCTAAATGAAATAGCTCTCTTCCGAATGGTTTCGTAGGAGTATCGTATTTAACACAACCATTAGATAATTATCAATCAATAGTTATCGCATACGGACAAGTTATGACGACTCGTGAATGTTGAATCGACGAAACCATTCGATTAAATAAGTATTTTTGTATTCGATAATCATAACGGTGTTTCGAGAGAAGGCTTCCAAATCCCTCCCTTGAGCAAGTCAATGCGCATCATCACATTCTGGTCGCGGGCTGTTATCATCGATAAAATCGTTCCTATAGTAACCATAAATATAGGCATGTGACTGCAGCTTTTCTTGTGACGGAAGTACTCTCATTCCGACTTCGTTTAAGCCACGTGCTATCGTTGAATTTTTATCGCATATCATTCTTCCGAGAAATAGGCATTTTACCCCGCATTTGAATATGAGAAAATGGCCACAAAATAAAACCATATATTAACAAAAGCATATCCATGTACGGATCGTGAAAAAAAAGGCCAGTAGCGGCCTT
Source organism: Pyrrhosoma nymphula (assembly GCA_963573305.1). Taxonomy (NCBI): domain Eukaryota; kingdom Metazoa; phylum Arthropoda; class Insecta; order Odonata; family Coenagrionidae; genus Pyrrhosoma; species Pyrrhosoma nymphula. Next base: position 54,750,770 of record OY754337.1, read on the forward strand.
CAAAAACTGGATATACAGCCGGTAATGCCGAGAAACTAGTGAATGCATGATAAATTTTCCAGGAATTTCGATTGCACAAATTATGTGGTACGCAGTCAGGCGCACGGGTTCAAAGATATGCTCCAAAGAGGGTGAAATTCGCCATGAAAAAGATCATTTTACATGAAATATTACATTTTACATCCCGGGATTCGAACTCGGATTACAGTTCAAATGCTAACACACTTCACCGGTAATTAGGGGATCCGGGTTCAAATCCCGGTCAAGTCAAATGATTTTTTTCATGGCGAATTTCACCCTCTTTGGTGTGTATCTTTGCACTCTTGCGCGTGACAGCGCACCACATTGCGAATGCATTTTTTTTTCAGGTTACGAATAGAGTGGCAAAAAATCACGAATCATGTAGAGGAGGGATCGACGAATTATTCAGACTGCTGGCAAGCGTAGAGAACGGAGGAACTGGAAAAGGCAGATGGGCCGTAATAATAAGGAAGTACCAAATAAAGTCCTCCGTGTCACCCTAAAACTCGACTTGTCTGAATTTTTCAGGTAATCTTAGCATAGTGTGTACCCTCCAACCCTGTAGACCTGGGGATCTCCAACGTTATCCCTAGAGAAGCAACCATGCTAAACTTCAACAACAGTAAAATAATACAGACAGAGCGTTCTTAATTTTTGAGTTTGTATCGCAGGTATTTTCAATTGTCTAAGAATAAGAAATAACGCCACTAAAATATTCAGTACACAAGCCTGTTTTTGTGTTTGTACTTTCCCAATACATTCTTTTCACGGCACATTCCAGCAATTTCGCGGCACACCCTTTGAGAACACCTTATACAGAAATAGAAAGCATTGTCAAATGGCAATGTAATGAAAGGAGTCGATACCCAGAAACGTAGTCGTGGGGATCGGGTTGGTATGGTAGGTAGAGTCTACATCACATCCCGTAGTCCCGGGTTTGAACCCCTGGCGGTGAGACAGAATTTTCATTAGAATCACGATATCTAATTGGATACCATGAGGAGATCACTTCAAGTACATTACTCCGTCCGTCGGATGGGGCTTTAAACCGTGATTCCCTTTACGCCTTTCCTAAACAACAGGCTAATGCCGATACCGGGTTTCTCTCTTCCGGGTTCTTCTCACCGGGTCTTTCCTTACCAACCTACCCCCTTCTTTTTAATGATGCAAATTACCTCAGTTGTCGGCCATCTCCCCAAATAATCAACAAAAATAATAATGCCACCCAAAAGAATTATGTAGCTATTTAGACTACTTAATGTGTTCCTCATGTTTAACTTTTAGCCTTATCTTATTTCGCGTGTTCTTTCAATTTGATGAAAGCATTCCGTGGGGAGCTCTGAAGGGTCGGCAGTCAACCGTTCATTCTTGTCCACACTGGTCAGCTTTAATTCGCCCTTCGGATGCACAAAGGGCAAGGGCAAGAGTGAACCGCATGCAGATCTGTCATTGTTCTCGCTCTTTTCATGGAGCAACTAGTGACGCAGATTAAGTAATAATGCCCCCACCCCCAAACTCTCTTTTTCCCCTTGGGTGACGTCAGTGGGCACTGCCTCAATGGAGTCCGCGACTTCTTGAGCGCGTAACTCTACGACAAAACATTTATACGACCAATGGTCATCCATCGTTCTCCATTTAACCGCGTCTATAACCGTTCTGCCGCGACGTCTTGAGAAAAATTTAGACTGAGTCTTCATTGTTGCAATTGAAGGAGAAGGGGTCCAGAGAGATGTGTGGAGGACGTCATAAAAAAGTCTTTGGAGAATGAGCTGGACGGACGGAGGAAGACGTTTACACTGCGAGGAATGCCAGGATGAATTGCTCTCTGTGAAGCGTCGAGACTTAAGGACGCAAGCTTTGCTTAAAGGGAAAATGCTCAATTTTAACCCATTGAGGAAGTCAGTTAGCTATTTTTAAAGAGAGATTCTACCCACTCGAGTTACTACAAATTTTAGAGTGGTAGCGGAACTTAGTGGCAGTCGCTTGCACTATGCGTGACGTCAGGTATGGAAGGGGATGCGTGGACAGAGTTGGCTGAGGAGAAGAGGGGAGAGTAGAGCACATGGTTGGTAGCACTGCCAACATAACCGCACTTACGCTAGTTTGAGCGTGATGTCACTTCACATAAAGTTCGATGAATTTGTGCTCTCTGTAAAAAGAAAAAGATCTCTTCTTTCCAATTATAACAGAATATCAGCCATTTACCATCATACTTTTGAGATATTTGCAAAACAAATGCCAGCCATTTTCCACGGAAATGGTACGGGTGTACACTCTAGAGAGACTCTATTTTAAAAATTAGGAATTTGTAACGCACAGATATCGTCAGAAATTCAAGTGTACACCTTGAATTCTTTCTATACTGATTTTCAAAAATAAGTCAACAACTCTTTGCAGCAATTTTTACAGAACCGCAAAAAAATCTTCGGTTGTGAAGGCGTTCTCAGCGTACGGCATGCAAAAATGAGTCAAGTTGAAACCTTATATAAGTATATTTCAATTATCTTTTTTTTCTTCTTTCAAGAGATATATGTCTATACATTTTTTAATTATTTTGCTTCTCTTTACCGAAGTTTCGCATTTTTACACATGCTTTTTATTTTATCTATAAATCATAATGATTTTACAAGTTACCTCAGAGAGAGTCCTTGGGAGGTAACTTGTAAAATCGTATGTATCGTACTTTTTAACATAACTATGTACCAAAATTGTAAACCATAACTAATTGGTGTATAATACGTCCAATAATTTTCATCGTAGCCCAGAAAAAAACATGTATAAAAATACGAAACTTCGGTAAAGAGAAATAAAATAACATAAAAATTAATAGGCATGTATCTCTTGAAAGAATAAAAAAATAATTACACAATAAGAAGTGATGAAGAGGAAACATCTAGATAAGTATAGATATTTTTTTAGTTACTGAAAGTTTCAGTCATGTGAAACAGAGTGTTTGCGTCATTAATATAATATATAATATAATAATTTTATTTGTTCAAGGATCTTACAAAAGAAAGATATAAGACACGTCATAAAAATTATGTAAAAGTACAAAATTACAATTTCATATGGTATTTGTTGGTCACATGGTGTCAATGTTGGTTCGTTGGTTGGTTGGTGCCATTGAAGTCACACACATTTCAAATAGATAATATTTCAAAATAGAGATAACATATATTTGCAGAGCTTATACTCTTTTGTCCGTTAGAAACTCATCCATGCTATAATAGCCATATCCAGCTAGAAATACATTTAACTTCCTGATAAATAACTTTATAGAGGGTTTAGATTTGATGTAACTAGGCAGATTATTATAGATGACAGAAGCAGAGCGGTGTGGACCTTTCTGGGAATGAGAAAATAAATACTGATGGATATGTATGTTTTCTTTTCCGCGAGTGTTATGGTGATGGAATTCTGTGTTCTTTATGGATAGGTCTGGATTGCATTTTACAAACGTGGCACAGGTGAGAATTTAGAGGGAGGGTAAGGTCAAAATCTTTGAAGGGATGAAGAGAGGTTTACCAGGAGTTCTTATTGATAATTTGTATATTGCCTTAAGGGCACGTTTTTGCATAGAGAAAGCTTTGCTTGCTAAAGGGGAATTTCCCCAGAACATTATGCCATAGCTAACTACGGACTCAATATTGACATGATAAAGGTGCATTAGAGAGTGCAGAGATAAAACTGGGACCAGTTTCCTTATCAAGTAAATCTGGCTTGCCAATTTATTTGTTAACAATATGATCAAGCCAGTTTAATGTGTCATTTATATATAAACCAAGGAATTTTGTAGTTTGAGTTCCTACAAGGGAGTGGTTGTTTATTCTGAGGTATGGACTACAGAAGGGTTTGGAGTGACCTAAGTGAAAGTGAATAAACATGGATTTTGAGTAGTTAATGATGAGACCGTTTCTATTGCACCATTCTGCCATTTAATCTACTGCTTTTCTAGAGTGGTATGTTACAGTATTTACTTCATGCTTCTTGCAGTAGCTTAAATTTAAAAATAAATGTTGAATATGGTCTTTATAATGACTAGGGAAAATCTCGCTCAAACTACCTCAATTTGAGAGAGGGGTGAAGTATCAGCAGCACGTTTCACGATTATGTTTACCATCAATGCAATAGTGATACCCTCACAGAGTTCGCCATCCATTAGAATGTCCACCTAAACAATTGGCTTGGGAGCCTTTGAGAGCAATTTAGTTGATGTGAGTAACATGAAGAGTATTTTAAAGTTGGCAAAACGTTTGCGACCTTGGGAAGCCTGGTAGTCAAACGCGGAGACTGCCTGACTCCCATTTGAGGAGCTAGTTTGCAGGCAATGGACCCTTTCTGGAAAAAGGGTCTTTTGCGCAACTGTTACCACGTTTCGCTACCACAATACGTAGAATTTATGCATTTTAATCACGGAAGCCATTTTTGAAAGGAACTGCTCGTTTTTAATGGGTATAATTATTGAAATCGGCATTGAGTCTCACTAATCTAAAATAAGTTAAATAATGCTGTTTAATCCAATGAAAATTTAGGCCAAGGAACGTGTTTACTGTGACAGTAAGAACTTTGTCTGGGAATAATTTACCGGAATCTACTCGGCGCTCGTCAAATTAGTAATTTATGGCTCAATGCATTTTTCTTTAGTTTTTCTCTGTGTATTTGTATTTTATTGTAAGCTGCACTCACGCTACGACTGTAGATTCATACAGGTATTTGAAGCTACCTAAAGTCAAGCATAAAAAATTATTTTTACTCACTGTAAATGCTTTGGAATAAGCAGTATCTATATATCTATATTTATCTTTAATTAGACTAAAATTTGTTGATAAATGTGGAAAATATTGAAGGGGTTAAAAAATCATCGGGATCAAAGCCACTACTGAGCGGCCCTTATCCACGTGAGAGAATATTCTCACGCCTCTAGTTAATGCTAGTCTAAGACAAAAAATACAGAGGAGTCAAAGAATGGGCGGTGATGGACATAGAGATGGTGAGATAGGCGATACATCATCTTTTCATAGAACGGGGTCAAAGGGTGTTGGTCGCATGATAGGGTGCCCGCTTGAGTGGTCAACGAAGGATGAGAGGAAAAAATGTATCTCTCGTAAGAAGCCTTAGGAGGAGTGTGAGGAGCGGTTGGAATGCTTTGTTGAGTGAGGGTGGATGGCTTCTTCTTCGCCTTTTGTCACTTCTCCTACTCACCCCCGAGGCTCTCCAGCCCCTCCCCTGCTACGCGGGGAGGGAGGGGGAGGGACGAAAAAGCAAACATCGAAAAGAAGAAGATCGTTAATTTCAATCACGGGGGCGGGATCTCAAGTGAAAGATTACTCAACCCGGGGCCCTCTTTCCACTAGCGCCCTACCCTGTGGGTGATGGTGACTCTTGGAACTAAAGCCTTCGTTCGGACGTGTATTTGGGGGGCAGCACCCTTCATACGAGTCTTCTTACCTCCTCATCCCATCTCTTCACGCTCCTTTCAAAGTTACCCCTCCACCTTATGCCCCGTTCACACTACTATCGTACGTACGATCGTCCTTACGATAGTAGGCGGAAGTCGTAGTGTAAATGCATATCCGGACAGCTGTAACACGTAGTTATAAACGCTGCCACTTAACAGTGATTAGCGCTGGTACCAAGAGAGGATACCAAGGTCGCTATACCCTTAAAGGATATAGCGACCTTGGAGGATACTGGAAATGATGAACGACGATAATAAAAAAGCCAAGCAATACATTGAAGCAGATAGTGCTACTTAGATGAATAAACAAAGACATATGCCATTTGCTTGTAAAACCATGTCGAAAGCCTCAAAACGCCATAGGGACGCGGGAATCCCTATTTTGTTTACCTGCTCTTTATTTGTTCATCGAAATTTCTGGTGAGGGCAGCACTGAGTTACGCTAGTAGTGTATATGCGTGTAGGGTTACTACGATTGTGCGTACGATAGTAGTCTTGGGCTCCCTCCCCGCCACAATCCCCCGACACATACCTCACACGTCTCTTTTACTGGGAGATAGGACATATTGGGGCAATGGGGAATGGTATTTAATGTTTTTTTTCAACCAAGCTGTCATTTTATCGAGTGTTTAGATCGTCCGAAGTTTTTTTTTGCTGCCAGGAAAGGTTTTTCGCATCCCCACGTCGGGGCAAAAACACCATACAACTTCACTATGCGGCATAATGAATGGGGGTGGCGCAAAAGCTTTGATAGTTTCTTCAACATTTCCTCATATCGGGAGTCTACAACAAACGACTTGAGTCTAGCTGTAAGGGCAGAGAGGATCTTGAGTACATGTGATATCTTCGTCATTGTTTTATTATTTTCATCTCCATCATACTCCGAACCTTCATTAACATAATATTTACGGCAAGTATAAAGCTCCTTGATATCGAATTACCAATTTTATCATACTGCCTTTGGCACAAGTGGCGTCAAAACACTTATTACAAATAATTTAATTTATCGAAGATGACTACGAATTCTTTAGATTCTGAATGTTTCATCTTACCTCATGTTAGTTGCATAATAAGTGAGGTTTTTTACTACATTGAAATTAGACTTAAGTTTCAGCACAAAATATCTCCATATTCCTTGTCATTTACATATTAATACAAAAAAATTATTATTATCCTTTGGTTGTCGACATAAATCAAATTATAATTATCAATTCTACATACACGCCCATAGTACACCATTATACACGCCCATTATACACGTATCAACAAAAAGTTGTAATAAAACTACTGGCTAAGAGATTGCTTCTGATTTTTACTACCTAATTAGCATTTCACCTAATGATAACCCCAATTTAAACCTAAAATGAAAGGCAAAAAACATTCAATTGCAAATGTATAAGGGGGACTTGACTTCCATCCCTTTTTAGCTTCCTCTCCAGTAAGTATCCTTCTCATGACCTCTTCTCTTCAAACAGTATCTTTCTTTCCTCACTAAAACATTTCCACCGATATTTATCCCATAAATAGACATCTGTATTCGGTGTACTTCGTTAATTTTGTTGCCAGCGTATTTTCTTATATTATACTTGAATGGATTTATTTATTTTATAATACGCAATGTAAAAGGATAAACAGCTGGTTCGAGGTAAACGTTGATAAATAAATAAATTTCTGAAAGAAAACTCAACTACCTCTTATCTTCCATCAAAATTAGCAAACGTTATTTCTTCGGACCTTCCGATTGACTAGACTTTCACGGGGAGTTTTAAATTATAATATTTGTGCTAATATCACATCATCTGAACGAATATTTATCTTCTTCTTCTTGCTATATTCAGGCAGATTGCCTGATCTTTCTTCGTAACTTCGCCTTTCATTCTTGTTTGACGATTGGGTTATCACACCATGATCTTTATGACTTAGGAAATATATTCTAAGATATATTAAAACATATGTACTTTGAAGTTGCCTTTGTAAAAAATCCACCTGGACCGGGAATGGAACTAATGCGCATTAAAAATAAGATTTGCACACTTTACTAAAGCAATGTAGCACCTAGGGAATGAGAGTTTTCGAAGAAGCGAACTTATTTAAAATTTCTTAATTTTAAGCTAATGACCACATTTACTCTCTAAGTCTTCGAGTGAAAAACGGAACCAGGAGCCTTATTCAGGAAGGCCTTGACTTGGAAAAAGTCGTGGGTGTGACGTCACAGACGTATGTCAAATGTCATTATTTCTATTTTTCTTGTTTGTAATGTCAAAATTACGTCAGCGTCGAGGCTCGAAAATTGCGAGGCCTTTCTGCATAAGGCACATGATAGAGGAAATTTTCCACCATAAGTAAGTTAGAAATTGAGAACAATAACACTTAGTACTTACTACTACCGAGGTATCTTCTTGAGGCGGTTGGAGCAAGTTTTGTCTATGTACAGATTTGCGTGAAACTTTTCATACCTATGTTTTCTCATAAGTGATATCTATAGATAAAAGTAAAGATAACTGCATCTTACCGATTTGTTTTTCCTTTGGCAATTCAATGGTATTTTGGCGCGTAGCTTCATGACACATGACATATTTCGTTATAGTTTGATTGCATATGGACTGATTTTCTTCTAAACGCGATATAATACATTTATAATTGATAATTATAATTGTTGTTAACAAACATCAAGGTGCCGCGGCGAGTCCAATATTTGAAAACAAGATATTTTAATATAATTTCCTTTAATTTCGAATACCGCGCCGAAAACTCTAGTAATAATATGCTGTAATTAAGGAAAAAATTAAAATATAATTTTTTATAGCTTCCATTACTGCAGGTATGATGAGTTTCAACGCTTAAACAGATGGACTTAAATGGAATGTGGTCTACGAATGTTTGCTCAACTTACTTTTTTTAAATGTATAAATATGCAGTAAATGACCCTCGATTACCGCTCCAGCCACACAAAAGCGTAGGCACAACTTATGATTTCGTCTTTTTGATGACTGCTGTTATCGCAACATCCTCTGCTATGAAATGAAAGAACGACTATTATGCGATTAGGGCAGCCCCAAATTCTTTCACCCACAATTTTACGATGAATGGATTGCGAGTCCTGGGGTCATTATTCTGACTGATTCTAACGGAGCACATTAATCAATTTGAAGACACAGTCTGAACACCGGACTAACTTTTGGGTCAATGGGGTCGCTGATATTCCCTCTCAAGGTGTTCACCCTTCCGACCCAAGGAGCGCTTGCGACCCGAACACATGTAGTCAAGGCAGTGTACAGGAGGGGAGGACCATATGGGAACATGATTAATTAAGGTAGTTTGAGCGAGATATTTCCCAAGTCATAATGGAGACCATACACAAATTTTATTTTTTTATCTCAGCGTCTGTAAGAAGTATGAAGTAAATATTGTAATATTAATGGCGCAAAAATATAGTTACATATATATGACAAAAAATCTCAGTAATTATATAACTACATAAGTATCTAACTTACCTCATTTTTTCAAGCCGTACGGTGAATACGCCTTCACAACAGGTTATTTTGCGATTCCGTAAAAATTACTGCGGTGAGTAATTTATCAATTTCATAAACAGTTGAGGAAACCTATAAACTACACACCTTCAGTTTTTTACGAAAACTAGGTGTCAGAAATTCCTATTTTTTATATTCCCCCTCTGGAACGCAGAGCCGTATATCTATTCCATGTTAAAAAGCGTATATTTTTAGGCAAATTGCTCGAAAAGTAGCTAAAGGGGTTAATATTGTGATCAAATTGGAAATATGGTAGTTTTTCCTTTAACATGAGGTCAAATTCATCAAATTCTAGGTGGTGATTTTTCACTCAAACTATCTAAAGGGTATGTGGTTCTCCTTGACTTGAAGTTCACACAATATGGAGCCCTTAGCTCATAAAAACACTAACGGTATCTTCTCTCGAATGCCTACCAGCTCCACGAACTTCCACATATTTCAATGCGGTTGGTTAGGATAAAAGCTCTTGAAAGTTGAATGAAAAGATCCATCCGCATTTGTGGAAAAAAGCAAGTCTGTTTACACCTATACCATGGAAATAATGGCAATAACATTATTTTAGCCATCCATATTCATTTTCGCCTTTTCAGTGAGAAAAAGTACAAGCATCTTACGATCGGTCTGAGCAGAGATTCATCATCAGAAATACAAATAACCGTGGAAAGACCCATTTCGTTATGCTTAGTTGGTGTTCAGGAAAGCTAGTGGAGCATATGATAGCATCGAAAACCACTACACTGCTGGAACAAAACTCTAAACTGAGCTATTTTAGAATAAACTGTCGGAGATATTCATGAAGTGATGGAATTAGGCCTGACATGGTGGACACGATGCATGTTAAAAACAAATTTAGTTATTTTTAATATGGAGACCTTCATGGTAATTCGACAAGAGTCGTGACATAATTTGAGATATGTGTGTGCCTACGTTTGTTGGGATGATTAAGATATAATAATATTTTAAATAATAACAGAAACCCTGATGGATAAGCTGGAAGTATTGTTGTAAATGAAGTAAAAGAAAGTGAAAAATTGGTGCAGGTTGATGGGGACTTGTTTAGCTCCAAAAGGTAGGCCCAAGGAAAAACGAAATATCCACACATATGTTTTAGATTATCCAGATTTGGATTTTGCGACGGGTTTGAAAAAAAATGGATGGGCATTGCATAAATACATTTTGCATTTTGGATTGCATGCAGGTTCTAAGGAAAATGTGAGAGAGAGATGAAGAGATGGTTTGGAAAATTGACCCGAGAGATGATCGGAAAAAGGGTAGCTCGGAATCGAAGAAATAATGTTAGATAATCGAGGAGATCTTGGCCAGGAATATGTGCATTATTAATTAATATGAATATGTACTTAAACACGGTATGAATTTGCTCACAATTATTAAATGAATTACCTTTCCGTCTCTTTCAATGACTGTAATGCCGATTTGGTTTTATCAATACGGATTTAAAAAAATATTTTGTCAAACATACAATTCTAAAACATTTGTTAAACACATAAATATTGATATATTTCATAATTTCCCATGTTCCAATCTAAAGACGGAATGCAGAAGCGAGACACAACAAGTTATATAATAGTGGTTTATGCCCCTTCAAAAGCCAATTGAAACTAAATTCAACTATCCAAGCTAGGTAAACACAAGAAAACGTTTCCGGCGACTCTCTGCGGAAATTTTTAGTATGCATATTGAAAAATCACTTGGTAAAAAATCCACACTTAAATAATTAAAAAAACGACCCAGGTTTCGGCAACTCACAATCAGTGCCATTTTCAAGGTATCTGATCGTGTGGTGGCCAAGTATATATACGTTATAGGGTGGAGGGGGAGGGAGGTAAAAGGAGTGGGAGGGGGATGGAGTTGCAGGGATCAGATACCTTGAAAATGGCAATAAGTTGCCGAAACCTGGGTCGGTTTTTTCATTATTAAAGTGTGGATTTTTTACCAAGTGATTTTTCAGTATGCAAGGTAAATATATTTTATTTCAACCATTCTCGATCACACATCCAATTCTCATCTCGCATGCGTCAAATTTCCGAAGGAAAATGTTGAAAATGTTCCCTTTGCGCACGACGCGAGAATTTTTGGGCTCACTTGATGTGTTGTCTTCCCGGGTCGGATTCAAAATAAATCTCCGGGTCAGAGAAGAATCTCAGTCGACGAGCGAGAGGAGTATTGGTGACCCCTTATATCCCTCATGAGACTCCCAGCGTTCCTGCATGGCTTGAACTCTAACCCTCGAATCTGGACAATCCCACCGCACCTCCCCCATTATTCGGAGTGAGTGAGTGTACATATGGGACCTCAGAAAATGGGGAAGGATAGAGTCAGCCTGTATGATGCAGTGCAAGACAGGCGTCAATGATATACTTCTCAAGCTTTATTTCGCGCGTGGGCACTGTGGAAGAGTCAACGAAATGGCAAACCAACATCAATCAAATAAAAATCTTATCAGATCAAAATTCTTGATAGAGTTACAAATGGATTCAACTATTTCGGACGAGATGTGGTGGAACAATATATTCATACATTCCAATTTATACTTAATTATTGATTTCTCACATTTGCTTGAATTTCGATTAATTCGTTCCACTTGAGTTTATTCGTTATTTTCGAGGTTCCATGAGAGGCCCACTGATGCGTGTTATGGAGGCAAATAGAAAAAAATCTCAGTCAAGACTGGTTTTTGGAACAAATAAGTGTCGAATTTCCGTAAGTGTACGCTTAACATGACGCTTTTATGGCTTATCGGCAATAGCGTCGTTCAGTGGAAAACTTGTACACGTAATTCGCATACATTAACGGAAAAAAAACAGTTTTATTCAGTCGATTTCGAAAAAAGCGCAAATAATTCACACACGCAGAATCGTAGTTAATTTGTTCCTATGCTTGTTCCCGTTCGCTTTCATTGGTTTTTGTGTATCATGGGAAAAGGATACTAGGGACTAAGTCGAAGATATTCAAGGAAGAGAGGAACTCCCATAATCAATCAGTCTGTAACATTTGTGATGTCCTAAATCCACACAGATTTCCTAAACTTCGGTGATATGTGCCCAAAGCAGGGCAGGGCATTAGTTTGAAAAATGCAAACAGATGGAAGTCTATTTTTGTAAAATCTTGAAAGTCGCCAATCTGTTTTTAAGTTAGGTTGGCGATATTTTGTCTGTGAATCGGCCTTTAGCATGTTGCATCTCAGATTGCGTTTATGATATTTCAAAATCAAATTCCGAACCTGAGGAACAAAAATTGGTAGAACAGTTGAATTTCACCAAGGTCAAATATTCATGAGTACACGTGTACCTATAGCGCGTCATCGGCGACTCAGCCACCGTCGCTTTACGATCGTCATTTGAGTCTTTGAATCGTCACAATGGTGTCATAGATGCGTCACAATGGTGTCTCTTAAACGCGCCTTTTGTCCGACGAGGGAAAGAATAGGTCTCGTCTCGGTCTGGTTTATTATTGTCTTACCGCGGGGGGAAGAGGGGAGGGCTGAGCTAGACCCCTTCAGAGGGGGCTCCATTCACGAAGTTCAATAGCACTCGATGGTAACTCACGTCACACTAGTAAAGCGAGTTTGAAAAGATGTCTCTCACACTCTCGAGAAGTGAGAAAATAGGGGCCTTTTTATTTTTCCAATCCTTTAATCTCCCGTGTACCCAGACGTATGCCCATAAAAATGCCCACTCGGTAATTTCAAATATTTCGTTGTATCATTAAGAATTGCAGTCTTCTCTCCCGAGATGGCTCTGCGAACAAGCCGTTCCGGACGATATAGTTTACCTTATCGTTTCAGAGTTACGTTAGGAATGGTGTAGTTTTCATAAACTATTATTTCGATGACGAGACATCATTCGGAACTAAAAGTAAAAATTGTATATCGGTACATCAGCAAGAGATTTTAGATACAATTAGAGAGTCAATGATGTACATTTAACTGATCATAGGTTCTTGTTTCTCACTACAAGGCTATGAAGGAATAAACCATAGGAAGTTGGCACAAGTTGGTAATGCACGCGGCCTTGCACAATGGGAATTAAATATAACGTCAGTGCGTGGAAATTCACGAAGGAATAACCAACTCACTTATTCAGGAGAGTAACCCGTAACTCGCGATCGCTGATCTGGTATGTCATCTAGCAATTACGCCCACCCCTCTTACCTAAACTTGATGCTGTTACCTTAAAGACTACATCGTACCGGTTATTAATGTATTCCCTCAAATCAGTGTCAGAAGAGTGATCCAAGGCGTGGGGAAAAGCCAACAAGTCAATTTCAAATTTAATAGCAACATGCCTGATACAAATACTGATTCATTTTTTTCAATATTTAATGAGTATTCCACAGGGATTCACTTCACCATCGGAGAAAACAATAATCTAATTATAATCTAAATAAAGGCTACACTAACTATCATTTTACTCATCAAGTACATTTTTTATATTTTTCGCTGATATTTCTCCTTCATTTCTACCGGCAGAATCATTGGAAGCCCATTTAAATTCGAATAAATTTGTCTGTACAAAATTCTACATTCTGCAATTCTTTCCCAATGACTTAAAAACGCAATTCCGCCATTAGTTTTTATTTATAGTTCCACCTAGCGCACTGGCGAAATGCTCTCTACTCACTTATCAATATAAATGAATGGATTCACGCCACACAAATACTTACTACAATCGTCAAGGACAAAAATAATTACAGTCGTCCAGGACAGAAATTAAAAAAATATTCATCTACGTCAGCATAATACCCAGGAAGCAATCTCAGCAGTATTTTGCCGGAGGTCAATTTTTACCACAAAATTATTGCTTTACATGACATGAAAGTTTTAAAGACTTCATGGATACTAATAGTGTTATTGGAGTCACTAGGCACTTATGCATTTGTATAGCACATTTCTGCTTCCACTATTCTTTGCACTGACCGCTGTAAGCAGGGTATTAACGCACCGACCATTTAACCCAAAGGTCGCGGGTTCGAATCACTCTTCTGAAAGGGTGGTAGTGTTCCTCTTAGGATTAAGGCCATAACTTAGACAGTTTAAAATATAGTTAGCAGCTGATAGCCTAATACCTAATACTCATAGTCCTCTACTTTTCATGTGTTGAAAACTGTCCAGGGAAAAAAGGTTTCCAGGACCGAGAGTCAAACGCGGACCTTCGATCTTCGGGGTAATGTTTATGTCACTATGCTACCCTTCCGCTGAGCGACATATTGTCTACGCAATGACTCAGAAAGACGTGGTCCATGGTTCGATTCCCGTTCCAGGAAACTCCTTTTCCTCCTGCAATTTTCAAAGCATCCTCACCACGGCGGTTCACAAGATCGTGTATAGAGGTAGCAAATCATGGTTGCAGCCGCCTTCGGGTCGTCTGACGTCACGGAGGGGAAGACTCTTGTGGAAGAGGTTGGGTAAGATGCGTAGGAAGAGAGGATAGCACATGGTAGGCAAAACTGCCAACATGACCGCATTTGACTTGAGAGGGCGGGATAGAGTCAGCAGCGCGTTTCATGACCATGCTCATGATCCGAGATCTAAAACGATGCTATATCAAAATGCGCTGATAGTATTCGCAACCCATCGAAGCCCATCTACAACCAATTGGATTTAGAGCCAAAGAGAGGTAGAATGTTGATGTGAATAACAGATTGAGCATTTTGAATTTAGTAATTATAGTTTGCAACCTCGGGAACACCGGTAGTCAAACGCGGAGACTGCTTGACTCTTCTACTCAGGGCATGGACTCTTCCACTCAAAAGGTCCATCTGCGCAACTGCCACCATGTTTCGCTACCACCATACTTTCGATAGATTATGATTCTATTTTTTTATCAAAACACTTCCTGTTATGACACCCTCCTTTTGTGTTACGTCCATATAATTACCGCCCGTGCGTCTAATATAGGCGTGGCCTCTACGCGAGCGGCCGACCACATCGACCGAACGAAATTCAACCCTCGCACTGATAACTTCGGCTGACTCATGCATTCGATTCCAGCTCATAACTCTTGTGAGAATGTCTCAATCCCTGAACGGAAAATAGAGCCTGTTCTAATTTCGTTGAGACAAACTTACAATCTCACGTACATTCATTTTTAAAAAATCTTTCATCGTGTAAAACGGCCTTAATAAACACTGTAGCAGCGGTCGCTAAAATTGTCTCATCACGGTCCATCTTCTATAGCATAACGTCACTCATTAAACTTTTTCAGTAACTCAGTGTTTCAGTGAATAATGTAAACGAATTCTAAACCTAATAATAATGTAAACGAATATCCAAGTAGTTATCTATAATATTCATGATCTAAACATACTAAACAAAACTCCGTCTGTCGAAACAGCTATGTTGGTCGGAAATCTCCCGCAATCGATATATACAAGCGATTGATCTACCACTGCGCATTCAGTCTGCGCCTAAAATTCACTGAATTAATTCGCCGTGTAAAACGGGAACTTTTCAGGCCATCATTGAAATTAATTCGCGAATTAATGCTCGAATGAGCATGCGCAAGATCATTCGCCGTGTAAAACGGCCTTTAGAAATGAGTGCCAACTTCACCTAGAGGTGAGCACACGGAGCATAAGTTTGACAACAGCGCTCTCCATTAGGTCCATACTGTTCACTAAATGTGGAATGCTCAGGTGACCAGTAACCGATCGGGTATTTTACGTAATAATATTGTTTCGTTTTGCGCCGCTGGAAACTCACCACTTTCGTGCACCAACATAGCTTCCATGTAGGACAACTTCCATTCCAAACATCGCCACCCCCGTGCCATCTGCAGCAAATGATCCGTAGCCATCGATGTAACACAGGTAACGGGATTGAGAGCTGCCTTCTGGAAAAACGAGTAGCCGTCACCGTGTTGATGGATGTGTCACCTGAGAAAAATGTCAGAGAGTTTAGAGACAATTGCATAGTTTTCTTCACGTTCCCGGTAAATTTAGAACCGGACGTATCCACAAATAATAGTAGGTATACATGGTGCTAGATTACTCCCCGTTTCCAAGTGCTGCTCCCTTCTAAATAGTCTATTTTCTAGCGAAGTTTGCAGTTTGTTCTATCCGATATGATAAGTATCATCGTAGCTAACAAAATTTTGCCTCATTTCTACATATCTTAAGCGCTGAATGGTAAAAACGAGATTTTTTATCTACTGGCATGTAAAAGTGGTGATAAAAACCCCAGGGTTTGAAAACGCCTCTTAGGGTGAAGTATCCACCCCACCTAGCGGAGGTCTCAAGCAAAGAGAAGAAACATCGATATTTTAAAATCAAGACGCGAGGAATCCGCGAGGAAACAAGTGCGAAGTAAGGTATTGAAAGAGACTTGAGCTAAAGTAGTGGATAAGACAAGGGCATCGTGAAATAATTTAGTCAAACAGGGACATTTTTTTCAGTTTACATTCGATATTTAAACTTTTTTGAATTTGTTTGTCCCAAAAAGTATTATAGGCACATGTGAATACGCGAAGACATATTTGAAATTATGTCAGTATCAGACGTTAGTTCAGTCACATTATTGATATCTTCGCATTATGTGCAATCTGGTCCAGATTTTTTATCTATGAATTAGCGTTCCATTTTTTCATTTCAACTAAGTACCTATGATTCTATTTTCCCTTTATCGTATCTAGAATTCCCGCAATATACACACGAAGTGGTCAGCATAAACACTATAGTTCTCCATTGTGATTTAGTGATTCGTTTTACAGACGCAAAATTCAAAATAGCAATAATAATAGTGATTTAATGAATTGATACAGTAAACAATTTGAGTGATTTTTAATGGTGATGACTTTGCTTTATGCCCTTTATGGACCTATGTCTAAATTATTGAGAAAGAATGTTTCCTTTCATATCATTAAATCATTTTGGAAACAGAAACAACAGTACCTAAAACTGCTTAAAATATTTTTAAATTAGATTATAATACTTAATATTAGTGAAATTTCTTGAGTTTTAGTCATATTCTTTAATAATTCATTACCAACGTTTCGCCAAATTATTTTGTATCACGGGCTTTTTTTTACAAAGGACTAAATTCAAGAATCATAACTTTTCGTTTTCTTAGTTGTTAAGACATTTTAAATATACATAGAAACTCAAGAAATTTCACTAATATTTATTAAAATTGGTCATGAAAAGTCTGAATTGATAACTAGAAAAATCTGAATTGATAACTAATAAAGTATGAATTGATAAATAATACTTAATTGTACCGAATTCATTAAGGATTAGAAATTAAGATGAGATGACTATTGAGGTTTGTGTCGTATTCGGCACATCGGAAATTCAAGTATTTATGTGCATTTTTATGGTGAATGCAATATTTATGGGAACAGTTGATGTTTAAATTCATCTCGTTTCAAAAATCCTCCATAAATAGTCATTGATACTTTTAAATAATATTTTTAGTTAATTTTAGATTTTTAAAATATCAATTCTTGCCTTCGGTAACTTTGATAACATATATCAAGTATATTTCCTAGCATATGTTCAGGAAGAAAGTAATAATTGCCTGAGAAATACGGAAGAAGGTTTGAGGAAAGCTCTCCCTTTAAAAAAATTGAAATCAGTGTTTGAAAGAAAGAAAGAATTTGACATTAAAAATGCAACAAACTGAAAAATTAAGATTGAAATTTATTTTAAATCATTCTACTTAGTTTGATCGCTACCTAAGAGCGGATCCTTGCGGCTACCTAAGAGCGGCTTGCGGCGGATCCTTGCGGCGGATTCTATTTGTATTACACAAATAGAAGTAAAACAATAACTGAATGGACCGATTATGTTCAAGGTGTTAATAAATTATTTCTCTTCATTTTATTACCAGGGGTGGCGGGTTTGGTGGAAGAGGAGGTCTTCCAAGGCTCAACCAATGGACTTCCCTACTTCATGAGCGAGCCAACGGTAATCAAGACAACGGAGAATGACACAGTCGTCCTGCCGTGCTTCGTGGAGAACTTGGGTAAACCAGCGATGATCATTGATAGCAATTTTTAATTAACATATATTCAATATCGGGTTCGCTGTTATTTTGTGAGAAGACAGGTGACAACATCTTGTATTAGGTTCCATGTCAGGCGTTGTGGCACTTTATGGAATCTATCTTCGAGGACCATCGCTCCCTGGAAACACGACAATACCTTACGAGCATAGTTGGGAGTAACGATTTTAAAAATTAACGATTAAAATTAATCGTTAAAAATGTAGTAAACTATTTAGCTTAACCGTTACTTTTAAGAAGAATTAACTTTTAACTTTTAATCGTTAAAATTATACATTAATTGATACAAAACTTACTTCAGTTAATTTTTTTCCTAAAATTTTGGGGAATGTCGACCTGTTCGAATTAATTATCTTTTCTTTTTTCATACACGAGAGGACGGATGTCCGACACAAATTTTGAAATGAGAATGTTATTAAAATCAAATTTCTTCTTAAGTAAAAGTCAAATAAATTTTTCTTGAATTTGAAGTTAGTATTTATTTTATCCAATTGCGAAAAATAGCTATTAAAATTTAATTTTAAACGTTTTTTTTAAGTAATTTTGAAAAAGTAACTTTTAACGTAAAAGTGACTTATCTCAACTTTAACTTTAATCATTTACTCTATCTGAAAAGTAACTTTTAACTTTTACTACTAACTTTTTAGAGATTAACTTTAACTTTAATCAGTTATTTTTTTTGGTAACTTTCCCAACTATGCTTACGAGTTCCATCTTAGCTAACCGCAATGTCATAAGACAACTATGTAGTTCCAATAGATCAGTGTTTTCCAAACTTTTTCTGGTCAACAACCCTTGCTTCCACAAACCTATAACGAACCCAACCGTAAGCTTTCTGATGATAATCAGAGTCATTCTCCGCAGGGCCAAATCAGGAAGCTTTTTAAAAAAATTAGGTTAAAAATTATTAAGATTTATCAATTTTTTGTTTAAATGATTATTTCAATTCAATGAATAGATACATAATTCAACCTAGGACATGTATGAACGTACTTGCGACAATTTATTGTTCACATAAAAAGTAAAAGGGAACTCACGATTATAAAAATTGCATGCAAATAAATAATCTATACAAAATATTTTAAGAAAAAATTTTAAAAGTTTGCATTAAACATTTTCCATTTGAGGTAAACTATATTATATCATTTTCCTGCGAATCTTTGCCATTAGTGAAAATGGTCAGAAATACGTTTTATACGAAATAGCTTTAGGAATTCATTCATTCATTCAAGTATTCTGGAACCACTGAATCATTAAAACATCGCGCTTAGGTTTCGGAATACTGGGTAGCGTAGTGGCCTGAGCGTTTGCCCCGGGTCGCGATTATGTTTCTTCATATCACCATACGCTACGGTGAACTACTTTATAAAAAACGAATTCACGATTCTGTTTTTCAACTCTCGCGCTATATGAGCGTGCGCAGTGCCAATTTAGTAGCTGGTGTTTTATTCGAAATTCTTAAGAAATTCTGCAAGCATCAGGACCTAAATCAAATTTAGATAATCGACAGGTGAAAACGCTGACAACTTAAAAACGAAAACGGCGGAAATTTCAGATGAAAGGCGTTTATGCTTAATCATATGCGGATAACCGAACGGAATGTAGGTGCAGCCTATTTTAATTTTTAACTACATTTACTACTTTTCCTCAATGTAACTCAGTCTCCGGCTTAGCTTTGCGGAAACTTTTCATTTTCGTGGGAAAACAAAAATAAGAATTCGTATTTTTCCACAATTTTCCACTAAATCGACCCACGTTTCAACAGATAATCGTAATTTTAAGGTCACCTTGAAAATAAATGTCACCTTAAACATGACGGTTAGCTGGACGGAAACCTTAGTCGGTGAAATAAAAGTGGGGAAAAACGGTAATTCCATTTTTTCCACCAGTCCAGAGATACGGGTCAATAAATAATAAGACTCGATTGCTTTTTTTGAAAGCGCGCCACTCACATTATAGTGGTAGCGAAACTTGGTGGCAGAAGCGCAGAAGGCCCTTTCGTTGGAAGAGTCCATTGCCTACGAACTGGCTCCGTTTGGGCGCGTAAGGTGGTATTCAATTATCTGGGCTTCTCCAATGGATTGCGAAATAAATCATCGTATTTTATACAGATTTATTGGATCGTAAACATTGCCATGAAACGCGATGACACTTTCGCGCCCTATCAAGCTAAA
The DNA here is from genome assembly GCA_963573305.1 of Pyrrhosoma nymphula. Classification (NCBI taxonomy): domain Eukaryota; kingdom Metazoa; phylum Arthropoda; class Insecta; order Odonata; family Coenagrionidae; genus Pyrrhosoma; species Pyrrhosoma nymphula. The sequence continues at coordinate 54,770,975 of OY754337.1, forward strand.
TACAGTTGTTTGGACTACGTTTCCTACCATGTGCCGTCTTCTCCCCTCCGCTACTTAGCAGAGTCTTTCTAAACTTGCTATCCCCTCCTAGACGTCATTCTTCGGGCAAGCGACTGCCACCATGTTCTGCTATCACTATACCAAGCATTTCAACTGAGAATTGGTTCTATTCCCGACACAGAAACTCTTCTTATTCCACCAATTTTCTGCTCATCGCCTTTTATTATTGCTCTGTATTTTAGGATTCAATAAGGCTGAACGCTCACCCGGTGAAAATTTAACCACTTACTATGTATTTTAGATTCAAATGGTAGAGGCTTTACCTACTATTATGGAGGTCAGTGGCGTAGCCAGGAATTTCGTTCCGGGGGTGTCCAAAACCAGGGGAAATTTTTTGAAAAACAGGGCGAACTAGACAGTAGACAGACCACAGTCGAAACTCGGCCAGCTATACAAACACCGCCATTACACTACCCGAGCGACCGAGCCCAAACGTATCGTTTGAGAATTTATTATTTAAACAAAAGGACAAACCTTTTTTAACAAAGGTATGATAATTTATTATTTGTAGACTTTCTCCTGCTCCAAGCTTAATTTATTTTTTTATATGTCTTAATATTTTGTCTTTATTTAACCAAAAGTAGCCTCCGAGGAAATCCGCATTGCGAAAATTTTCACATCCAAGTAAACTTAGGAGAGCTAAAGCCGGTAAATAGTGACAATTTTCCCAAAACGCGTACTCCGGTGAAAGAAATTATATCAAATGTAATAAGCACTTCCAGTGAAATTCGCCCACCTAATACCCATAACCGTGGAAAAGAACCAACCGACACTCAATCTACAAAATATGACATTAACTTTATAGTAGTTAATTGCCGTAGCGTTAAAAACAAGCGCGCTGAAATCGAGCATATATTTCAGGACGCAGACGTGGTCATAGGAACGGAGAGCTGGCTTACAGAGGATGTAAGCGACAGCGAAGTTTTTCCTCCAGGATATAAAATCTACAGATGCGAACGAAGCGATAGGACAGGTGGCGGAGTTTTTCTAGCAATTAAATCACATTTACACAGCACCGCCCACGAAATAACTGACAATGAAATAGAAAGCGTGTGGTGTACAATTAAACAACGAAACAAAAGGAGTATACATGTTTGCTCTTTCTATAGACCTCCAAACTCCAAAGTTGATGTTATTTACCAATTAGAAAATCAAATATCCGCATTTACTGTGAGAGACAGTAAAGGTGTAATAATTATTGGCGGAGATTTTAATGTGCCATCTATAAATTGGGATTTTACACTGTAAAACCGAATTCTAGGAATTGGGAAATCAGCGAGATCTTACTCAACACACTTGCTAATCACTCACTTTCCCAAGTAGTTGACAAGCCTACGAGAGGAAATAAAATATTAGACCTTTTTGCAGTAAGCCATCCTAAGTTGATGAAACAACTCAAAATTAATGAAGGCATAAGTGATCAAAGAGTAATTTTTGCAACCTTAAAAATTAAAGTAGAGTCAGCTGTAAAACCGAAACGAAATATTTATTTATTTGATAAATGCAACTTCATAAAATTTGGCGAGATGCTTAATGATTCGTACACGGACTTCGTAGCTAAAACAGAGGATAAAAGCACTGATGAATCATGGAAATATTTCTTAGAAATTCTACGACAGGGAATCAACGAATATATTCCGCAAAAATTGAAATGTGACAGTAAAGAACCTCGCTGGTAATACAACGATGTTAGGAGGGACCTTAAGAGACAGAGAACACTGTACAACGTTTTCAAAAAGTCCACTACGTTAGGTGACAAATCGAAGGAACTTGAAGCAAAAGAAAGTTACGCTGCGCAACGCTCAAAAAACAAGAAATCAATGCGTACTGCATTGCGAAATTTCAAGAAAAAAGTACTCGGTGAATTACTCGAAGAAAATCCGAAATCTTTTTGGTCATATGCGAGAGCTTCAGGGAAAATCTTCAACCGTAGATTCGTTATTTGATAAAGATGGCAAACTTGTCACCGAAAATATTGACAAAGCTAACACGTTAAATTCCCACTTCAAAGTGTATACACTACAGACGATACTGCATGTAATTTTGAAATTTCATTCACTGAGGAACCGATGAAAGAAATCACTATTCAACGCGATGGGATTACTAAACAGCTACAGTCGATAAAAAAATAGTAAATCTCCGGGTCCGGAGGGAATACCCGCGCGTGTGCTCAAGGAGTTAGCGCCACAGATCGCACCGCTCTTAGACATAATATTCAAGAAGTCATTGTCTGAAGAAAAGATACCATTAGACTGGAAAATTGCAAACGTTACACCGATATTCAAAAAGGGAAACAGACGCGACCCAGGGAACTATCGACCAATTTCATTAACGTCGATTATAGGCAAGATACTCGAACATATCGTCGTTAGCAATATCATGACGTTCCTGGACAGTCGTAACGTCCTCCATGGCTCTCAGCACGGCTTCCGGAAAGGTAGATCATGTGAAACACAGCTCGCGCTCTTTCTTCATGACGTTCTCAAATCTGGTGAATCGAAAACACAAGTGGACGCATTATTTCTAGACTTTAAGAAAGCTTTCGACACGGTACCTCACAACAAACTTTTATACAAATTACAGTCATGCGGCCTAAACGAAACAGTAGTAAACTGGATACGCAACTTTCTGAGTGATCGTAAGCAAAAAGTAGTTCTTGACAGAAATAGCTGTGATGTAGTTAAAGTGACATCAGGTGTCCCACAAGGAAGCGTAATCGGCCCCCTTTTGTTCATTATATACATAAATGATCTATGCTCTCGAATTAGCAGTAAAATACGTTTATTTGCCGACGACGCTGTCATCTATCGTGAAATTAGTGATCACTCTGACTTTGAAACTCTATCATCGGATTTAAACAACGTTCATGTGTGGAGCCGAGAGTGGGGACTCGAACTTAATCTGAGCAAATGCACGGTGGTACATTTCTTGCGGAGGTCGTCCAACTATTCCCATGTATATGCTGTGGATGGTGTTTACATAAAGGCGACAGATGAAGTGAAGTATCTAGGAGTTACGATAACTTCGGACCTATCGTGGGGAACACATATAAGAAATATTTGTGGCAGAGCTCTGAAGAAGCTAGGATTCGTCAAGCGTATTGTTGGAAGATTTTCGGATGAAAAAGTAAAAGAGAGGTGCTATTTCGCACTCGTCCGGCCACACCTTGAATATGCAGCGAGCATATGGGATCCGGTGCAGAAAGACTTAGTCCGGGAACTTAATAAAATACAAAGGAAAGCTGCGCGATTCGTCAAAAACAGCTACGGGCGTACAGACAGCGTTACACAGATGTTAAACGAATTAGGCTGGGAGCCGCTAGAGACTCGGAGGCTGCGCGCTAGGCTTAGATTGCTTGAACAATTGAGAATAGATATCTTTCAGAGCGACACGGAGAACATCATATTAGAACCCCACTATATTTCCAGGTCCGACAGAAACGATAAATTAAGAGAGATATTTTGCCGAACGGATAGGTATGGGAATTCGTTTTTCCCCCGAACAATATGGGACTTCAAATCCAAATCAAACCCCCCGGACCCCCCCCCCCCCTCGCTACGCCACTGATGGAGGTAGGAGCGATTTTTGTTTATGCACAAATTTGCATGAAACTTTGCTTACATGTTATTATTAGTGTTATCTATAGATACAAGTGAAATATAGCATTTTACGTTTTTTGTTTTTTTGCAATTCAATGCTATTTTAACACGTAGTCTTATGGCGCAGGAGATATATTTCGTATCAATTACATAGGAGCAGATTTTCTTCTAAGCGCGAAATAATATATCTCAGGTTAATATAATGGCTGCTAACAAATATCAATGCGTCACGTTGTGTCAAAGATTCTTTAAAAAAACGTATTTAAATATAATTTTCACCTACATTTCGAATACTGCGCCGAAAACTTTCTTTCTTCAACCAGCTCTCGAAGGGTGAGGTTGTGTCTACAGAGCGCTCCTGAAACCGGTTTCTTTTCTGACCGGCAGCGATCACCTATTTGACTCCCTGTTTGACCAGCAGCGTCACCGATCACCTAGATTTCTGCAGCAGTGATTTTAGTGTGTTATTTTTTGAAATCGCATTTTGCGAAGTAGTATTGTGAAGTGAAGTAGTGTTGTGAAGTGAAGTAGTGTTGTGATGTGAAGTAGTGTTGTGAAGCAGCCTGGTCCTGCAGCTGACGGTGTAACGGATAAGTAGTCGCTGACCATCTTATTTTCTTTAATTTATTTTCCTTTATTCAAGTGTCTTACTAGTTTGTCGTGATTGCTTAGTTATAATTTGTCTTGCTTTTGTGGTTAAGTAGTATTATAGAACTTAAAATTATTAATAGTTCCTAGGTATTAATATTGACTCTTTATAATCATTTGATCCCATACGTGCGTGCGTGTTCTAGTAGCTGATCCATCGCATTTTTGTTCTTTAACCGTCTAACTACTTTGCTAGAAAGTACTTCTTACGCAACCTTGCGTATCGTGCTTGATTCGCTTATACCCGCCTTATACATTTAGAGGACTTAGTGTAAATTCACATCGTTTAAGTGCTAAAGCCTGTAGAATAGTATGGCCGGCCCTAGTTCCTCTGTAGCGAACCTCAAGAGCAAGGTGAAGAGCGACCTCCTCGAGGCACGTGTCGCCGAACTTGAGAGGTTGGTTGCGGAGATGCACGCCCGGGTTGCGGGTTGTGGGGGGTTCTCGGGATCCGGTGGTCGTAGTGTTTCTCCCGGGACCTTGTACAGCACCAAGGTGGTGTCCCGGGCATGCTCGGGGGCGAAAGCAAGTGCGATTGCCCTGGGGAAGACGGTGCGGTCTTCGGGTCGGGGGATGACTCACAGCCTGGGGCCCGGGTGGGTGGTTGTGCCCCAAGGGCGGGGGGCGGTGGCTCGGCCGAGTCGGGGAGTGGGGGAAGCGGAGGCTAATCCCATCCCCGTTCGCAACAGCTTCGCGGTTTTGTCGGAGGACAATTCTGGGGGGCCAGTTAGCGAGGTCAGGAACGAACCCCCCGTTGCAAGGGACTCAACTTCGAACGGCAGCCGGGCTGGGAGGGCAGGGATAGTATTGTTAGGGAGTTCAAACGTCCGGCGGATTTTCCCCCAGTTAGAGAAGAGGGCAAGGAGAGACGGAGCGGACCAACGGGTCACCTCCTGGTGTATACCAGGGGGAATCGTACCCAATTCTACGGCGATGGTAAAAGCAGCGGTGAAGGACACGGGCTGCTCTAGACTGCGGGTGGTGGCCCATGTCGGCACCAATGATGCTTCCGAGCGTAGAGCCGATGAGATCTTGGATTCCTTTAGGGATCTAAACTCGGAGGTGGAACGCGTTCGGAGGGGCACTGGTGTCGATCTGCGACTATCCATCTGCAGCATTGTTCCACGGACTGACTGCGGCCCTCGAGTTTGGGACAGGATTGCCTGGATCAACAAGAGGCTGTGGAAATTCTGTGTGAGCATTGGGGCAGAGTTCGTGGATCTTCGGCCGGTGCTTAGATCGTGCCGGGCTCCCCTCAACTCGTCTGGGGTGCATTATTCCAACGAGGCGTCTGAACGGGTGGCTCGTAGGATTTTTGAGCACTGTAGATATTTTTTAGACTAGAGGGTAGGTCATCTAGTGGGATTTGTAAAGATTTAACCGAACGTAGCCTCCGAGGAAGTCCGCATTGCGAAAATGTACACATCCAAGTAAACTTAGAAGGACTAAAGCCGGAAAATAGCGACAATATTCCCAAAACGCGTACTCCAGCGAAAGAAATTATATCAAATGTAATAAGCACTTCCAGTGAAATTCGCCCACCTAATACCCATAAGCGTGGAAAAGAACCAACCGACACTCAATCTACAAAATATGACATTAACTTTGTAGTAGTTAATTGCCGTAGCGTTAAAAACAAGCGCGCTGAAATCGAGCATATATTTCAGGACGCAGACGTGGTCATAGGAACGGAGAGCTGGCTTACAGAGGATATAAGTGACAGTGAAGTTTTTCCTCCAGGATATAAAATCTACAGATGCGATCGAAGCGATAGGACAGGAGGCGGAGTTTTTATAGCAGTTAAATCACATTTACACAGCACCGCCCATGAAATAACTGATAATGAAATAGAAAGCGTATGGTGTACAATTAAACAACGAAACAAAAGGAGTATACATGTTTGCTCTTTTTATAGACCTCCAAACTCCGAAGCTGATATTATTTACCAATTAGAAAATCAAATATCCGCATTTACTTTGAGAGACAGTAAAGGTGTAATAATTATTGGCGGAGATTTTAATCTGCCATCTATAAATTGGGATTCTTACACTGTAAAGCCAAATTCAAGGAATAGGGAAATCAGCGAGATCTTACTCAACACACTTACTAAGCACTCACTCGCCCAAGTAGTTGACAAGCCTACGAGAGGAAATAAAATATTAGACCTTTTTGCAGTAAGCCATCCTAGGTTGATAAAACAACTCGATATTATTGATGGCATAAGTGATCACAGAGTAATTTTTGCAGCCTTAAAACTTGAAGTAGAGTCAGCTGTAAAACCGAAACGCAATATTTATTTATTTGATAAATGCAACTTTATAAAATTTGGCGAGATGCTTAATGATTCGTACACTGACTTCGTAGCTAAAACAGAGGACAAAAGCACTGATGCATCATGGATATATTTCTTAGAAATTCTACGCCAGGGAATCAACGAATATATTCCGCGCAAATTGAAATGTGATAGTAAAGAACCTCGCTGGTATAACAATGATGTTAGGAGGGACCTTAAGAGACAGAGAAAACTGTACAACTTATTCAAAAAGTCCATTACGTTAGGTGACAAATCGAAGGAACTTGAAGTAAAATAAAGTTACGCTGCACAACGCTCAAAAACCAAGAAATCAATGCGTACTGCATTGCGAAATTTCAAGAAAAAAGTACTTGGTGAATTACTCGAAGAAAATCCGAAATCTTTTTGGTCATATGCGAGAGAGCTTCAGGGAAAATCTTCAACCGTAGATTCGTTATTTGATAAAGATGGCAAACTTGTCACCGATAATATTGACAAAGCTAACACGTTAAATTCCCACTTCGAAAGTGTATACACTACAGACGATACTCCATGTTATTTCGACATTTCATTCACTGAGGAACCGATGAAAGAAATCACTATTCAATGTGATGGGATAACTAAACAGCTACAGTCGATCAAAAATAGTAAATCTCCGGGTCCGGAGGGAATACCCGCACGTGTCCTCAAGGAATTAGCGCCACAGATCGCACCGTTCTTAGACATAATATTCAAGAGGTCATTGTCTGAAGGAAGCTACCAATAGACTGGAAAATTGCAAACGTTACACCGATATTCAAAAAGGGAAACAGACACGACCCAGGGAACTATCGACCAATTTCATTAACGTCTATTATAGGCAAGATACTCGAACATATCGTCGTTAGCAATATCATGACGTTCCTGGACAGTCGTAACTTCCTTCATGGCTGTCAGCACGGCTTTCGGAAAGGTAGATCATGTGAAACACAGCTCGCGCTCTTTCTTCATGACGTTCTCAAATCTGGTGAATCGAAAACACAAGTGGACGCATTATTCCTAGATTTTAAGAAAGCTTTCGACACGGTACCTCACAACAAACTTTTATACAAATAACAGTCATGCGGCCTAAACGAAACAGTAGTAAACTGGATACGCGACTTTCTGAGTGATCGTAAGCAAAAAGTAGTTCTTGACGGAATTAGCTCTGATGCAGTTAATGTGACATCAGGTGTCCCACAAGGAAGCGTAATCGGCCCCCTTTTGTTCATTATATACATAAATGATCTATGCTCTCGAATTAGCAGTAAAATACGTTTATTTGCTGACGACGCTGTCATCTATCGCGAAATTAATGATCACTCTGACTTTGAAATTCTATCATCGGATTTAAACAACGTTCATGTGTGGAGCCAAGAGTGGGGACTCGAACTTAATCTGAGCAAATGTGCGGCGGTACATTTCTTGCGGAGGTGGTCCAACTATCCCCGTGTATATGCTGTGGATGGCGTTAAGATAAAGGCGACAGATGAAGTTAAGTATCTGGGAGTTACGATAACCTCAAACCTATCGTGGGGAACACATATAAGAAATATTTGTGGCAGAGCTCTGAAGAAGCTAGGATTCGTCAAGCGTATTGTGGGAAGATTCTCAGATGAAAAAGTAAAAGAGAGGTGCTATTTCGCACTCGTCCGGCCACACCTTGAATATGCAGCAAGCATATGGGATCCGGTGCAGAAAGAATTAATTCGGGAACTTAATAAAATACAAAGGAAAGCTGCGCGATTCGTCAAAAACTGCTACGGGCGTACAGACAGCGTTACGCAGATGTTAAACGAATTAGGCTGGGAGCCGCTAGAGACTCGGAGGCTGCGCGCTAGGCTTAGATTACTTGAGCAATTGAGAATAGATATCTTTCAGAGCGACACGGAGAACATCATATTAGAACCCCACTATATTTCCAGGTCCGACAGAAACGATAAATTAAGAGAGATATTTTGCCGAACGGATAGGTATGGGAATTCGTTTTTCCCCCGAACAATAAGGGACTTTAATAAATGCAAGGCGTAATTTCATAGAGCGTTTCTTTTTTATATGTAAACGGCTGGTGTCCTAACACCCCCCGCCACACGCCTATTGAGGCGGCTTGCGGGGTAGTATGTAGATGTAGATGTAGATGAAAACTCAAACATTCTTAAATGGCCGACGCTCCTGCCACCTTAAGGGGCCTCCACCCTCGGCTTTGCCGGTCCGTATATGGACCATATTTGGAAGAGGTTTTCTCGTCAACCTCATAAGATAATTGAAGTTCGTCTTCAACTTATGAATAAGGGTTCTTTTTATTATGTTTTGCCTTTGACAAAAAAAGGATATTCCTCCCTCATTTTTCACAAAAGCTCTGCAAATAAGGGTCGGCGCGTTGCTATTTTACTCCCGTTTGGTGATGAATATCGGAAACATCTAAACAGACAGACAAAGATTGATTCTTTGTAATTCAGTTCTCGCATAAATTTCAAGTTCCATTAAAAGCGTTTTCCTAATAATGTCTTTGATTTTTGGACGTGCACAACTAAATAAACGCCACCCTGGCGGTCCGTGGGAGACCAAGAAGTTCGCCCTTTCTCCGCAGCGTCTTCCATAGGCGCTCCGTGTCGTTCTAGGAGACCGAGTCGGCAACGCTGCTGTGGAGCAGGTAAGGGGGGGGGGGAGGCAGGAAGGGGTTAGTCGAGGGACAGTGAAAGTTTCGCTCGCGCCTCCCAGGATTGAGGGTCATAATAAGCCTCGCGGCGAAATATATTTTGCAGCGGGATTAATATTTATTCCTTCTGGAGACCTATCGTTAATGGTTAGACATCGCCTTCATTTTTCAAAGGGGGGATATTTTAATATTTGGGACGTGGACCCTTTAATCAAGTATCTGTACATGATCGATAATAATATGAAATTTGAGAAATGTTGTGCAACTATACCAAGCCCTTGAAAATGACTTAATTAACAAGTCGAAACCTTTATAGTCGGAAAGCGAAATGAAAATTTTTGTGGAATAATCAAAGGTTCCTTCATTTCCTTAAAATAACCTTATTCCGCCATCTTTACGCAATATATGGCTTTCAATGGAGGAAAATAAAGATCAAATACTAGCCATGAAGCGGTATGCTGCTTCCGCGTACTGAATAATTACGTCACTTTGCCACCAGCCAATCATCGGGCGTTTTCGATTCTCACTTGTGTTTGAAAATTCTCTTGAACTTTAATGAATTAAATATCGCTAACTTCGTCAAAAAATAATAAAAAAATTTCACCGTGAAACGCAAACATATATTTCTATTGAGTTTTGGGGTTCATGATTATATCTGATATATATATGCAAGTTCCCTATTGTTTGAATGCATGTAACCAAACGGTAACGCAAGGGCTTGCGGGTTTAATCAATTACTATCCAATCGATGAAGGCAATACATAGAATTTAAAAGCTAGGTTAGCATGATTTATTACAAAGAATCACATCTTCGAGTTCAAGAGAAGCATATCTGTACGACTTCAGCAGGTGGCTTCCAAACACGAGGCAGTTCTCCAACTGTATTGCAATGAGCCTCAATCATTTCTGCAAGGCAAGAAATAATATTTATGTTGCATTTTCAGAGAGTAAAGCCACAAACCTCTAAATTTCAAATTTTCGCATTAGGATAAACATTCAATATCGACAAAATACTACTTTTTTATGACATTGAATATCAAATTTCGAAGGTACAAATGAAATATCCTTACGAATGGATCGAAAGCTGCTGCGAAAACATTAACGACAAAATGATGAGGGGTAAATCGAGAACGGCATACAGCATAATCAAGAGACATTTTGGAGAAAAGAAACCAAGATGCCAAAACATTAGAGATCGAAATGGGAAACTGTTCTGTAGGATCAAGACATTGGAAATACATGGATGGACAAACGGAAAATATCTCCAAAAAATCTTTCTTTTCCCCCGAAAGAATTCTTGCCACGTTTTCTCTCGTAATCACTAAAAACAGAAGGAAATATTTCCTAAATTAGAAAAATTTTATAAAAGTTGCCTGCTGCCAGAGATAATTGATCCTCGACGCAGCAGGTCAATGTAAAATACGGGATCCTGAATATATAATACAGGCTCAAAGAGAATTAATAAATAAGCAAGAAACTCGTAGCCAAAAGTAAAAACCTATAAAAATCCTTTCAATAATTAAGTTTAACTGAATAAACTTCTTTCCATTAAATGATACTCCATGATGATTTATTTGTTAAACAACCTTTCCGAAAACCTACCTCAGCCAACTCTCTCAAAAGGGTTTTAATATACCACTGCGCTATACTGTGGTCAGAATTCGGAAAAAATGCGGACAAAAGTCATATTGTCGACTTACCTTTCGTCGAGATGTTAAATTGGGGTTTTTCGTGGACATTACTAAGCTTAAAAATTTGTTTCAGAGTAGGTACTTAATGAAAATATACGTTCAATAAAGTCATTGAAAAATGTAATCCCTTTAAAACACTTTGAAAATTGGAACAATAACGGTGACCAGCATAATAACGGACGTTGAGCGATTGGATAATTGTATTCTTTCTGTGACTGCTTCTCCCCGTTTTAAGGTTAGTCACTAGACTTCAGCTTCGCCTCGTCGGGTCTCTCACCGCTCAGTCCCAGGTGGAATGGGAAGGCTCCCAGTGTGGAAGGGGAACTCGATGAGCGAATGGAGTGGAGGGTTTGGAGGGGCAGGAGCAATCGTGATCAGCGCGCGTCGCTGGACAGTAGACGAGCCTAGAGTGACCTTGGACTTCGTCGCGAAGCTAGGGGAGTCGACGGACAAATAAGCGAACTTATTTACTCGCTGCTCAATCTCGCTGTGCGTTGGCCTCCAGGACTATGTTCATCCAGAAGAATTCATGGGGTAGGGGTAGTCTCAACAATAGTGCTGAATATTTTTCCCTTTCGTCAGGCAATGAAATGAATGTCAGAATATAGACATTACATGAGCGTTGGAAGTTATATGGTTGTGGATGTGGACTATTGTATTATCATTTGGATGATGCGAAAAGACTAAATTTTACTTTGATCAATTTACACCTTAGCCTACACTCTGAAAGATATTAACGCTAAATAAAGAAGAATGCAAGAAACTCGATAGTCCTTTTTCTGCTTCACCATCGATGTAGAAAAATAAATATAAAAAACTCAAGAGTACAGCAGTAGTATCAGATGCATCGATTGAAAAATTTTATAACTTTCAGCCGCGCAACCAATAAAAATGTTTGCTAAATACGTTGCCGCAAAAATTTTCGGCACAAATTGAAAATTATTTTCACACAAATATTAACCCCGTGCGTCGTGTGTCTGTGCCCAAGTCGTCAATTCGTGCGGCAGAAGCGTCCACATCGAGAATCATCACTCGGCGCAAATCCTTTGGCTTTCGTCAAAAACCCGACTGTCTGGAGTGTGTGCAATGAATGTGGATTGAATGCTGTGTGTCGTATTAGGCGCAAATTTATATAGGTGTTTTCGCGGCTTTATAGCAAAATGAAGAATCCCTCGCACATGATCGGCTTTATGATGTGAACGGATCGCATAACTTTGATGTCGCAATTATCTCGCATATAATATTCCATTGTGCATTTACAGCGTAATGCGATTTGCCTCTGCGATACTATCGATGCGATATATACCTGGTGGAACACGATATTTCACTAATATCATAATACATAGTTGAAACTTTCGTGAATACAGCATGTCCACGGTCAAAAATTTTCAATATCGCACAGTGAAAGTAAGTGATTTTACAAGGGGAAAAGCAGTACAACCAGACTCACGATTTACCAAGATGTATCCTTGCTTTACACTGTGTCTTCTTACTTACCACCAATGTTTTCCTTATTCGTCATGGTTTGATCTCAGAACCTCAGTTTCCTTACCAGCACCAAATGAGAGAAAAGTTATCAATTGCAAAGATTTTACAGCTTGGGCCTGGACTAAGCATGCTTGTGAGGCTTCACCCCATGACTAGCAATAGAGATTTATGCTAATGCAAAATTAGTCGTAGTTACACTAACTTTGGGGTGTAGTGTAATGCTTGTTGGCGACTGCTCACCCCCTGCCACCCACCCTTGAGGTGGCTTGCAGGGTATTTTGTAGATGTAGATGTAAGATTAAAACAATTAAATAGTACGAAATTATGAAGAGCGAACTGCAAGGTAAATAGTGCGGGGTAAAACGTAAGGATGGTTACATCAAGAAAAATATCAGGTTAGGGTTACGTAATGGCTTAACATTTAATTTATTCGTTTTTATGGGTATTTAGGCGAAGTATTTTAGGCAGAAGTACCTCCATATAAAACTTTTCTAATGGTTGTTCCATTTGGTGTTTCCAAAAGTGATCATTTCTATTAATACGCTCAATGTAAATGCCCAATGGGCTCCAAACGATAAAGTCGCAGTACGTTTTGTCACAAATGCGCAACTGTCCTTGTATTTGATAATGGTAGTTATGCTTTTGCTTTAGCGTGACATTCTCCCCACTCTTTTGAAAAAAATTTAGTTTTTTCTGTCCTTCCGCCTCCGATGGAGACAAATCCCTGCAGCTAATTGGACATTTAACTTCGATTATGCCTTTGCCATCTTCTAGAACTCCATCAGGGGTTGCAGCCAGGAATGACAAGGTTTCATCCACAAAAAGACCTGTAGGCAATACGGTATTTCCGCTAATCTTCTCGTATTGTGCAACAGCATTTCCTTCAAACGCTTTACCATAAGAAGGAGCCTTATTCCCTCGAAAAGTTGGGAACAATATCCTTTCTGCTATTTTTTCTCTGCATGTATTAGCCCTCAATTTACATATTTGACCGAATAAGGATGCCGTTAGTCTCTTACGCCTTTCAAACACCCACGTCAGGCTAAGATATTGAGTCCTAGTTTCGGCCTCCAGCCGTAGTCTGTGGTCTCTACTCAAAGACAATGACGCAAGGAACTCATTCTTATTAGCTTCATCAACTTCCTCAGTATCCTCCAGGCGGCTACATATTCCGTAGTCTTGGTCAGGTCCAGCTGGTATTTGGAATTTATGGCGCGTTTTGTATTCCAGGCGTCGTTTGGACCGCGCAGTCGACTTTTTTACGGCACTGGTCTTGTATTTTTTTGTAAATGTTCCAGGACTCTTCTGCGTCAGGCCCTTATGAATAAGAGAATGTAAATTGGGTCCTGCATTGTACGCAGTTACAGCCAACTCGCAACGCGTCTGATATGATCTCCTCAAACAAAAATTCACTCTCTTTCCACCGACGTATTTAGCCACACTTGCGTTATAGGATTCCGCCATGTTATTGGTGACGTTGAACATCAAACTGACTGAGTGGCGGGCTTAGAATAGTAATTAAAGGTTGGAGTGTAGAGTAAATCACTACTTAGGTGATGAAAACAGTTCGTATATATACGGTCCAGAGGGCACAGGTGAGGGTGGCTGAGGGAGAATCAGGGTGGACAGTTACAGGTCGTGGGGTAAGGCACTGGTACCCGTTGTCGCTTTGTTTTTTTAACATTTATGCCGAGAAAATGATGAGGGAGGCACGAGAGAAGCTAGGTGTGGGAATACAAGAAGGACTGCTCATGAAGAAGGCTATTTTCGCGGACGACCAGACGTTGGTTTGGTGAACATCGAGGGGATTGAAAGCTTTGTCTGATGCATTAGAAAATCTGTGCGGGAAATGGGGAATGATGGTTAATCATAGCAAAACAAAGGAATAAGATTTTATAGGACGACGAAAGCCAGGCAGGTCATGAAAGAAGGAGGGTAAAACCTGGAGGAGCAACCATAACAATTTGATTCTTGGTTGTACGTACTTGGGAGGAAAACGGCCGTATGATCAAAGGCCTTAGAAGGAGAATTGCGCTAGCGAAAGAAGCGTTCAGCAGTGAGGAGGAGCTGATGACGGGGACCTTGCCTAAGGATGTAAGAAAGACGCTGGTCAAGAGTTACATATGTAGTGCGGCGTTGTATTGTGCAGAAACGTGAATTGTGAACAAAGAGGACGAAAATAGGCTGCGGGCGTTTAATGTGTAGAAGTGAAGGAGTATGTAGAAAGTCCGAAAGATAGAAACGGAGTCAAAGGAGGAAGTGCTGGGAATGGTGGGCACGGAGGGGAAACTTCTGGAAGATATTATAAGGAACCAGAAGATTGCTCATTATAAACATATTTTTCAGAACTCATTAAGTCAAATTTGGAATTGTAGAAGCGGCGAAAGCAACGGTAGGCGCAGTGAGTGCTACTAAAATTAGAAAACCGTGGATCACGAAGGAGATGATCAGGGAGATGGAGGAGAGAAGGAAATGGAAGAGCGTAAACTAGGGATGGGAGAAAAAAATCGATTCTTCATCATAATCGATTATTTGCTTCCGATTCTTTCGATTATTAGATCGATTATGGGTGGACGATTTAATCGTTGAATCGATTATTCAATCCCGATTATGACCGTCAGAAAAAAATCGGCGGGATTGGTGTAATTTGAAAATTTACCGAGGGAAAAAATAATCGGCTTTAGAACTTTGATGATTTTTTTTCGCTACTGCCAGTGAATAGTTTCAAAATAAAAAGATTCAAATAGCCCATGAAAAAGCTATTTTTTGCATTTTATGTTTGAACTGCGATGGCAAGACTGCAAAATCTGAAAGAAGACGAGTGAAAACGCCACAGATAAAAAATATGACTCGGATGCATGTGGTTTAACGAGAGATGAGGTAAAACGTTTATGACTCTTAATGACAGACAGCTTCATTTCAAGAATAATGCTAATAATATTTGACCTAATTTAGGAGTATTAATGCTCCTGATATTTACACCATAAGATGTCGAGAAAACCTATACTTTGAAATACTAAGCTAATTTTTCGAAAAAATAGAAGAACTAGGTACATTATATATATGATTGACAACATAAGTTACCATTTCTGTCGAAATAATAAATATATATATATTTATAACTCAAGTATCATCATCACTAAGCGATGTAAATTACAATCATTGTAAATTTTGCAGCATGTTGAGTGTGAATTAGAGCTATGCCAAGCATTACATATGGAGACATATTTTTTACTGTGTTCCAGGCACCTATAATCATTCCCATTTTGTCTATACCTCTCTCCTTTACAATTACCTTGATTAGTCACCTACTATTCTCCTCTTTTCAATTAGGTTATTTAACACACATGCACAAAAATCAACTCCTTATATACAGCTCTCTATTCCCACGTCACTTCACAGTATCGTTTACTTCAGTCAGAGAACATAATTATATATCACTGAATATAATGATTTCACCACAATCATACAACACCGTGAAATAATTTCAACAGACCCTTCGTTTCAAAAATCGGGGCGCATCGCTTTCCGCTTCGCATACTCGGCGATCCTCCACAGGAGTCTACGATTATTCCATCCGTCACAAATATATCCGCAGAAAAATCGCATGATTATATACCGATTCTTCAAATAACCGATTATGCTACCCGTCAGGCATGCGCAGAGTGATGCTCATCCTTGACGATCCTTCACAGGCTTGAATGAATCGCATGATTCTTCCGATTCTTCTGCTCGTCACAGAAGCTACGAACTTCACAGAAAAATCGCATGATTATTTACCGATTCTTCAAATAACCGATTATGCTACCCGTCAGGCATGCGCAGAGCGATGCTCATCGTTGACGATCCTTCACAGGCTTGACATGAATCGTATGATTCTTCCGATTCTTCTGCTCGTAAGAAGCTACGAACTTCACAGAAAAATCATATGATTATTTACCGATTCTTTATAATCGATTATACCTTCCCGATTTTTGTACTGAATCGATTCTCCCGACACGATCATCATATGATATGATTAATCGATTACTGAGAAATGTTGCCCATCTCTAGCGTAAACTCAGAGCTAGGTCAGAGAAAATACCGAGAATTTAATAACAGACTTAGAAGAGAGACAAAGAAAGCAAGAGAGGCGTGGTGGAGAGAACAGATCGACGCGTTAGAGAAATACCAAAAAGAGGGAAGAGCAGATGCATTATATAGGAAAGTAAAGGAACTGACGGGTGGTAACAAGGGAAGGGAAATTACAACGATAACAGACAAGACGGGAAAGATGATCGTAGAACCGAGAAAGATCCAGGAGAGGTGGAAGGAGTACGTTGAAGAGCTCTATGGTAAAGAAATAATGCCCAATAGGTTAGATATAGAAAGGGAAGACGATATCGACAGAATGGCATTGGACCAAGTATCCTAGACTGCGAAATCGAAAGAGCTCTCCGAGACATGAAGAGGAATAAGGCGGTTGGAATAGATGACATACCTGCAGAGTTTCTAAAGAGCATGGGGAAGAACGGAAGAGGAAAACTTTTTGCGCTTATTCGTAGGATTTATGAGGATGGAGTGTGGCCGGAAGACTTCGCGAAGATTGCACTAATTCCTATACCAAAGATGAGTAAGGCAAAAACGTCCGAATACTATAGGAAAATAAGCTTAATATCCCACGCGGCCAAAGTAGTCCTGAGGATTCTAAACAGAAGGCTACAGAAGAAGGCAAATGAATACCTGGGTGACGACCACTTCGGGTTTAGGAGAGGGACGGGAACACGAGACGCTATAGCGGTGATGAGGACGCTAGTAGAAAGAAACCTAGAATATGGGCAGGATGTTTTTGCATGATTCGTAGATTTCGAGAAGGCGTTTGATCGGGTGGAATGGACGAAATTAATGGGAGTGTTGAAGCAATCAGGGGTCGATTGGAGGGACAGGCGTCTGATTCGAAATTTGTATATGAATCAGACTGCACAGGTTAGGGTAGCCAATGGAGTATCGGGGTGGGCCACGATAGGACGGGGAGTGCGGCAAGGGTGCCCACTATCGCCGTTGATTTTTAATGTGTACTCAGAAGAAATGGTATGGGAGGCAAGGGGAGAGGAGGAGGTAGGAATAAAGGTAGGAGAGGAGCTGATAAAATCAGTGAGATTTGCAGATGATCAAGCATTGGTTAGTCAGTCGGCCAAGGGGTTACAGTCAATGGTGAATGCATTAGAGGTGCAGTGCGATAAGTATGGGATGAAGATCAATCACAAGAAAACGAAAGTAATGAGATTTTATAGAAGTAAGAAGGCGGGGCTGAATATAAGGGTGGGAGGGCAGAAGATAGAGCAGGTCGAGCATCTTACGTATCTGGGTAGTATTTTGGATGAGAATGGGTTTAGTGGTAGGGACATCAGATGCAGAATTGCGCTCGCTAAAGAAGCATATTCAAAGATAACGGAATTGATGAGGGGGGGGGGGTCTGAGAAATGGCGTAAAGGAAAGGCTGGTGAAAACTTTAATATGGAGCGTGGCGCTATATGGGTCGGAAACTTGGTCATTGCGAAGGGAGGATGTGCGTAGACTTGAGGCGTTTGAGATGTGGGTTTGGAGAAGGATGGAGAAGGTTAGCTGGATGGCGAGAAAGACGAACGAAGAGGTATTGGATATGGTCGGAGAGGAGAGGAAGCTTGTGGCAGAGGTTCGGAGAAGGCAGAAGAGATAGATGGAGGAGGTTTTGAGAGGAGAGGGCATGTTGAAGAGAGTGATAGAGGGGAGAACACTTGGGAAGCGTGGAAGAGGAAGGAGGAGGATAGGAATTCCGGACGAAATGAGAAGATGTAGAAGATATGAAGAATTGAAGAGGGATCTAATAACGGGCCATCCTTAGGAGTGAAAGCGAGAAAATTTTCTATTAGATTGGGATACAGAATGGGGACTGTCCAAGAACCTACCAATCAGCTGGTAGAATACTTGAATGAATGAAGTCAAATTTAACATGAATTACATACTCTGATTGTGAGATGTTTTCCAAATGCCCTTGACTTCTGGAGTGAACTACCCCGGAATCTTTTTCTAGTGCCGGTGGATTAGCAATTGAGTACTCAATCTCATCTTCTTGCCAGTGGCTGCACCCTGGCCGAGGCGAACGCGCCCTGTGTAAAATAGTTAGGAAGCAGATTAAATACCAAATAAAATGATTAAAACCTTTTTACAAAATAAAGAGCGTAATACAAAGTCTCACAACCTAGGTACTTATTTTTTTGACCAAAACCTACTTTGGCAATGACGTTCCGAACATGTTAGAAGCTGCGGGCTCACCCTCCTCCCTCTGACTGGAGCAGTGATAATCAGTCTCTCCATCTGCCCTAAAATATTGGATATGTACGTAAAATATTTATTTGTATCTTTTCCATAACGTTAGCTAGTAGAAAGATGAATTCTTTGAACCTCGTAATATGCCAAAAAGACTAATGAAAGTAGATTCTTACGTCTCGGTCTCAGCTTTTTCTGGCGTTTGTTGTTCAAAATGAAGATTGAATTCTCTTGCGCAGGAATCCAATTCCATAATCTCTCTACGATAAATATGATGTTGTCAGCATTCCAAATCGCTGTTATAGTAATGTCAACTACGATAAATTGTATAATCTAGTAGTTTAATTGAGAATTGGTCAAACTATCTATTATTTATAAATCATAACAATGACTTTTCATAAAACAACATTCCTCTTCAAGAGAATATGTATTTGAGGCCAGTACTACATATATCTGTTTTAAATATTAATACCCTTCTTTATCAACTTCCACGGAGCTGACGATGGACACTGGGGAAACATTACAAATTTCTTTGGATGTTATCTCCTCAGTATTACCTAACAAATAGAACAATTTGGGAATCACTATCTATTCAGAATTTATCACATAGAATAGCTTATACTTTAATGCATTTCAAGGAGAAACAGTGAAATGCATGCTAACCCAATAATAGTTGGTATGGAAATACGTACTCAGTCTTAATTTTTTCCTCTCTTTAAAGAAATACGTCCTCTTCTTTCGTTTATATCCTTTGCGGAACCGGTATTTTCGATACACTTCTGAACCCTCCATAACACGATATTTTACGTAAAATACGCCACTCCCGAATAAGGAACAGCAGTACTCCTATCATACACGCAGCAGACAAATATTTCTGCTCCACTTCTGAAACAGGATCAGCAAAGCCAAGATTTACACTCGCAGCAGTCGCAATTCCGCTCCGTCTTGATGCTCCTGACTCGCGTAAGTGAGGAAGCGCAGGATGCGTATGGCTGCCGCCCTGTGAGTCGACTGATGGTGAGGGGGTGTCGGGCACTGCAGGGAATCCACGCCAGTCATACTATCTCCCGCCCATGCCACGAAAATCGCTCCGCGGAATTAATGCCATTCTATCCGAAAGACGGTTTTTCGTCGCGCGACTCCATGATAAATAAATTGTTGAAAACAATAGAAGCTTCCAATCTAGCCGCCATCATGTTGTTCCTTTTTCTCTTATTGGTTGTTTGACGACGTCAGACGACAAGGCGCGAGTTCAGCTGTGCGTTCACGGCATAAACCACGTTCTCCCCGCACCTACTCGTCCGTTCCCCCGTCACCTACAGAGGCGAGTCTGCGAGGGTCGGCGGGTGGGGAGTACCCCTTCCACGATGCGGCGTAGAGGAGAGTATCTGGACGTGGGGGTATAAGGCGGCGGTGGTGGGGGCAGCCCGCCGCAGGCCTTAGTGACGCTAGTGAAAAGACGCGAAACATGCGTTAGTATTTTCCACACCTTTATCTATATTTTCGTAAATAAGGTGCTGTAAATACTTCTCATGGAAAGATGAAGGATAAACCTTTACCCCCAGTACGTGATATCTTTGGTTTTCGGCATCAAAAACTGAACTAAACCATGTTGAAAAACGACAAAAAGCGTCAGTGGACGCACTACTCTTCCTCAACATGGACTCAACAACGTCATTTAAAATGAACAATATCGCGTACTGGGGGTACAGATCCATCCTTTTATAAGAAAATAGAGAAAACTAGAAGTGTCTCAGAGCTATAGTTTAGCTACGAAAAGGTTTTTAGAAATGGCCTGCAGGAACACTTTCAGCCGATCTAGTGAACAACCTTAAGAGAAATAATATGTCTCAAACGTCTCCCTGTCAAAGAGTGGGACAGCTTAAAAGCGAGGCCGCTCTTCCCAGAATATCCCATTGTTCTTATGGAAGCGAGGCGAGGGTCTACGCGGTCTACATCGTCTACATTGTATGCCTGCCTCTTTTAACCCCCTCCCCTGAATGATGGGTGGGCGAGACGGTCGTTCGCCAGCGTTGCAACGCACTCCTAGGCCAGTGACCTTGAAGCGAATCAGCAGATTCCTAATAATTGCCATTGTGGCCAGCAGGGGTTCCACTGGAGATTCGCACCAAGGTCGCTCTAACCCGGGTTAGAGCGACCTTGATTCGCACCAACGACAACTGGCGGATTTTGGGGGGCACTATGCGTACCGGCGCGAGGAAAGCAGGGCCTTAAGGAGGTTTCGTCGCTGGGAGGGCGGATGTTTATTAGAATGAAGGCGTGGAAGTTTAAGTCGCCGGGAGATGGATCGTCACGTGAGACCGGAAGCACACGCTCGTGCCGAATGATTTAGCGGCGTTCGGCCGGTAGTCAAGAGGATCCAGGTGTTCATCGGTGGAACGTGCGGAATGGCAGATGTTTCACTGACTGTCGAGGGACCGGCTTTTGGAGACCATATTAGTACACTCGTAAGGAGGGGATGTTGAAGTTTCCGGAGAACTATTCTGGGTACCGTCAAACATTCGGATACCTGTTTTGGGTCCGCTTAAACATTTTGTACCAGAAATTGACCTGTTGGGTTTATTTTCACAACCAATTGATTTAGGGAATTTTTCAAAATAAATTGTGAATTCAGACGCTGTTGTAGTTTAACTGCAAATTAGTGTGCCTAAATATTCTGAACATAACATTCAAATAACTCCTAGTTTAAAAATTCATTTATGAATTAATTTAGGTAGGTATGTAGTTATTTTTAATTTTATTCCCCAATAAATGCAACTACGGAATTAATTATATTTACCTGAGATATCAGAAATATTCACTCAAAACATTGTAGTACCTAAAAACCTCATATTTTAAATGTCAACCGATCATTATCCTCCCAAACTCTGATGTAGCCTCTGGTAATCTTGTTTTTTAAATAAATAACCCTTCCTTGATTGAAGAAGATTATAGTGACCGCAGTTTCTCAGTACTTTAACTGACTCTTGACTCTTGTTCTCTCATGTAACTACGCATATGTCCACTTGAACAAATATTTTACTAACGTTCGATCATACGGACGTTAAAATGAATATTCCATCTAGAGACAGAGACCTGGACTCTCGTGCTGATGGAGGCTGTCTTGCCCGCAATTATTGGCATTTTTGTGTTTAATCTGATGTTACCGTAAAATGGAACCAATTTACACCTTGATGAGATGCTTCGCAAAAAAGTAAAAAAAATGTTTCAGAGCCCTCCGAGGGTCAGATAGGGAACTGTACGAAAAACATACATATTTCAATAGATTTTGATTTGATTTATTTATTATACATTAAAAAATAACCAGCATGGAGCTTTACATTGAATTTATAACAATAAACATTAGACGGAATAGGGCGTTAGGAGGTAACTGCTTTTCTAAGTAGGTTTTTTCTAAGTTTTTTTCTTTTCTGTGCCCTTCCTGGGGTCACAGTTGGATTTCCGGAAACGAAAGTGGTCCCATCGTATTCCTCGTGCCCAAAAAAATTGTATTTAAAGATTCACAAAAAAGTCTTACTTTATTGTATCTCAATTTTTTTTAATTGGAAGCTCATAAGGCAAAATTTGGATTTGGGAATGGACCTCCATTCTGTGGTCAAAAGGTCAAATTTCTAAAATGTTGCCTACTGTCAACAAAACAGACGATCTTTTTCTATCCTGGTGCCAAATTTCATCATTGTGGCACTAATTGAAGTGTCCAAAATTATAGGTGAACAATGACACACGAGCAACGGGACACATTATATTTGCGGAAGGGTAAGGAGAGGTATATCGAAGGATGGGAGGAGGAAATAAGAGTTAAAAAATTCAGGGAGCCGGTAAAAAAGAGATAACTGGGAGAGAAAAAGACGGAATTTTCGTAAGTGAAGAGGGTAGCAGTTGCGCAAGGCACGGTATGGATATGGAGAGAGAAATACGGGAGGGGATAGAGCAGAATACCGTTAGATTCTTTACCACCATCGGGCTGATTTTCCCCAGTAAACTACTCCATGAGTCAAAATAAATAAAATTATGGAGGCTCTATATGCATCACCTCATCTCGTCAATTACATACTTTGGGGAATGAAAATGTGACACAAAGTTACCCACTGCCGGAGGATACTTCGTATCAGTGTTAAAATTAATTATTAAATTTTACGGCAATCATGAAATAAAATATGAAGATGATACGGCATCACTCAGTAAAAGTGATGAATATAAATTTTGAAATCAACTCATATCGTAAAATTTACACACTTGTTTTTATTCACCGCCCGAGGTTTCTGAATGTGCCATTCTGAAGGTAGCATTTCCCAAGGGTGACTTCGTATACATATGTTTCTGGGATGGGGAGTGGTCATTGGGAAATAGGAGCGGTGTTCGGAGAAGAACAGTTTAAGTATAGGTATTGATTGCGTTGTGTAAGGTTTATGGGATAAGTCTGGTCAAGTCAGGAAAACAATGTGAAGTGTCGAAAGCATAAGAGACGTTCAAATTGGAAACCTTTGAATGGGTCATATCCCGGAGAAAATGAAAAATGTGGTTTTTTTACTCCACTTAGTTTAATGAAACGACCAAGGTTTCGACACTTTGCGTCATCTTCATGAGACCTGAATGTGATACAAAGCGTCATCCTGAACTGACCTGAAGATGACACAAAATTTCGAAACCTGGGTCGTTTCGATAAATTCTTAAATTGGAGTTCGCAAAGTTATTTTTCATATTTTCCGTGATAGAAAACTTCCACAAAATGAAGCCTGAAACCGTTTCCTCTGAGAACATGTGGATTCCCTTAACAAGAGGAAGATTTAAAGAGTAAAATAAACGAAATATTGGAATTGATAACGTCATCACACAAAATACGTCGGTCTCTTAAGTTTGGGTAATATATCACGTGTCGTTGTCAGCGCAAAATAAGTGAAACATCCCTTCGGTACGTTGCATTACGGTAAATACTTTCGGTAACTTCAAATTAAACGGAATACAAGTTCTTAGGATGCGAGTGGCGTTTCGTTTTCGTTATCTGGGACGAAATATCAAAACAAACAAAACTCATTTGGGATTTTTTAAATTGTGAGATTTATAAATTTTTATCGGGTTTCACACCAGGTTATAGGCTTCATTTCTGCCTACTATATATCTGCTATAACCTGGTGTGAAACCCGAGAAAAATGTATACATCAGACTCACCGTGGAAAAGCTTAAATCATTAGTGAGATATAATTATTAAGATATGGAAAACATGTGCCTTTCACGAAAAATGTATAAATATCTCCAAAATAAGAACTGTATGCCCAAGGATAGTTTACCGAATAAAAGAGCATTAAATTATGAATATAAGAAGCGCAAAATATCATTTAAGAAATGTTATAGAAAATTTCGCTGGCAACAGAAACTCCAAGCGACACTTTCGGTTGTTTTTTTCGTTCTCCACTAATCCTTTTTCACCTCCGATTTCACGTTATTCACCGCATGACTATATGCCCTCTGAAATTATCCCTCTGTAAAAACTAGCCCACACGTTAGCAGTCGAATGGACCTCATTCCATCCGACCCAGTCGAATGACTTCGTCGTTCCCATTCACAGGCGACAGCCGGGTGCAGTGGTGGCGCGGGGAGCGGCTGCTGGCGGACTCGAGTGGCGAGGCGCCGCCTCTGGTGGTGGAGCGGGTGAGGATGAGTGCGGATAACGGCCTCGAGGTGGCGGCCATCATAGCAGACGACGCGGGCGAGTATGAATGCCGCGTGGAGCGACCCTCACCCTGGGACCCCATCGTCCAGAAGCACTCCATCCAAGTTCTCTGTGAGTATGAACATACCCACACAGTCCTCTTTGTATCAGTATGTGTATCATGAAAGGGTAATTTTCCTTTTTCATACGGTGCATAGCAAACTTGAATGGCGTGGGAGTTTACGTTGTGAAATGCTTTTAGATATTCTCATATTAATAAATAATTGTGTAATGCTAACTATTATTATTCGCAATGCCGACTGGTTTCAACGTTTGACAGAGGAGAAGTAATGGAAGTAGCGGTTGGGTTGAAGAACATATGAGGTGAAGATAAGGAAATGTTTAAGTGGAAGGGGATAAAACGCGGACTTAAGGTCAAATTAACGGCAAGTTTGGTTGAGATGGGACTGGTACGTGATAAAGAGGTAAAGGCCGTTTTACACGGTACATTTGTTTGTATGCACAAACTTTTCCGCGAACTCTTGCATGAGGCAAAATGTATCGTGTAAAGCAGCAAATTGTATGAACGCTTGTGCGAATGTCTCAATGCGTGCACGGGAAATAGAACCTGTTCTAATTTCGTTCAGACAAACGTACAATCTCAAGCACATTCGTTTGTACAAAATTTTTCATCGTGTAAAACGGCCTTAAGTGAAATGTTGGTATGAAGATATTTTTATAATTTCTTCCCTATAGCTTTGGCCTAGGACATAATTTCAAAGATTGGCTTTATACAGGATATAATTTTGTATGGTAATAGTATAAATTGACGCGAGAGCATGCAACCTGTTGGGGTTGTGAATATTAAAAGTGTGGAATATACGAAGTTATTTATTTAAGAATACAGGGTATAGAGTGTTCTACATTTAGTTGACAGTATGGGCTCTTATGGAGATTCGATTCCCATGTAAATCTCCATAAGGCCGGAGGTGCGACGTTGCCAATGACAGCAGGAACATTAATGGGATGCTATGCAATACAACAAGACATGTTCTGAAGCAGAAAAATATGCTACTATTATTGGTGGCAATACTTAACCGATTTAGCTTAATTTAAATGTTATAAAAAATATTTCCTTGAATTTCCGTTAGTAACGGAGCGCTTACAATTTCATCTTCCCCACCCAGTTACAGACAAGCGGTTCATATTATTGCGTTAAAACTTATACAAAAGGTTTTTCATACGTTTCCCTCCATAACGGTTAGCGTTAATTTGTTTTTAACTGAGTTTCATCGTTGTTGTATTAATTTAAATATCTTTTGTACAAAATATTTTGAATTTTGTAAGATAAAAAGCGGTCGCCAACTTACTTTCGTATCTCACGATATAGATCCATATATACTGCGTATGAAATCTAGATAAAACTTTATATTTGTTTTTGGCGAAAGAATCGTAAATCTATTTCGATTAAAAAGGGAGTTATGAATTTTTGATGTCGCCAAATATTTTCTACGTGCCATAATTTCGCCGCTCGTTCTGTCCTGTCAGCTAACCTATCACGAGGGAGATTCTCAGTCGGAGAATGAGCTTGATACTTTAATTACTCTTGCTTCTTTGCTATCAAAGATATTGTTTTTGGTATGACATTTAGTAAAGTCGGTAGTAATATATTTTATTAGAATACACTAGTTTTAACAACTTGACAGATGAAATTCATTAACACTGAAGGATTCAGCAAAAATATTTGACAGCCAAGAAAGAAGTGGAAAACGTCTTACGTGCCTTTAGGCAGAACATGCAAATGAATTTGTAAGAGGGATATTCGTATCCAGTGCATGGCCTTCGACTGAGTGTATATTGGGTATTTCTAGAAGTTCCGTTAAGAAGGTGCCATAAACATCTGCATGAGAAGCGACCCTTCGGTGTAAGGGACCGGTGAAAGAATGGGCGAAGGCGTTTAGTTTCTCATCAGATTTCTGGGCGTGAAAAAGTGGTGTGTGGTATGAAGAATATTTCAACAGCACTGTGGAGTATCTTCCAGATCAATTTATTTCCGACAGTGTGGTACCGTCATGTCCGAAACTAAGAGGAGGAGGAAAGGGGAGAAGTTGAGAAGCCGTGAAAGAGAAATGGTGTCTAATGTGTTCAAATATTTCAACAAATCGCTCAATGTCGCTGAAGTCTGCAAAGATACTCCGAAAGATACTGGGTGTTCACAGTCTACTATCTACAGGGTAAGAAAGGAAGCATCTCGAGGTGCATTGGTCACTCCTTCGAAACGAAAAAAAAACAACCGTATAAGAATGCGAGATCAGTGATGTATGATGATTTCGTAAGATCGGGAGCTAGCAGGAAAGTTCATAAGCCATTCATGAAAAATATTCCTCCAACTCTAAAAAACATTCTAAACTCCGTAAATATACAAAAGGATCTTCCTAATTTCAAGAGGACCACGTAATACCGTCTTTTTGTTGACATATGCTTCGCATACAAACATAGGGGCAAACGAAGTATGCTTATTGAAAGAGACGATATTATTCGTTGGCTTCATAATTATTTAAGACTGTTGGACAGATATCGCTGTGAGTGAAGGGAAATTGTTCACACAGACGAGACGTGGATCAATGTTGGACAGACGATAAACATAGCTTGGCGCGTTATAGAAATAAAAACACCTAATAAATACGTTTGTTGCTCAATCACTGAATCAAAATTATAAATAAGTTTGTTGGTAAATCACTGAATCGAAAGACCATTACAATTGGTAATAGGTAATTGAGCAAACCCGAAAATGTTTCATGCTGGAATAATTTTCAAGAATGGAATTTCGGAGGTGGGTAGTGGGATATTTTGGCATTTCCCTGTTCTTTGGAACGGGGCTCGAGATGCTTATGGGGGGCGCAAGCAGAAGGGGAACTTGGAAAGAAGGAGGGAGAGACGGCGTCCAGTGATCCAGTCTGGATAAATCATGAAGGGTGATTCGGACATAGCGGTCGTGGCAAGGGAACGGGAAGTTTACAGGGTGCGGTATATTTTATCATCGCATTAAAATTTATGATAATAAGAAAACAGGAAAAATGATTTGCTCAAATGAGAAGTTATAAATAACTCTACAAAATATGATGAACAAGCCACAAAAATAGATAATTATTTTTTATTTCCATTACTCAAGGTCCCCAGAAGCGCTATCCCATGAAGTCCCCCAACGTGACCCCTTACCACCATTTAGTGCCTCAAGAAAAAAGGGGAGAGTAGACACCCCTAACGACATTTGACATAAGTTTTTCTCACCCACAAATCTCTCGTGGCATTATCGGTAATTTTTTCCTGATTCAGGCGTGGCAATGCCCCACATTTCCTCAGCATTCTTGAAAAAAATCGATCCCTAACCTTCATAATGCTGTAAATTATCGACACGCGAGGTGAATTAAACTTATAATATAATAATAATAAGTTATAATATAATAAGCGTTAAGAATTTTTAAAAATTCATTACATTATTCAGCTTATAGGAAGGTAACTTACATTAAAAAAATACGTGATTTTGAAAACAAAATGTTTACTTTATATTCCGGTAATTCATGTAACCTTTACATAGCAAAATTTCATCCCCATGAGTCTTATTATGTGCAAAATTAATCACTTCTTTAAAACGAAATAGTTTTGGCGCGGAGTTATAAGTGGTTGCCTATGTTGTCAGGATGCCGCCCACGGAGCGGAAGCTTGTCAACAGCGTTCTCCATAAGCCCCATACTGTCAACGAAATTGCACTGTAGTGTGAACACGTTTCTTCCTTCTCGCTGATTTCAGTCATATTTTTAATAAATAACGTTATATCTAGTTTGTTTGGTAAATTAGGGAGGCGACTGTCAACCGATTTCATTTGCACCATCGACAAGAGCTCAGTAAGTTGTATAAGTAGGATTGATTCGATATTCTCAGGCTTAAAACGGCGATGATAACTGATGATAACATGATAACTTAATAGCTATATATATATATATATATATATATATATATATATATATATATATATATATATATAGCTATTTTTAATTTTGATTTGTTTTATTTCGAAGAATGAATCCAGTTATTCTTTATTTGTAACAACTTTTTGAATTAATATTTTTGTAATTGATGAAAAAAAACGGTAGGAATGGTATTCTTACATAAATTTACCCAGCAAAAATAAAAAAATCAGATGTTACACTACAGTCGCAATTGCACTCTTAATCACCTGAACACGCAATTCTGCTCCTGGTTTTCAAACTTTTTCATCTCCCTTCGCTGATACTCAACATAACCACCCCCCCTTCCCCCCCAACCCCCAAAACGAAATCCTTGCTCGTCCATGGTTCAATGTACATAGCCTGTAATGTGGTGGTTTATTCTATTGCTTCATCTCACAGATAATCCAACGGTCTCTCTGTCTCCTCCTGGCCCGGTGATGGACGTGAGAATTGGCGACGAAGTGAGCATTATGTGCGATGCATTTGCCTTCCCCACTCCGACAGTCACATGGAGCCATATGGTAAGCGACTTTCGGAAAACCTAAAATGCCTAAATTATTTTAGTAAGTACGTACATTAATTTTTTTCATTTTCATTGCTTTTCATTCGTATTACATGACCTAGTAAATATGTGTTTAACATTTTCTCCATTTTATATGATCCATCAACTCGGATAGATTGTTCATTTGGTAAACAATAATTCCGGGTAAATATGATCCCTTAATTGTTTTAATTTCCTTTGTTTTTCTTTTGTAGTTTTTGGCCTAGTAAATATGTGTGTAACATTTTCTCCATGTTTTATGATCGATCAACTGGGAAATATTGTTCATTTGGTAATATTGTCGGGTAAATATGATATATGTCGCGTCGCGTCGCGACGTTTCGAAGAAGGCGTCGTCGACGGCGGACATGGAGCCTCTAAGGCAGTTGGAACACCCGAGATATCTTCCTTCAAATTCAAAAAGTAATCAAGTATTAGAAATCGGGACACGGCATACAAAGCATCATCGTTAGCAGCCACCAAACCGAATATTGGTTTTCCTGCAGTTCTCAAATCCACTCTCCGATCAGCTAACCACATTATTCATTCCCTAATATTTTTCTTGACATCTTTATAATATGCGTCTTTTCTTCTCCTTAGTCTTCCTTGTTAATTCTTCCCATTAATTGTAAATGCCATCACAGATTCCTGGAGGTTTCCATGTTTCGCAATAGGTTGGTCTCTATTCTCTTGATTTCCGATTATCCCAAACTCATTAGACTATTTTTCATTTGTGATTCTCTCCGTCTATTTCATCTTTATCATATTTTATAACAACACATTTCCATTACTTCCAGTCTTCTTTGTTCTGCTCCATTTAATGACCAAATTCATAACTTCTTACCAAATGTCATACGAAGGAAAAACGGATATCAGCTTAAATAACGCGACAGTGACCCAGTACCCATGTCACTTTTCATTAGTTGGTCCCAAAGCATCTCATGCTTACATGAATTTCTCAAAAATAAAAACTTGAGCATTTCAGTATGTGCTAAGAAGTTTAAAAAATTATCATTTGTTTGAAAAATATGGTGGGTGAAATTTACGAGCGGAAAGGTATCTTGTGCCTTGTTTTCTGAGTTTGTTGACCTTCTAAGTTGAGAGCCCCAGTCTCTAATCCCTTTCAATTTGAAGAATCTGTTAAAATCTCATGTAGCTAGTATGAATTATAAATACTTTTTCTTTATAACCATCATTCGAAAAATCTTTCCAATACAAATTCAAAACAAGAGTCGAATCTCTTACCACGCATTATTTCAAGTGTTCCCAACCTGGAGATATCGGAATCGGTTACATGAATCCGAAAATAAAAATAGTCTTCCCCTTAAAATAATTAAAGAGGGAAAATAAAAAAATCAATAGTTCATTGAAAAAATTATAGATATCTAGGTCATTTTAAAATCTTCCGAGAGCTTTCACTCACAAATTCAATGTCATATACATTTACTAAAATCTTTTAATGAAGTTTCCTTCCTTGTATATTTCATCCTTTTACAGTTTTATGCACGTAAAGCAGAAGTTATCATTTATAATCAAAACATAAGACGTTTTCCTCCAGTGTGATAACAAATCTTCAGGACCGGACGCAACAAAAATATCTTGCTAGTAGTGCCATGCACAACAGTATCCGTAGCACAGAAGATATTGAAGATAAAAAAGGAGAAAAGTTAGCAGAATTAAATATGTACCAGAATACTTCATGACGATGTACACGTCTCCACCGTCCTGATCCATATATCAATTGTCTTCTAAATGATTTATAGAATGATAAACAGTGTGCATACTCCGTGCGTGGTATGGCTACGTAAAATTGTTCAAATGACACGTCACTCGATTATGTAATTTAAATACATACGGAGCTATCATTGTAAGCACGACCACGTGTTCACAAAAGTGAACAAACTGACGTCATGCTGTAACGTAGCAACGGTTGGGAATTTTGTTAGACCCTTTGGGCTTTAGACTCATTTTCCAGGAATTATGAATGAAATATCAGGGACCGAGGGTCAATTTCTTCATTTTTCCGGTTTTTTGACATGTAATGAAGCATTTTAATTCGACCCGGTTTTCGGATCCAAGTTTGAGTTAAACATCTCGTCCTCTCCTCGCAGGGGAATCTACCAGAGGACTCGAGCTCGCTGAGCGGCGTCCGGAGCTCGCGGCTCATCTTCAAGGCGACCAGCCGGAGACTCGCCGGCCTCTACACATGCACGGCGCAAAATGGCGTCGGAGGGCCCGTCTCCGCCACCGTTCGGCTCCGGATACTACGTGAGTCGCGAAATTCATTCTCGAAACAACGCAATAAAATCTTTCCCAACAACCTACCCCTACTACTCCTATGTCCCCACTCGCGCAAATGACCGCAGCTGTTGGTCGCCTCTCCCAAGTATCCCACCTACCAACCAACGAATAACATCAAATGCATTAAAGATAGAAGTTTCCCATTTAGTCACTATCACTTATGAATAATTAATAACCCATGCTGAGCGAAAAAGGTGACATTCAAAGTTGAAAACGTATTACTTTCATAGGCTGCATACCGATCCTTGGGACAAAAAAGAATATCTAAATCGTTATTTGAATATGGCTGTTAACCATACCATTTTCATTGAGTCAAAAACACTAGAGAAGGTGGCGATATACTCGTACATACTCGTATAAGCAGGCCTAAATCATTGCGCTGCCATTTGATGTTCTTGGTGGCGACGCGATACGTTCAGGGGTCTCGTGGCTTCGGGTCGGGCATGATGGTGGTGGTTGCGGTCTTCCTCTGGCCTCTGGGTGTAGGGGTCGGCGTCCAAGCGTGTCTCCGCGTGGGGGGGGGGGTGCGCCTGGCTCCTCCTCTTCGGGCTGGGTGGCGGGTGGGGGGCTTGGTGTTTTCCGGGGTTGTCTCGGGTCCTTGCGGCGGGTTTGGCTCTGCACCTTCCCGGTCCATCACTTGCTCCGTTCAGCCCTTGTCGGTTGAGGAGACTGGGTGTGTTGGACTCCAGTGAGGCGCAAGCCTCCCCTGAAGAGGCGCAAGCCTACACCGGGGGCCATGTCCGGCATGGCGTTAAACACGTCCGTTCGTTCGTTCATGATTTACGTTCATTAATGTGCACATTACTCCGTGCTGTGATTCAAAATATGACCTTCAGAAAAAAACTATAGTGACTTGGTACAATTCCACTATTATCATCATCAGCAGTCATGATATAGCAGTCATCAATCCGCATAATGGTTTGCTGCAGCCCTCCAGTCTACTCTCCAATCAGCCAACCGCCTTATCCCTTCATAATTTCACTTTGACGTCCACACTATTATTTAATGCCTGACCATCGTTTTGGCGCCGTGCAATTCTAAGGGTGAGAAATAAACAACATTTCAAAATAATAGCGAGGTATCGTACCAAGCCCTTTTACTCGTTCGACATGAGTGAGAAAGTATTCTACCGAGAGAAACTTGAATCCTTTTCATGCATGTTATCGTTTCAAATAGGCTTATCCTAAATGGTTCGACTTTCCGTTGGTTCAGCTTTCTTTCCTTGCATGAAACTAGAAAAATTTTCCCTCGAGTACATTAATCGAAATTTATTCCGGATGATCAGTTGCATTACTCAAAGAGCACATAGAAAAGATGCCTTGGCCTACAGCTACGATAACCTCGCCCTCTAGTTACTCAAGGTGTTAGAAAAATATTATTGCTAGCTAATAGTTATTGTGAAACCTTTTTATTGAGTGAAAACTAATTCCTTCGGCCTTTGCCAATTGCTGCAGTCGTCTCTTTTGCACATTCAGCTCCATTGGATAGTATATTACTGGTTAAAATGGTTAATATTCTGGCAAGCCATATCACCCCTGGCCGACAGCTACGCGAGGTGTCTGCCGTGACGTCATCACCGAAACGTAATCATTGAAATGAGACCACCTAGGTATCCTATCACCTTGCTGGCTAATTACTATACCCTCGCACACCATCGAGTGTCATCAATGGATTTTAATTTTGAGCGCGTGGTGAATTGAGCGAGTTGCTCTTAGATCGTATTAATTTGTCTCCGCAGATCCTCCCGAGGTGAGCGTTGAGAAGGAGTGGATTCACGCTTCCCCAGGAATCCGAGCGGAGCTAACGTGCATCGTCACTGCCGAGCCCACGGCCAAGGTATGGTGGCGTTCCTCTCAACCAGTTTTTTTGAGATTCTGAATTGTGCGTCTGATGCTGTGGGAAACGTTCTGAAAGTTATTTAACATCAATTGGAACTATCGTTCCCACTAAAAAAAAAAGGTCCCGTTTACCAAATGGAAATTTTAGCCACAACTTGGTAGTGGCACGGAGACTTCCACGGTGATTTGTTGAGTTCCGTTTATTCGGGTTTTTCCCGCGTTGATTCATTTTAATGGACAACAGTTTCGATTGCGTTACAGCTATCGTCGTCACGTCCTGAATGAGCTTCAGAGATTCTTTTTCCGTCATACATAAATACCTCGGCTGATACGAGAGGCGATTTAAAAATCCAAAAATGCATAAAACTTCAACAGGGAAGACAGCTATCCTCTCTCCTCAACGTTCAAACGTCTTTTTCAAATTCAAAGGTCCATCCGGCCAATCAGCTTGCCTGACTAGCTCAAGCGTTATATATTATTACGGAAAAAGAATCTTTACAGCTCATTCAGTGCCTGACGACGCTAGCTGTGATGCAAGCGAAACTGTTGACCATTAAAATTAATCAACGCGGAAAAAAACGAATAAACGGAACTCACAACTTGGTTTTGTTTGTTTCGGTTAAATTTTTAATAAAATAAATTAAAATTAAATATAAACAAAATTAAATTTGTTTTTAAAAAAACTCCGGCCGGCAGGACCATCAGTGAGAATTTAAAAGACGATTTTTAAAGGTAATGGGTTGATTTCATTTATAACCAAATCCTCGATTCTTACAATGATGGAATATCTCATATCTCTACTTCGTTTTTAAGCAAGCTCCTCACAACAAATAAACCAAACTATTAACATGTAGGTACATGCAAATCCGAATTTATAAAATTTAAATTCGAGCCTACAAAATACGATTGCATTTTTTTAAATAACAATGTAAGCGGCAAAAATAAGTTCATAAACATACAGATAAAATCTTTCTTTGTCCTAAGCGATCATACGTAACAATGTAAATCATTGAGGTTTTTACGTAATTTGCTTTGTTTTTCACAGGTCGTGTGGAGCAGGGGCAAGTACCCGGTGCCGCTGACGAATCGGATATTCCGCAAGGTCAACGGAGACCGACACTTGCTTGTCTTCCATCGCGTCCTCTCCGACGACCTGACCACTTATACCTGCACGGCCACCAACGCCCTCGGCACCGATCAAAGTACACTACTGCTTACCGGTGAGTGGGTCGCCTTTACCCTGTACCCACATGCACAATATCCAGAAGGTGTTTATTTATAAGCCCCTTTTCCGCTGCCGACGTGGGTACCAGCGTATACCTCGCGCAAAAGTTCCTGGCACAAACCTGCGCGGCAAGGAGGAGGAAGTAGTGGAGAGGGTGACAGGAAGGGAGGGAGGGGAAGAGAAAGAGGCAGGGGAACCAAACTTCTTCGCGAAAAAAGGCATGAGGCAAACACACGCAAGGCAAGTTATTAAAATCACCCATCGCTATGACTTTACCATCTGCAGGTCTCATGGTGAAACGAGTTGGAATGGGACGGGAGGTAGTGGTGAGTCATCCCAATTCTCGAAGCGCTTTTGTTGGCAGCAATTAGAAAGGTTTTCTGACTGTCCCTCCACAATATATAACCTTCCTCCACCGTTTCGCAGAATTTTGAATGCTTCGTAGCCCAGGTCCCAAAATCGCAATACCTAACTAGAATAATAAAACTTAGACCTAAATAGAACTTTTGCGGTACCTAAGCTTCTGCGTGTTAGTGAAAGGGAGCTTTTCATTCCAGGCGTTGAAGTTCACGCAGATTGGAACACATCACACTTTAGCGCACAGGAACGACTACGAGTGGAATGATGTGCGAAGGAGAAAAGTTCGGTAATCTGCCAGTAGGTATCATTCTGTAAGTCCGTAAGAGTCATTTACAATTTTTTTATAAATATATATTTAACAATTCTGTCCAAAATGCATATATACTAGGAGTAAGCAATAAGAGAAGCACAAGAAATAGGATTGAACGGAATTAAGATTAACGGAGAAGAAATAAACAACCTCCGCTTCCAAGACTACCCATATCGCAGTCATAGAAGGAAATAGTGGTCATATTCTAAGATCACTGAACGCAATGGAACAAGTTTTTCAAGAATATAGCATGAACATAAATAAGAAGAAGTTCAAAATCCCAGAATGCGGAAGAGAGAAGCTGAATGCAGAACTCACACTAAAAGGAGAGAAATGAGAGCAAGTGGGCAACGGTGCCTGCCTGCCACGATGGAAACAGCGGTTCCCATTCAGTCACCGAAGTTAAGCAACGTTGGGCTCGGCCCGAGTTTGGAGGGGTGATCCTCCGATTCATCCTAGTGCTGTTGCCTCTGTTTGCACGTGGCAGAAAGTAAGTGCGAAATGACCTTAGCCGTCGAAGCACGTTAAACAAAAATACTATGAGAGCAAGTGGGTTCCTTCACCTACCTCGTAAGCACCATCACGTGGGACGGAAGAAATACATACAATGGACAAGAAGCGTAGAATAGCCCAAGATAAGAAAGCGTTCATGATGAAAAGGCAACATTTGTGATCAAAGAAGATAGGACTACGAGTGAGGAAACAGTATGTAAAAACATTCGTGTGGAGCGTGGCTCTCTATGGATCGGAAATATGGACTATTGGTAAAGCACACCAGAAAAGATTAAGTGATTTCGAAACTAATGGCACTCTGAGGCCATCATTTTCAGGGATAGCGCCAATGATAGGGATCCCTTTTTCCATCATTGCGACCGCTCCGTTTTCCGTCCTTGAACACGTCCGTGATATCCAGCTGCAACCAATTTAGAGCGCACGACAGCAAATACGAACTGTGGCGCCAATAGTGAGCTTTGATATAACTTAATGATGGTAGTCATTAGCTACGGTCGAAGATCATGTAAAAAAATCTCGGGTACGGAAATGATGACTCCAGTTACGACATAAATGACCGTGTGATATGGAAAATGATGGCTTCAGCTATTATTTTCCCTATCATTGAAAAGCATAGCTCAAATTATTCCCAATCTGGGCAGTTTCACTCTCCTGTTCCAAAATCCGTAAAATTCAAACTTCACAAAATAAAATAATCCGCATGATCACCAACGCCAGATGGTTCCACACAAACGCCTGCCTCCATGACGAACTGGGAATTCAATATGTAACCGAACACCTCATCCAAAATTAAAAAAAAACCTTCAAAGAATCCATCAATAAGTATCCTAGCCCTTTATTCAACCAACTCTGGCACCTTAGCATTGACCCCCACTTCAATCCCTTCGAAAATTTCCACCCTTGCACAGCCAAATTTCCTTCAAAACGCAAAAGAGTCAAAATCCATCCTTCAATCATTGACCTAGACCCTCCTAACCTCTTGACCACCTCCACCCAGACGCCAACAAACCGACCTAAAGCCCTTCAGCCTCCAAGATATCTCTTACCTGATTAGCAGAAAAACAAAATAATAAATTAACATCCTCTCACAAATCCAAACAACTACCACACCACAACCTTGTTTTGAGAAAGGATAACAAAATATAAGGGATTGATATATATATATATATAAATGTATTTATTAAAAAAGAAAAAATAGAAAAAAATAATACAATAAATAATAAAAGAAATTAATAATTATTCCATGCAATAAAAAATACATAATCCCAAGCATAATGAAAAAGAAAAATAATAAAACTCATACATACTAAACCACCAATAGATAAATTACACACAAGCAACCCCCACCCTTAAAAGCTTTCCCAGTCCAGGGAGTTTTGAGCTGAAAAGGGAATTTAAAGACAGCAGCAAACTGAAGCGCACATAATCCACGAGGGAATGCACGTCCGTCCGCCTGCAACACGTAGTCCACAACGCTGCCAACTTATATTGGCTGGCTCTGGCGTTGCTGGAGGGAGACCGGTATATGGTGCGTCATATAATAATGACGCACCGTAATCACATAAGGCAAACCAAATGGAGAAGGGCAGAGTGTTATTATGTTTAACAATCAGAGAGGAGTGTCATTTACTTTAAAACCGTTCCGTGCTTTTCACAAAGTGGTCGTGATTGCGGTCATTCTTATTTCGTGTGAAATTAACGACCTACTTGCTTTACACTAGTTCGTTGCAGAGTCCTCTAGATTGAACTCTCAACACTACTCCCTCAGTTATTATATGGCAATCCAGAGGACTCAGGTTCGTTGCGCCTGACATAGTCCCCTGGATTCTCTTTTTTTAACTACTTGGTCAGGAAGTAGGGCTGAGAATACCATACAGAGAACTCTGGCACTTATGAAGGTATTTACGCAGGTATGTTCGTGGAACATGGGGGATGCTGGGGGCGCTCCCCCCCCCCCTCCCCCCGTAATTCCATACCCCCCCAGACCCCCGGAAAGTAGCAATCCCCCAAAAATCCCCCGACCAAATCAGCGATTATAATCCGAGACTGGTGGTACGCAACAACTGTAAAGTATGATTTTAAGCCTTCCCGGTGAATCTGGTTGAAAATGTCCCTGTATTCCTGCAGGTGGGGTTATCCATATCTGAGAATGCCTCGAAAGACAACTCGCCTATCGTCATCAGGGATTCTGGATTCCAAATATTGGATTCCAGGGCCCCTGGAGAAAATGACAGACATACCTTTCGATACGTAGTAAGAAATGGAAAACATGATCTGATGGAATATAGCAAAGTAGTTCTCACCGGGCCTCAAAAGTTTTATCATTTCCTTCATTTCATGGATTTCTTCGCTTTATCCCTTTTTCTGTGAAGGCGTGGCGCGTGAAGCGGTCTTCAAGGCAGATCTGCAGTCGCTCGAGAATGAAGAGGACAGCTTCACTCTCATCTGGGAGGCCGAGAGCTACACGCCAATCATCAACTACAAACTCGAGTTCCGGAGGACCAGTGTAAGGGATGGTTTTACTAGTAGCCAGCGAAAATATTATTCATATGACATGGAGCAGGAAAGTGAGATGTGTGCTCTTTTTTTCGCTTGAAATTTGATATTTTGGGGAATACAGGATGTATACAAGGGAGCACAGGAATATTTTGGGACGTAACGCGTGTCATTCGGAGACATTTTGAAAAATCCTCGATTCAGGAAATCTTCGTGATAATCCTGGGAAACTCTGCGCGTCTACTCGGGAAGGTTTGTCTTCTGTTCTCTAGATTAGATCATATTTTAATGATTCTGGTTTGGCTATAAGGCTCAGTATATTATACTTATAACTGCTGATATTTATAAGAGAAGGACCTTTGGTAACGCTGTAATGGTATTTCATAGTGTAATCTTTGTCCACCTCCAAGTTGTTAGCCAGCCTACACTTCCCAGTTGAGCTAAATGTAGCCCTTTTTATATGTTTTGCATTTTTGGGAGGATTTGGACACTTTTGGAAAAATTATTAGAAGATAAAACGGATGGGAAGAATTACTGGGTAGGATTAAGAATGAAATAAATCGGGAACATTTTGAAGGACATCTAAGTGTTGACTCATGCAGGAGTGAGACGGTGAGAGAGTGGAGTGGATGGCTACAGTAAACCAATATTCGGATTAAAGACTGCTGATGTTGATGATCATTGAATACCTATGATTTATGATTGACCATGCACCTAATAATATTCGTAGGACAGCTTTCATGATGACGCAATTTTATCCAATGATATCAACATTTTTCGGGTGACGTCCGCGTATGTTGTTTAGGATCACAACAGTTTCGTCAGCTATCCTGCTTGCGTCCTTAGGTGAAGGACCTGAGGACGCTAGTAGGATACCTGACGAAACTGTCGAGATCCTAAACAACGTGGACGTCAACCGAAAAATTTTTATATCGTCTGATCAACGTCGCGGAAACCTGCGAACGAACATCAATTTTATCCTAATTCAAATCTATTGCATTTTTATTTTTTCTCGAGATCAATCACAAGCGCCTTTTCTCCGAGGCACCAAATGTCTTTTTACCCTAACATTAAACATAATAGCCTCCACTCTCTCGTCTTATACCGTAATTTGATATCATGAAGTGATTGATATTGGAATTAGAATGGGGATCAAAGTAAGTTTAGCTTGATACAGAAGTACATATTACCTACCTCTCATCCTAATATTTAAGCCTATTCGCGTCATACCTCTTTCCCTGCTTACCCAATATCCTCCCCTCTATCACTTGGGCTTTAACCCCTCATTACCTGTTCCAACCTCCTACTCTGCCTCCTCCTAATCTCTTCCAGCAGCTTTCCTCGTCCAATATACCAAGCTCTTCCTCGATCGCCTCCCTTTTCACTCTCTTCCACGCCCACAGATCAAACGCCTGTAGTCTATTCCCATCACATATCATTTGCCTCCATGTTTCTACAATATGAAAGGCTTCGCTCCATGTCATACCCTTCACGAACCCATATTTAACTTCCTTGAATATGATCCCTGTCATTAGTCCTCTTATATTCTTGAATTGATAAGTAAGTGAAGAAATTGCAGAGCTGAGGAAGATCAGAAATAGGCCATCGTCATTTTTTTAAAGTATTTTAACGAACATATGTCAAAAATGCAAGAGTCATTTCCCTTGAGTAAATATTAATGACTGAACTTTGTCACTAACCAATTTTTACTACACTCTGTCCGTAGTATGTTGCAAAAAATACAAAAAGCCAATACTTCTCTCGATCAGGGATGGAAACTCACCTTACGTTAACGCCATGAGAACCAAGATTCAATAACGTTTCTCAATTCTGACAGTATTCCATAAAAGTATAGTGTGAAAAACTATCAACTGAAAAACTGAAGTAGAAAAAAACTGAAGTCTGGAAGTAAAAAAAAAGGTAGTCTGAAAAACTACTAAAACACACATCCCTCTCACCAACTTTGGTGAGAGGGATGTGTTTATCGAAAAATTCAGTGAAAATAATTATGCAAAAGTTGACCTCGATTGTTTGACGCAGGGGGTTGGAGGTGCGAGCAACTGGACTGAGGTGGTGATCCCGGCCGATGGCCAGTCGGCCCTCGTGCACTCCAAGAGCTTCGACTTACGGGGCTTGAGTCCGGGAGCTTCTTACGAGGCGGTCGTCCGCTCGAGGAACGCATACGGCTGGAGTCCGCCCTCCGAAGTGCTCATCTTCGCCACCAGCGGCGGCGCCAGTGTCGTGTCTGACGAAAAATCGTCCGAATCGACGTCAGAGGAAGATGACAAATCATCCGAAGCAGGTGAGCTGAGGTGACCGCAGGACCTGAAGCAATCAGTGACCTGGTCTCGACCTAATTGTAAGATCTAAGTCTCGACAAAGCAAGCGTGCATATAGATCCAATGTTTTTCTCCATTTTAGACTCATAAGTAATTAAAGGAAAACGGAAGCGATGATTTAAAAAACTGCTGAAGAGCCTATGTTTTTACTATTTTGCATAAAATCTCCAGAAAAGGAATACCTTGTCCGATTTCACATACGGAGGTTTGCGGGATTGTCATACATCTCAATATCAGTCATTGCAATAGTTCTTGTTTTTTTTCGCATTTTATAACACTATGACACTCATTCTGCCAGGGTTAAAGCTAATGGAAAAGTGATTTAAGTACTGTAAAGCAAACCTATTTTTTAATACCGCTTCAGTTTCGTCTTTATTTAAAAGATGAATGATAAGACATTTTATGGAGCGTCAGAACTGTTAGCTAGTGATTTTTTGTACATTCTTGAAACGTTCCACAGCATGGTAAGTCGACGCAACAGGAAATTCCGGAAAAAGAATGAAGTCTTGATCTTTATTTGAGTTACTGATTTTTATTATTTTCGGAGGTAATTACGGGCACTCAAAACATTTTTAGTGAATATCTAGACTTCATTGATAGGTATTAGGTAGATTTTTAAGTAGACTTCATTGATAATATC
Organism: Pyrrhosoma nymphula; assembly: GCA_963573305.1. NCBI lineage: Eukaryota > Metazoa > Arthropoda > Insecta > Odonata > Coenagrionidae > Pyrrhosoma > Pyrrhosoma nymphula. The sequence goes on from OY754337.1 coordinate 54,811,963, forward strand.
TTAACATCTCTCGTCCATCAAATTCGAGTCACTAGTTTTCACACAGTGCTTGTTTAAAGTTGATATTAGAAATAAAGTCTTGGATAATGACAGCAAACTACTCCACAAGCAAATATATTTTGTACTGCCGCGAACATTTCTCCAAATATTCCTTAAAAAGTGATATAACTGGTGATCTTGAGCCGTTCAAACCTTCATCCCTTCATTTATTTCAACAAAACTCCATTATATTCCATTGATACACCGGCAGGTTGCTGTAACTTTTTACCCCGAGCGATATCATCTTATATTACACATTGTCATCGTTAATGTGATATTCATCTCATTAAAATTTGTTATCAGTCCCTTCAGTACGAAGCAATCGCTTTGTAATATTCTATCTAATTTTAATTTTCCTGTACCGTGACTTCAATGTCATTGCGCCAGTAGCATGATTTAATATATTTCTATTCACAGCTGTATAATTCATCAAGATGCTGAAATGTTTTCGTCATGCCTAACGATGACTTTGACGAATATTTCATTGTATTGTGACGACTTACTGGGTAATAAATATTCTCTTTCATTCCCCTTCTTTTTAATTACGAAAAGGTGAAGAGTTTAAACTGTAGACTTGGGTTGTGGACTTGTTCTGTCCAGTAGCGTGATGGCTGCTCCAATCACGAAATTTGCCGGTCTGTGCCTTGAGGAGCTAACAAACCCTAAATAGAACATCAACAAAAAACGTGACGCACTGATTGTCATTTAAATATCTCTTTCTATGGATATTTTCCCTATATTCTCTATTTTTAAAATCGAATAATAAATCTGAGCCTAAATATTTGGCGAGTTCTTTTTTCCTCTTCAACTTAAACTCAAATTTTCGTGTAGCACACCTCAAACAACGCGATTCTTGTTCTTCCGGTCCAACAGTGTCACTCCTTTCTGCTTTCGTTTCCCTCAGCGATAGGTATTATAGCTGGAGAAGACGAAGTAATGGCAACCAACGTGCAAGAAGTCGCCGAGAAGGCTGCCATTCAGTCGTCGCAACCGAGGCTTCACTGGACGCAAGGTACTCTCTAAAAAAAAGCTTTTATGGCTAAGTAGGGTGAGACCGACTTCGTGGTATACCTGCTTCGATGAAGCCGAAATGTAAAAAAGCATTTTGAATAACGCATAGCGTAAATGATTTTTAAAATGGTAGCTATATTTCTGTCATAAAAAAGGGCGAAATAATTGAAATTGGGACTAAAGTTAATAATCTAAACCATGATAGAGCTGGTGCGAAAGCTTATGGCCCTTGCACACAAACCCGTTTTTGACCTCAGTGGGTGTATTGAGACGATCTGCAACCGCAAGGGGGTGTAATTGAAAATTACAATCACCCTTTGAACAACAAACTGGCCACAAATTTACAAAAAATGTCACAAAACATATTTTATGTTTGTTTAAAAATTTATGTAAGAAAATCTGAGGTATAAATTTAAATTAGGTACTCTCCCTCAATATTTGAGCTATTCTTTAAATTATGAGCAACCCGATCTAAACCTCAAGTTTCTCTTCAAGATCTAAACCTCAATATTTGAGCTATTCTTTAAAATATGAGCAAATTGGTCTAAATCTCAAGTTTGGAGTAGAGTCAGTTTATAATAAACATCTCTTGGGCCTCGAGATGGTTGTACATCCCCTCCAAGTACCTCACCCTAATAGCATTCTCCCCTCCACTCGCTGAAGTCCTGCGTCTTTGGGGGCTAGAAGCTTTCACACATGCTCTATATGATGTAAATACCATTTGTGATTCATTGCAACCATGAGTCTTGTAGAAAGTCATGTTATCTTTGGCGTATACTCTTTGAAACTTCACAATGTAACTTAATCTGTTCCCAGAAAAATTTCTTGAGTACCAATTCTATAAGACATCTGGCACCCAGTTCCATATTTTATTATTTTGCAAAATTTTTACATGAAAAATAATCCGACTTGACCGGTATTCGAACGCGGATTTTCAGATTGCCGGTCACGAGATGATGGGATCAACTAATTTTTCCTGGCGAGTTTCAACGCATTGGTGTCATGTTCTGCACTCACGTGCGTAACTTCAGTGTTTGTGTATTTTCCAAATGACTTCTGGTTCAACCGGTTGAAGTTGATTTTGCTCTTGCATTATGTACGTGCAATCATAAGTAGCACCTTCAAACTCTGTATAACAACGGATAAAATATTTTATTCAACAAAGCTCAACGCAGAAAAACAATCTAGTCGATATGCATATTATGGGCATTCTTAATCCTCTCAAATTTCACATTTATCAGCATTAAAGACTGAAAAATCACCTAAAGCAAACAAAGAAAAAGGTATGCCACGAATTCGGAACCATTCACCAACGCTTCAAGCTAGCTCGCCGCTTGTGTAGAGAGAAGCTGAGACCATATCGGAGGCATCCTAGTGAAGCCAAAAAGATTCGCATTCTATATTTCTGGAATTACTGCACATTTTCTCTCGCTTTGATGTGACAGCTCACACGCAAGCGTCCGAATTCAGCTTCGCCTTTCTTAATACTTAAAACACGTAGCAGTATTAGCGTAGCAGTAGCAGTAGTAGAATACTCAGTAGTTTGTGTTAATGAAAATGCAAGAAAAATGCACAGGTGACTCTAATATGCTGCATCCCAAAATACCAATCAGCTATGCTTCTTTCAGTAGACATTCTGAAAATACCTAGTTATATATCAGGAAATAATAACAGTGGAACCTATTGAAAAAAATATTATAGCACAATATGTAATGATTATAGAAAATGCTAGTAATCACAATAACTTCTATAGTTATTTGTAAAAATCATTAAAATACTATAGTTAGTGATGATAGGACTATAAATAGTGATTATAGCAAATCCCATCGTGATTGAGCGACTGTGACCGGAGTACTGATCACTGTATAGGAATTTCTAATATGCTAAGCTCCATAACCGCTACGGCCACAGTGTAATAACCACAATAGAAATTGCTTTAATCACTATTATAGTTAATAAGTGATTGTTGCAAATAATAACTATTAAAGTGATAATAAATAATATCTAAAGTCAATTACATGGTCCTATAGTATTTTTTCTGCGGGATATTTATTTCAAATCACAAAATGTATTCAAATATTTATGCAAGATATTGCAATATATGTAAGAAATTGTTATGAATTTTCTCTAGCTGTTTAAAATTGTTCAGAATCACCGCATCACCTGGTTTAATTTATATTTTTGGTACCCCGAAGAATAAATATTCGATACTTAAACATTCAAAATTTTACTGACTCACACCATTTTGAAATGAATGATTATCTCAGCGAGCACAGTCCCTACGGAGAAGAGATATTCCTTCCTTTCGTTGATCAGTTCATTGATTTCATTTTTATTTCTAGTGGAATTGACTTCAGACCATCCATCCTCCGCGAGCGGTGCAACTGTCATCTCATCACTAATATTGCTCATCGTTGTCATGACTACAATCTCATCTGCATAAAGCTCTCATCAACATCAAATAAAACCTGTCTGTGATTACTTTTGTACATTATGATGATATTTCATTCGAAGTTGATTTAATAAGAAATGTAAATAAAAGTTCTAAATATAGAAATCATTGTGTCACTGTTCTTGTCCTTCCCCCTGAAACTTTGATATACTAATTCACGCTTGTGCATTAACCCGGAAACCTAAAATTTACCTAGATTAAATAGAAAAAATACACCGTCGTAATTAAATATAGGGGAAGTAATGTCACGAATATCATACAAATTAGTAGTAAAAACATCATTCCGATACGTCTGTAGAAAATATGTGAAAATCGCGTCAACGCTGGCGAGACGGAAGCTCACCTTTACCATTTATTCTCCTAGTCGCGGTCACCAATGTGGAGGAGGGTAAGTGAGAAGATCTCCACGTTTATCGAATCAATTTATTAGAGCTCTTATGTAATGCCCCTTTCAAACTCAGTCCATGACTTAGTTACATAAACATAAACAAATCAGCAAGACCTCCTTGGCAACAATATAAAAGATGATGGCACCATTTACGGTCGCCACATCCAGTACTTTTCCAGGTTTTCCAAGCAAAAATTTGTATTTTTCCAGGTTATAACATCCATTCTATCATAAGCGGGTATTACAAAGAAATCGCAATTATAAGAGAAAAACACATTCACAAATGCACACCATATAGGCAGTGAAAAATATACGCATTATAGTGAAATACATGAAAAACAGGTTGGTTTTGAATCTTTTCTTAAACATAAATCCGAATCTAACCATTGGGTTATGACCACTAGCACTACACCTCGGCCCCCTGCATGCCTACCAATAGCAGAAGTGGCGACAATTCAAGGAGAGCGTATTACCACAGTATTACCGTATGTTCTCCCTAGCTGAGACCGAAACTTGAAGACGAGATAAAGAAGGTATCCTTCAAAAAAAGCATCTCCTCTGTCTTTACGCCCATGATATAAAAATCATCGCAGTTGTGGTTTTATAATGACTACACAAACTCACGAACAATGTTGTTTACGTATAAATCGTTAAAGTTGATGTTCATTTATGGGAATTTCATGTAATTTTTATGTACAAAATGAACGGTAGTAATGCAAAGATTATGCAAAAACGCTTCATTTATGACGTTTTTTGGCATTAAGTACTCGATCGTATTTCAAAGACTGTACAGCCGGGAGACAACTTTCAATCATATATACACTGCACCACTGGTGAATGCTTGGAGTTTGGTGGAACAGGAATATTTTTCCCCTCCTAATGTTTGATGAACGTATTTTACTTCACATAGCTCCCTTTTCGAGGGCTGTTATTTTTACTAATGTTTACTTCCGCACAGCACTTGAAATTTTCTTAAATAATAGAGGCCGAAAATTTAGTATCATAAAAAATTGTTTTCGGTCGCGTTCATATTTCAGGAATTCCTACAAAATCTTCGCCTGTAACTTTGCGATTCTTTGTTTCTTTTACATGTAGAAAACATGGAGAAACCACCACATTACAATCCCATGGAGCTTCCTGTAACTAACACTTTTTCATTTAAACTTTTATCAAGCAAAGAGGTACTGGAACCTCATAGAATAAAATATTCCATTGAAGTTCTCCAATCAGATAACCAGATTGGGAGTATATGAACTAAGCCTGATAGTCAATTCAGGATAGGAACATGGAATGTTCCTGCGGAAGTTCACACCTGTTCACACCTGCGGAAGACTGAAAATTCTGAAAACAGAAAAGTGGAGGGTGGGCCTTGACATTTGGAAGTCAGTAGAGATTAAGTGGTCTGAAGTGGAATACTTTTCTAGAGGAAGCAACAGGATCATATACACTGGATCGTTTAACATGCAGGGGTAGAAATTATGCTTAATAGGAGCACTAGAATGCATGTCAAAAGCTTCCTCCAGTGTGAAAAAAGGATAGCCATGGTTGAGATAGCAACTAAGGTGACAGACATAATAGCTGTATAAGTCTACATGCCTATGATGAGTACAAATAAATCGCAGTAAAATATCTTGGAATCAAAAAAATGTGAAAGAAGAAAATAACTGAATAATGCTTGGACACTGAAATGCCAATGTCTCTCAAAGCCAAGAAGGAAGAACAAGGGGTAACTACGGATGAGGACAATAGAATGAATGCTCGGAGAACAGCTTTTAGAATTTCAAACAAATTAATATGTAGAAGCTATTTAAAAATTCATCCCCAAAGAATGTATACATGGAAATATACAACTGGACTTACAAGTGGATTGATCCATCAATTAACGAAGAGGCACTGAGAAGAGTAGGAAATTAGCGATTTCTCTTAAGAATTTGAAATAAAAGGAGGGACAACCAAATACGGCATATTTTAAGATAAAAGTATCTAATGAAGGCAACTTAAGAAAAAATTTCTTCATTACGTGAAGCAAGGCTTTCGAAGGTAAAATCGTGTTTCCTCAGACATTCGAGTCCTAATACTCCCACAAAAAGGTAAATAAGGGCACTCAATGGACCAAAGATTATGTTGCTCATTACTTTTGATTTTACTGACTCAAGCTGGACATCGAGGGATCGCGGGATCCACGAGGGATCCACAAGAAATCGAGGGATCCGGGTTCGAATCCTGGTCAAGACGAATGATTTTTTCCTCTGTGGAATATCGCACTTATGTGCACTTGCGGGTGACTCCGTAAAGGTAAATACCGTGGCTAGTCCCGGTATCCTCAAAATTGCTGAAGGTTATTATAATTTGAGAGAGGCTATCAAGGAATTACATGTACATACACAATCTGAGGAGAAACATGTATTCCAGCATCTTCAGCATGAGTATACAAAATAGGACCTGAAATTTAATTTTATGTGTATATAATTAATTCATACAGACCAAATAAGAGCTCCAGAGACTCGTTTAGGCAAGGTACTAAAAGCACTAAGCCAACACACACAGAAAGTGCCTAAAATGGTACTGCTCACTTATTGAAAGCAAAAATTTTGACTTGGGAAAGCAAATTTCCAGGTAAGTTCTCATTTTCCCTGACTTTTCCAGGTACCTATTCCAGGTTTTACAGGTCTGTAACAACCCTATGGAGGCATACCTATATGGCGATGCATGTTGGTGAAATGTCACATCCGGACAGGTATGTGCACGATTTTGCTAATGCACCAACAGTCGTGGGTTCATAAACTGTATTAGGGTACAGTGCGGTGCATATTGGTGATTAGGTACCTACTCATCCCGTGCCACACACCCTTGAGGTGGCTTCTAGGGTATAATGCACATATGCACAGGGTATTACCCACACATTGCGAGTCGAGTTATTTTATATCGCAGTCGCTGCGCTACGGTCAAGTTAATGCAGAGCGGTACATAGGCGGTTATTTGGTCATTGGGAGGATTCATTGGGATAGAGTGAAATTCCTGTTTTCAAATTTCACCGTGTGGATCACCTGGATTACATTATACTCAAATAGTACTTTGGTGAGAAAGTCTTATGTCAAATCGAGCTTCTACCATTGACCACATTGGCGGAATTCTATGAGCCACATATGACGAAGCTACTTTTAAGAACTAAGTAGTTACTGGTTATCACCGAAAATCTTTAACTTAGCCCATTCGCACTTCTCCAATCAGTCAATAAATTAAAGAGACTAGATGGAGTTTTGACGCGCCAAAGTGAAGCCATTTTTTTGGCGAAAAATTATCCATTTGACATTACTATCGCGTGCAATATTTTCATAAATTTTATGAATAGGTATTCCAGAGATGGCAATTTCTCTTCTAGTACTTACCTATGTTTTATGCGTATTGACAGGACAACTGATCCATTCAATATGGGCAATTGGCCATTTTACAGGCTCCAATTTACAGGCTCTATTATATCATAACGCATGATTCCATCTATTTTCTTCCATAATCTATTATTTAGCCCAACTCTACAGGCAGAGAAAACTTAAGCCTCGAACATTTGAGATAGCCACTAAGTGTGGTTGTGTGATGTTGGAGATATTTCGACTGTGATATGGGATATGCCGGCGATATTACGTTGCGATATTAATCATTTGGGCTCTATGATACATCGTATTTCGATGTAATGCGATATGCAATTAAAGGTGACTCTATACATGGAATATGACTTTTATAACAATAGCTTATATGTCGCTTACAATTAGCTCAGATTCCTATGGTAAAAGAGGTCAATAGGGGTAGTAGTAGATACACTATCAACCTTGATAAGCACTCCAACAGAAATTATTGCTCTCTATTTGAATTGCAAGAGGCATTTCATTTACACGATAATATCGCATTACATCGGGTTAAACCTTGATCAGATGACTGAAATCGTGGATAACAAATCAAAACAACAAATATATTTACTGGAGGAGGACGTATAGTTATAAATATTGGGGTCATGCGTACCTATGTTGCACATAGAGATTTTGCTTCCGGTTCGGTTAATTTTTATGTAATGGAAACCATTTAAGTAACATTGTACGATATAATCTTGATTATCCTAGATAATTTGGACTGCCTTCACCTCGGACAATGTCGAAGGCTTAGGCTAAGTAAAATCAAAGCATAAATACCAACGATTATTCATCAGAAAGAGCAACGTGTAATGTAAATATTTTTGAGGTGCTGTATCTTGAAAGTTGATTTTTTTTCATGGATGTTGATGAGAGTTGATAATTTTCATTGATCTCGGGTTAACGCTATACAATATGGCAACGACACGTCAACCTTTCGGGAATAATACACCCAATACATTCTAAGGTGAGAAAAGCAGGGGAGATACATTTTACTCGAATGACAATTGAATTTTCCTCATTTGAGAAGCGACGTAAATAGTTCTACTATCATCGAAGGACGGGCGATTATGATTTTGTTGGCTTCTGTGCCTGTGAACATATACGGTGAAAATTTATTTCCAACTTTAAAGGTTTTCTTTACTACGTTGAGATATATTTATTGATAGAATGAAGTAAATAGCCTTTATAGATACGTATTCATCACATTCTGAAATTTTACACGCGACTGCAACTTCATATGAGCCTATTTAACCCACCCCTAGTAACATCTTAACAGTACATAGTTACTAACCGTCTGGGTTTCCCATTACACACGTTGTTTACATAAACAAAGAGAAAATTTTATGGGTACAAAGTATAAAGTGGCATGAAGTATCCGGATATATCGCGTGATAATATTCGACAATGGCGTCCGAACGGAGATCAACGGTTAAATACTTGCCTGGTCCCAGACCAACCAGTTTCCTATTAGGAGCTAAACGCATCAGGAGTGACACATTGGATCCAACTGCCAGATATTTAGGTGAATGATAATTACTTAGCATTTGTCATTCATGCTTACTAGAAAGCATTTGTTTTTCCTTGGCTTACTTTCTGTCTAATCCAGAACTTCCTCCACAGTGTTCCCTAGAAATTACCTCAAGCATATGCTTCCCACTGCGATAAACGCGTAGTTAAAATGATTAATTTTCAAACTATCACGCTAACACATAATGGGTTACACATTACAGACATACTTATGCTCCCATTTTCCACTAAGAATTGTCAGATATAGCGATGAACTTGCCGATCTTCTCATAACCAACTTTGGCCCACAATAATACCACCGTTTAATACGTAGATTGGTCCGTAATTAACACGAGCTTTGCGAAATCGTTTGCATAAGCCTTCGTTGACGCAGCTACGGCTTCGCGGCTTCCGTTTTCGAAATTTCAGAGACGATAATTGGCGTATATTCCATTGGAGTATGCGCATCTGAACGGGGGATTGTTTTTAAATCCATTCTATATCTTTCTACCATATATACTTTTCCTAGCCTTGTTTGACGCACATACGCCCTGATGTTTCGTTATTTGGATTAAGCAATGCTTTTTTGTCGTTCTTGATCATATTTATCCGCAGATATTTGGTTACAGATCGCAATTCACTTTTGTATACCAAAGAGTTTCACGTTGCTCACTCCGTGAGGTCGAGGGTCTCCGTGAAAATTATTCCCATTCAGTGCCTCGCTTCCATTAATTCCTTTCTCTCCTGGTTTCGCATTTCTGATACTTATAGCTGATGGTTAGTCTTTTTTAGTATTGTAATACTTTGTAAACATGAATTTCCCCACCAGTTGGATACGTGTCTCCAAATGCGTACGTCATCAGTGAATTTCTAACGCAAATGATTACTTGTATTATGTTTCTGCCCGCTCATGAAGAATTTTTCTTTCATCTCCGATTTTGTATTCATTTGAACATCTATGCACAAGCTAGACTAGCACAATAATGTTTACGTCATCTTTATAAATCTGTCCACAGCCACTCCACGGTCAGTTTTTCTTCGCGCTTCCATTCGTGTAACGATGGCTAGTAATAAGAGGATTACTTTACTGATCATGAAATTGGAAAGTCTCTCTTTGAAAGAGCCCACTGAAAGTGATTGCGGTTGCAGTGAACTAAGTGATTTCGAAAATTCTGATTGCATGGGTAGTGATCAATCCTCCAGTGCATTTTAAAGTGATAGTGACGACAGTTTTCGTCCATCGCTCAATATAAAGGCAAGGCTGGAGGTGTGGAAACCACATGGAATTGATGTGCAAACAATAATGATGAGAAAGAGATTCGATTTTCCGCTATGACTGGCATAAACAAAAGGGTTCTACGAAAATTAGGAAACAACCCTAGTGAAATTGACTTTTGGTCCCAGTTTATGGAAGAAGGTATTTGGGAACAAATCTCGACTGAAACAAATAGGTATGCAGATGCCTATTTGAGTTCTGACAAAAACAGAACAAGTGACTTCACAAAAGATTGGTTCCAGGCAACTGTTGGGAGAAATTCAAGCATATTTCTCATTGTGTATGCTAATGGCCCACGTGAAGAAAAATAAGCTTGAAAAATACTGGAGCTCACGAATAGGTGAAAGAAACGCCATTTTTCAGTAAAGTTATGCCTTACAGGCGTGCCTTATGCCTTTTTTGCTGCTATGGAAATTCTTGCATTTTTTTAATAAGTCAAACATCAATGAAAACGATAGGCTAAGAAAGATATCTCCCGTGATAGACTATGTGAATAAAAGGTTTTCAGACATATACATTCCAGAGAGGAATCTTGCAGTCGATGAAAGCCTGATGAAATTTCGTGGCAGGCTGTTGTGTACAGTATAATCCTAGCAAACGCGCCCGCTTTGGAATAAATTTTTACCAAGTATGTGAAAGATCCTCAGGTTATTGCCTACAATTTTCCATTCATACTGGAAATAAACCTGTAGGAGCAAAGGATGATCTTTCTAGTGAGGCTATAGTGCAAGAACTTTTACATCTATACTTTGGCAATATTTATACTGAAGCATTAGTTCACTGGTACACATCACCTCTCTAGCACTAAAAAAAGAAAAAAACGCACTAGGTACAGTTAGAATTAATCGATAGAATATACCGTCAGAATTGAAATATTTGCGACGGAAGAAAGGGGCAGCGAAATTGCTATACAGCCAAGGAATAGCTGCTATGAAATGTAGATATAGAAAGTACGTACATCTGCTATCCACTTACCACGGTTCACTACAAATGCAAGCCACCGGAAAAAAAATCAGGAAAAATCAAAGAGCCAATCATATAGCCGAAAGTCGTCATGGATTTCAACGTACAAATGAATGCAGTTGATAGACAGGAGCAACAGTTAGCATCATTTCCCATAATGCATCGCTATGCCAACGGATATAAAAAGGTGCTTTTTACGTAATGGACATAGTTTTATACAATTCATGCGTATTGTACAAGAAAACAGCTAAAAAGAAGGTGTAGTTCGATGAATTCAGAGAAAATCCAGCCGAGAAAATTCTTGAGAACGTGAAATTGCCGGAGTACACAAGAGGAGGTCGTCCGGCATCTGGCCCTTCACCCATCCGATTCCATGGAGTGAATTGGGCACACTTCCCTAGCCATACAAAACCCAACCCTGTAAATAAAAACCCATCACGTGCATGCGAGGTCTGCAAAATACAAGGAAATAAGAGCGAAACCCGGTGGGATTGCGAAACATGCCGTGTCGCCCTACATTTACCTGACTGCTTCAAAATCTACCACACGAAAAAACGTAAGGTAACAACAAAAAATTATTTCCGTAAAAATTACTGTAATGTCATATATTTACATAGTTTTCCGTAAAATATAGGATGTGTAAAATATATTGCAAGAAAATTAATGATAGTGAAAAAAAAACATTCTGGGTAAAATGCTTAAGTTGAAATTCCCTTTCAGAATGCTGCCAGAGATATATTAGGATATCTCACAAACAATTCAACTCGAATTAAATTGAAATTTTGAAGATAAATAACTGCACTACATGTAATTAAATTACGAAGTAATGAATAGTAAAACTAAAACTTTGTCCACAAACCCATACTTTTTTCAAATATTACAAACTTTTGATATTTCTGTACCTATTACTAAAATAAAACAATGAATGGTCCATCTATATAAAAAATCAATTGAAATACATTAACGTAAAACTGTAAACATTTTCAATAAAATACAATCAAAACTTATGAGTAAAAAAATATTCTTTGCAGGTGAATTTCTCAAAAAGAATTGCAATTCTGGGGGGTGAAAAATCGAGGAAAATTCGTAAGTCGATGGGTTAACGCGCCAATGCCATGTGTACCGTACTCTTTTTATATTTTTTTACTGGAATGGTATACGTGAATGATCGTAAAGGTGCTTTGCAGGCTTAATAATTAGCAGGTATGGCTATTAATCGCTTACGTTATCATTCAATCCATCAAACTCGAGCCCTTCATTTTCTATGCCTTGAGTATAATCTGGTACCTGAATGGCGTAATTCGGCACCATTTCTATTGCACTAAATATACACCGTTCAAGGCAGAAAAAATCCAGAACAAATGTAAACAAACCCGGTAGCAACAAACATATGCCCAAATAGCGACTGCGGCGATTACGCCACAGCAGTTACAATACGGCCGCGGTCCGTTCGTGCGCAAGGCTAAAATTGTGATTTTTAAATAGCTTGTTATTACAAAAGTTGGGAATTTACAACAGCTAAATTTTTAATTAAGGGTTTTTCGTATACCAAATTAACATTTTCCGTGGTATCCAAAATTAGTGCAAATACTAAATTGGAGTATTTGCACAAATTTTGCTTTGCTATCAAGCCTGCGGAGCGGAAGAAAAGAGCGAGAGCATGCTACACTGGAGGGAATCCAAAAATCTGTTAAAAATAAAACAAGTTATCATAATAACTCTATGACATTCTCCGTGGGCTAACGCAAAACATCGACAGCTGAAGGATGGTTGGTCTCTTGTGGAGGCGGCCGAGTTCCACCGCGTTTGTGTGAGTTAAAACAAAAAATTGAATTCCACGCTTTCGTTTATATAGCTAATAAAAACACATTCTTCAATTAAAGGCTTAAGCATTTAGAAGGAAAATTAAAAGACAAAATACGAAGAGTATTCGATGAACGCATTTTTAATGTTTAACACTTTTTCCATCAATAGGCAAGCCGACTGAAGCGCCACTTTTATTGCACTTTTCGCATTTTGACATTACTCCCTGTTGGTAGTTATTTGCTAATTTGCATGTATTGCAATTTTCCTGTTAATTTGATCTTATTTACTACCTAGCAATAATTCTTGCACGTGTCAAATTGCTATTCGGGATGTTGCGGGAGCGTGCCGTCACAGTTTAAAGCTTTCAGTAAGCGATCTTTTGAAGACACCTTGACAAATTTACTACAATCACACTTTACACTCAAACCTACATGCAAAATAAAGCTGGAAAAAATTTTCCTTTCCTTAAAGGCAGTTTAACATTAAGCACTTTATTGCACAATCTGATGCGCGTATCGATGCGCATTGAAAATTGCGTCCTGGCGGTAAATTTCTATAATGCATGCGCAAATGCATAAACAACAGCGAGGAAAATAGCCCCTGCTCTTCATTCCGAGCCTGCATTCTCGCATTACTAAAACAGATGCTACTATTACCAACAAAAATGCGCATATGTAGCATAGCAAAATGTGTTAAATAGGTCTAATTTGTGCCGAGGAAAGCAGGTTAAATCGAGGAATTCGCAGACAGAACGCTTCGAAATATTACCAACAGACTAAACACATTCATTGCTATTTAAAAGTTTCACATCTGCGAGTTGCAGCGGCTCAAATGCCGCTTTCAATCCCCGTACGAGGTGATCTAATGTCAGTTCTACTTACGATTGATGTAAGGCACGGCGTAATGGTGTCCCATGGAGCCCCAAGCACGTCAAACAAGCTTTCTTCTTTGCACCCACTTCAACACCATTTAGAGTCCATAAGGGTTCAAACCGCAAGTTGAATACATCCACGGTTTCATCAGTTTCATCCTCAGGAGTATTCCAGCAAACCTCCAACGGCCAGCACCGTCACTCAATTTGAAACCGTCCTCCACGGTTGGGATCCGATTCTTTTACCGTCCTTGTCGCCACTTTTATGTATTTGCTAGTCACTAACGTTGGGTACAGTTTAAATAATATTCTTCGACTTCATAGTCCCTTTTGAATTTTATTTCGTTAAGGGGCGTCTCACAAACTAATCAACTTGAACTCGGCCACGGTCGTATAATTTGAACTCGGCATCCTCGACAACTGACTGCTACCACTGCGGCTAAGCAGGGCTGCCACCTTACTCTGTGATGTAACCAGCATGGAATTTTACCTCGTTCGAACTTAGCACTATTAACTCAAAAATGTAGATGAATTGGTGCCCTAATTTTATCATGTTACAATACCTACCCTTTGAAATATCGCTTTTATCAGTTTTTTTGCTAAATTACAGTTACATAATAACTCTACTGGTAGGAAAATAGGTAAGTACCTACTATCAATCCCTGTTTTGTCCAATGTTGCATTTGACTTCACGGCATTTCAATTTGCGAAGCAAATATGATAGATATGTACCTATATGTGGTATTTTGTTGTAGATAGCCAATAGAGACGCGTTTTGATACAATTATCCAATGACATAAATTTAATGAACTTTGAATTAATTTTTAGTTGGTACCACTAAAAATGAATTTCAGCTAGATTGTCTGCCCCGAATCTGTCGAAAATCGAACCAAGCGCATTAAGGTCTTCGGAATGGTAAGCCAGTACCTCAGTACTATAGAAATCACAGCAACTCAGCAGCGGCTTACATGGCAGTCCTAATAGGTTTATCACACTTTCTATTCGCACGTAGAAGTTTTTGTCAAAAACACAGCTTTTCTATTATATTTTATGGTGCTCCTCTTTTTTCTAATATTCTTGTGGCGTACTCGGGATGTTGACCTACCGCATGCGAGATAACAATTATTTCTTGTTATTTCATCCGAGGTCCTTCAGGAATCTTTTTTTTTAATACCGAAGAACCAGTAAACCGCAACGGAGAGGGCGAATGCTATCGCTAATTTTTTAAATATACTACATCTTGCCAGTTTCATCACTGAGCTTAATCAATCGTTTCATTACAGCATCACCTTTTGCTGTGGCAAATTCACCAAGAGTTATCACGGCATTCAGTGTTTTTGATCATGGTAACCGGAAACGAGTGGATGCAAAGGACATCTCTACAATAGTTCGTGTACTAGGTTCGTGGTAATATTTTAAATCGTCCTTGTGAATAACGTTCAGAATATGCTGCATGTATATATACCTTATAGATATATATTGTAATGAATCATTCCACCAGCACTAATTCCAAATTGGAAAAATTCTTGTCGTTACCTCAGGACTCTACCCTACTGATGCAGAAATCAAGGATATTGTAACACAAACTGAAGACCCTGAGTTTGAAAACTTTGTCAAATTGGAAACATTCTTACCAGTAGTGCTGAAGATGATGGAGGAAAAAAAGTGAGAATTATGCCCTCTAAAATACACAGACTGGTACAGTTAATGCTATCAATTTATTTAATATAATGCCATAAAATGAGGAAACAGGTACATAATTCACTCTCAAATAGATAAGTTAAAGGATGAAAGTTTCCCCATAATTAAGCCTTAAAGCTTTGAGGGCTAGTGCTGAATTAATCATATTAGCCTTTGGGTGTACTGGTGCAGAGTGAAGAAGAGGGACAAATACCATCGCAATACTATGGTAAGCTTTGCCCTAGCTGTGTAGTGGATGTGGGTGGTACCTATGACCAAATGGGGAGGGGAGGGGGTTTGAATAATAAGGGTCAATACATCATAAGCCAAGAGAGATTCATATTGCAAAATTTTCGTCTCAGGACAATACAACAGCATTTTTCATCGAATGGGGGGGGGTGTTACCACCCAAAAATATAATCAGTGTCAATGTACTTAGACCCCTTAAGACAAGGGCTCCCAAAATTTCCAACAATCAGACTTTAAATTTGAAAGGATGAATTCGTGCTCAACAGTGATTATTTTATGAAGTGAAAAATGTTACTCTTCTCAATTTTGAAAAGAAAGTGCCCCTTTAATGGGAATTCCTTACCTAGATTGCAGGAGTCTGTAATGTTTTCGCTTCAAAACCACCTTCATTTTTCCAGTATTAACTCTGTTTTGAAAAATGTATGTCTTTGATATGGCATCATATATGCTACCTATATCCAAAGCACTGCAAATGCACTAATGATTTGGTGTGCAGTCATGTCCATGAGTGCAAAGATGTACCTATGTGCATCAATGGGGATAAAATTCACCATGAATAAACTATTAGACTTGATCAGGATTTGAACCTAGATCTCCCAAGTGCCTGTGAGGTTTGTGAGTCATTTGCACCATCAAGCCATCTTTGTACCAGGTGAATTTCAGAGGGGGTTTATACAAACTAATGTCCTCATCTGCAGTCCACATCGTAGCACATGAGATGTGGTGGTGCTTACAACACCACATTCGTGGAGGATAAACACAATATTGTCACTTTAGAATGACTATCTAACAATTGTAAATCACTGTGAATGCACAGATGAATATTCTCACTGAAATTCTTATAAATTCTCTAGTATATATACAGTAACAGGAGGTGACTAAGAGATTCATTACATCAGAGCAAAATCTGCCTGATGAGCCCTCATGGACATGCTGGAGTTAATGCACCCATATTATCTTGTAGGTTTTGACATATAACCCAGACAGGGTTTTATGCCAAAATTATGGGCGGATTCAGCATCAAATTTGGGGGGGGGTCATGACCTGGGTCCGGGGAGTATGGAATACCCCCCGGGAGATAGGGGCGTTCTCCCGGGTGGTATTCCATTTTCAAACTTCTCTCACATTTGGGACTTGTAGCCATGCATTTGCATATACACTCCCTTTACTCCTTTAAAAGGATACATAAACAATTAAACTAATAAAAATTAAAAATTATTGATAAAATTCTCCCCCAAATCTTCCTGAATGATTGAAAATTAATAAATAATTTAGTATTAAATATGTGAAGTTTTCTTAGACAGCTACTTAATTAACCTATAATTTTCTTGAATGAATATCCCCCCTCCTCTATGGTATTGGCCTCGATAGTAAATTTTAAAACTTGGAACCCATGATGATGACCCCCCCAAAAGTTAAGGCTGGGACCACCCTTGTCCCAGGCTTTCAATGTTGTTCAAACAGCGTGACCAGAGTATGGCATTCTAGTTGTATGGGTAGTGCAAAAAAATTGTTTTCATCCTCCAGAAGGTATTAGCCAGTTTTTCTATGCATTGAATGTGTTGATTAAACCAAATGTCTCGACTTACTCCAAAAATTTCTGAAGGGCAGAAAGGCAGAAATTTTTTCGCTGGTTATCCACAGCAAAAAAATGAAATTCATTTTTAAAATATCAAATTTATTTATCCATTTATTTAAAAAATCAAATTTATCCATTAAAGGGTATAGAAAAATGTGTATCAAGGAACAAAGATAGAGATATCCACCAGAATTGGAAAAATTTCCATGCATTCAAACCCATTTTTACACCATGCACCAGGTACCCCCCTGAATCACCAGAAGTACTAATGCAAGCATTCGAGTACTTTGATCCCAAAAAGAAGGGATATTTAGATGAGGAATTTTTTAAGCGCATCCTGACTGTTTCTCCAGAGGATGAGGAAGGGATCAATGAAATAGAGCAGCAGTTGGAAAACATACATAGAAGCATGGAAATCAAAATCAGTGTATCCGATGAGAAAATTCCCGAGACCCCTCCTCCAGTTGAGGAAATTGTGGAGGAGAAGCCAAAGAGGAGAATTCTGGTGGAAGAAGAGGAAGAACCAGTTGAAGAGGTTGTTGACGTCATCAAAGTGGAGCCTCTTAGCAGTGATGAGCTCAGTGAACTTCTACAGGTTGCACTAGACAAAGACACAAGCACTGTTAACCATGGGGACCTTATTTTAAAATTTTTAGCATGTCAGTATTTCAAGGAAACCCCTGTATGAACTTTGATAAAATATTTCTGCTCATTTGCTGGAGGTCAGTTAATGAGATTGGAGTTTCAATTATTCCTTTCCACTTATTCAATGAGAATGGAAAGAGGTCTTGCTTAATTAGGCAGGAAACAAATGCAATAAAATTCATTTTAAAATTTCCGTATATTTTACCAATTTTGCTTTTTTTTAAGAATAAAGGTTAATTACCAATCTATGTACTTCAAATAAATTTGAGGCCAATCATTTTTACCCAAATTTGGTGTGTTTATTTTTCAACATATCTGTGATACATTTCTTCTTTAGGATCTCATTATAAGTATATTTTATATTAACAAACTGGATCTTTATGCTTTATAATGATGTTAGGTTAGGGATTGCCCAACAATTACCCATTTAGGATGAAGGTCCAGAAAATACATCATTTTTCATTTATGGGGAGTTCTTCCAGACAATAATGCTATCACATCACCTGTAACTAATGTTCAGTTATATTGTATTATTATATTAGCATCAAATTGAGTGTATTAATTTTTTAAGTTTGTAAGGTTCCATAGATTAAAGATCTTGCATCATCATCTTGAAATCTATCTTCATGATGTCAATAAGAAATTGTTGGAAGTACAATCAAGGCTGCCATTTAATGGATTTCAGTAATGCCTGAAGTGCTCTTTCTATATATTCATCATGGTCACAAGGTATAGACTCTATTTTTCCAAAGTAACTTCTTGACAGTATTGACCTCCCTTTTGGTGCTTCAGATATATTAGTTAGAGCCTGCAAATAGATACATATGACTGACAAAGATACAAACAGCTAACTCATATCAGTGTTGTATGTATAATGATTCTGATTAATGAAGATCATGGTTTTATTTTTTTCCTTATTGTTGACACCTAAATATAAGAAAGTAAATTTGACTCTACAGGCATGACCTTAAAGGAAGACATAAATGCCCTCTTATTAAAAACTCAGTAAGTTTAACCATAGTAACGTTCAGAATTATTTTATGCTTTATTGAGTTTTCTTTTGGGTTTTAAAAAACTTTCAAATGCAATGAACAATTGCTTCTTGTATGTTGGCATTAAATTTCTTTTTCCCTGGTTCATCTTCATAGGAAAACCAATCACCTGGACCCTACCAAGTAAATGATAGGTCCATGGATAGACCTGCTTACAATTTCCATGACTGAGGGAAAGCTACTTCTTGCTTGTTTCCGTTATTTAACTGTTTATTTTCCAACATTAAGATCCTATTAAATATTTAATTTATTTTCCTCTTCTACCATCAAACTATTCTTCTCACCCCTCTCTCATGATTAACCCTCAAGTACTCAGTTTATTAGTCCATACTTAGTATGTACTTACGTGCTCAGTTTTTGTCACAAAGTAGGCACTTGGGGGTTTGGCAGACCCCAAAAATTTAAGATAAATTATTAATGAATTATAATATTTTCTGAACTTACTTCACCCAAATATTCTAGCAACATATCATTTTTTCAAATTAGTGACATTTATACAACAATATCGATTAATTTTACGTTAATAAAACATCATTATCGTAAATGTCTGCAATTTTCTGTATTATTCCGTGGAGTTCTAATGACCTGCCTGCAATACATATTAAAACAATTTTTTTTTCTTTTCTTACAGAAAATAGCTCAAGGCATGTCAGATGAGAACAATTTTTTAATATGGTTCACATAAATTATAATTTGGGAATGATGGCATATGGATGCCATGGACAGAAAGTGCAATGTTAGTTACATAGGCAGCTGTGAGATCGTGATCATTACTAAGAAATTGTAAGTAAAATTTAAATTATTTAGTGTTTTAAAAATATTTTTGTTTGTTATTGACTAATACCAAGTTTCTAGAAGGTGCCGAAGATACAAAAATGTTTATCGTATAGTTAAAAAATAAGAAGCAATGATAAATGCATGGGGGTCTGAGAGACCCTGTGTGCCTACTTAAGGGTTAACCAACATTCTCCCCTTTATCGCCCTCTTCAACATACCATTACCCTTAAATTCATCCTCCACATCAACAGGCTTGTTCTAATTCCTCCCATCAGATTCCTCTCCTCCCCTACAACATCCAATACCTCCTCATTTTTCTTCCTCTCCACCCAGCTTTTTCTTTCCAGCTATTCCACTGGATTTACTTTACCCAACCATAGTTTCAACGCTAGCTCGTCATTCTCAAGGGTTCAGTCAATTACAGAGACACCCTTGAGAATGACAAGTTAGCCTTGAAACCGGTTGGGTAAAATAAATCCAGTGGAATATTACCAAGTGCATTATTTTTCCTATTATGTCATCGTTATTCCACAAAGTAGAGCCTTTAACAGTTGCAGTAATACATAGCTTGTAATTGTGTGTAAACGTTAAAGTGATGTTGTGTAGGCATGAATCTACCTGCCTACAACAGACCCAACAATGTTACACCTTAGGGAGTTTAAACTCTTCAAAACCTCCCTTTACCCTACTTTAGCCCAAGCGTATCCCACTCCTGTATTGCCCTTCCACTAATTTTTATCAATCTTATGTCGTTGGCAAACTTGTGGGTTTTCATCACCCCATCTGATACATTCCCTCACTCTGTGATAGTCCTGTATTCTTCCCTCAGCCAATTCACCCTTCTCTCTGACCTCCCTTCCCCAAACTGACTTAGGCAGTCTCAACTTTGGGTTCTGTTGGAAAATCAAGTTACAATATTGGAATGACAAGTTTTAGGCTGATACAGATGATACATTATTTCACCACACCCCTCATCTATTTGAATTCTAGTGGCCACTAGCAGTTATGTATAATGTTTTTGTAAGAACACTCAGTCATTGAAGGAATTGCATGTAGATTTCATGGGCAGAAAATTCTACATGAATTTGAAAAAGATGTAAATTTTAGGTAGTCTTCTGTTTTAATATTTTCTTAAAGCACTCAAAATGTTGTGGACACAAATTGAAATGGATGAGGTGCTAAGGTATCATTGTATCTTCTAGGCCTTTTTAAAACTTAGATACTTAGAAACTTAGTACCTTGCATTGTTATACATATATGTAAGGTTCATAGACAGGTTTTTATCACAAATGTTGTATCTGTTCCATCAAATAAACTACCTATTTCTCTCCAAACAAAGGAATTATCGAGTAACATGTTATATGATGAAAGTGGATAATAATTTTATGATAGTTGTAAACCTTATAAGGAATAAATTTGTACTTATTGTTAGTAGAAAATGTTAAAAGATAAAAGTTAGAGGGGTACGCTCGGAGTAATGATTCCTTCTTCTTGCTTACAATTCATGATGACAAAAAAACAAAGCAAGAGAGTAATCTTCCAGAACACTCTTCATTTTTCTCCTTGTCATTTTTATGTAATGGTGGCAAATGCCCACACGAAGCAGGGCATTAAGGAGGTGAAGGGTCGTGTGGAAGGGGTCAGTCAAGGTGAGCGGGAGAAAGGTGAAGCGTAATGGGAGAGGGAAAATCGTTTTCTCGCCAAAAACGCCCATCTACAAACAAATCCTTTCCAAGCTCAGGTGAGGCATATGAGGAAATCAGCATGAAAACAAATATTATCGATGAACAACTAGTAATAGCAGGAATATTTTACTACAGCAACCAAATTAAAAACCATTAGTGCTCCGTACCAATGCCTCCGTACCATTAGTTGAAGGTTCAACCAACCATATAGTAACGCCCACTCCAAAACTAATCACAAATTTGTACGAGTGCGATCTGTGAGGCTCTCTTAGATAAACTTGACTGAATGACGGGATCGATGTGTACTCACTCCCCACCGACTAGACTGGAACAGAGATTGAGGCTTTGGTGATTCACCTGTCAGAGGGGGAATTTTCGGCAAAGTTGAAATGGATTTGGTAAGGCATAGAATAGAGGCGAATGGTTGCCTTCGAGGGGAGGAAATAGTGGGATGGGTACATAGATGCGTCGGAAGTCTTCAATTGGAGCTTCAGGAACTGTTTTATGCCTCCATCCACAGAATATGAAGAAAAAGCCGCTGTGCTATAATCAGATGTCCTGGGTTTCTCAGCTTTCTCCTTCGCTGACTACTAGTTAAGCGAGAAATGACCTGGAGAGGGAAAGGTTGTGGCCAAAAGTTGCTGTCTGAGGTCACTGACAGGATTTGCTAGCAAGAAGTAGTCACTGGCAAGGAGTAGTCTCTGCATTTTGGAGTCATAGGCATTGTTGGCATCATTGGTGCAATGTCGTTAGCATGCATGTCGGGATGTGCTTTGGGGAGAGGGGGAGGAATGCATAAAAAATGACACAGAGGATAGGACTTATTAAGCAACTATGTAGATATGAGGTGTGATTACAAAAATAATGGGAATTTTCGTTTTTCCTAAAGAATATTTATTTATTAATCAATATCAACTTTGTCCTCTTCAAAGTAATCCCCCTTAGATATAATACACTTGTGTAAGCAGTTTTTTTGCAATCTTAATAGAAATTTTAAGCAATCTTTGAAGCACTTCTGGAACTCATTTTTCGGTATAGAGTTAAGCTCCTTCAGTGATTCTGTTTTTACCTCATCAATGGTGGCAAAACCTCGTCCTTTCATGGTTCTCTTCAGCCTTGGGAATAGAAAGAAGTCACAGGGAGCCATGCCCTGGGAATACGGTGGCTGAGGCAAAATAATGGTTGGTTTTTTTACCAAAAAACACGAAAGTGTGAGCGGGAGCATTATCGTGGTGCAATTACCACGAGTTGTTTTGTCACAATTTTGGGAATTTTCGTTGGATTGCTTCACGCAAATTGTGCATAATTTCCATGCAGTAATCCCAATTGACCGTACAATCATATGGCAGAAACTTGGAATTATTGAAAATCGGAATTATATAGGCTGCGAAATTTAAAAATTCCCGTTATTTTTTTATCACCCCTCGTATAACTGTATTTGGCTTGAAAGGGGGGTTGGAAAGTGTCAGCTGTATGTATACGATAAGGTACATGATCCTAACAAAATAGTAAATGAAAGTACAGGGGAAAGTTGCATGCTTCATTAAAAACTGCTACGAGCTAGCAGAAAGTTAGTGAAGACTATTTGGGTTCTCCTCTGGATCAAACTCTGCATTTCTGCCAATGTTTCGTTGGACGACACATACATCAATAAGTCGGCAGAAATGCAAGAGTTTGATCCAGTGGAGAACCCGAACAGTCTTCATTAACAGTATATTCCGGGAAAGCCTCAGAACAGAATGAGTTACACCGCTGATGGAAGAACTAGGTCTGGAGCTTTTAGAGACTCAGAGGCTACACCTTAGGCTTAGATTACTTGAAAAATTCCAATCAGGTGAGTTCCAGTATAATACTGAGGATATTATTTAGACCCTGTGCCATATTTCTCTAGACCAGATAGAAGTGACAAAATAAGAGAGACACACTGCCGAATTGATAGGCACTAATATTCCTTTTTTCCACTCACCATTAGTGATTACAGTAAAAACAGCATGAAACTCACATGAGACGTATCATTAACATACAAGTCACCTCTATCCTCTCCTCCTCCTCCTCTTCTTTTCCCTATTGCCTCCCCTTTTATGAATGGTGTCCAAATACACCCTGCCACATGCCTCTGAGTCAGCTCACAGGGTAGTATGTAGATTAAGATGAATTCTGAATCAAAATACACTAATATTGTTCACATCCAAGAAGCCCATGTAAACTAATGGATTGAGAGCCGTAGAGAGCTATGAAGTTGGTATGAATATCAGATTGGACATTTTAAAGTTGAAAATGAGGGTCGGCCATTTTGAGAACCTTATGCCCTGGTAGTCGAATGTAGAGGGAATCTTGCTCCCCCATGTGGAACCAGTTTGTCGGTAATGGTCTCTCCCACTGAAATGGGCCTTCTGCACAGCTGCCACCATGTTCCACTACAACTATAATATCTTGTTCCAATTCTCTTCCATTTTCATGACTCATGTCCAATCACCCCCTGGCATGTATCCTAGTTGCATTTAGTATGTGAATGTTGAACAATTGTCATGTAATTACTGAAAAACTGACGTATTTGACCACAGACGAGGTATGATAAAAAAATAATGGAATTTTCGTTTTTCTTAAAGAATATTTATTTATTAATCAATATCAACTTTGTCCTCTTCAAAGTAATCCCCCTTAGATATAATACACTAGTGCCAGTGGTTTTTCCAATCTTGGAAACACTACTGGAGCTCACTTTTCGGTATAGAGTTCAGCTCCTTCAGCGATTCTGTTTTTATCTCTTCAATGGTGGCTAAACGTCGTCCTTTCATGTTTTTCTTCAGCCTCGGGAATTAAAAGAAATCACAGGGGGGTATGTCCAGCAAATACAGTGGCTGAGGCAAAATAACGCTTTGTTTTTTTACCAAAAAATCACGAATACGCAGTGAGATGTGAGCGGGAGCATTATCGTGGTGCAATTTCCACACGTTGTTTTGCCACAATTCTGGGCGTTTTCATTGGAATGCTTCACGCAAATGGCGCATAACCTCCAGGCACATAGTATTCTTTATTGACTGTACGACCATGTGGCAGGAACTCGGAGTTATTGAAAATAGGAATTATGAAGCCCGCAAAATTTAAAAATTCCAGTTTTTTTTAATTACACCTCGTATAAGGTTCACCGGCATATATAAGACGCACTCAGTAGGGAATGTGGCATTTCAGTGGGGCATACTCAAGAAAAGCAATCATTAGCCTGTGCAAGGCCATACCTTCACATATAAGACCTGTGGTGATTTTTTTAGCCCTAATTTTGGGAAAAGGTGCATCTTTTCCATCAAATATGGTAATGCATATGTAGTTGTTAGAGGACATAAACATCATAAGAAGTTAGTATACACAGTGGCGTACGGACAGGGGGGTTTCAGGGTTTAAACTCCCCCAAAAACATGTTCACCTGAATTTGTTTTTGTTCGTTTACTTGTACTAGCGTTTAGAATTTTGCTTATTGGGCTGAAAAATATGGTAGAATTGTCTTCACGAAAAGAGAATGTTAATTTAATTATTGTTTTAGTGAATAATAATCTAAATATAATTTTATGATGAAGCACAAAAATATTAATGAACCTCCCCAGAAGTCAATCCTGTGTACTCTGCTGAGTACACATGCAGTAGAGATCCACATGGTCATAAATTCAACCTTGTCTTGCATCTGGTGGAATAGCATTTCAGTAATTCAATTAAACTTCAGGGTTTGTTCTGTCAACTTATATTTAATGTACAATAATACACAACATTAGCTTCAATGCTTATGGTGTCATCATTAGGTGCATCATATACCTGATGATGGCGCTCTAAGCGTTGAAACACGTGTTGTGTATCATTGTACATTAAATATAAGTGGACAGTACAACTACTGCAGATTAATTTAATTACACTAGATCATAGGAATAATTTGTAGCCTTCATTAATAGGCCCACGGATTACTCCCACGTTGTAATTGTGTATACGCATTTGGCCACTGACACTAAATTATCAGATGCATGATCTTGCAGTTAATTATTTTTCAGGGCTAGAAGGTTACATAAACAATGGGTCCCTTACCTTCATTGCATTCAATTGAAGTTTTAAACTGTGCCTGCAACTGGCAAGAAATACTAGTCTATCAATCAAATCTGGCTGAGCAGCTTTTATTTTTGACGGAGTTGTCATTGTTATAAAGCAAATACAACCAGCAGCACTGGCTAATTCTTCTATTTCCTGGAATTTTATCACAGAATCAGTGCTCAGATATCAGTTATTTCTGCATTACAAAAATAGTTTATGGGTTAAAAACACAGGGACATAATAGGTTTCTCAAAAGATATGCGTATTGTGTTGACTAACAATTCTTCCTAAATGAGTTCCCTCAAGTATAAACTTGGATATACTGTAAGAAAAAGGTGAATTTGAAGTAGGTACCATGATTACTTTTTCAAATGCATTTTTACAATTAGCCTGCATTTTGAGCACTTCACTAATGTGTTCCCAAAGGTTAAATTTTTGTTGTGGTTAAGTATTGACAATACGAATAATGATTTCAAGCTTAGTTGTTGCTGTGTTCATAAAAAGAGGAGTATAAAATGCCCAGCATTTGCAATTGAAGCAGTTATCCAGGACATACATACCTATTCAATCAAAATACATAAATAAAAACATTTTTGTTAAACTTAACCCATTGGCCACGCAAAGTGGCTGAAGTTGCTGGGCATATTTTGGGTCGCTTCTGTGGAGAGCAACTTTACTCCAAGTTCGAGAAAAAATTTTCTCCTTTGTCACATGAAGCAATAATTCTCTCCTGGTACCTACCTATCAGCTATGTAAAAAAACTAGCCCATGTCTAAATTTTAATTTTTTTGTGACTTTTTCACATTTCTCAGGAATATTCAGACAATCAGGCTACGTGGTTAAAGAATTAAGAAGTTGAAATGCAACATGCTTACCTCTGAAAATAAAAGAGGTATCAATGATTCTAGAAGATTTAATTCAGTAGCCATGTCTTGTCCTCGTGCATGTATTGCCAGGGCTGCAATGCAATCAGCAGATGATGTTCGCACTCTTGAATCATCGTTTTTCAATAACTTGCTAAGAAGAGTTAATCCTCCCAGCTCTATTGCTTTTAATTGATCATGAAGAAGGCAATAATGTAGTGCTTGAAGCACTTCAACCTATATTCAGCGTGGAATAAAATTAATTTTTCAATATCTTAATGTGCCTACATGAGACAAAAGCTAAAGTCATTTTGAGGAATGACATTATCTACATCTACATACCACTCTGCTAACCACTTCATGGGCACATGGCAGAGGGTGTTAAGCCACAAACCATGAAGAAGGGAGGGAATATTGAAAAATAATTGTTAGAGGGATAGGATGAAAAATTGAATGAGTTTTGACTTATTGTTTTTGTATTAGAGTTTTGATCTGTTTTTGTGTTTGCCTTTAGTGGTTAATGGGTAGAAGGAATTTTGGTGCCCATTTGAAAGTGTATCTCCCCTAGTTTGTCACATCCATCAGCTCTGGAGATGTAGACGGGGGTAGAAATAATATCCTCCACCTAAGCATGATACTCATGTGTTCTCAATTTTCCAAGTTTCCAGCCTTTTGTGTAACCTCTGAGTCTATACTGGTCCTCAATATAGTCCTTCCATGAACTGTAGCATACTCTCTGCACACGCTTAGTAGCTTTTAGCAAAGCGTGGCTAAATGAAAGATGTCTGAGAGTTGATTAAGTTGGTTAAATTTCCAGTGACCAGGCATTAGCTATCCACTAAACCAAGGGATTACAATCACCAGTGTGTCCGAAACATTAGATTTGTGAGAAACAGGGAGTGAAGCTTAATTGTAAGAAGATTAGATTGAGATTTTCAGGATGACATTGGTGGGGGTTAATCATGAAAGTCGGAGGGCATGAACAAGAGAATATAGAGCAATTTAGCTGTTGGGCTAGTACCTTGGAGGGAATGAGTACAATACAGAGCAAGGATTCAAAGGAAAGAACAACCTTTGTACCAGAGACATACACTAATAAACAAGAACCGATGACCAGGGCCTTATTTTAGAATGTTAGGCAAAGAATGGTGGAGAACCAGATACGTTCCATTGTTTCAGGCTCAACTAGGTGGAAGTTGAATTTCGTAAATGAAATACTAACTTTGTTTCCTTCCACAGATTTATTTTCTTGGTACAGCATGTTTCGACACATCGGTGTCATCATCAGGTACCTGATGATGACACCGATGTGTCGAAACATGTTGTACCAAGAAAATAAATCTGTGGAAGGAAACAAAGTTAGTATTTCATTTACGAGAACCAGATATTGAGTCTAGCATGGTATGATGCAGAAACCAGGACTCTGAGGAAAAGTATTAACCATTTGAACGTTGATTTATTTTCCCAAGGGTATTTCTATGGCTGAGAAGTCAAAAAAAATAATATGGCTTATGTTATTGAGAAAAAAAGAATGTATCCACCTGCAAACTGTGTGCACCCAGTCCAAACTGATGGCAAAAGAGCCAAAAGAAGAACTGTTTGGGATGGCAGGAGCCTTTCAAGGGGCATCATTAAATATTAAGAGTTTGACTCACACTGTGAGTCATGCATCCCTGGAAAGCATACCCATGACTCACACATATCAGTCTTCCGCACTCAAAGGTGTTAGATATAGACTGCTGGCGTTTGTAATATGGTCGTGGAGGTTGGAAATAATGCAATGGACATGGAGAAGAACAATTGAAGAAGTTCTTGTCATAGTGGGTGTGAAGAAGAGCTGCTGGAGATACCTGATCAGGGGGGTTATTCTGTAATTCCACTTCCGAAATTGCTCTTTCGGAAGAGCAACTCAAATGAACGATTCATTTGAGCTATTCCACTCTCGAAGTACTCATTTGAAGCTCAATTCGACGACCGAAAGAACTGGAAATGAACAATTCTCGGCAGAAATGAGCAAGTCAATGGTCTCATCGTCTGGTAGGCATGGTTTACAACTCCACTTTCAATATTCGCCATATAAGGAGCGATCCATGATGTCATGTTCTGTGAGGTGAAATTACAGAATAACCCCCCAGCAGGATACAGAGTGAGCGGAAGGAGCATGTAATAAGAAATGATACGTAGCTGAAGGCAGTATTAAGAGATAGTTGGGTATGTGCAGAATGGGGTGAAAAAAGATTAAAATTTATGGATGATATGACTGGGCATAATGTACAATATTCTGAGCTGAGAAAGCACACGTTATGAAGAAGTAGTTTCCCACTTTAAAAGAAGGAGCTGATTAGATGGTAGTAAATATATCTACATCCATCCAAATTAATCTCAAGTATTAGACTACCTCTGATAGAATAGAGTAGGATAGCTCAGAAGAACAGTCAATAGATTCAGTTCAATTCACTATTTCTATTGTTTCCTTTTTTGACAGTTATAAGTGTTGCATTGGTTGTGCAGACAGTGGAAACCAACTTATCTCAGGGTATCACTTGCATACAGACAGTGGTGTATCTTGGGTTTCTGGTACCCTCTTTGTTCTAACTTTATTTTTTTCTAAGTACATTTTTCTAATTGAATATGCGAATGAGATTGTTTACTTCAACGTTGTCCTACACCATTGTGGGGAAAATTTGCATGCCGCATCGTCCCCTGTGTGATAACCAGGGGCGCCTCCAGATCAGGGATTTGGGGGGGGGGGGACCCAAGGCTCTTGGGGTGTGGAATACCCCCCCAGGAAAAGGGGGGTGTTCCATTCCCAGAAATTCGTAACAAACTATGTTCAAAATGGCACGTTATAATTGGTTTGGAAGCAAAAGTTTGCCTTTTGAGAAAAACAAGTTTTTACTAAATGCATATTTCCCCTCTAGATTACCACCAAGTTTTTAAAAATTCCAAAATTATTTTGATTTACATTTACACTTAGCTTGTGGTTTTAAAATCCGTTTTAGTATATATAAAATTTAACTGGATTAAGTAAAAACACCAAAAAGTCAATAACAAAAAAGCAACAAAATAATTTAGGCTTTTAATTTAAGGTTTATGACAAAGAAATATGCCAGGTTTTTGGGTGGGGGGGCAAGTGCCCTTACTCCCCCCCCCCCTTGGGGCCGCCAATGGTGATGACACCCCTGAAGGGGGCCAGCCCCAACACCCGTTAGGTACACCACTGCATAGAGATGAAGTAGTTTATGAGATATGGATTCCTAAGCTTCAAAAAGTCTGAAGCAGATGTTTTTCTTAAACACAAAGGTTCCTTTGACCACAGTAGGAGATGACTTGGTTTTTTGAATGGTTTCAATCAAAGTGAAGGTAGAGATGTTCCAATACTGCTTGAATTCACATGATTTCTGACACATGTCATTGCTGGTGGGATTTATTTGCTAGTTTAAAAAAAGCAAACACTAACTCACAGCCCAGCTTTTGGAAGCTCTTCTCACCCCCTCTGCCTTCATCTACTCTTTTATATGATTTCATTACTTTAAAGTACAATAAAGAATTATCTACAACATTTCTGATCATTAGTTGAGAGTTAAAAATTATTTTTTTAAACAATGAGTGGAATTTTATAAAATAGTTTTTTTCACTATAATTATGACCATTTAAGAGTAGTCATAGAAAATTCAATATCTATCCTGAAGATCATAGGGTAAATTTGATCTTACCTTTATTTCCTCGACACTTTCAAATTCTGCTCTTTCCAGCAATACTGGAATGAAGTTACATTCATGGAGATTCACTGGGCCTACAGATGTAAGTAAATACATTGGGTTGAAAAGTGAATATTGACTTTATCGATTTCTTATCAAATTTTCTGACATAAAGAAGCAATTTGTATGACTTTAGGCTTCCCTGGCAAATTTTGAATTTTGAAATTTGATCATTGAAAAGCTCATCGGTTTTCCTCTGAGTACGGCAAGGTAATACATTATGTAAGTGCTTTCATAGTAGGAATTAATGGAGAACTTTTCCTGATGGAAAAAACAGAGAGCTTTTTAATCACATGAAGCAATTTCATTTCTTTATGGATTTGAGGCACAAGTATCGGATGGGAAAATAGTATGAGCTGTGAATTTTTGGAGTCCTACCTGTCCTTAATACCATCTATTTATGAGTGTTCAAGCAGAAATAATTCATGCAACACGGCATGCTTTAAAAATGTGACCCCTGCATTAGAAATAAATTAACTGAATGAACGTTCATGTACATTGTAATCTACAAGCAACGTATATAATTCTTACCTACATGTCAAACGTTTCATGTTAACTCCAGTGGAAAGTTTTTGAATAGAAAGACTGTATCACTGAAGTGTGCATTTATTATAGCGAATTCCCAACAGAACTTACCAAGCCAAGATTTTGAAATGTTATTGACAACATTAGCAGCTTTATATCTCACTGAAGCATAGTCATCAGATAAAATTATAGCCAGTCGACCCAGATCGACGGGCTCTACATAATTTTTCGGTGAATTCATTTCATCATCACTTGTTGATCCATCCCTATCCTGGAAAGACTCGAAAAGATTTTCAGGATCCCATCTGCTTTTGGCCTCTGCAGCAATCACAGCATCGCTTCCCACATAATGGTTGCAAGCAATTCCTAGAGCTATTAAAGCAGCTTCTCTTATTATGGCCTTGATACTTTTCAGCAACTCATGAAGCCTGTAAAACACAACCTATGCCTTGATAGCACAAACAAATTTTTAATGCAACTACTGATATCATCCATGAGAAAATTTCTAGTGATTCAAGCCAAACCTGTCTAAAATCCTCAAATCAACTGCTTCATATAGTTTTTCAGGGTCGTGGAACAAATTTGATAATGAATTAATTGCCATCAAACACCTTTCATGACTATCTGCATGTAAGCCCTTTAGCTAAAATAAAATTATGATTTGTGCATTATTAGAAGGATATTAAGAGGAATGTATTTTATTTCAGGTTTGCCATATTATACAATTATCTAACAAATGATATATTTTTAATTTTAAAACTCTTAGAAACTGTGCCTAGAAGTGACGAATATCTATATTGAAAGACGTAAATATCTAAATTTGAGAATCCCCATGGAGTATATGCTGAGAATGAGGTTATAGTAGGCCCTCGCTGATCTGGACCCGGATAATCCGGACCCCCACATAACCTGGAACGGTCCTCGGGGTAGGGGTAGAGCAGGTGGTTTATTTATAGGCCTCGAGATGGCATTACCACCGCATCATAGAAAATTATATTCCCTTCTGTTTTTTTCTGTATACTTGACTGGTCGCGTAAATGGATTTTCCAATTGTTTTTCATATTTGTGTTTTTCTACGTTAATGCTATAGTTGGCAAGCACCAGTGAGGTAATTGAATACGATGTGCGGGAGCAAAATTCCGGTAGAATATCACGTAGGAGCGAATTCCAATCGCGAAAACCATAGAGGATAAGATTGCGTCGATTGCTGGACGAAACGTGTATTCTTTGCAAAAATGTAGGTTATGTTGGCCGATTCTAACGTCTCATCAATGAAGGCACGCATCTCCTTCCACATCTTGGGAAAATACTGTTCACAACTCCAACATTTAAATATCGCATGGCATACGTCTGACAATATAATTCTTCTTATTTCCGCCAAATAGCGAAGGTTGCTGGTCTTTGGCATCAATAAGTTTTTAGAATAATTTGAAAGAACACTTGGGCGTCGATATTTGTCGTGAAGCGTGTTGCCGATTGGGCTCCGCTGTGGCTTTTGCACTCTGGTGCCGTTCCATGTAAGGGGCTATTCAAGTATTTCGTATGGCGATTTTTATCACTTTTTAACCCGTGCCCCATGTAAGACAACGTAAGATTTCACGAACCCTCCCCTCCCAATCTTACGTAAGTTATCAGACATTTTTGAAACCAACGGACGTATACGTTGACGTAGAATCCCCCATAGTCTAATACCTATAGATATTAGACTATGGGGGATTCTATGTCAAAATGCGCAAAAACTGGCCTCATCACGTGATACGATATCGATGTACGGATATCGATGACGGTTTTTGATATTTCGCGATTCGCTGTACGCATTACTCGCAAAACATGTGATCTTTGAAAATGCTACATCTCCAAACTAATGAACGCAACGAATTAGTTGTACGTTTTTCTATAGTTTAGCATACATTCAGGCGTACCTCCGCGGCGGTGATCCTAAATGGTAATATTTTTCCTACGAAAATAATATTAAAAAGTGATAAAAATACGAATGCGTAAGGTCAACGCCATTAGGTGGTGTTGGTAAGGTTGTATCGGTCCCCCTCACCTCCCTACATAAGACAATGTCAGAAAATTCCAACCCCCCTCCCTCCCCAAAATGTCTTACGTAGTAATACTTGAATGGCCCCTAATTTCGTCCCGCCCTAATTTCGACTCCGCGAACAAAAAGCTGAAATTGGAAAAAAAAATCTGGCCAAAGATTTGTTTTCTCAGTGCAGAACAAACAGAAAGTGAGACTCTCTATTTTTTTTGTTTGATGTGATGTTGTATGCAATTTTCTTCCCTCATTATCGAACAGATCTTCAAAATATCTCTGGCTTCAAGCTGTTGCGGAACTACTTGGAGTTCGCTTATGGAACTAATGCCTATTTTTTTTAATAAAACATTTTACGGATGTAGCATCAGCATAACTTCTGTTCTCTTTGAATAATATTTATAATATTTGTGTTTGTTACAAAACAATATGGCAGACGTTGTTTTAGTCAGTTTTTTTTTAAGTTTAAGCAATAAAAAATGCATTCATATGCCAATATAAGAAAATTCATTCACATCACGAGAGACTGCAAAGAGTTCGACACAGAGAAACTGATCAAAGAGTGGATCTACAGGGAAGAGTTTTAATTGTTGGCGACGTCGAAAATCAAATCTAATAATCGATAGTGCGGTGAAGATAGGTATAGTGCCAACGGCAGCTATAAACGTACATTTATGCCTTGAGTCCATCCAAGATAATAGCACAGTTGAAATATTGTACATATTTGGCTTAGAAATAAATGATAAGTAAACGATTTTTTCACGATCGTAAGATTTAAACAAAGGTCACCATCATGGATTCTTCGGTCACGTGCTTTCCTTCCTTAAATGGCATTCCACGTGTTTACAAATTCGCTGAATTTGAAATAATATAGTATTTATGGTAAATATGAACTCATTATCATTTTTGTTATAAAATATTTTAAAACATCATACCTGCTTTTACGTATTGGGAATATCGCGTGCCATAATTTCCCGCATAGTTGTCAAATTTAAGCCATCCACTTTTATTCATGAGGGCCTCATAACCAATTGGAAGTGATTAGAAGCCGTCGATCACCGAAGGCACCCCAAACAACTGCTTAAGTGTTCCTTTTGGGAAATCACCGGATAATCCGGACTTCGCTTATTCCGGACGAAACCTTACCCCATGAAGTCTAGATTATCGAGAGTCTTGTAAACAATTAATTTGCCTTAAAGTTAATTCTCCCATTGTTCATTTGAAGGAATTCATTTAATTAATGATGAAAGAAAAGCAATTGAAAAACAAAAGCATTACTTATTCAGAGTGCATTCTATTTAAAGGAACCATATCTGAAAAAGTCCAAAGATTTTATCCAAAGCAGCTGATAGGGGACTGAATGGCTATGAGAGTGAGTGGAAGGGACAAAGTTATTAACTATTCTTGATGCCTCATACAATGAAGGACTGATTTTACTCGCAGCAGAGTCATTTACAGTTTGGTTACTTATTATACATGAGTGCTCATGCGCTCCTCGTAATAGGAAAGTCAGTCTAAAAGTCTATTCATTTGGCAAACTCTACTTACTAATTTAAAAATGAATAGCCTCTTTTTATGGTAAAAATGGTATTATTTTCGTTCCCGTTCTTATGAATATTTGCTGTCAAAATAACTGTCCTATCACAATAATTCAATGGCCTTCCAAGATAGAAAATGAAAATTGCAGCACACTTCCAAATTTGTCCCCCGCAAACCACAATATTTGCAGAAAAGTTGAAATGCTCATAAAGTGAACATTTGCAAAAAGTTTTCGAAAACATTTTTAAGTTTACCTTAGCCAAAAATGAGCAATCATTGCCACTATGTTTGCAATTTAACTTGCTCCAACAAGTTTTATGTAAACTTTTAGGTACAAATGTTTACAAATTCGAAAAAAGCTAATTATTTTCAACAAAAGTTGTAAAGAATACTTTTTAAATACTTTTTAAATGAATGTTTTTACACCGATTTGGCCTTTGGCTTGATATATTAATTTTCAAGGTTTTTTAATTTTGATTTCCTTTGGGAAACAAAAATTCGTAATGTAGGAGAATTTTCCGCTGTCATAGGCCTCGTAAGATATAAAATACACATGCGAATGCATACGCCACAATCAAAGAATGAGCGAAAGGCTAATTTGCTGAAAACTAGCATGCTATCTGGACTGCTTATAGTTTCTCATAGAGATGCATTATGGAAAATTCTCTTATGATTTCTCATATTACCTACCAGTTGAGGTAGTGCCCATCGTCCGTATGCTATTTCTTCTTTTGTTAGGTCGCAATTTTGGGCAAATATATCCGGCTCATTTCTCACCAAAGGCAAAAATGGTGGCTCCAAATCTTGTGGTACAGAGATCTTGCCACGAGCTGTATACCAGGATCAATGTTAGCAAAAAAAATGTAAAATTAAATGTATAATTGATTACCAGCAATATTTCATCGATGTCAGCTACATCAAGCAAGGTCTTATAAATTAATTTTTATTGCATTTTTTATATTATTGCTCATTGAATAAGTACCTCTGTCTGTAATTCTGTTTATCAGCCTTTGGGAAACACTAGCTAAATTTAAGGCTTCATGCTTCGGAGGGCACAGCATGATTTATCCAATTGAACGAGTTTGTCGTATATTATTTAATACAATGCGGAAAAACATCCAAAATAATTTATATTTTCTGAAAGAGAAATTTTTGGAGTATAGTGAATGTGAATATCGTTGTTTTAAATTATTTTGAAATAGTATAGTGATGAATGCTACAAAGGATAACTCACAAAATGGCATAAGATATGATATAAAAAAGTGTTTTAGTGGAAACAAATTGTTACCACAACAGCAACAATAATTATCATGTGTCAACAAATAAGTATGCAATTAAAATTGAGATTCGCATATGGGCTCTTGTTGTCGCTATGTGCTAGTGATATGAATAAAGTGTGCTTTGGGGCGTTGAATCTTTCGGATCAACCGCAGTTTTTGCAAATACTTAGTTGGTACAAGATCCCCATGTGTTGCAATGCAGTGAGTGTTCATTGAAGAGGTTAGAGAGAATCGCATGCTATTCAATAGTCTTGGATACTTACAGAACGGAACACGCCTTACGTCTGTAGCATTTTTTCCTTCTGAAAATTTTTCACTATTACATTTAGTTATTTGTTTGTTTTTCTAGCGATATACTTCGGGTCAGGACATTAATCAGAAGAGTTCTATTCGGATCTGTTCGGATCATTTAAATATGCAATCGTTTTTTCCATATGCATTTCCCTAAAATTAGTTAATCAGTATTCGAATGTTTGGATTTCGACGCTGTGAACGGTAATTTATTTTATTTCAATCATAGATTGAATGACGCATTTCGCTAAGTATGGGGTATGTTATAATCAGGAAATAGTAAAATACCCCGGTAAAATTCACCGAGTAGAAATATTTTGATTCCCCTGGAAAAAATATTTGTTCAACGTGTTTCTCTACGTTTCCTAGTTCTTGCCGAAGTTGATCGCATTCAGTTAAGAGAATGATACGATAGAGGAGTTGACCAGGATGGAAGGGTAGTGAAAACTACCAAGGCAGATAAAGTGTTGCCGCAACAGCATGGCACAAAGTTTATCGACCAACTGTACCTCAGAGTATCTGCAGGTAGAACGAGAGACACTTATTATTCGGCAAATAAAACACATCTTTACGGATTATCGTAAGCAAAGGCTTACACCTACTTCCCACAAAAATCGAATTTAGGAAAGGCATGCTCTTCCGTATTAAGAATAGTCCCCTGTACAGTTAAATATAATCGAGTCAGGCGCTGCTTTGTGAAAAAGTGACATTCTGAAAGAAAACTTAAACGATGTATTTTTTCACACAGTTTATTAAAATACTAAACCCTACCAGTTTCGACTCTCTCGTGTCATTCTCAAGGGTACTCTTTCGAATGACACAAGAGTGTCGAAACCGGTAGGTTTTAGTATTTTTATAAATTGTGTGAAAATATGAATCGTTTAAGATTCCCTGTACAGTTGCCGTAAATTTCCACAAGAGCTATAGCATCCTCAGGAATATTGCTATTACAAGAGGTGTTCTATTGGAAATAATGTTACTTCAATTAATATATTACAATCGCAGTTATCTTGTCCTTAAATCTATTTCATTCTTCATCTCGGCATACGTCCTACCTCTCTTCATCCCATCCATAAAGCCTATTCTCTTTCTTCCCCCTCCTCGCTTTCGTAGCACCCTCCCCTGTATCAGGGTCTTCTGAATTCCCTGGCCACTCATTATTTGTTCAAAACACCTACTCTTCCTTCTCCTAATTTTGTCGTGAAGTTAAATTGTATTTTTATTTTATATCTAATTTGTGCTTGTATTTTTGGGATCTTTCCATTCGCTCTAGAGCGAAGATCACTTCTCAACATGACAGCGCACTTGCTTTCCATTCATTTCAGACCCTACGTATATGGAAGAGCAAAATAGGGTTCGGGAGCAGAGATGACGTGGGCTATGCAATGAAAGAACTTCGATAATCACATCCCAGACTGTTTTTCATGAGTTGATTATCATCACAGGTGTTAAGCATAGATAAGGTAAAGAATTTAATTACTCTAAGGTAAAAATCTTGCCGTTTTAGGTGTGTACTTTGAACGAGTTCGTGAACTATTATAAAATATTCGGTCATGACTCTTGTGTACCTAGATAGAATGGCACCTATCGGCAAGTTACCAAACGTTTCACCAGCGCATATCGTTCCATTCATCGTCGTTCGAGTGCACTGGTGTCCCGATAAATGGAAAGATTCCTTAGACCATGCCTATGTTCTTTGGTGCCCCAGTACAAAATATTTAAGTGATAAAGTCGATGGCATCCAAAAGAGATTTATACGACTTATTTGGCATAAACGTGGATTAACTTGCTACGTGAAACGTGGTAAGATGCTATGTGAACATATGTTAAGAGAATTAGATTTGAAACCAGCCACCTAGCGTAGGAATGTAAATTAGTTTATTTTTGTTTTGTAATATTGTTAATTAGGTAAACTGCCTTTTTCCACCAAAAAGGTCCGCGTTTACTATGACCGTTTTCCAATTTGCATTTATTTTCCCTTCATGATATTTTTGATTGTCGACTTCCGGAAGCGACATCAGCTAGCAACTGGAGCAACCAATTCAAAGAGGGCATAAAGAAACGAAAGAGAAGTGGTCAAGGGACAGAAGACGCTCCCTCGCCCAAGTGCTCCAAATGCACTACGCACTCTACCCCTTACAGTTCATCGTTGTTATTAGTTATTTTTATTATTATTATTAACGGAGCATGGCATTAGTTGATAATAAGATGGCGAGAGAGGGAGTGATGGTGAAAAGGAACAAGGGAAGAAGTAGATACTTTGCTCGTTGGAAAGGGAAGCCAGTCTCGACTTGAACTACCAGAACAAAGAGCCATTCTTCAAAACATATTTCCGCAAAATTTACTTCCTCAATAGCTATATCCTATAGGAAGCTAGCATCTTTCCCATAGTTTGTGTATTGTGCTACTCTTATTTCACGGTTCTCTGGAGGTAATCAGGGAGACAGTCATTGAAAAACATTTTCTAGTTAACTTGGAAACCAATCTCTTTAACTCGATGCATTACCATATCTAATAAGTACAGTCGCCGCATAAAGTCTGGCGACATCGGCAACTTCATCCCCTTAATTCACTAGCCCCCAAGACGAGGTTCCGATTCACGACTACTCTGGCAACTTTCTCACCTCCCTCCCACCACCCTCCTCTCTATCTCCCCTCCCCACCCTCACTTTTGAATCACTGGAGCCACTCAAAATCGTAGTTTCGCTTATTCGGCGCTTTTTTCGATGTCGCCAGACTTTATGCGGTGACTGTACATTATTACTACGGGTATGTAGACGACATTGTTTGTGTGTGGACAGGAAGAGGCCGTCAGCTGTGGTTATTCCTGAATTTACTTAACATGCAGCACCAAAAACCAAAACATAACATACAAAATGGAAAAAGCATAACTGAGATACCTTCTTAATCTTTTAAGATTTTAGCATTTTAATAAGGGGAGGCGAACACGAATTCGCCATAAACCGAAAACCATCCTATGCTGACCAATCCATTCCATCCGACTCAGCCCTCCACCACTCCCATTAACATACCGCTATCCAATGATTAGTCCATCGACAGATTAGTAGACCCCCCAACTAGGTGAACTTTAACACCGAATTGGGAACAATTTAAACAATAGCTGCTAGCGATGGCTACAAATCTGAATTAGTTGATAAAGTACTAAAAAAATATATTTTTTCGGCGCTAACGTCCCTTATCAACCTGCTTTAGATTCACAGAAATAGTGTAAGCTGCCTTTCATAGATGGCATGTATTACGGCTACTAGCCAACTTGCTACCCCCTCCCCCAACTTAAAATAGCCCACTACACTCAGTGAAATCTACGTAAGACCCCTGAAAACGGGAAATACCAGAAGAAAGTGCTTGAACGGTCTGGCTTGTACAAGCTGGAGAGTAAGACTCCGGAATGAAATAGGGTGTACCTACATAGGCCGGACGGGTCGAGCGCTTAAAGCAAGAGCCAGAGAGCACGAATGATGCTTCCGATTGGAGGACACATCCTCCAATTTTGCGAAGCATCTGCTGGAGAGATGCCACACCAGTTATTTCATCCCAAAATTATAACACAGGGTGGAAAAATGAACACTCTGGATCTCATAGAAATTGTTAATCACACAAAAATCAACAGTACAAAGCTGTGTAATGATTTTTGTTCAACCACCCATCCCCTTTACTAGTCACCATTTACTCCCCCGACTAAGAACCCCCCCTAATCCATATTTTATTCTTCCCATGTGCCCAAATGCCTTTAACACTCTTCCCCCACCTCAAGTGCCCGGGCGTGAGCAATACACTTGCTATTTAAAAGCCGCCTCCCTCTCTTCTCTCCTCCCCCCGGGTCCTCGCATAACCGATGTATCCATCACCACCGAGGTATATCTCGGTGGTCATGCCCAGACCCCTGCAACCGCCGTTTATTATGTCTCTCCCTCCTCGGTCATGACCACCGAGTCAGTGGTCATGACCGAGTGGTGAAACGCGTCGTGCCATATAAATAAATCTGTGGAAGATTGGAAAGTGTTTTATTCATCATTACGTTTATGGCTAACGCTTCCAATGGATAACGATATTAATGACAAAAGATGCTCTACAATGATGAAAAATAAGGAGAATCATGTGTAATGCACAACTTTATTCTTTAATATTATTCTAAGAAGGAGACGACCGATGCCCTGTACTTCTCCATTTTTTACCCAGGCAACAACAGCCTTCTGGACCCGGTGGGAAACCTTAGAAAACTGCACCATAAGTAAGCAATCCTGAAGTCATCGATTTAAACATTATGCACACACAAACGTACCGCACATGCCATCTCTGAATTACTTTCCGAAGACGGCCATACCTGGGTGTAGTGTTACATTCAATGAAAAAATAGTATATACACCAGTTTTTTCCGTTAGTTTTATGAGGCTTAGTAGTCCCAGCCATTTATTGATGGATTTTCAGCTTTTGTAATAATGTACATTTGCACGAATCCGAGACGGGTAATATGCTTCGAGTATATGAGGTTAGAGACGGTCTCTGGGGAGAAAGTTGTCTCCACACCAACTCCCAGGCCCTTGACGTCAGGCACGGAAAGTCAGCCGATATAGGCCGGAAAGCTTTACGTTTCAGTGTCATATTTATGGCTTAGGTCAGTTGTGTTCCCGGTGTTTTATGCAACTGAGTACGGGTGTCCGAAAGATGATCCCTTCATATGCACGGCAGAGTTCGTCATCGGGTCGGTGTTTGAGCGGGCGTACTCCCAACGGAGATACGGGTCGGGACTCGGACTTACATGCTCGACCTCGAGTTCGACAGTTCAGACTTGTTCAATTACGCCCGATGCAGAACTCTGCTGCACGGCTCACTAATACATGCTCGGATGTTATATGTAACCCCGATCACAGCACAGCTTAATCACACTCGCCATATTCTCCCTGGCATCCTTGTTTCGCAACCCTAGGGCGTGGATGCCCGTCAAGTACGAAACGGACGGGTTCTCGAGCTTCTCGACGTCCGGCGCGTCTTCCGTGCCGATGTAGTAGAGCGGCAGGAAGACCAGGGCCATGCCGATGCCAAAGAAGGCGTGCCTCCTCATCTGGTCCTCGAGCTCAGCATAAGGGAGCGTGGATCGGAGCGTGGGGACTCCGAAGTGGTCGAGCCATCTCACGAGCGTGGCATGGTACTCTTTGAGGAGGTCGTCGAAGCGTCGCTCGCGGGTCTCCCTCTCCACGGAGGTGAGCAGGAAATAGGAGAGGTCCGCGGCCGGGGAACAGTAGCGAACCATCTGATAGTCGACGAACTTCACCTCCCAATCCCCGCCTTCAGAACGCCTCCTGCGGGAAAAGAACGATTTATTATTTAATTTTCTAAGTGGAGCACTTCTTATGGATTTGGGTGGGGGGGGGTAACCTCGCGAAAGCTTAGCGTCACACGAAACTCTCGGACAGATAGAGAAGGCGGAGAGAGCGATTGAGGAGACGAGAGATCCTGCTTGTGTGTTTTTGTGCGTGCTATGCCTCAGTGCGCATGCGTATTGGTGGCTATACCAATAGCCAAGTGAGAAGATACGCTGTAGAACAACGTACTCACTTATCCAACTGTTGAGTCGTTGCGTGGTTACGAATATACAATTGATTCGAATTATTTCACTATACTATCTCTAGAGGGATATAGTGTAATTTCACATGGATATTTTAAGTCTATGTGTATATCATGTAATTATCATTAATGTATAAATATTATTTTTAGATTCATATTTTCAGAATTAATGTAAGTATTTACGTTAATTTATATCTAATACTTCGTACTATCCGCTGCCAGTCATATCAATACTCAAGTGTTCCACTCCTGTCGGCCGTTCCGTGACGACTACACATTTTTTCAATTAAAAAATGTATTTTTCACTCCCTCGAAAATATATGAGAACGCCTTTTACATCGGGTATGGTGCACATGTATCCATAATAGAGTTATCTTAAGTACTACCATGGGTGGCGCTGCGTATGCTCAGCCGTAAGCTTCGGTAAAGCCGCTTCCGCCATTTTGAGTGTCCTTGATATACCATCAGCGTAATAGGCTTAAATATATTTATCTACACGTTTGCTGTGCACAAAATATTGAAATACTCAAATTTGGGATAAATTGGTTCAAGTTGATAATGCAATATATATTCATTTCCTCCAACCTATCTCAAAGATAAATTGGCAAGTAGGAGTAATGAAATGAATATCGTCTGCTCTTGGGTGCCTATGCTATACGTTGTGTCATCCACGTAAGTAAAACCAAATATTTCACTTGAAAGCAGTGCAACGGAACTCAATGAGAAATCGTCGTCGCGGTTGAACTGACAGAGGCAGGTCGACGGAGTCGACCGAAATGAAATAACAACAGCTCTTCCTTTCGTTCAGCTAATTTCCTTAAGCCCAATCCCGCATATCAAAGGCTTGCCACATCCTCATGTGTGGTGCCTCCGTCTCAAAGCGGTGGGATCACAGCTCTCCTTTATTAGTTTTGACGCGTTCAAATTACGCTTGGTCTCAAATGTCCATGGAAGCCATTTTTTGTCGAGCTTCGAAGTTAAATGCTGCGAGAAATTTGCCGTTCAAAGAATCTAACTTCGTTTGAACCCGTGTGGAGGCCGTCATTTCTGATTCTACAACTTTTTGATTTAATTATCTCCGGTTAATGGCGATTCAAATAGTATGTAGTAGTATTTTTGTTTAACGTGCTTCGACGGCTAAGGTTATTTCGCACATACTGTCTACCACTTGCAGACAGGGACAACAGCACTCGGACGAATGGCGATTGAAATCCTTTTGCCTATTCTACATTCTCATTATCACTTTTCGGTCAACTGATCGGCTTATTACTGATTGTGTTTACATTTCTTCCACCGCTTTGTGGTCTCATCAGGTACTCCCACATTTCATACAAGAATTAATTAAGTAAATGTGTTTGTTCCTTGCCAGATCATGAAAACCCACTCTTTTCTACCTATGTATGGGCGTTTCTTACTTACTTTTCCCTAAACGTATTTCCCTGTTAAAAAATACTGACAAATATTAACATATACCCTTGTACCATTTCCTTAACTTCAAACTACTGATATTTTTAAAGACGTAGTTTAATCAATAAATTACGCAAAATATTAAGCCTAGTGTCTAATTGCAATACGCTCTTTAGTATGAATCATGATTTAAAAAAATAAACATTTACAATGTTATTTTAATAATGTAAAACTTATTATTACAATTTGGGGTTAAAGGTGACCCCACTACAGCAGAAAAGTAGCCCAAATTGTTAGATATTAGGTAAGGATTAAACGAATTGTCACTGATATTTTTATACATGCGCCTTAAGTTGGAAATTTCCTGCAAAGCCTACAGGAAGTTTGGTCATAGCTTTGAACCTAGGAGTAACGAAATAGGATGTTTCGTAAGTAAACCAAAAGAAATCTGTGACAACAGGAAGAAGTGATCACAGACACTCTTTGTCAATTAACCGACATGATATTTGTTTATCCTTCGATCAGTGTTACACCAAAAATATTAAGTTTGAGATTATTGAATTTCAATGATATTGTATTGCAATTCTTAAAACAAAGTAGCTTAGGTTGGAATCAGTTCATGGCAAATATGTACAAATAACTTTCTTTTGGATGACGCTTCCTTTTTGTCGCCGACTATATTTTTTTAATGTTTCCTCCTCTTTTATCACTAACGATGCAACACGTCATCTGACTCCATCTTCAATTAATCTTTTTTTCTTCTAAATATATGGACTTTTAGCCCTGAGTATAGAATGCATTTCGAAAATTTTTGAAGTAGTAGGTATATAATTCTACAAATGGTTTTTTAGGTTCGAAATTGATTTTTACGTGGTACAAATTAAAGTGGCTTGTGCAAATGAATACTCTCAAGGCCATTTCCATTAACGTAAGAGTGAAAAAACGTAATCGCTAATAATATAATACTCATCGTAATGAAGCATTCGTTTTCTAGATATTAAACACTAGAGTAGGAACGCTAGGCACTGCAAATGTAGCACCAAAGAAACACTGATGATATGTTCGAAAATACTCTCAGAAAGTGCGAAGTAACGAAAATAGACAACGAAATAAAGGCACTCCACTAGACATTATAAATAGCAAGCAATTTCAATTTTTTTAAATTGGAAAAAGAGAATAGACCATAGCTTTATGGAGCAACAAAATATTTAGAAGAGTAAATGTAATTAAAGAGAAGTAACTACCGTCCGTACTAGATAATAGAAATATAATGAAATAAGAAAATGAAATCTTGCTGCAGAATACTCAGTAGCAGGAAATAGGTTATCTTCGGCATCATGGTTTCAAAAACCAAATAAATAATTTAAATTCATGCCTAAAAATCATAATAATTGTCCTTGACAAGGACTAAATTAAATGAAATTAGTGGAGCAGCTTTCGGGCGTTTTCCGCGTGACGCGTCTTCTCTTCAGGTCACTTCAGACCGGAAGACGCCAGCAGGATGGCTGTAGAAACTGTTGCCGAACATGGATATCACGCGGAGGAACGCCCTAAAGCTGCTCCACTAATTAAACCCCGCGAAAACCTTCGTATCTAAATTAAATTAAAGATTACTAAAAATGTTCAATAGAAGTAAAGGAAATAGACTTCTATGGATGTATTTCGCTCATCCAGGTGACCATCCACAGGGAGAAGATTTAAATCTCGTCAACACGTGTGTGTTGCCCGAGGCTTAAAGTCCAAGTCCTTGCACTTTTAGCCTCGGGCAACACTCACGTATTCACGAGATTGAGAACTTCTCCCTGTGAATGGTCACCCGGATGACCGAAATACATCCATAGTAGTCTATTTCCTTTGCTTCTATCAGCAATTTGGAGTAATCTTTGATTTAACTTACATGTCACTTGTTCTCCTCTTTAATAGCACTACAAGGAAGTTAGTTTTAAAATATCCACAATGATACTCGTAATAACTTCACCAATTGTCATTTTCAAGATAAACACTATATTGTTGACTATTACAAAAATGATTAGTCTGATACTTTAGTTAATATGTAAATGACTGATTAAAGTTAGCAAAAATAATTTTAGCTTTTATGGAAAAAATTGATGTGACCATTTTTAGTTTCAAAACAATATTGATGAATTAAACACAAGAAAATGATGTAGGATTTCAGAGATCGCTGACATATAAGAAAATGATTGTGATTTTTTAAAAGATAGTCTAAGTTCATTATTTGA
This sequence comes from Pyrrhosoma nymphula, assembly GCA_963573305.1. NCBI lineage: Eukaryota > Metazoa > Arthropoda > Insecta > Odonata > Coenagrionidae > Pyrrhosoma > Pyrrhosoma nymphula. The sequence continues at coordinate 54,856,953 of OY754337.1, forward strand.
GAAAGGGGCCCGACAATTTCGGTCATTGCGGTGCGGTGGTTAGGTTGGTAAGGAAAGGATTAATCGGGAAATTGAGAATGGGAGGAAATAAACCAGGCGTCACAACTTGCCTACTCCTAACAAGAGGCGACAAGGGGTCGACAGTGCGATGTGTAAGTACCACACATACAGGGATTAGGATTCTATTGATTACTCTCCACCATTGCCAGGATTGGAATTAGGTCCTTCCGGATGGGAAGCCAGTACTTAAACCACCACTCCAACTCGATTCACAAAAGGCTTGGTAAATAATGATAATAAATTGGTGTGGAAACAGGTAAAATCGATTGTACTTATTCGAAAATTTTGAATGTTTACATGGATCTGCATCAACATAGCACCCTGCGAGTCACCTCAATGGTGTGTGGCAGGGAATATATTTTCACCAAGACATTCACTACGCTATAAACTATAAAAGTTTCAGGAACTACAGGTGTTAACGAATAATGCGAATACGTAGATAAATAGAGATATTTGGATTCCGAAAGTAAAGCAAGCATGCGAGTCGTACTGTAATAGCTATAGGGATTTCCACATTAAGTTGACAGTATGGGCTCTTGTGAGAATCGTTTCCTGAGTACGTCACCAGGCCGGAGGTATGAAGTTGCCAGAGCAGCGGGAATATTAAAATAGATCTATGCGGTATACTAACTGAACGTATACGAATCTTTCAATATGAAAACATTATTCGTAAAAGGAAATTACTAATATTTAACGTGGTGTTGGAAATGGTTGCCTACGTGGGCTAGAGTTGAGCACATGGAGTGTAGATTCGGCAATAGGATTCTCCACAAGGTCCATACTGTCAACTAAATGTGGAAAACTCTATAGCGTATTAATAAAAAATATTTTTATTGTATAAGACAATATTATTATAAATTAACTACATTGGTACACTATCTGTGGAGCAACGTAATTGTGAAGTCTATTTGGCAGCCAATGATACAAAATCTGATGGAATTTGTAATGCAGATTTCCTTCGTACACGTTAACGTGGGTTGGTGAGTTTGCTAGAGCACCGGATTTCCATTCCAAGGGCCAAGTTTAAGTCTCGGTAGTGTTAGAGATTTTTAGCGGTGATATCTTGTTCCCTAACAGTGTGCCAAGAAGAGAAGTCTTCTAATTTAGTTCAACGTCCGTCGGATGGGACGATAAACTGTGGTCCCTTTGGCGCCTTTCGCTAAGAACAAGCTAATGCCGACACCCAGCTTCTCTCAACCCTTCCTCCAATCCAACATGTTCACCTGTTTGTTAGTTACGTTTGTTAAGTTACGCTGGAAGCCTGTGTACCTACACTTTACCAACTTGCCAACGCGTAAATTTAATTTTAGAGCACGTTAAAGGCTACACAAATGATCTTCAGAACTTTTGTTTGATAAACCTTTACCCCAAAAGATTATTTTTAATTAATTCGAAACGTTGGCCTGCTGAGAAAGGGTAAATGTCATTTAAGACCAAAATGTACCTCGTACATAAAAAACAACAACAGATTTTAACTGTTTCCATTCTCCGTTGTTCCCATTATTTACCCATCGTGTCGGGGATCGAGTTGGTGTGATGGTTGAAGTACTGGCTTCCCCTATCAACCTACCAACCTGTTCTCAATGGCGCAAATGACCTCAGTCGTCGGTCGATTCCCTAAAATAACCAACCAACTAGCACGATAACGCGATCATGACCATGTTCTTGAGTTACGTCACCTGAAGAGCAAGTTGTTGATCCACACGTCACCGTGGTTGATGACCGAGTACCTGTCCCTAGTGGTCACTGCCTTGGTCATGAGCTTGAACAGTCCCTCCCTGAGTCGATCGGCCAGCATATCGGCGGCCTCCGGCCAGCGCTCCCTGACCACAGCGACGGCCGCCATGGCGTTGTCCTGGAACACGGACTCCCGGTCGCTCTTGCCGTCCGAGGTCATCCATGTCTCCGGCGTGAGTTTGGTTAGGGATTGGAAGGTGACGGGGTCCTTCTGCTGCATGCAATAGGAGAAGGCGTGCAGCTTGCCCAGCGTGCGCATCACCAACAGGGACTTATCCAGGTCTAGTCCCACCTGAGTAAACGCAAAATAATAACCTTTATTTCAAGATTCCCAGCCATAGGGTAACCAAGAAGTAACCATATGGAAAAGAATATCAAGGAATCCTACTGAAATTGCCATGAGATTTAGGAAGCAGGGATAACGTAGTAGTCTTTATGTTTTCGCGCGGCAAGCCGAAGGATTGTTATCTCGTGGTAATTCATTGGTGCCCAGCCATATTGGAATCAAACTAATATCATTAAAGTATTATAAAGCGAACTTTTGAAGCTACTTTGGGATAGGGAAATTATTACATATAGTAAATATAGCTGTAACAATTTCTCTGTGGGCCAAGTCCATTTTTTTATTCCTTAACTAACAACTCTTTAGGGTGGCTAGAATCACCTATTTTCAGTGCAAGAGAGAACCAGGCCCAGAATTCGAGTATTTACATCTTCATGGTAGTAGCTCTCGAGAGTACTGAGTACAGCCGATTAACGGGAGGAATAGGCGGAACTTTAAGCACGTTATTCTTCAAAATTCTCTTCAACGGGATCTTTCCACTTTAACACTGAGCCCTCCGTATGACAGTAGCCAGCAACAGACTTGACACAGAAAATAGGACAAACTACAATTACATACTATAGATATAGTCACCCCTAGCACAAAAGTTGTGAAACATCTACAGCATAAATAGCTACGCGTACGTACGTATGTTTCAGTTGCTAGGCGTAGTGAATCCGATCTGCGATAATAGATGGCAAACGAGCTCCCATATTCATTCACCACTAACTGACATGCCATTAGGCACGGGTGTATGTATTTTAAAAAAGACACGTATCATTTATCAGAAAAATAAATAAATTTCAAATAGGTCGGGATCTATCTCCCACAACCCCCAATTAGCCACGGGCAATTATGTTACATTCTCCCGTGTACGTAAATCGGCAGATATAAAGCTCCATGTAGTGGATGGGCCTTAACAAGGGAAACTGCTTAGTAACAGCTCCGCCTGCTTCACCAAAATGTTGTATACAAAGAAATATTTGACACTTAGATATTATATATTGTTTACCATAGTTATATATTGTTTTTATTAAAAATAAAAACCATACATTAATTTATATTTAATTATTTACTTTATTCATTACTTTTTGGCTATTTCGTCAATATTTTAGCCTATTTCAGCAGGAATTTGAACTAGTTGAACACAGTTATGGTGCAATTATTCATGCCCATATTAGATTGCGAAGTAGACAAAGCGGAAGACCTACGCCGGAATAGTAGAAGTGATAAGGAATGTGAACGGTGATGAAAACGTTACAGTTCTTGGAGACAGGATAGTGGTAACAGGATACTGTCAAGGAGATAAGACTGAAGAAATTTTTGGGATAGAGCCATCGGGGAAATCACAGGCGACAGAGCCAGAGGGATTTATAGGAGAAACAATACTTTAGGAAAATGGCCACATGGTTACGAACACATTTTTTGCCAATCACAAGCGAAGAAGACAGGCATGGAAAACGACAGGAGACAGAAGAAGATTCCAAATTGATCACAATCCGGTGAAATTGGGGGTTATCACTTTAAAAATAGAATCATGGAATGGGAGCCACCGATGACACAACAATTTTAACTCTTTTTTGTTTCTAAATCACGAATGTTATTTTCTTGCTACTACATACATGCCACCACAGGGGAACGTGGCAGGGGGTGTTACGGGGTATGGATACACCACCTGTAAAATAGATTTTCAGGCATTGGTGTAAATATCGCCGTATTGGCATGCTCACTCACTTAGTGATTCAACCCGAAGGTTGGTTTTTGATACGTGAGAGTATAGCTCACCCCGGACTAAGTCACAGGCGTGTGAATCTCACACATTCAGGGTTGGGGGGGCAGTTCTTTTCCCTGGGCCACCTCGCACTCCGAGGATTTTTTGTTCGGGGGCGTCCAAAGGCTTCACTCTGGACCCTTCGGTCGACACTTCGGGACCCTTCGATCAGTAGCCAAGCGCTCTACCCACTAGGCCACCGCGCTCCCCGATGGCATGCTAACAGATAAAAAATTCTGCTTTCACCGTTCGACGCTTGAAATATTTATTATAATCAAATACTTATTATAATAAAATTAATCAAATCAAATAATTATTATAATAAAAAAGTATGTACAGATAACAGTGCAGTTGGAATACGCTGTTTTGACTTAAAAAGAAATGAAAACTAACATTTTTTCACGATCATATGATTTAAACGAAAGCCACCTTCATGGTTTCTTCGATGGGGCGTTATTCCCTTCCCCAAACGGCATTCCCCCTGCATTTACAAATGCAATGCAATTTACAATGCAAAAATGAACTATGGAATATCCTAGCTGTATCTTTGAATCCAGATATTCTTAAGCACGCAAGTTTCAGACAATTTCTGTAACCATGTGAAGATAAGAAGATGCCCAGCACTTTCCTCAGTAGGTCATCGCGCAGTGCGCAGCCGGGAGGATTGCGCTACTATCCTTTGAAGCGAGAAACCCCCTTGTGGATCGGCGCCACGTGTGTCGGAACTAGCAGGATAGGACCGTTTTGCCTGTCTTTACGAAAAGTATCCATCCCCCTTAAGGTAGTTTCAGCGAGATATTTTTCTAGTCATAATGGAGACCATATTAGAATTTTATGTTTTAATTTCAGCGTCTGTAATAAATATGAAGTAAATATTATGATATAAACAGTTCAAAAGTGTAGTTACATATGACGAAGTTCTCAATAATTAAATAAATACCTATATATTACCACATACGTCTCTAATTTGACTCATTTTTTCACGCCGTACGGTGAAATCGCCTTCGCAATAGATTTTTTGCGATTCAGTAAAAAATACTGCGGCGATTAATTGATTCATTTTTATAAATATTTGAGAAAACATACAGAATACCCACCCTTAGTTTTTGACGAAATCTAGGTGTTACAAGTTCCTAATGTCTCCCTCTGGGGCGCACAGCAGTAATCTATTCCATGTAAAACAGCTTATATTTTTAGGCACATTGCTCGAAAAATAGTTCGGAAAGGCGATAATATTTTGATAAAATATGGTAGTTTTTTTCCTTTAAAATTAGGTCAAATTCTAGGTAAATTTATTTATCGCTCAAACTACCTTAAGAAAACAGCCGTGTATAAGGGAAGGAAAAAGAAAAAGGAATTAGAGAAGGGAATGGAGGGAAAAGAATTAGTGCCTCGCTTTGTCTTTTTTACCATACCTTTTATCAATGGTGCGTGTCTAGAAGGAATTTATGTAACTACTTGAACGATGGAGTATCTCCCTAACTTCGTCACTTAAGCCACTTTTTTTGTTCTAGAGATGCAGTGTCGAGTTTAAATAATTTCCTCCGTTTCACCCTGAAACTCGCGTGATCTGAATTTTTCTAGTAATCTAATGTCTCTATTGTATTAGGTGACTAGCAGAGCAACTCATGCCATTTTACTGCTGCGCTTCTAGTTGCTCGATTAAAAAGTTACGAACAGCTAGCACTGCAACAAACAGCGCAGCTGTGTCGAGAGACGATTGATGGATCACGTTATAAGCTGTCAGCCGCCTTTTTAACGCACATTTGATTTGCTATTTACTCAGTGGATTGAATTCCAACGAGTGTTGAACTGTTTTTGTCAGTTATACGTATAAGAAAACGAAGGCGAAGGGTCATTTAATGTTATATCCATCCGATTCTGGCATCAAGGAAGAAGTTGGGACTTCACCACACTCTATTTGATGAACTTTGCGCGGATGATTGTAAATTTTTTAACTACTTTAGGATGTGGATGGCCTTTTTCGAACGACTTAATTATATAAAAGAAGAAATCCATGGCAATAATACCGAGTTGAAGTGCGCGCGCAGCATTAATGGCGGCCAGCAGCGCAGCTAATAACCCTAATGTGATAGGTTCAATGAAAAGCAATGCCCAGCAGTCGAGCTGCTCTGCTAAAAGCTACGCGGCTAGCCTCTGCTCAGTCGTGGGGATAGGTGGCTGATTTTGTCGGCTGCGAAGCTGATTATTGAGCTGCTCTGGCTAGTGTAATAGCTCCCATTTGCTCTAATTCCCTTCAACGAGTGTGTCTGCTAGCTGCTCTGCTAAGTTGCTACGCTAGTCGCGTAATGTAATAGAGGGCTTAGTCTAGCTTGTAGCCTCCTAGCCACTAGCAGCGCCCAACCTAGTCTTGCATTTCTTATTGTTAAGATTAAATAAGAAGGAAAAAGTATATACTCTTTTCTTAAACTGCGTAATTTGATAAGGATATGGACATTATAATTTGGCTTTTCTATACTACGCCAACATAGACGTTGACATTATTCTGCTTTCTGGGGCGTATTTAGTTAAGTTTCTGCGTCGTGGACTGCTCCGCTTGAGTGTAAAATTTTAAAGTCATTTCCTTTCCTTTAAGTGATACTGCCATCAACTCTGATACACAAAGAACGACACATGCTATCATTTAGACGAGGTATGGTTAAATTCGTTAAATATTTACCGAAATTTCTGGAGCGAGGCATTGAAGAGACGCCCTTTCGCGCAGCTATACTGTACCCTTGTCTATACTACATAGTCTACTACATATGTAGTATTCATGACTGTACCATTGATGAAAGGCAGAAGCTTCCCAATTACGTACTGATGGCGCATATCAAGAGGATCACTACGGAATTAGCTACACTTCCTGCAGGCAAATGTGAAGTTCACGTAAACGGCCGCAGACTGCGCTGTGGAAGGCGATGGGAAACCACAAATTCATTCTTCCTATAAGATGCAGCCTTGCATTCACCAATTTGACGTGAAGGCATTCCTTGCGTTAAAATATTCCGGAGAAAAATAGTCCCACAATCGGATCTCCAGGTGGGGACTAGTATGAGGGGAACATAAGTCAATATGGACAACTGGAGGGTTGGGACATTGAACGTGAACTCCCTTGATGTGAGAGGAAAGTAAAAGAGCGCGAAGCTATAGGCAGGTACACGCAATTTTCGAATGCAATGAGATTTTAAATAAGCTGATCCAATAATTGATGGATGAGTCGCACTCACGTCACACTTCACTGATGGAACAGATCAGTATATTGCCGTTTTAGAACAAAATTATCAGATTTTTTACTTCTGTTCCAAGTGACTGCGTCGTCTTAGCCACGGGTTGAGGACAAGTTTGCATCACAATGATGTGGTTGCTTGTAACGCTCATTGCTGATACTGATGGGTTGTATATAGTCTTTTATTGGCCCATGCATAATAGACCTTGTGATATAATTACCTCGTGCGGTAATGAGACTGCCATCACTGGTGGAAGATTGATTTAGGAGAGATCACTCGTGAACGAATACGCCAAATAAAGCCAACTGCCTTAGCAACAAAGTAGCAGCATCACACGTTATCAGTGAGCATATTTCATACTTATGAGGCAGTATTTACTTCACTCCAAATTACTCTCACATGAGGCAAGTATGGAGATACGGATTCACAATACGACAGGAGCCTTGTCAAGCGACGCTTCTGCCTTATGCTGGAACGACAAATGTTTACATGATAAGAGACTGAAACATTGAAAAGGTCAGTTGAGAATATTTTTAATGATATTGGTGGTTGCATGCAACACGAAGTTGAAATTATACATATCGAAAAATAGAGTTTGAGGTAATTTCCCACTTAGTATTGTAATAATACCCGTTTCGACATAACGTCATCAGTTACATATTGTATGTACTCGGGTCTATGCCTGATGATTACGTAGTTACGCCGAGACGCGTCGCAATAAAATAATGAAAGTTCATAATTGCTACAGACCATGTATTCTTACTAAAGGTCTTGTGAAACACATCACAAGAGGATTTGAACGAAACTGTTGCCAAGCTTTGCATTCGTCTAGACTCTTAACTCTCTGGAAAGTCCTTGTTGAGAATCTGCGATAAGAATCTAGGATTGCCGACACACTCGTTGATTAGTAATGGCTCTTAAACATAATGAATTCACAAGTCTTATTTCCACACTGTTTTAATCAACCGACCATGGTTTCGGCACGTAGTGCCATTTTCAAGGTACACAGCTCTACCCCATCCCTCTCCCATTGAAACATGTATATCTAGGCTGCCACCCATAGCTGTGTACCTTGAAAATGGCACTACGTGCCGAAACCATGGTCGGTTGATTAAAACAGTGTGGAAATAGACTTGTGAATTCATTGTGTTTAATATCAAAGATTTCCACCGAATTACCGAACTACGCCGGAAACTGTATTTTTATAGTAATGGCTCTTTTAAGTCAACATAATCGAAGGAGGTATTTTTTTCAAAGGAGGTCAACTCAGACATATAGTGCTTTTAAATGAAAGGCACACGTCCTTTCGGTTGCTGTTATGAGCTCACCTGTGCAGCAACAGGAACTTTGTCTGAAGGAAAATTTAAAAACTCGGATTTCGCAGAGTTTTTGCATTGAGGTCATGTTTCGTTAAATAATCAGCGTCAGAAAGTGTGTATGTGCGTAAAGTTAAGCAATAAAAAGTGGAAACGAAAGATTCAACGAAGTTACTTTGTAGTAAAAGGAAATTTAAATAATAGTTTAGTGCATAAGAGTCTTCAATGTTATAACAAACATGTTACTACTCGTATAAAGGGTATTTCTATCTCATAGCGTGATTTATTGTGGAATAGTAGATAAAAACGAACCTAAAAGAAAAATAATTCAAATTTGGCATTTTGTGATTAAACGTTGATAGATGCTTTTGGTAAGGATCATACTAAAATTGAAATAATATTAAATGCAATCACATAATGTTATAGCTGTAGCTAATGGCAGATGAAATATAGTTACACATCGCAGCCAACGATAACAATGGAAAGAATAGTTTACAAATAATTTATTGATGGGTTCCACCGTAAAAGAGCATGAATGCCATTTTATTCATATTTTGGTTACTTTTAGAAGAATATGTTCTATATGTGATACGAATGTAAAATTTTGTTCCTTCCCACGCTATCTGTCTCGCAAATTGAACTTGACATTACATGTATGGTTGCCATATTTTAAAATGAAAAAAAAAACGGGGGGATTACCATATTTTATAATTAAAAACCGGGTGATTATCACTAAAATGTTTAGTCCATTTTTTAAATTGGCATTTTGGCGTAGAGCACTTGTTTTGGCGTTTATTATTAGCATATCGACTTTAAGTTGAATTCTTGTGGGAGCACGTGGTGTATTTCCCAAGCAATAAAGGCCACCTGACAACTAGTCCGAATGTTTAAAGCTAGTTATTGAGTATTGTTTTTGGAAGCGGAGTGATAAAAAAATATTATTTGGAATTAATTGAATGAAGCAGACCTTCAGGGCGTGAAAGATAGTTCAGCAAATAGCATTAATATTGATGGAAAATTTATGATTGTAAGAAGGGTGGTTTAAGTGTAAACTGAATGCTGGCTAAAATTTACAAATACGTTAGATAAAACAACCCGAAGTTTCGCGTTAAACCTTAATCAATCTTTTATTTTAACATATTTTGGTGTAAAATGAGGGGCATCATCTCATTTTTTTAATATTACACGATGAAAGAAAAGCTTCAACCGTCCTACTACCGGGGCTGGGTAGCGATCATAAAAACCGGGGGATTTCCCTGTTTTCTGTTTAGTCGGGTGCTGAAAAAGGGCATTAAAAACCGTGTGGTACCCGGCTAAATCAGGTGATTTGATAACCCTACCTCCATGGTGTTAAACGCGACATTGGGAGAAAAACAGGAAAAATATCTAATATGAATGCTATTTTCACGGAAAACTGTTATTAGAAGGAGGAAACTCCTGGGATATTGATTAAAAATAAAGTAGATGCATCATATCCACTTATTTTTTTGAGTTATTAGCTAATTACTACGGTAACTGAAGTCAAAATTGGCAATTCCATAGAAATGGCCCTGCAGTCGGCGTCTATGGCTATAAACAAGTGTTCATTAAAAATATATTGGTCGAATTATCTGCTAATTTTGTACCTTATTTTTGGTTTTCAGCAGATAACGGACGTCATCAGCCAAAGCAGGATTTTTTAAACCAAATAAACAAAAAGTTGATATTCAGTATTTGTTTTGACTCGTACAGTCGCGGTGGAACCTCAGAGTACTTATCGGAGAGTATATGAATAGAGCTTATCGGAGCTGCGCAGTAGCCGTGAGCGGAGACAAACATTGAAACCACGTGACCTCGGGAAATTTGAACCTGCGACTCCTCACGTACTAATCCTTGCAGTCGAAAATGTCTCAAGGAGGATATGTAGACTATTCTACATTTCGATAATGATCTCCAGTAATAAAAGAAAAGGGAAAATTATGTCACTCCTATGATATTTGCTGTATAAATACACTTATGTATATTTTACCTGCTGTTAGCCATGAGATGCAGTGAAGCTCAAACAAGAGTTGGAAAACAATTGCTTTTCCTAACTCTGCCACGATAACTTTTTGGTAATGAACCGAAAAGGTAAACATCGAGAAGATGCCCACAAGTGTATACAATCGTCCCATAAATGTTTTTGTTAGTGTCTAAGTTATACGAATACGGCGGACACTTGAGATACCGAAGTAAGAAAGATTGTAACAGTGACAGAGTAACCATATGATTGGATTCAAATGAGAATACATTTACAAAGAACATAATTTTGAGATAAATAATACTAATTCAAAGTGGCAATAATAGTTAAATTTCTACGCATAGGGCATCAGTAACATCACCAAGGACTTCGTAAATGACTAATGCAAGGTTTACGTGGGTAGCCCAAAAGAGAACAGATGGGCTTGAGCCTACCAATCTTTTTATTGACAACTTTTAAGCTTACATTAAACTCATACACCCTATCTTTACTCTGAGGGTGTGACCTCCTTAAACTCTCAGAGGGAGAAAAACCCCTAAATCAGGGGGCGGGAGATTTTGAAAACCTTGTCCGATTCTAGGAGTTTCCCGGAGGATCCGGGTGAGTTATTACACCCTCATTCAATAATCCATTCTTAAAAATTCACTGCCCGTCCGAAGCTGGCAAATTTTACGCAGAACTGTTAAGGAACTTTGATTTTTCCCTGCTTTCATCCACTCAACATTATGCTCTAGTCTTCATCCCTAAAATATTTGTTGTGATGATACTACCCAGTAATTTAATCATGCGGATGTAGATACCCTCAAGCGTGAAGTACAAATGAAACAGGATGTCTCGTATGCATATGTATAGGCGTGTATTTCATTCAAGTAACTTTTTATCCCTTTTGAACGTAGCTCAGTCAAAAAGTCCAGTTTATAAATGTTTGCAACGTAACGTACGAGGTTTCATTTCACTTCTTTCTTTCATATAACCTCATATTAAATTCGTGCTATTCCTCTGTCATTTTCATTCACTGCCTTATCAATTCTCTCTTGATATTAAGACTCCGATTATCGTTCTTCTTCATTGTCTCTTCAACCGTGTGTCCTACTTGGTCCAGTCCATCCGCCCAAAACATCCTTCTCCAACGTATCTGCTTAGCGGTTCGACCCTGATCCACTCTCAGCATGACCGAGACAGCGAAGCACATTCCTCCCACATTTGCTTATTGCCGAAACATCAGATCCGCAAACCTTAATTTTCAAAATATTCTTAATGATCTCTCTCCTCTGTTCCCGCTTGCCCTTCATTATCACTGTACTTAATAAACCATACTATTTACACTACCCGCGTACAGAACTCGAAAATATATGTTAAATAAATTTTAAATATATCTGAAAACATGCATTTTGTCCATCATATTTCTCAAGCCTCATTAGCGTTTTGGAAATACGTTCTAAAAAATGGTTTTCGTAGCATTTATTTTCAAATAATTTAATATGCATCACTAAAATACCTTTAGGAATCACTATTTTTTCATCATTTCTAATGCATGCAAAACCACAATCAACGAATGGAATGCTGCTAGCGTTTTCAAAAATTCCCAATACAACAACTATGCACAATAAATACATAGGATCTATTCATTAAATCCTAATTTTGTCCATAAGAATAGGATTTATAAAATATAAAAAGCTGAAAGCTATTTGCTACCCCTACGAAAGTTAGACTTCCCAAGACTTAGATATTTATGCTTCGGTATGTGACTTCCCCAGAGAAACATTCTAATTTCACACTCTAACGAGAACTCAATGCAACGAGTAAGTTTGAAATCGTTAAAAATATTTTTCAGACATAATATGATGATTAAAGATTGTCATGACTTCAGGGTTCCAGTTGCTTTGCATCACACATAACTATGACGTAGCTCGTGTGTTCTAAATCACTCATCGACACAGGAAATGTCGTGTCATCTCAGGTCTTGACTCAATGAAATGGGTCAGGCGCTTAAATTTAAATGTCTTTGTGCGTCATTTAACGAAAGAGGTCAGGATACGCACGTCATTTTTTCATTTCACACTATAACACTCGGCTCAAAGGTAATCACCACGCTATACGGGTTGATCTTAGGATACTTAATGAAATAATGTTTTGTAGATTACACACTTCTATACTCCCGACCATGGGTTAGATAAATTATCGCCATAATCACAGTATGACCCTTGGTAATGACAATTATTTGCCATATCTTGGTCATACCTTGATAATGACAATTATTTTTTTAGTTTGGTGATACTTTGATAATGGCCATTATTAGTCATACCTTGGTCATACCTCGATAATGACCATTATTAGTCATACCTTGATGATGGCAGTTATTTGTCTTACCTTGATCATACCTTGATAATGGCAATTATTTATCGAATCCTTGATCTGGAATAAAGAATTGTGGGATATAAAAAGTATTACTTCATTAAATGACGTGTACATATCCCACATTTACACGCTGGAACCATTCCATTAAATCACAGATTATATACAAATAAAATGTTCCTTGCGGTCGAATCAACGCTCAAATGAACTCGCTCTTCGTTTATTGGAGTACCAGCGCAGTGATGTTTGCCAATATTTCTTCCAGCGTGTAAACAATATAGATGCTGTTGGCGGAGAAAATTATCTCCAGAGCAACCCCCAGGCGTGTGACGTCAGAATGTTCCCGATAATGCCTTGATAGCCTTGTAAAATGATAAATATCGTAGTTTTTCCACACAGATTTAATACGAAAGACCACCTAGGTGTCGACGAAGCTCTTCATCATCACCTAACGATGACAAGCATCGTCGAAACCTAGGTCGTATTTGAATAAATCTATGTGGAAAAACTAAGTTATTTATCATTGTACAATGCTAAGCAAATTCCACGAAGTCACGCCCGAGACAACAGCCTTGAAAGCCTATGCTAAAGAAGTATCTTTAGGACTAAAATAATTCCCGTCACTGGCGTTATTGTTGTGAATTTGAAATTTTAAACGAATGCGGTAGTTAATTGAAAACTATTATGCGCGGAGAAGGCACCATGAGCAATTGATTATGCTTGTTTTTATCGGAAAAGCCCATGGGCGTATCTTACAGGCAATAAAATTAATTTTAATAAAAAAAACAAAATGTTTTACCCGAATAACAAAGCGTAATGAATTTACCAATATTTACCCTTAACGTGTATGAAACAAGCTTGGGATAAAGACTATCTGAAAATCTGTCTCCTGACTCCAGAGTGAAAAAACCACAGTGGGCTACCATGTCCGACGTCGCATGTACTCATTGCATGCTGTGGCCCCATAAATAATGTATTGCAAGGATTATGCACTATTTTATACATACTCGAAGGCTGTTTCTCCGCAAACCGTGCGGTCACATGACATGTGACGCTATCGTCTACCCATCTATTGTAGATTTGGATCTTAAGAAAGTTAGCTCGCATCTATAAATAGATTTGAAGAAACGAATGAGTTCCTATACTTATACAAAGTTTGCCTGCAATGTCAAGTGATGCCTTCATCAATGGCTGCGTGAATACCTGAAATAGTTGAATTGAAAGAGACGAAGTGGTGGGGTTGATTGCGGCCCGCCAATAGGTTGTGACCCGAATACTTCCTAAATGTGTGATAAAAACAAAATTGACTGTCGCAAAAAAGTTTGCAGCCCGTGAAAAACTTCGATATTCCAGCCCCTCTGAAGTGGATATTCCCGCGTTCAAACGGAACACGACTTTGAAATCTGGATGTGAAATTGGAAACTGGTACTGAAATGCACGACGAAAAATTAGACGAATTTATTTACAACTTTCAGATCCCGCTTGAAAGGTGCTGGGTATATCGCGGGTCCCGCATCCAAATATTTTGTTTTCATATTTTGATTGATTTTGATTTTGGTAGTTTAAGAGAGTAATTTGAAAGAGAAATCGTTCCTTAATTCAAGATAGGCTGTCAAATAAATAATCAAAAAGTATCCTCCTTTCTCGTGATGCAATATTGTCCATGTTAATCAACCATCGTCAATTATGCCGTCTTTTATAGATGAGTCATACTTTTCCCTTTCGGGGTAGGTACAGTCAGAAAACTTTAGTTATCGGTGTTAGGTCTAGATAACTGGCTCATTTTTCAATAATTTCTTCCGTACTATATCTTATCCTTGCATGCCTCTTTAGCCTCAGTTACACTCATGACTCGCTTCATACACACCCTCTTGTTCTAAAGATTCCTAATGTCCCTTAGCTTAAGAGTGTATTCCACCAAATTAACATGACTTTCTAAGTTACCAATTCCTCACACCATTCACTCACCTCTTATGACTCCATCTCATACATCCTCTCGACATAGCCAAACCAAGGAGGGACGCTCCCTTTACATATGTCCATTACTGAAGAACCCAGCCTACATTCTTTCATGTCCCACTCATTCCTTACTATATCCCTCCTGCTTTTACCCCAAGCAATGGTTAGATACCTCATGCCCACTGCATTTAGACCAAACTTATGCAAATCAGCGCTGGAAATGATGAATAACATTGTACATCGTTACTCTACCAATTGATCATATGTTTTGCGACACACATTCAACATATGTTTACGGATATTCCCCAACTTCTCTTCCTACTTCGGGCTCATCTTTAAACTTTTTTTAACAGAGCCAATTACTTGCCAGAAATATTGTCTCCTTTTTGCTATTTGCCTCCCCTACATGTCACTCAAAGTTCTCACTCTTCCCCACCTACTTGTCACACTCCACTCTGTGACTCCGTTTAACAGCCCCCCTTCACTGAATACGTTCTCCATACAATTTTATTGCCCCCGAATTTTTACCACCAACTTCATCTCTTCTTTTAACCACGGAAACAAAACAATTTCACTGTTCCGCTAATTAAAGATTTAATACGACTAATTTCGATGTTACTACACCGTCTTCAAGTGAATCTTTCAAGATACAGGTTCAAATATTTCCATGAAAAATGAGAGTGAGGGAGGAGAGAGGGACCAATCACAGAAGGGATCATAGTTCTTTCTTTGGCATTGTCGATATCGTTAAGCAAAACGCAAGTCTGTCTAGAAGTGAAATGCTAACAGTTATTGTCCTAAGAACACACTCCATAAATTCAAACTAGTGATTTAAAGCAACTGACAAAATTTGAAAAATTACGATCACGTTTTGGCTCTTATGAGCGCTATTGAAAAATAGCGATAAGGCAAGTGCGCGCGTTATGGAAAACCGTGATCGCGCCCCAGGGCAGGTTGAGTAGGGGTGGGGGGTGGGAAACGGAAACCTTTAAGGCTTGGAGAAACCCCGGGTAAGGAACAGATAGCGTGTGCAGGGAAGGGAGAGGGAACCACACACAAAAACATGGAAAGCCCTAAAGGTTTAAGGAGGTTCCACCGCGACAGTCCAAACTAACACTAAATTCCAAATTTAAAAAAATAGTTTCAAAAATTCTGCCTTCGCTAATTACATGCGTTAAAATGCGTTCAAAACTCCGCCAATATTTTTTCTCGCCAGTTAGTTAACTTTGGTTGGGTTTATTTATAGCGACAAAGTCGTTTTTAAGAAA
This sequence comes from Pyrrhosoma nymphula, assembly GCA_963573305.1. Lineage (NCBI taxonomy): Eukaryota > Metazoa > Arthropoda > Insecta > Odonata > Coenagrionidae > Pyrrhosoma > Pyrrhosoma nymphula. The sequence goes on from OY754337.1 coordinate 54,872,970, forward strand.
ATGACAATAATGAGACTTTTCAGAATTAAAAAGGCTGCTCAGATCGTAATTTTGAAGGGGATGGAATATATAGATAATGTATCTATTTAGGGAGTATTTTAGAGTATAGGTTTTGTAATTCCAGAAGGCATGAGGTGTAGAATGACATTAGCAAAAGAAGCATTTATGTTAACTTTACATAATTAGTATATTTTTTTTAAATTTAACTGTGCTTTTTGTTCCTTGTTCATGCTTTGGGTATACTATGCAAATATTCACTCTGTATTTTACTTACTTCACAAAAAAAGAAAACATGAAGAAGTGAAAATACGGCTCATAACTTGTTGTCAATTGACAAACAATACTTATTTTTCTCGTAGAGCTCAACATTAATAATATACGGTCGATAGAGCACTCACTAGGGTAGTTTGATGTTAAGGGCAGAAAACTACAATTTGGGCATGAATGGGTTAATAGCCGAACATGATGATTCTGTTGTAACTCAGGGTTCGCAGCTACACCCTAGTGCGCATCCCTAAAAGGATATGAAAAACGAATACGGAATAAAAAGATGCAAATGATAAAGAGTTTGAACGGTGAAAAAAACATTGGAGAACACGCTAAAGAAGCGTTGGACAAGATTCCCTCGTAGTTCGTGAAATAATAGGCAGGGCTATACATGGGCCCACCATTTATTAGCTACAATACCTTGGAGCGAAGGCTTCCGCAGTGGCTGATCATGCTGGGGTTAGGTTTTTCGGAGCAGCTGCGTGTGTCAATTTTCATGACGACAGTTTCTCCCCCGTTACAGGAGGCGTCTTCAGGTCGAAGTGACTTGACCTGACTTCGACCTGAAGACGCCTCCTGTCACGGGGGAGAAACTGTCGTCATGAAAATTGACACACGCAGCTTCTCCGGAAAACCTAGCTCCAGTACAATACCTGATGATTAAGAGATCCTAATCGGTGGGCTAATACATAGTCACTGGTGCGCTTGAGAGAGCAAGAATTGTTTGAGTAAAAAAATGTCACATTTTGGTAAATTAGCCTTGAAGAAAAATAAATAAAAAACATAAACCCTAAATCCAGCTTTTCAGTGGAAAAACACTCGCACCGCTCATGAACAAAACAAATACATGTAGAGGAATACTTTTGCGTACCTCACTAAAATATGGCAAAAAAACTGACTTTCACCACTTTTGCTCTCAATGGCTCATTTTTAGGAACGCTTATAGACATCCCTGAAATGGATAAGCCAACGTTAGGTCATTCCTAGACCTGCTAATCAATCGGTGCTAATAATGAAAACACTTAGCAATATTCTACACAATCTATATTAGCAGCGAACCAGTTACAATACTTTTCATCATCAAGGCTTACACTCAATTAATTTGCAGAGATGGTTATGTGAGATCATTTACACTATCTGGTTATAAATGCACGGTGTATGGAATATTACCAAAAATTCTATTTTATAATGTAGAAATTACATGAAGTCACCTTGCCTAGAATGAAAGATGGATTAGTAGCATTCCAATTGATGACGACAACGTATTAATTATTTTTTAAACTTTCATAAAGTCAACAACGTCCTTTTGTGTAACCCTACCGTTCGGTCCTCCATGGAGTAGCCGGCTGCCGTGAGGTCCTCCATCAGCACCATGCTGTTGGCACCGTCGCTAACGGTGCAGAAACACCTCGGCACCCACTCCAAACCGTCTTCGAACTCATCCCCCTCGTTTCGTCCATCGTGTCTGCTGTGAGAGACCTTGAACCCGAATGAAACGAAGACAAACTTTGTAACTTCCACCGTTTACCAACTAAACTAAAAATAACACTTATTCAAGTTTCGGCCTCTAGACCATCAAGTTCAATGAACGTTTACACTGCTAGTACGATTTTTTTAACAGAACTGTACATAAAGTACACTGAGAATCATCAGCTACACTTATTCGAATTAGGCGCACTGAGCATCAACAAGTACACTGACACATCAGGTGTGCTTAGTATCATCAGGCACACTAATACACATGAGGCAACTTTGAGCTTGTAGACTGACACACTGAGGAGCATTGACAATGAGCTTCATCAGGTACAGGCAGATGGTTTTAAAGCCGAAACAGTTGTACCATATCGTTAATAAACAATAAAAGTCACAATGTTTATCTTTGTATCATATTGATAGATTCCACAAAATTTGTAGTGAGTCATTAGATCTTGAGGAATAAAATAAATCAAATACTCTGCACTGTCCACTGCAATTTTTTATTTCTACTCGTTTCGACGCTTTTTCTAGATGATACAAAGAGCAACCATATAGTAAGAGCGAAACGTGGAGGCAGCAGACTGCGCGAAGCATGACGTAAAAAACGGAAAGTCTAGTGAGGAAGGGAGCGGCAAAGGAGCGGAGGGGAGAGGAAAGCACATGGTAGGCAATTCTGCCAACATAACTACTTCTAACTTGAGAGGGCGGGAAATTGTCAGCAGCGCGTTTCACGACAATGTTTGCGATCCAAACAATGATGGATCATAATATTCTGATATTGTTCGAAACCCAAAGAAGCTCATATCAATAATTGGATCAAGAGACAAGAGGACAACGGTTAATGTGAATAACAGACTGAGCATTTTGAAGTTGCCAGCTAAGTTGACCTTGGGAACCTTGGTAGTCAAATGCGGAAACTACCTTATCCCCCCGTGCGGAGCGCGTTCCTAGGCGATAGATCTTACATTAAAAAGGGCATTCTGCGCAACTTCCACCATGTTTCGCTACCACTATATGTACCTGATGTTGGCGTAGAGGTTCCAAATGCGTCTTGGTAAAAGTTTCAGCGGACAGTAATAAGTATTTGATTTATTTCACTGCTCGACGTGTTGTTCCACTGACACAGTTCAATCCATTTGCAATTAGGTCTTAACCTTGAACCCGACGTAAGCCGCCAGTATGACGTTGTAGAAGTCCATCTCCTTCCGGAACATCAAGTCCGTCCCGTAGAGATCCCTCCACGCCTCGTTCGGTACGGGCACTTTGGCCACGAAGGGTATGGTCACCAATTCCCCTTCGGCAGTCTTCCCGGAGCCCTTAACGCGGTGCATGGCACTCATGAAGTGCTCGCCCTTGACGGAGTCCTCGCCGTGACACGTGGTGATGCTCAGGTCCGACCTGAGGCCCTCGCCCCGAAGCACCAACTCGATGCGAGTCCTTATGGAGGCGGTGCCGTAGGGCACCGGGAGCACCGTGTCTCCCATCGCAGCGCGAGCCGAGTAAGGCACTACCTTGTACTTCCTGAACCGAACCGCCTCGCGTCGACCGAGTGACTGAGTGAGGGAGACCAGACAAGACAGCGAAGCGTGGCGGAAGGGTTATCTGCGACTGTCGTTGCGCAACTCTACTATCAATTCCTCGGTCCATAAGGTGACGCAGTTGCAAATGGGGATTAGAAGTCACTCACGTTCGCCTACATTTCAATTGGATTATAAAAAAAGCGAACATACTGGCACGAATGGAATTCTCAATCGCTTTCCCGTGTGATTTGCATTCCACCGTAAGAGTGCAGAATAAAAACGAGATGAGAATACTACTCAGACAAAATCCAAGCCAAACGGAAACGATTGTAGAGATGATATGAGTGAACATGATGTACTTTATTTTTTTAAATCGTTATTCACGTCTGTTTATTAAGAATAAAAATAATACGGAGAGTATGAATGAAATCCTTATCGTCCTCCAAGGTTATTTCGTCAGAGAACTGCTGAACTAAAGGAATTCTGTAATCATTATTTTCAGAATATACGGAACTCGGTAATTATGTATATTTTGAACCCAGATCTGAGCGAATAAATAACCCAAAAAGTTTTTATTCGAGATAAGGTCTCATCGGAGACAAGCAATTTTGCATGGATGTGAAAGTAATTTTTGTGTTACGGTAGGACGAAGTTAGCTCGCGCTATCGATTGTAGTGGCAAAAATCAATACCTCCGAAAAAAATGAATGTCGTCTACATAGGAAGAATAATTGAACAACCTAAGAAAGTGATTGAAAGTGAGGTAAAGTCATAATTATTTTTCAAAAGATACATTCCATCACAATTCTCGCAGCCTAATCAATGTAGTAAAATAATTGTATGCCTAAAACATGTAATATTCAAAACATATCATTTGCGAATTTCTATACAATAATTGAGATCGTTTAAAAGAATGCTGTGCAGCTACAATTCAACGGAAAGGGAAAGGTACGCTTATCTGGAAACATTGGTGAGTGGTCAGCTGGTTTTTAATAGTAACTTCAATCTAACAACTTTTAGGAAAAACTGAGCGTCACACTCAAGTCATCCGTGGACTGAAAATGGAACCCTTATCAATATACTGTGAATGTAGCGAAAATGTACCTGGAAATTTATATACGTGATTAAATTTGACAAAGCGCATATGTATAGGTAATTTTTAAAAATCATCAAGGAGTGACTTCTAGGTCAAAATTAAAACGACCTCCAGAAATAAAATATAGCGGAGTGAATTTATTAGGTTATAGAGTTCGCTTAAGTTGAACAGAAAATATTTGCAGAAAAGTGATCTCAGCGTTCCTAAACATTTCTAATGATTAAATTAATATCACCTGAGTTTCACATGAGAGGTTTAATTTGAGTGAAATTAATTATGATGTGTGCTCGAACGTGGGTGTTCCTAACACACTTGTGACATTTATTCTCCTTGAAAAAGTCCAGTGAAAATATATTCATAAACTTGTTTTATGAGTTCCCTCAACCATAGTTATGAGCTTGAGAGATTCTGCCTTCCCAAAATTGCGTTCGGTTATCATATGTAAAAGTCGATTAATGTCACAAATGAACTTAATCAACTTTGGCCCCCAATATATTCCCAGAATTATAATGAAATTTATATTTAAAAATCTTCGTTAATTGCTCTCCATGGGAAAATGGTCCCCACATTTTTTTTAAGTCACAGTTTACACGGGCCATCTCAAAAATTCACCTTCACCCATTCTTTGTCTGATAAGAGTCTCGCCGCAAACTTGAAACACTGTTGCGAAACTCCTCAAGGCGAATCGGCAGAAGTTTCCTCATCTCAGTCTTTCGCTAACAACTACGTTGACTCTTCCGGCACGAATCCAATGCGACTGTCATGTGATGATTTCAAGGCCGTCTACACACACTGGTCGACCTAGAACACAAAAAAATAGCTAAGATATCGCTGCCCCAATTCTTTGACTGCCATACACCTTCCACGTACGGAAATCTTAATGGAGTCATGCTGGGAGTTCGATGACACCGCTTTTGCTAAAGGACGGCTCATGGAAAAAATTAATGTAAAAATAACTTGATCAGGCAACTTGAAACTAAATTAACGATTTTTGAGTTCTCACAAAAATATAGCGCAAGTTGGACGCTGTCTGCTCTTATTTAATAAATTAATGTTAAATACGAGGCGTTTATCATTCACATAATTCCAAAAGTCAATCATTGTTTTTTACAAGCTATGAAAGAGGCTTATTAATTTTTGCTTTCTTATGATTTCCTTCGACGATGAACTCGAGCATTCAATCAGTTACTTACAAATAAATGCTGCAAAATAACTAACAATAACTACTCCTCGCCTTTACTGGGCTGTGCTTTAGCTGCGATTTAGTGCTGCGCTATTTTTTACATAGCTCAACACAGGTTACAAGCTAAAACTTTCCATTGCCGCCGCTATGCAATCATAGCATTGGAAACTTACGCTAAGTCTAAGCTCTGTTCAAGTGGCTGTTTTTCCCCCATGAAACAGACTTAAGATTCATTATTTCAAAATTTCGGAACGCTATTGAACATGAATCGTGGATGTGGTTATTTATCATGCCACTAGATCAGTTTACGATCTTAAGTGCTCCTATCTCGCCGCTCTGTTTATGCATCTCCCCACGTGATATATGACTCGCATGCAACTGTTTAAGGGATACGGTTACTCAATTTATGAGATCAATCCATGCAACACTTAGCTCCATACGCTTGTTTGCTCTGTCGTATGAAGTAAACTGCGTGAACTCACTTGGGCCGTATATCCATTCCGAGTTGAGCGAGGTAAACAGGAACCAGCACTTATCACACCTGGATGGCATCAATTAATAGAAATTTGATGCTCCCCATGCTGCTTAAGAATTTTTCCGCATAAATCACGCACCGGTTTGTACACAAGCGCAAAGGTGGTGTTTGATGTACCCTAATGCGATAGTGGCAGCGTAATAGGTACAGTTGCCTATATAAAACGACGAAAAGCGAACACTTTGTAGTCTATTAAGTAGTGAAGTTGGAACGACACCTGCTAAACATGCATTTTCGAATACCTACTTGCACTTGAAAATCACTGTACACATGAGAAATATTGTGACTAACCATTTTGCTTTTCCTGAGAGGGAAACTAGACTTTGGGAGCCCTTCAGCCATTACAATTTTTACGAGTTCTTCAAATCATTTTCACTCACATTCATTTTATTTGGGAATTCATTCTTTTTTATGCATTTCTATCAACAATGGTTTATGATTTATGCTCCTCATTGAGTACAATGTCGTCATGACTGAAAAACTCTGGCTCTCGCTAGGGAAATGGAAAAATTATAGATAAAAAACAAATCACAATCTTATGGCACAAGAACTGTCCTAAGTATTTCTCTCTCTCTCTGTTGGTGAAATATGTAATTTTAGATATGAAATTATTGCACTAATAAGTATAAGCCATAACCATTAGGCCACTCAAAATGCATCATTTTATAGCTATGACAGGTTTTATATTTACTGACAGATTTTGTAGTTTATTTCCATGCGCAGTGCAAAATGCATGGCCTTGTCAAAAAGCTAGCTTTCGTCCTGCGGATGAATGAGGTTATCGACTTCCTCTAGTTCAGGTTTTTCAACTTCCGACGAAGCACCAAACTTCCTCGGAGGATGTTTCTCCTTGAACCCAGAAATATATTCGATAGCGCAGTCTGATGCAACTATCAAGCGCTGGTCGCCGACTCCTCCTAGGCAAGACTTTTCGAGGGAAAACTATCAGGGCCCCAGAGTTTCTGAATTTGCACCAACCTTCTTTACACAAATTAGAGTGCTTCAAAGTAGGTACGTTAAACTTTCGCGGTCCATATTCGTTAAGCAAAGGTTTTAATTGATAATAACAACGTTTCTTCTCCTTTGCAGGAGACCTCCTCAGGGGTAATGAATTCTTTAGCCCTGAGACCTCCGGTGAAGGAGAAGAAACGGTGTTTTAAAATCCATACTCGGGGAATCCAAAAAGAAGAAGCCATACTCAATAATTATATTGCACTTTGTTGCCTACCCACCAATCAGGTGAACTGTCAGTTGTTTAGGGCAAATATAAAAAAATGCATGGAAGTGAAATTGCCAGAATGTATTTTGAATGCACTTCGAAGATATATTCCGAATGCATTCATGCGGGAATTTTTTTAAATGTCAGGGAAAGCATTTTTAGTCAATTATTCCCATAAGTGAATTTTAGATGCTCGAAAAATAATTGCCTAAAAATACATTCAAATTTAATTAAAGCGCTTGACAGAGAAACTTGACAAAATGAATTTTTCAAATGGTTATTAAATGCATAAAAAATGTGTTCTATTTTGCACTTTCATGTATTTATTTGAGCGTGAGTAACGAATATGGGAATTAATTACCTACGTGAGAGTCAGCCATGTTTATCAGCACGCGCAAGGAAACCAATTATAATCACCAAGATAAGGAAAGCTATTTAATTTAACTTCAGTCCATTTAGTTTTTGCATCGATAAAAACGAAAACTCCAATCACAAGCATCACAATCGTTAATGTGAACATAATTTTTTTCAAAAAAACTTCTTGTCATTTTCTTAAGCGAATAAGATACCTACCATGAAACTTAGCGACGCTGAGTTAAGTATTGAGTAACACTTAAGTTCTGATCGCATCATCCCTGAGATTTCTACCTTCGATGGCTGACTGGTTGGATCACATCGTCGGACAACACAAAAATGTCTGACCGTGAAATCTCTTTTTTTCTGAGAGGGTCAAGGGTCAGTGTGTGTTCGCCTTGACCTTACCACTTGACTCTCGCTGGGAAATCTTGGGTGTCATGACTCTCGAGTGCTAAATGAAGTGGGTCGGCGAAGCTGCTGCCGTCCGATTGCGTTGACCGTGAGCGTGGCGTGTATCTGCCTGGCGAAGATGTTACTCTTTCTTTGATGTACCATCTTTCTCCCAGAACGGTCGTCTTCTATCTTGTGCTCTTTTCTATAGTGGTCTGTTTCTCTTTGATTTCGTTTGGCCTGTCAGTTATTAATGAGACAGGTCTTCGGGATTTTCCATGTGGGATCATCCTGGTGGACCATATGTTTCGCAGGCGTTCCAGTATGCTTCTTCAGGTCTGAAGTGATCTAAGCAAACAGAAAGGAACGCCTTTCTCAATATCGCGTCACTCAATACTTAACTCAGCGTCACAAAGTTTATAATAGGTATCTAATTCGCTTAAGGCAATGACAAGAAGTATTTTTTAAATCATGTTCATAGTCACGATTGTGATGCTTGTGATTGGAGTCATCGTTTTTATCGATGTAAAACTAAATGGACTGAAGTTAGATAAGAGCTCTTTCCATATCTTGGTGATTATAATTGGTTTTCTTGCGCGTGCTGATAAATATGGTTGACTCTCGCCTAGGTAACGCATTCCTTTGTCCTTCATGCCGACTTCGGAAGGTTAGAAGGTAGCTTCGAACCGGAACTTCACAAAAGGCACCTTTTGAAGTCGCAGATTAGAACGCCTGCGAAACACGTAGTCCATTAGTAGGATTCTGAGCGGGAGACAACCCGAAAGACATGTCACATCCAAGGCACTTCGCAGAAGCCTTCTCTCCAATTAGTTAGTCATCCCATCATCCCTTTGTTTTCTTCTCTATCAGCTTACACGTTCTACTAATAATGGCCTGCAGCAAATTTATCTCCTTGACCACTATGCCGAGTACCTTACTGTTGAATCTCTTCTTCTTGAACATTCGCCAGCCTTATCCACATTAACATCTAATATGACTCCAATCTAACCTGATCCCAAGGGAACATATTCATAAATTTACCCTCCATATCAGACATCCAAATGTACCCACTGCTATACCTCTTTTTCTTTAAGATACATACTCCCCATCTTATTCTCCTGTTGTTACCGCATTCTTTCCTTTCAAAATATAATAAAAGAAATACAAACTTTTAACCAAAGCAATTCAGGTTGATGGAATAACTATGTATAGAGAAAATCCATTAATATTTAAATTGATTTATTGAATGCACTAGAGGTACGCATAAAAATACAAAAACACTAATGAATTTTATTGAATTACTACTTTTGCAGATGATATAATGTTAAATTTCTACATACTATGAAAGATGGTTATGGGATAGATAAAATCCTTTTAGAGTACAATATGAGGGAAACCAGTTTTTCGAAGGTTTCAGTTCACAGCATTAGTGGTCAAGTGTTGCCTAAAGCACAATTTCCAAACCAAAGAATTCCTAATAAATTCAGTTACACAACTGTATTTGGCTTTCCACCTCTAGTGATGAGAAGTTAGAGTAACATGATATTGACAATATTCATGACCCTATCAAGAATTAAAGGGAGCATAAGGCTCCTAACATGACATAAAGAGCAATCTTTTGGTCAGCAGAAAAGACAATTTCTCATTTAGGTATAAATAATATTCGACTATGCAAATAACATTACAACTGACATCAAATAAAATTATAAGTCACTTAATGGTTTGAGACTAATGATATGCAAAGATTAAAATATAGTGGAATTAATGGGGATCCATTGTCAGGTGTGTTTAATAACAATTCTCTTAAAGTTAGTGAATATTAGATCCCAAGGTTATATTTAAATTTTAGCGATTGATTTTGCTAGTTATTATCCAATTTAGAGACAAATCACAGATAGGCAAGCATTGATTGCTTAAGAACGGTGAGTTCAATAGCATGAGCCTTTGGATTTCTATGATTTTGATTACTGTGGTGCCTATTATTATGGTACATGATACAGATTACAGATACACTGAAACAGCAGTATTTTTGCATCGTTCATTATTGGATATGGGGTTACACTGATAAACTCAGGAAATATAGATAAGCATCCAATTTCCACAGCAGTTGCATGTGACAACAGAAAATTACATTTTTATTCTGAGGCTTTCTCCTTAGGAAAAAAGATCATATACTGCCATAAAGTTGTTTCGATTTCTTAAAACGTGATGAAAACACTACATAATTCATTACTCATGAAATTACGCTTCACATTGGTCATTAAAATTGCATTTATTAAACCTCATAGCTAGAAATTTTTAAAAAGACATGTCTGGTTCAACAATTTTAATTACACCCGGCAAGCAATTTAAGTCGTCAGCTGTGGCATTATAATTAGCTGTATGTAAAATAAGTAGGTACCACTCCCATTAATGGCTTATGGCACGATGGAACTGCACTGAATTGATTTTTACTGGACATTAACTGTTACATTACTGACTTTGGTCCCTATTAAATAGTAACAAGAATACACCTTGTGTAGTAATAAATGAGAAGGGTGCTGGACACATCATAAACTTCAGTGATATGGAGGTGAATTATAATTGAAAGGGGATGGAATAGATAAGATGAAATCTGAAAATATTTTGCTTACTCCAATACAATAACCTAATAAATAAAACTCCCATAGCAGCCTATTAAACCATATAGATCATTCAATACTCGAGTCGAGTAATTGAAACACATTATGTTCACCCTTTATGCGAATTATTTGTAAACTGAGTACATGGGTAGTTTTAATCACAAAAACTATATCGCTGTAAACATGAAAGTATAGATTTAACATGCTATTCTGCATAATAGGTCATCATTGACTTTTGTCACAATTGCAAACTGATATTGCATATCATGATCATAACTCTAGGATTTTAATTACGGTGACTTTCATTGAAAATATTTTTGGTATGATCATCAGTGTCTATGCCTATTCGTAGCAGCAGTCATTTTTGTGATTATAATTAACTATTGTGAACCGTTATAAGTGAAAAAATTTGTTTTCCGACCAGTTGCTCAAAAGTTCCAAGTTTTTTCCAAGGCTGCGAAAAAACGAAAAAAAATATTTTTCGCCAAAATTAAACATGGAGTTGGAATGTAGTATTTATTTTCACTCACACAGTCACGGGGTGGTTCCACCATGACTGCGTGAGTCAAAACAAATACTCAAGTCCAACTTTTTGTTTAATTGGTTTAAAAAATCCTGCTTTCACTGATAACGTGCGTTAGCTATTGAAAACCAAAATAAAGTACCAACGTAGCAGATAATTCAACAAAGACTTTCTTAATGAACACTTTTTATAGCAATAGACGCCGACTGCAGCGCCATTTCCATGGAATTTCCACGTTTTGTTTTAAATTATCGCAGTAATTAGCTAATAACAAAAAAATAAGGGGATAAGATGCGTTTACTTTATTTTTAATCAATATCCCAGGAGTTTTCGCTTCCACTAAACAGTTTTTCGTGACAATTGAATTTATAATAGATAGGAATATATATAGTTTTGCCCCGTTTTCTCCCAGTGTCGCATTTAACACCATGTAAACACAAGTTCAATTTGCGAGAAAAATGGTGTGGAAAGGTAAAATTTGGTGATTCATATCAGATGGAGGGCATGTTTTTCTATAAGTATCCAGAATATGAATAAAATGACGTTTACGTCCTATTATTGTGGAACCACCTTAAATACGCGTCCATGTCGAGAATCAAGTATCGCGCTGCGGTAATTATTTTTTCTCCGCTTCGTCCTTCCCCCTCGCCTGATTCCCGTTCGATCGAGTTCCCGGATCAAACACGGAAGCCCCACCTCGCCCCAATGAGAGTCGTCCATCTAATCAGTGCGGCTCTCACTCCTTCACATCTTGCTTCACTATATAGGAGCCTCCACTCCGTCCTCGACAGTCATTCGTCTCGCGGGATTCCCGTAAAGGTTCTCAAAACCTGACAACATTCGATGCCCTTGCGTTGGTCGGTCTCGTAACCGTCGTGTAATATTTGTTTTTTTTAACTTCACCTGTTTGTAAGTGCGATACTCCTCAGAGGAAAAATCATTCGCCTTGATCGGGATTCGAACCCGGATCCCTCGATTTCGCGCCGAGTGCTTTAACCAGTTAAGCTGCCGAGGCCTCCTTCTCCCCATGTGGATTATTACGTGGCTTTATAGGAGCATGGTGGTCAGAACTGCTAGACATATGATGATGCCATTAGCAGTCCAAATCGTGCGCTCAGCGCCACAGTCCGCGAGGATAAATCCATACATAGAACACATTGAGGTGTTCGCTCTTTGACTAATTTTGAGGATACCGGGACTAGCCACGGTAGTTACTTTTACGGAGTCACCCGAATCAAACGCGGTCAAGGCGAATGATTTTTCCTCTGTGGAATATCGCACTTATGTGCACTTGCGGGTGACTCCGTAAAGGTAACTACCGTGGCTAGTCCCGGTGTCCCCAAAAAAATTCACCTTTTGTTTGTTTGTTTGTCTGGATGGAATCTTGTAATTAAAATCTAACCGCCTCCCCAATGCTCAATCGAGCTGATATTTAGCATCGAGGTGAAAAGTATCAGCAGTAAAAGTATCTTCAAAGATGTAATTAGGAAACTTAATTAATGATAGGGAAATTAAACGACCATGGTGTCTTAATTTACGCAAATATTCCTCAATTCAGTCAAGATGGCTCTCTATAGCACCAGCAGTACGAAACCAATCCGTGTAAACAATGTGGTGAATTCTCAGGTGATGTATTCATTTATACTAAAGCCCCGATTAAAAAAAGGGTTATCGTTAGTTTCATATATCACTTCCGTACTCATCATCTGACATTGTGCTCTTAGGCCCAGTTTTATAATGTCTGGTTTCAGTTGACCACAAAATGATGCAGCCTTGTGATTAACTTGATGTTAATTGAAGGTTTGGGTTTTTTTATAATACTTACATCAGACTGTCGTTCAGTTGACGTGGGCGTTATCGATAGGAGAATGTATTTGATTCAGTGTTCATGCCTAGAAAATATTCAACCAGAGATAATGAAACCAGCCCTTCGTGTCGGGAAATGATACACTGTGTAACTGTTTCCGCTTTTGTTCACTTTTCGGATGGAATTACTTAATGTTTATATTTCATTGAGCCAGTATTACAGATATAAGCTACATTTTCCTGAAAACATTTTTGAAATTATGCATGTATAGATCCTGTTATAGCCTTGGCTTGCATACTTATCCATACCGATTTAAAGTAGGTTATGGTTGGTTGTAAAAGTGCTTTTTAATTTCAGGGCTTCTGGCGATGAGACTGTCGCTTTCACAATGCTTTTTGACGAAAATTACACAATTTAAACAATGAACATAAATTCTTGATTTCAGGCTTTCCCGGCGAAGATTTATATCAGGGTTCTTTCGGGGTTTGCACCGGGTAGTTAGGTCCATGGCGGCCGACGTTTCGATGCTCGAGTCGAGCATCGTCCTCAGGGCAGAGGTGAGCCTGAGGACGATGCTCGACTCGAGCATCGAAACGTCGGCCGCCATGGACCTAACTACCCGGTGCAAACCCCGAAAGAACCCTGATATAACATAAATTCTCTCCACGAATTGCTCTAACGTGCTAAGTAATTATCATGTCTTCACCTTTTTCAATGTTTAGATTATTGCTCTCAAAGTGCAAAGTATAAATATTAATCTATCAAATTGTATTCTCATTTTTACTTCAGAAGAAACGATGCTATTTTTTTTTATTTCTCACACAGTTTTCTCCACCTCCGCTACTGAAATGTTTTGGCGATATACAAGCAGAAACTGGGTGGTCAAAGATTAATAATTTTTACGAGGAAATATATCCCCAAAATTGAAATGATTCTCTACTTTTTAGAGAAATTTTGACCATTGAGCGTGCAGAAGTGAGGAAAACAAGAATAAATACAGTCATAAAATAAATGAAGTCATTGTTGTCTTTTAGTAACCTTTCAAGATTATTTAATTTCACTTGCCTGCAATGGCCTAGATTCGCAGCTTCAAACTAAAATATAATTCTGGTAATTATAATCTGAATATCCTGTTCCCTTTACCTATTGACCTATTGGCCTACCTGGCATTGACCTATCCAGTTAATTTAGAAGATATACGTACCTTAGTCTAACTTCTGTATCACAATTAATATCGACTTAGTAGCAGGGCAATTCCATGGTGTCGGACGTAGAATTTGTACAAATATTTTCATTGTTTTATAACTTTCCATGTAATTTCAATAAAAAAATTTTAGTTTTGAGTAATAGGAATAAAAAAATAAACTATTATAAACATTTTTGCATATAAAGTATTAAAATAAATAATGCATGTAGGTACCTAAAAATTAAAAACCACAGTGTCGGACGTAGAGTGCACAAAAACTTATTCCGACTTTATGAAATTCTTCTTTTAATTTCTGTGAGTTTTGTTGACTTAAACAAACAACAAAAATCATGGAAAACATAGATGCCATACTCTTTATAATGGGATCAATTCCAACATCATAGATTTGGTAGTTTAATAAATATAAAAAAAATTGTAAGGTGTCGGACGTAGAATTCTTGGTGTCGGAAGTAGAATGTACAAATAAAGTCAGGTTTTGTGATGAATACAGTAGTAAAATCAGGCAGTAATTTATTTTTTCAATGTATTTATTGTAAAAAATATATATGTTCACAGAAAATAAGTATTTCATAAGTTATATGTCTACAATGGGATCCTTTAAGAGCACATTTTTCACTCTTGGCCTAACTTTCAAATTTATACTGCTGTCTTGTTCCTCCATAAGTCTCAGTGGCCTAAATTTTCTTGACAATGTTGTCTTTTGCATAACTGATGCAGTCGTCTTCTGCAGGCCAGAAACAATTTACACCTGTCTTGGAGCTGTGAATCACTTTTAACGTTTGCTCTTTTTCCAAAACCGACAGCACTTCACCTGGATAGTAGGCATTGTCACATTTAACTACGACTCAGGCCTGTAAAGGTACTAGATCATGAAGATTTAGACCTGAGTTTTTTTGCAAAACTTTTGCAAACTCCCATTTTTCCAATCAAGGTTTTTTCAGGTTCTAAATCTTTACTGTCAGAATCAAAACTTAATATTTTTACTGTTCTTTTTATAAGATCATTGCTAGTTACACCAACTAGCAGATAGTTTTTGTACCAGCCGGTGTAACATAGTGGATTTTTTGCGTGTCCGAGATAGGAACTGCTGCCTCTTAGACTTGTTGCTATTCACGTAGCTTTTCTTGCACATCATCACTTGATATAAATTTGATCAATACGATGGGGTCCCTGAGAGTAGCTATTCAGCTCATACCTCAGATATGTCATATCTCCAGAGCTCAAAATTGTTCCTTCATTGGGTTTTGTATAATTCCAAACACATCATTGTTCCTACAATACCGTCAACTACTCCTTTCCCATGAGAATTTGCGAATAAGCACCAATGAAGATTAATTTCATACTTGCTTTGGATTACTTTCATACTTGCTTTGAATGAAAGGAAGTTGATAAAATATGTACCAGTTCTTGCTATGAGCTGATAGTCCATGGGAAAAAATGTTCACAGCAGTGATATGAGGACAAATGAATTTCAGGTGCCCAAGAAGGAAGTTAATGTAACAATAAATTTGATTTTTTTGAAGGTCGTCAGATATTATGACACCACTTTGGCTGACTTCTTCAGGAATCCAAGCATGTGTAGTAAACACAGTAGACTGGCTATGGCTCCAGTGAATTGTAACTGAATTTCATTTTGATGAAGAAATGTTGCGTTTTCAGAAAAATCCATGTGGATTAAAATTTCTTTTCCATTTACTCGGGATTTTATGTTTTCAAATTCATCAGCCTGTTTTCATTTGAAATAAGTGTGGGTCAAAAAATATTGAAATTGATATTCCAAAACATTTCACTTCAAATTCTTTTGAATTTGAGATATTCTCTTCAAAATCTTTTTCAACTTCTCAACTTTTTGAACACGTCCATCATCTTTTTGCCATTGTATGTACTTCAAGGGTTCATAGTCACCTTTTGGTTTGTACAGTACTGTTCTGGCACAGTTCAATACAGTTCTGGTATTTTCTAGCCATGCAGTTTTTTTACTCTGAGTCACATACAACATTGTCAGCAATTTCCTTTTTATTATTATCATCGTCATCAACATTATCTGCATCGTTGCTTGTTGATGAATTTGATGACTTTTTTCAAGCTTTAAACCACACTGTTTAGACAAACAGTTCACCATGTGAGCCTTTTCGTTGGGCGAACGGGGAAGGCTGCTACATATTCTTTTATTACCCCTTCTGTCTGCTTATTTCGGTATGGTGATACTTCTTCAGGGGTCTTAAAAACAGCTTAATTTTTATTTTTATTTTCACTGTACCAATTTTTGAATCTCTATTTCTGATATTCTATTTCTTCTTCCGTGGAATTTTGGAAATTGGTTTCCCTTGAGGCGTTCTTCCTTAATTCCACCTTCCTCTCCCTTAGGGTAAGTTAAGAACTATGTAAATGCTCGTGAAAAATGTTAACTTGTAGGTTTAAAACACGCATGCCTACATTAATTTTTTTCTTGAAATTGTTCTTTTATTTTTTTACACCTAAATGTTATTCAGGTTAGCTACATGCTTCATTTTAGACTTATCTGTTACCAAACCTACTTAATGTTGTTTTATTGTAAGAAATATTGAATTAAAACTACAGAAATTAATCAAAATAACTACTTTTAGAAGTTGGTGTCGGACGTAGACTTATTTTCCTACGTCCGACACCAAAATGATAATAAACCTGTAGAAGTTTAATTTTTTTAAATGGCAGGTTCTGTTAGCTCTACAAGAACTTACTTTGAAACGGTGCTTTCATTCGTAAAAAAAAATGTTTTGGATCTGCTATAAAACTAAAACTTGTTTTTTGGTGTCGGACGTAGAATAGTAAGGAGCTAAAAATGTAATTAATTTACCACGATAACCAAAAGGACGAAAAATTTCAAGTTGCAGAAACTTTTAACTGGGATCATAAATAAACCAAAAACGAAGTATTTCGTTTGATAAATATTTTTTCAGCATCACCAGCATAATTATTTGGCGTGACTGCTTAAACGAATGAGGAAAATGGTAAATAAGACTTGAGAGTAAAATAGCATAACATTTAATTGTGCAAATATTTCTTAAAATAATTACAAGAAATTGAAAGCTGACTTAATTAGTTTTAAAAAAATATATAATACGTACAGGTTTTTATTAAAAAATGTTTTTGGCTTAGGTTTCCTATTTCGTGGAATAGCCTAGCATATACCCTCTTCACTTATATCGTTGGTAAAACAACTATGAGTAACATAATGTATCGGCAATTTTTTCACCCCTAATTTCACAATTTTCATCCAAGTATATAGAGTAATATCTCTCACACGCAATTTGGAACGGTACCTACTCATAAAGAAATTTATTTTTCATTTTGGTCTAAACTTAGTCTTAGGCTGGCATTTCCAGGTGCTCCAACTGCAAGCTAATATTGTACCATCTAACCTAAGACCTCAACTCCCAGACAAATGCATCCTACATGTCGGAGACAATATTAGAACCCGCAGCCTTTGGGTAGCTGGGTTTCTGCGTCTATACTTCTGTAGTTTCCCGGTCGGAGCATTGCCGTCGTGGCGTTGTGTCCCCGGAACTTTTTCCTTGCAAAAGCTATGTAACCACTCACGCAAAATGGTCTGTCTTCATTTTTTGACGTAATCTCCGAGGCAGCGTTGTGCCACATATACGAACTTGACGCTCCTCTGCAGCCAAGTGGTGAGGTGGGGTGGTGCCAATGGAAGCGCCCCACATTTCGGCCGCGGAAGACAAACTTTGTAGCCAAACTTTCTCCGCGACTATGTTGACCAACGCAGGGACAAAAGAACCTCTTCACATTCATCATTTTCCAAATTCTTGAACAGTGGACGCTTGGAAGCTTAACGCCCATGCCTACTACGTCGCCAGAAGGTCTCCCGGAAAAAAGTATGACCCACGTCTACCTTCATAAATCTACCTATGGTATTCTTTTGTCGTTTCCACTCTTGAGTTAATCAGTGAAGTTTTTTAAGGGAAAAATAGAAAATTCTTGTTCATACGTGCACCATTTTGTAAAAGGCAATGTAATGTATGTACCATCACGTCTTTGTTTACCGTTTCTATCAAGTTATCAACGAGCTTCTGTGATTATTGCATACAAAATGCATGATAATAGCGCAGCAGCTAGAGTGGTAAAATTAGAAAAAAAGTTATTAATCGTCGATGTAAATGAAACTAGTGTCTTCGAATCGTATCAGTAATCATGTATACCTACTTGGAACATTTCTTTTTTCTATCTTTACCAGCAACGAACTTTCCTACCTACTTGACATGTTTCCTAAAAGAACTACTGATCATGCAATGATTACTAGAACAGAACCTAGTGACCGTATACTTCCGACCCACCGAACTCTGGAATTTTATTCCAATTGATTTGATTTATTCCAATTGATCGTTGGCAATTTCTCAATCTAAATTATGTGGAATTTTATTTAATGAATGTTTTCCTGGGTAGTCTAGACTGTTCAGTATTAATTCTCATTACTAATTTTTTTCTAGACAAAATTTTTTTTATGGTGCATTCATGTTATTAGTTTTAACCTTTTAAAATGTTTTTTTCAAATATCATACGTATTGTAACCTTAAGGATTTTCACCTTTCGATTATCTTGTATCATATCTATACCAATCTTTAAATTCAATTGTATCACATGCACAGTTATTGTTTTTCACACAGGGTAGTTGATTTTGTCTTTCTTTTTCTATGTTATCAAGCTCCATTTATTTTCTGATTTGAACAAAATAATTTGTTAATTACCTCGCTGCTATTTCATTGTATCGTATTTTTGCTCTAGAGAACCTGTCCCAGAGTATAATAAAGGTTTATTCTATTCTATTCCTCGAAACCCCTTCGGTTCTGCGTCCGATTCCCCTTCCCCGCTCACCACGTTGGTGATGTCATTAACGTCGGCGCACGCAAAAACCAACTACCCGCTTATAGTTTCCCTCCCTACACTCTACAGGTTATTTCACGGTCTCTGAAACCCAAGGATGAACCCTCCCTCTCCTACCATCCCTCACCCGAACCCCCACTCACTCAGCTCTATTTATATACATATACACCTTGTCAACCTCTGTAAATCACCTGGAGATGTAACTCTGTTACGAAACCGATCGTGTTTATTTTTCAATACATCTACATCTACGAAGTGCCGTGCAAGCCACCACTAGGGTGTGTGGAACGGGGTGATTCCACACCAGGCATACAGCACTCGTCCCAGTTCCAATCAGGACCTCGCACTATAAATGTGATAATCTGTTTGAAATCGCAAGGTTGATATTTTCATCTTTACATAATGAAACAATTCCATTAAGTAGATCATAAGACGGTGTCTGACAGATGGAATTAATCATGTTGTTAACGAGGTCGGAAAAATAAAGCTCAAACTCGGGAAGCTCTGAAAATACCTTTTTGCACGTCACAGCAGACGTGAGAGGGATAGATAGAGACTTTAATGCGAGAGAATGGAAATATTTACGTCATCATTTAGCGTGGGAGAGCCACACCCCAAAGATTGCGCAACTTATTGTTATTTCCAAGCCTCCCATTGGTTGGTGGCTCCAGCCTTATCACGCTGGTATCCAATCACGACTGATAGCCATGCACCTAAAATATAAATATGGATAAAAGATGCCGTACCGGCGCTTAACCTTCTTTGCTTCATTTCATATCTACGAACATCAACGCATAAGGTATGCTTATGGTATGTAGGCTTATCTTTGAGGCTATTTACCCTCAGTATAATTCGCAAATAATTCTCACTGTTATTATTTTCACGTGCATCAAAATAAAAGCATGACCAACTTAGCTCGTTGTCTGGATCAAAAAGAAGGTTCAGATACCAGATTCCAATTCCGGCAATACTTCTGTTTCCACCTCTCTGGAAGAGATTTCCCGACTCTATGTCGTCGGAATTTCGTCACAGTTGATCCTCGGGCACATCGAGTTTGTGAAGTCACAGATTCGAAAAATCTCTGTCTGAATGGTATGTTCAGGATTTTTCGAAGCTGTGACATCAAACTTCCGTCATTATTGTAGCTCAATAATTTCGGTTCTCTCCTGACTAAGTCTTCTGCTGTCATTTCATGTCAGCCTTGAAACAGACATCTGTCGAAACAATGGTCGTAAATTAATCAGGTTTCCTTTCAGACAATTATTATTTCCAAGCACGGAACGTTTCCACTAAGCCAAGCCTGGCATTATTGGCTACAAATGGGCTATATTCAAACTGCCGGTATCTCATCACCCCTAACTACCATCTGAAAATATAAATGACCGGCTGATCTTCCAAAAAAAGACCGAATTTTTGCATTCTTAAGAACTTAATTTTAAGGTCCAAAGACACATTAAAAGTTTGGAATATTTAGAGTAAACCAAAAATATCTACACCAGAAGTTGCCCACCGCAATATATGTGAATTTAATCATTTTTATCAGAAGTAAGCAAAACATTCACAGACGTTTTTTTATTTAGAAAGTTAGACGAAGTTACGGCACAGTTTTTTCTACATTCACATGTGATTTTCCACATGCAATTAATTGAGGAAAAAGCTGTGTCGAAACTTCGTCAAATTTTCTTAGTACGAAGGACTTGCACAGAGTTACGCCCGAAACCGTTTCCTTTTTCTTTAGATTTTCGGTTCGATGGACTCTAAAATGTCTTGTGTGGTTGCACATAGGATCCAAATATGCTAGAATATTTTCAGGTAATTTTTTTTTCTGCTTTTACGCCAATTCTATGAATACTAAATGCCAATCATCCGTCTTGAAGCTAAATATAATTATTACTTATTTCTAAACAGGGTTTCTGCGTGGATAGTAAATATTCCTTGGAGAAAGGATCATACCGACTTAAGTTGATCTTAGCCCTTCTTTTTTCTCTTCATTGTTTTCCATCGTCCGAAAATTGTGCATCAAATGGGAAAAATACATGATTTCAGTACATATGTTCATTCTTGGTTTTATATTGATTATCAACTTACTTTTCCGGAATCTGCATTTATACTCTCCTTTCGTCAACCTATCAACCTCCATGATATTTTCTCAACGTATACAACAGTTTGTTCATTTGAACAAAACTGAATATATTAAGTGAGAAAAAAACAACACTAAAATTCAGAACACAAGTCATCTTAAAAATTACCTATTTTAGTAAAATATCTTTTCTAAAAGTCGCAAAAAGTAGCGAAAGATAAAAAAATGTAATAATTTCCTAATAAAAAGGCGCAAAAATTAGCTAGATGAGTCTCAAATAAGTCAAACGCTGGAACAAAAATCGCTATGTCAAGTCACAAAAAATATCGTTAAAAGTCGAAAAAAGTCACAAAAGGTTTATCCTCACGTAACTTGCTAATGAAGGTCGACAACGTTTCTTGCACTATAGTGAAGACCGGAGTAGATAACATCTTGGTCATGTAACCACCTTCGGAAATTTTGCCTTGAATTAACATGGCACAGTGCCTGTTCAGTTAATACACCTAAACGGTAATTGAGATCTTGGTTTCAGTGAGTTCAAATGTTTTTTCTTGGTGAAATACCACAGCTGGGTGATAAATATGCAGATAAAATCTTCTCCAGGTAAATCGCTGAGGGTGACAATAGAACTGTGAGGAGCTATTCAAAAAAGAGTTGCTTTGAAATATTTGTAATTTGGAGAGGAAAGATAGAGAATCTCATAGAAATTAAAAAAAAACAGAAGATTGAAGGAGCTACTGGGAAACTTTAAAGTTTGAGAATCAATGAATTGTTGAGTACTTGGGAGGAAAACATTTACAAAAATAATAGTTTTCCAATTACCGTTACAAAGCTGTAGATGTTATTGGAACCAAACCAGTAGGTAAAGATTGGGATTAATAAATTGCAGTAAATTAAGATGATAATATCTTTGTAAACATCGTTCACTGCACATCTGTCACGATCTTTTGCGTGGGCTCTGTCATCTCTTAGCAATCTAAAGCATATTGGTAAACTAAACTTTTCGGGGCTTTATGGTTTGTAATCCTTTCTGGAAAGCACGCTTGTAATATAAATTCCACATGGAATCATCCGCAATTGAACAAGCACATCTTTTAAATCATAAGAGATCAGAAAATCGGTACATTCGAGTATTAATGGCTTATGATGGAATAAAAATCGTGCAATTTTCCTCAAAATAAATTAACTTTCGACCCGGATTTCAGTGTTCATACATCATCATCAGGTGAAAAGCGGTGCTAAGTGCGCACAATTTATACATTTTTGGGAGAGAGTAGGGGGACGGAAAGGAGTAGGGGGCGACGGTGAAGTGAGGGAAACAGAAGGGTTTGGTGTCCAATGGAAGAAGAAGGAGGGTAGGGAATGGAATGCAAGGAAGGGATTCTAGGGTTAGCAAAAGCAGAGCAACGTTTCCGCCCATTTTCCCGAAGGACATTCTCCCGAAATGACCTATTTCCCGAAAGACATTTTTCCCGAAAAACCTTTTTCCGGAATCCGATTTCCCGAATCCGTTTTCCCGAAAGTGATTTAAATAAAATGAAAATTAAATTTTATTTGACAGTTTCACGATATTGATTTATTCGATAGTTACTAATATCGCAGCTTGAAGGATCACTCGAGCGTTAAATATAAAATATGCCAAGAGGTTGGCGGATAAAAATATAGAAACAAGCACACTTACAAATTAAAACTTTCAATATTTCGGTGGAGTGTAGGTTCCGCCTTTCTCCAGGTAAAGAGTAAGAAGTAAGTAAATATATTCTAAAACTTAATCTTCTTCTTTGTGTGCTTCATATACTTCGGCAAGCTTTTGAAGTCTCTTTTGAATTTGAATCCATTTCGTTTTGGGGACTGCTTTTGCTTTCCAACCGAGGCTTAACACAAGCGATCATCGCTTCAGTATCCGCTTGCTCTTTCCGGAGTTCTTTAATTGCAGAATAAAGGTCAGGATGGTGTTTTCCAACAACCATCCGAAACATATTATGTCAACATTCACTGCAATTATTGGTCATATGTCTCCGTTCGATTGCAGTCGTATATTCATTCCATGTAGATACAGGATACCGTGGTGGAACAGCCCTTTGTTTTGTTTGGAACAGTACGTCTTCTCTTGTGCGAAGATACGAAATCCCGTTGATCATGATCTTTCAAAAAAATATCATTCGGGAAAATGTCCTTCCGGAAAAACAGATTCGGGTAAACGGATTAGGGAAAACGTTCTTTCGCGAAAAAAGGTAATTAGGCAGAATGTACGATTCGGGAAAATGTACGATAATCGCAGAGCAAAAAATTATGACGGTATGACTCTCAGTCCTCCATATCTTCTCCCCGTCCGGAACCCGGAGTACGACTGTTAATGATGTTCCGCAAACGCTGCCGGTAATCTCCTTGGCTTGACTACTTGGTACTCTCCTTGGCTGGCTATCCCTTGACTTTGGGAAGAATGGTCACCGTAGACCAGCGCGCCAGGGTTATGAGTTCCAGGGTAGGAATCTTCCTCGGGAGGGTCTTGGGGGAGGGGGGCAGTGGGGGTGACTCCCATCCTTGTCAGGGGAGGAGAGGGAGAAGTGAAAAGGATGTATCAACATTTAAACTCGGGTAGAAAGTAAATTTATACTGTGAAAAATTGCAAAATTTATTTAATCATGTTTGCGTTCCACTCAATTTCGCGTGAATCTTTGGATTACATATTCATGGTGTATTTTGAAGCCTGTTGGGTTTGCTAGATACGAGTTATAAACCTTCTCTCTAGATTCCCAAATGCGTCTTTTTAAAATTTTAGTTTCGTTTATAAATCAGGCTGGTATTGTGAGCATGTTAAGTCTGCCATTTCAAGTGTGCGCGAGGACACCGTGGTTGCACTTTTATTCGTGTAGTAAAATAGTGGATGAGACGTACAGCGCTTACAAGTTTGGAGCGAATAACCAAATGATTGAAAATATGCTTTATTTTATTGAATTCATGTGCTGAAAGAAATCCTATGGTGGAATCACGATTCCTTCTTTCGCGTTGTCATTATCGATATCCAAAACGGAAACCTCTATAGAAAGGAAATGCTCACAGTTACTGTCCTGAGAAAATTCACTCTTTCCTTTAAAGCTAGTGCGAAAAAATTGGAAGAATTGCGATCACGTTTTAGCTCATTAGAGCGAAATTGAAAATAACGATAACGCGAGCGAATACGTTATGGAGAACCGTGATAACGCCTCTGATCGTCGTTCAGCTGCAAATTGCGTTATTTATGAGTAAACGTAATTGATTTTGAGAATATCAATTTTAAAATATTTTATTGCGCTTTGATTTCACATACCAACAGCAGCAAAAGCTCTAGAAAAATTCGTTTCAAAATTATATTCTCAATTTTCTTTCAGTGCCTGTATTTATTTGATTCAAAGTTTATATACTCTCACTCATGTCATCTAGCGGAGAATACGTCAACACAACTTGTACATATCTTGCAATAAACCACGACAACAATTAAGAATAACACTACCACTGTTATCGGCATCGTTAATTATATCACAAGCTTTGGCTCACCATCGGATGAAATGAATTGAAAATTCATCATTGAAGGCTATTGATTTTAAGTAAATTTCCTTTCGCTCTCCTGTTATTATTCTGATGTGAATGACATCGAATCATCTCAATCCAATATGAGATCAACACCTGTTCGTGTTACTCTCTTGTGCGTGGGATAAGGCTTTAGGACCTCAGAGTGGCCAAATATTGATAAGACATCCATACTTGGCGTGACATTCGTGTATGTACACACGTTTCAGCGTGCTTCTTTATGTTATTGATGAACACACGCCTAAATACGCTAACAGTTCTGTGAACTTCAACGAATGTAAGTATTTTGACATATGCTTGCCAAGCATTAATGCGTCACATAAGAGAGAAAGAACGCAAACTATTCAAAAGATATACACCCTCAAAACAACCCTCTGGAGAAAGTAGACCGTGGTCCTGACGAAAGTGATTCTGTTCCACCAAACAAATTTCTAGGAACTGCTGAGTATACAATTTGTGTCGATTTATACCCCGCTGTACACTACATATTTTCTACTTACTATTACCGCAACATAAATTGGAATCACTTTCAGGCCGCAGGTTTAAATTTACACTAATTAAGTTCAAATCCGATATCTCTTTAGACGAGATGAAAAGAATTTTCCTAACCCCGACTTAATACGTTAGATTTGGCTATACACAATACACATGGCATAAGAAAATCAGACTGGTATGTGGACAGGTTTAAAATACCATAAGAATACGGACCATTGAAGAAGATTCGATATATAGGTTAGTCCAGTTCGTTAGATCTAAACATAAGGAAGTTTTGAGCCAGGGTAACCACAAGCTAGGCCATATCTACTATTCCTTACTCTGAAATCAGTTGGAGAAACACGAAATGGCGATCAATCAAATTAAAACTGAAGTAATAAGGTTTTCAGAGACGAGGAAAGCGAGATTGGTCATCAAAGAGGAAGGGCAGCATCTGCAGCATTTGAAACTTGGGTAGTACGTTGGAGGAAAATGAGCACAGTCGCAAGGACAATAGAAGTAGAATTGCATTAACTGTAGAGGTGTACATCAATAGGAGAAAGCTAATGACGGGGTCCCTATGTTCAAATGTAAAGAAAAGGCTGGCAAAGAGCATAATATGGAGTGTAGCGTTGCATGGTGCAGAAACATATTACCATTACTGGGCTTGTCACTGACTTGGTATTCTTACTTTTTTATCCTGTCATAGGTACTTGTTGGGCCATTTTGAACAATTGATGGAAACAGCTATTCTATTACCTATCATAATTTGCTCCTTTATTTCTTTTTCCGTCAGACCCGAGCTTCTAATTGTTACTCACAGATATTTTTTCGCAAGAACTTGTTCTATTATTTGATTATCGACTAGAAATTTACATCGGATAGGGACTATAGCAACAGTCATGGCGTTCGTTTTCTGAGGGGAGATCTTCAAGTAAACATTTCTGCAATTTTCACTGAACTCGTTTGGTAACGTTTGCAAGTTATCTTCATCCTCGGCAGTTAACACTGCTACATCTACGTAACATATAGTTAAATTATAACATTTATACAACCAATTCGTTACTCTGTTCCTTAAACAATGAAAATCTCGTTCTTTTTAGACCGCAACCTAGACTAAAAATTATTTAAATGCCTTCGGATTGCAGATGATTGCATACACATAAAGAATATTGCTGTGACTTCATTAGGTTGCATACACCCACATAAAACTGATATTGTAAAGCGAACAATGACAATACAAGGTCATTATATTTACAATTCTTATATGATGCACTTCCATATCAAAATTACGGCGATAGCCATTTTACTAACACTGGAAAATCTGTCAATAAACGATGTGTACATTATCAATACCATCCAGAGTGTCAGTATAAATATGCATAATGTCTTTAATTATCTAATAAATCAATATTTATGGGCACTTTTACAAAATACTCCTTCTAATTGCGTATTTCATTGCGTAACTTAACACTTAGCCACAACATTTTACTCGCAAAGGAGAGATTGAAATCGTTTCACAGACGCAACAAGCCCTTGGATGAATAGTTGTCGAAATATCTCTCTGTTAATGTAGCCCCACCGAGGTGAACCTTTTTCTTCACATGAGTATCCAAATATACATGTCTTTGTCGCTGACGCGATTGTGATCGCCCGGGCAACGAGATAAGTCTTGGGGATCGGATGATTGATGGGCATTGTGGGGACACGATCAATTATTGGACGCCAGGTGACAGCGCGAGATGGGACAGGAAGCTGAAAAGCGACAGCCATTTCCCACCGGTTGAGTGGCGCGGAAAAAATACGACCATCCCGGCATCCAATACCGCAACACAGCGATGATTCTGATCCTTGTCGTGAGTAACCAAACCCTTTACAAACTTAGTCTTTCCCCTTAAACTTCTCCATTACTATGAGATTTCTTCACGCTTTTTCTTTAAAATAGTGACCCCCCTCCAAAAGCACTAGTCAGGATAATTCGATTTAAGTTATGGTTACCACATGTCCTTTTTTATCGATACTGTCCCGTGTTATCATGAAATTGTTTCGAGTTAATTCCAAAATTACTACTTTTTAAAAGTATCCCTGAAGCAAAAATGGATAATCGGATTTTATCCAGTTCTTTGAGAAAATTCATAATTCAATTTTTACTTTAGTAAATTTTATCACTTCATTATTTATAATTGACACATTAATGAAATCAATTCTGACCAAAGTTTTGATTAAGGCGCTTGCCTAATGTGGTTTTGATCGTTCGCAGTGGCAAACATCCTGAATACTGATGCAACATCCAGCAGTATTCAAAATTAAACATACATTTTATGTTATTTTTTGTTTGTATGTTTTGTCTTAATTTTTTAAATGTTCCGTATATTTTTTAAATGTCCCAGATTTTTAAATAAAATTTCTGAACGTTTCAGAATTTAGCAAAGCATTATGGGAACCCAAGGTGGGGTGAGACTAAAATCTTACAAAACCACCTCATTTATACGTGATGAATATTAATTTATGGAACGCTCCACTTCGCTTATAGGTACAATCGAGAATTGGTCAAAGTTGAACGAATTTGTCTTCCTAATTTCTGAGCAACAGGTCTCTCTTTCTGCACCAGGAACATTACAACCAATATCAATAACGACCACCATTTACTGGAATTGCCCAAAAGACACAAACGCGATCAGATTCTGTAGGATAGGAAACGTTGAAATGCATATTAAGTTGAAATGTTTTTAGGTAAAGCCAATTGAAGACATTAAAAACCTTTGGAAAACTTTGGATTGGAACTGGTTTAGTTATTAAGGCAAAAGGAGAATGGCGCAGGGCAAGGAAGTATTCACAAACAGTTGGGGATAGATTAGATCAATCCAAAGATGGAGGAAGAGACCCAGGAGACATTATAAAAGACTTATATAATTAATGGGGTGAATTAAACATTTTGGAATATTCAGCAAAGGTAAAAATTTAAACTTGAACGGCTACTTCATTTTTAAGTAAATCATGTATGTTACACTAATAGAACAGAAGCATTGAAAACACGGTATCACACATATTTGTTCCAATCAGTGAACTAGCTAATTTCATATACCTCAATAACACTTACTTTTGTTATTTACAATCTACCATTTCATTATAACTTCAGCGCGGCTGGACTAGACAAATGGTGGAGGACTAGAACAATACCCAAACCCGTAACGAGCGACTTATTGCATGTGATTTTGGCTAGTGAGAAGGTAACGAATACAGAAAATAGTTGGTTTTCCTCATTTATATTGCATCTCACCGGTTTTAATACCTATGCTATAACGTATGTTAGGTGTTTTCGGAATTCACACCGGGTAAGGTAATTGGCTGCTGCCAACGTTTCGACAGAATACTTTTCCGTCATCGTCAGGGCAATGATGCCTGGGGCCCAAGTGTCCACGTTTATATACCCGTGTTGCGGGTAAGGTCCTATGGTTATTGTTGAAGTTCAACAATTGCCAATCAGGGCTTGACCCCGAGCATAGGTATTCAAGGTGGCTGGTTCGAAATTTTTAAGTGCATAGATTTTCTTCATAATTACAGTGTTTGTTCCTTTAATGATGGTCTAAAATTCTACGGAAAAGAATTTGGGGGTTTTCGATGTAGTTTTTGAGATATTTAAGGTTTTTTTAACATGGGCCCTTATAGCGCCCCCCGCTTCTTAAGGGTCAATTACGTATTATTTACGTTTTTACCACACAGATTTTCACCAAAATCTGAAATGATGTAGATATTGGTGTACAATTTTCATTCTGAGAAAATCAACCAGTGTTATCGGCTTATTTCCTCCGTATATACGAAAGTAATAAAACATTCCTTTAATTTTCAAATATTGCGCGCAAAGTTTTGAGGTGCATTTGGCGACGTGGAATCGGACGAAGGGAATTATGGGAATTCAGGATTCCGCAGCAGACAGCCCATCATGTGTAAATATTATGTTAAAGTAAAGAATATATGTTATTTTCATCTGGTCATTCAGATAAGCATTCAAACAGGTCAGGTTTAAACAAATGTGAAAGATGTTTAAACGTTTAATCACAATTATTTCGTCACCGAAAATATACGAATACCCGTAGCACGAACGTATATACTTTTTAAGGTCTAAGGATTTGTAAACAGTGACAACGTTCAGGTTGCCTAGAAAGAGAGTCAAGTCAAGTTTTATGTTATGTTTCATGTCAATGTTTAAATTCAACAGGGCAATGTTTCATTATAACTTGAAAATTTAAGGCATTCGGTTAAAATTTTGTGTCATTTAATCATGTCCAAGTAATTTTTTAGTGCCATTGAAATTATATGAGCGCTAGTTCTCAATGACTCACGATTACCGAACCAGCCACCTTAAGCGAAGACCTGACCATCAAGATGTGCATATAAACGTGGACACTTGGGCACTAGGCATCATTGTCCTGATTATGACGGAAGAGTAGTCTGTCGAAACGTTGGCATCAGCCAATAAACTTACCCGGTGTGAATCTCGAGAATACCTAACACGTAATCCGCCGGGAAAACACCAGATCTTATATGTTATAGAGCATGTCTCAGAGCACGGAGGCATAGATCTTTCGCGTGGTTTGAACGAAATATAGATCCATCCAAAGGATAGACGTTTATAACTCCCATGCGCTAGCATCAGTTGTTAAAACACTTGAATTTTCCGTAACTTAAAAAATAAATGACCATATTGACGGACTTCAAAATTGTTAACTATTGAATTACCCTTTGCAGGATGGAATTTCGTTAATGTTTCTCACAGAAAAGTGAACACTATTCCCGAATAACGGAAAAAACCTTCACCAAAATTTATCTAAACCTACTTACATAGCGCGACAGCAACAAAGGCTAATTGAATATGTGGCTCTTTACTACTTCCAACTTTTAAATGTCTCGTTCTTACATGAGAGTCAAAAAATTTCATTTTTTCAGGATTTTCGCTTACAATCAACTATTCGGCGTCTTATTACCTCTACTCATCCCATGAAGTGAATGATAATGAATATTCCGTGTGAGTGAAAATCGCCGTGATTAAAAATGACAGTTGACTTTATTTTCGCGAAAGACCCGCTTTTTTTGTGAAGACAAACAGAGGTCAATTTTTACCAAAACGGTTAAGGGTCAACTTCAGCATGAAGAGGTGTGAAATGATCCACATATATATGTAGGAGAGCTTGGAACTCTTTCGGTATCTTCTTCAAGCATAATTATGGCTAAGTTTTGAAAAATATCTCTTTGTATAGGCAAAAGCCTCCGGTGATAAATATTTGAATGTGGCACCCAGAGGTATCTGTATCCTTGAGATGTAAGAGCTCCAATCGCGAAGTTTATATCGTGCCGCCTCGCATCAGACATGAATGCACAGGCGGCATCTATGCCCGAGGCGTGAATCTAACCCACGTTATTTAGGTGCTGGGCCGGACTGTTGCAACCTACCTCCATCGTCTGAATGAGCTACTGCACCCTGAAGTTCTCAAGCATTTTTTAATCATAATTCTCATTACCTTAAAAAAACGTGTGCCGGGTTTTACTAAAGAAATTTTTTTCTTCTGCGACACGATTAGCAGTTGATTTTCGATGAAGTTATCGTTTTTCAAATCCTGATATCATTTGAAAGAAAGCCCTACACGAAAAATGTCGCACGTAAATGACGATAAGCATTTCCAATTACCTATTCCAACTGATTGGCTTCGCATGGCCAAGCAAAGCTGTATTTTGAAACAATCCAGACGCCTGCATTAGCGTTTACATCAGAGTTAAAGATAAATAATGCATTAAGAATCGAGGAGTAGTAAAATGGAGGGATCCTAAGAGGGATATATTTTTGCAAATACACCGCTAGCCTGGTTGTCATATTAAAAAATGACACTAGAATCGAGTGGGTCCAAATGTGGAAATGATAAATCCTCTAAAATTTCGTACGAAAAGGGTTTCATGATAAATATTTTGGAGGCTGGACTGCTTATTTTTGTTCTCCTGTTTGTTTATTTTGACGACTCCAGTGACGTCTTTCTGCAACTCACAGTGAATGATGACGCAAGAAACGACTGATAATGGTTTCCAGCGAATAATCAGAATTTGATCGTGAAGATCTTCATCTATTTATATGTATAATTCAAAGGGACATCGAGCTTACGACAAATTAGTTATCTCTGGTCTCTGAAAAAAAACAGTGGAGCGAATTGTAGGAATTTATAAAGCAGAATTTGACATACAAAGAATACTTAATGCTTAATTTCTCGTTCAAAATTTTGCGGAGTCAAATGCACATTATAACCAACGGTAGATCCAACGTTACATGTGTGGCTTGTGAGGCAACATAGCTCTGTCGAAGGCACTATGTGTACCTCCACCCTGAACGGCTCAAAACCTTCTTGACTCATATTTGCTTTGGACTGTCCTGGGAGTTATCTTTCGTTGCGACTATGGAGGGAGGTAATCTGGGTCATAGCTGACAATTTCGAGTGCAGCGATAACCATGCAGGTAAAACCGCAAAGCAATGAGGGCTATTGAGTCCACCGGCAGCTACTGCGGTCTCATGGTGTCTTGTCGATGATGCCGTCCATAGTAGACAAAAAGGCTGTAAAGGCATAATCAACATATCTCCCAAGTTATCCGCACTTTGGTGAGGAGTAGGGTGTGTTAGATTAAAACACAATGATTGTTAGTATTATCGTTTATCATCATAGGCCTTTCTGGCCTGTGTGATAAATATTTAGCAATATGAAAAACATATTGCCATGGCAGGAAAAACAATTGGATAGGAAAAGAAAGAAAATAAAGA
Organism: Pyrrhosoma nymphula; assembly: GCA_963573305.1. Taxonomy (NCBI): domain Eukaryota; kingdom Metazoa; phylum Arthropoda; class Insecta; order Odonata; family Coenagrionidae; genus Pyrrhosoma; species Pyrrhosoma nymphula. The sequence continues at coordinate 54,904,975 of OY754337.1, forward strand.
GAAAAGAAAAACAAAAAATGTACATTTTCTCCTTAATTTTCACGTGAATGTGCAGAGGTTCAGCTTGAATAATTGCGAATCCCTTGCATTAATAGTATAGCATCCCCTACAGTTATAATGCTTTGCATTAATATTCGAATTTCCATTAATATGCTAAATGATAAAAGCTGATATGTCCAAAATATGCGTTTTTAGGTGTTGAATGATATATGATGTTTAATGTGATATTTTTTAATGGTCAAAAGATGACATGCTACCGTACATAATTCCATTCACTTTGACTTTCTAATTCACTTTGACCAAACATGACATTTCATAATACGTTCATTCAACCAAAACTTAAAATGCTCACTCTGTAAAGTTGTGATTTTGGACAAATCAGGTTTGGCTCTTTGCCACAGATATAGTTGTACAAGTCTGATCAAGCTTCTTTAATAAAATATTTAAACTATTTTATAACAATGCACCAAAAAATCGTTACGATATTTACTTCTGTACACATTTAAAAGACTTACTAATAAATACTACAGTATAATTTGGAATTGAAATTAGGAAAGGAAGATGGGGAAACTTGTCACCAGAAATGTTCACTTAATACATGGAAAAGCCGTCCCTAAATGTATAATGGTTGTGTATGGGTATTAAACTCATTGAGGAAGCAAAAAGAATAAACTATTATTATTAAATGCTCAATAAAGTTCTCTAGAACCTACGTAAAATGAAGCTGGTCACCAAATCGTAATCGTTGAAAATGCAACGAATGGAAATTGTTGAAGAAGTCTTGTTAGTAGATGGGATGAAAATACCACTGCTGAAAACTCTTCGAGGCAGAATATCCAAACTTAATGGACTCAATCTGATATACTACAGCGTCTTAAAAACAATGACAGAAATAAAAATAATGAGAAAAAAACAGAAGTAGACCCAGAGTGGAATGATTAAGGCAAATTATGGGGGAGTTAAAATGAAAACTTATTAAGAGATAAAGCGCTTAGTTGAAAGAAGGATGGTGTGGAAAGTTGCAGCGAAGCAATTTCCGGATTGATGACTGCTGATGATCACAGGGTTCTCCTATCAGCAAAATGAAAATGGGCAACGAAAAACTTATCGAATCTTATAGCTAAAATCAATTAGGGACTTTTCTTCACCACTTTTTTATAATAGTATATTGTTTTTGAGTGTTGGTCAAATAAAATTCAATTTTTCATCGCCAAAGTTTCGACAAATTTACTGGTATCCTCAGGACCATGAAATTAACTGAACATATGTACACACTAACTGCATGGAACCGTTCTAGCAGTCACTCTAGAGCAGCAAAAAAATAATCAGTCTTATTTACTGAGACTTGATTATTTTTTGGCTGGTGTAGAGCGACTGATAGACGGTTCCATGCAATTATTGTGCATGTTCGGTTAATTTTATACGTTGCAAAAATGTGGAGATTTTAAGTCAAATAGTAGGTATATTTTTTTTTTAAACTTCTGCCAACGTTTCGGACCTTAATTGATCCATCTTCAAGGCTTTAAATAAATGATAAATGATGGTGAAAAGTGGTTTACAATCCTTTTTTTATTACAAAATGGTTAAAATATATAATTTACAGTAATTAAAAAGAAAAATACTTAGACATTCAAGATTGTTATATTAAAAAGAAAAATACATAGACATTCAAGATTGTTATATTGCAAGCTTGTTGATGTTTCTATTTGCAATTTTAATTTGGTTGCTTGGATCACTCATTTAATTTCGAATATTTTCTCTTAATGACTGTAAATTATATATTTTAACGATTTTGTTATCAAAAAAGTATTGTAAAAAATTGTTCTCTATCATGTATCATTTATTTATAGCCCTGAAGATGAATCAATAAAGGTCCGAAACGTTGGTAAAAGTTTGAAAAAATATACCTATATTCTATTTGACCTAAAATCTCCTGATGTTTGCACCGAATAGTATAAGAGGTCGAGAAATAAATACCATTTGAGTTAATTTTATAGCCCAGAGGATGACAATAAATTTGCTAAAATTGGCGATGAAAAATTGAATTTTATTTGACCAACAAACAAAAATCATATTCTCTAATAGTTAAAACCGGACGGAAACATATGGCTAGTTTCAATCTCCACTCGATTAACATCATCGAGCAATAGTGAGCATATATTTCTTTTCTGTTATGTGGTAAATCGACAAACCAGTGTTTACCATCATCAGTCTCCATGAACCTGAAAATTACAAGATTGGGCGAAAACCTGTTGCTTTTGAATCGTATTTAGGAAAATTTCACTTATTATTAAATAAAACTGGCGAATTTACGAGGCTTGAATTCTATAAATGCATCTTTAATACCAAGTACCCAGGTTTACAAACTAATCCTAATTCATAAAAAAACTTACTACACCCAATTCATCTCTCCTGCTGCTTGAATACGTATCTACCACTTGCTTCATCAGCTCCTCGATCATTTTACATTGCTTCTGACCGTGTTTAATGCCCTCTTCGAGTTCTGTGAAACTTCTTTCAGTTCACACGCCTTAACTTTTGTGATAGATGTGCTTCGTCGTTAGTCTTCCTCCACAACTAACTCATTTCATTTCCTTTTCGGAAAATATCCACTCCCATTAAAGAATGGCGCCAGAGGGACAACACTTGAACGCCCCATCCGACGGGCGGAATATAGCACTCGAGGTTTTATCCGCGCAGCACTCATGCAGGCATCGGGATTCTAAATGATAAAATATTCGCCATCACCGGGATTTGAACCCAAGCCCTATATAATGTAAGTCACTACTATAGCCGCCACGCCAACACGATCTCCAAGTATTTTACTGAAGTATATGTATCTGATACTGAATAAATGTCGATGACATCAGCAGAGGAGAAAAAATTGGAAGCAACGGATAGTGGAAGCGTTATCGAAGAGTGGTGAAGATAAAATGGGCAGAGGGAAAGAGAGAGAGAGAGCTGTGGAAAAAAGGCACTTTGGAAATTCCGCGGATTGAAAAAGAAAAATGTATTGGACACTTTTATTCTGAGACATGACAGACTCCTGAAAATAATAATGGTAGGAGCAAATATTGGGAAGAGTTACACAGTAGGATATAGAATGGAATCCTGGGGGAAAATTATGAGGGATGAAGAATCGAATCGGGTAAGTGAACGGGGAACAGAGTGGTGAACTATAGCAAACCAATATTCGGATTGATGACAGCCGAAGAGGTTGATATGCACTAATTTTTAAGTGAGAAACTTCATGCAGGTCCTTCTCAATAGTATGGAGTGCATTGATTTGATGTTCTTAATCAGAAGAGATCCCACTTTATTAAAACATATATTTGGAGCACCCTCTTAAATGGTAGTGATGCCTGGACAATAAAAGCTGCAGAGCAAAAGAGATAGTAAGTAAAGGAGATGCGGTGTTATCGTAGAATGATGACAATCAAATGGACGGAAAAAAAATCACAAACTAATGTGTCCACCGAAGAGTTGGAGAGAAAAGAAATAAAACGAAAACTATTCGAAGATGAAGAGACAAACTTATTGGAAACATTTTGTGACACATCAGCCTACTGAAAACAATACTGGAAGCATAGGCGGATTCAGGGGGGGGGGGCACGGGGGCACGTGCCCCCCCCCAGACGCTAAAATAATGGACAAGATTTTTAATACGGTCCCGTTATAATTACGTTCGTTTCGTTTTGTGTATTACGGAGCCTCATTCATTTTAGCCTTAAGCACAAGTCAAGAAGACAGATTTGCCGGTCATTGGTCATTCGCTAGTCAGCGCTCGAAAAAAAACATCGCCCAAGTGGGAAGGAAGACATTGTGTCAAAAATGAACGTTAATGAAGTACTGGACATCTTCAGCAGGAAACATAATAGAAAACTGCCGTTATTATTTTTGTAACTAATTAATATTTTTAAATTAGTAATCTCTATCTTAAAATAAAAAGTATATTTCGTACATTAATTGTTGTATGTTGTTTTTTAATCCCAAATATGAGAAGACCGTTTGCCCATCAAACCCTTGTGCCCCCCCCCAAAGAAAAATCCTGGATCCGCCCCTGACTGGAAGAATAAATAAATGGGAAGAATCACAGAGGATTACAAAGAATAGAATACATCAGGCAACTTATGAAGGACGTCAAAGTGAAGAATTATGAGTGGAGTGCAGAGCTGTAGCAAACTCAACCTCGGAATGATGACAACTGATGATGATGAATGAAGAGGTTTTTACCGATTCTTGCTTTGACCTTAAATAGTTAGTGCAGTATTTGTTTTATCCGCTATCTAACCTTAGTTCTACCATAGAGTATTAATCTGTGGTTCTACGCTACGTAGTACTTCAGACTAGGCATACGCAAGAATACGAAAGGGGGAAACATCCTAAACATTTTCGGCATTCCATTAAATAAACAAGGATTTTTCAAACAAACAGAAGGAAGGTCCTTGCATGAAAAAGTGAAATAGAGAAGCTATTTCGCTCTGGATCGGCCACATCTCGACTACGCCGCAAGCATTTGGGTCCCTGCGTAGAAAATTTTAATTCGCGACTCAAATAATATATTAAGGAAAGCCCCAAGCTTCAATAAAAACAGCAAATAATAGAACGGAAATAGTAACACTGCTGGTGGAAGCTCTATGTTAGGAGGATCTATAGCAGGGGTTCTCAAACTTTTTTGGTTCGCCGCACACAAATGTATTTCGCCGAGCGGAATACAGTGACACATCCCTAACGTAAAAGCAACCACACAAAACACACTAAACTGCAACAATCTATCTTCTACAGTACTGAGAATAGCCAATGTCCGGGGGGGGACGATTCTAATGATTAAGTACAAGGCTGAACCTAATTAGTTGGTTTTGGTGTCAATTTTGTTTTGTATGGAATCACATATATCTGGAAAAATCCCCGAAATTCCATTTTCAACAAAGGTAAATTGTAAATTGAAAAAATAAACCAAAGCTCAGAGGCACCATGTTAAATTTGCATAGCAACCACGTAGCTACCGTCAACAGCGTTTCACGTCTATAGCCACTTCAGTACATATAGATATATTTTGTAAGCATTAATAACAGTCTAAAAGGCATTTCCTATAGTAATTAGCACAACACTATTGTAAACATCTGTATATGTCTGAATTTTATTGGAAACGCCTTCAAGGAATTTGATCAGAGGCCATATCTTGAGATTTTTAGGGACGAAAATTTCATTGCTCTTGTTCTAACTTAAGAAAAATTCGCCTAGGGATCGATTTTGTGCCCCGAAGATATTTCCTGGCCAAATCATGAATAGTATGGGAATTAATGGGGACTTCATGGTAGATTATAATTATAAAAATAAAATTTTAAAATAGCACTTCGAAAAAAAATAGCACCTATAAAATCTATTTAACAGGTACGCAAGCCTGTTTGTATTGAGTTCCTACTTTCCCAATACTTTTTTTCGCCGCCCAGTCCAGCGATTTCGCGGTACGATAGTGTGCCGATGCACACTCTTATAGAACCCTTGCGCCAGAGACTCGGAAGCTACATGCTAAACATAATTATTTGAAAATTTTCAGATCAGGCAAGTTTCGGTGAAACTGAGACACTGTGGGTACTGACTAAACTCCTTTTCTTAAGACTGGTCCGTTTCCACGCAATTCACCTATGTCCTCCCTCCCTTCATTTTCCCTATTCCCTCCTCTTTGCATGGCTGATGTACTAACACCTCCTTCCACACGCCTCTACGGCGGCTCGCTGGGTAGTTTGTGGATGTAGATGTTCGCTTTGCCCAGAATTAAGTGGAATTCACTGTCGACGTGATCAAGGCGGGCATTCCCCACGAGATAAAACGATAGAGCGATAACATCGCCAGCCGCTTCTCTGACACGCTCCCGTGACCAGTGTGTTTTCTCGGATAGTGATTGAAGATAATACCCAGAAAGATCAGTCACTACAAGCAACGCGGAGCGTAGAGTGACTGATGCATATTTGGTAAGGCATGCATAGTCAAACCCAGAATTCATCCAAGAAAGTTGATTCGTTTGGAAAAACTACGATTGTGGGCTTATGCAAAATGAAATATTAAATCCCTAGTATGTATTTTTAAACGTGGCTTTGTGGGGTGGGGATTCTAAAGTAGCCACTCTAATAGACATTTGTGCAAGCATTTTGCTCTGGGGTCGATAATGGAGGTTTAACACTGATGTTGCAGTTTTCCACCGGTAATAGGTTTATCTCACGATTAGTTTCGACGTACTGCGTCATTATCAAGTCACGTGCCCTACGTTGATATTAGTAAAATATACCTTTTACTCGTGGAAAACTGCAACACCGGTTTTTTTCCCTCCATCATGGAACAGATACGCCATTTCAACCCTTAATTGTTACTTTATGGCCGTTTTACACGAGGCACTTTATTGCACAATCTGATGTATGTATGGATGTGCATTGAAAATATGCGCCGTGTTATGTGATTAGTTGATAGAATTCATGCGCAAATGAATAAACGATAGATAGGAAAATAGCCTCTGCTCTGACTCCGTGCCCGCGTTCTCGCAAATCCTGTGCATCAAATAGCGCAATTAAGTCCCTCGTGTAAAACGGCCTTATACTAGGGTCGATAGTTATGGACCTCATAACTCTTGTCAGATTTTGGAGCTATCGCTTTCGAAACTTATCCCGCTATATCCATCGCTTCGAATGTTTAATCTACTCTCCTACGGCTGGATAAACTTCATATATATGCACATATTAAGTAATAATTTACATAGGCACGTGCGAAACAGTAAGTATGTGTACATAAACTTGTCATTCACCTCTTAATAACCCTTTTATTGAGTTATTAAGCCTCCAAGCGGTTTGTTTCGTATCCGCCATCTCATGGTACTACTAAATACTAATTTAGTAGTACCATGCGCCATCTTGGTAACTAATAGAACTCCGAAGTGTTGAACTCCATTCCATCTATAGATAGCAAATATCTCGATAACTATGAGGAATATAAATAAATGTAAATAGAACTATTTTGTATTCAATTTTGTAATCTTTAATGTTTAGATCTGGAATATTTTCGCTATCACGTATCGTTTTCAAGATATAAGCGAAAAACCAAAAAAAAAGGGACCTTATGCTGTCCCCCTCCCCCCCCCCCCTCCCCTCCCGCACACCTCGTAGGTCCGGGGACTTTTAGTGCGTTTACCTCCTATCAACTCCAAACACATCCCTGATGTTTGGTCTCTGTCGTCTTCCATGTCCTGTACAACCCCTTCATTGACTGGACTAATAGGCGAAAAATGCGTTCACTCTTGGAGGATAACGAATGACGAAGAGCCCAATGTTGGGGTGTTAAAAAATAAGGAATTTAAATAGCTTGAAATGAGAAGTCATTCGGTATGGCGCAGAAACATTAATTGCTGTGAGTTTAGAGAGAAAATTTCAGGCATTCAAGATGTGGGTCCGGAGAAGGATGAAATAAGTATGATGGGCAGAAATAAATATCAATCTAGTGTTTATTGCTGTATTGCTCGACTTGTCTTTTTTCGGCTTTTTGTAAAATCTCAGGAGCATTAAATGTCTAAATTTGAATTTAGACTTTAAATTAGAATTTAACTCGACTGGCACCGGGCAGAGCGTGATAGGATTATCATGCATGAAACCTTGAACACGTTCTAGGTGATGACTCAGATCGTGTTCAACGTATTCTCAAGCTTTTTAATGAAACCAACCTTTTTAAAAATATTATATTATTATTATCATTGAGTTGAAGTTTTGTATTTCATATTTCATAAGTTTACCTGTTTATTATACCAAATATTTTATAATTATAATTCGCCCTCAAATTTGAATTATAGCACTACTCTCTTCGCTGTATGAAGCAATGGCATTCGCAGCATAAATGTTATCGTGTGTTTGTAATTTTTTTCTGTTACAAGTTCGCCTCGGTGGCGGCGGTGCTCGTCAACGGCATGGCCTTCGCGGCCAACGCGGGCGTCCTCTGGGTCGTCCTCCGCAACCGCGCCCTCAAGCGGGCGCCGACCAGCGTGTTCCTCGTCAACCTGTGCGCCACCGACTTGGCTATCGCGCTGATCGTCATTCCCGTCGCCACGGTCGTCCTCATCCTCTGGTCCTTCGACGGTGAGTAGCGTTACGTTTCTTAGCGGTATGAAACGACATTATGACGTAAAATGCCGGTGAAACAGATCGATTACCGGTCTACATTGTCCACTTGAATAAAGAAGCAGCAAAATATGGTGGCAGTCGCCTGGGTACTTATTCTGAGTGTGCTGCCCTCTAATTTTACATAATCAGCGTGGTGTTTTGAAGTGTGTTCTTCAGACCTTTTTCAGAATCTAAAGAAGATCGGTGGGCCAGGAGTGACTGTTAAAACAGACGAATATTTATTTTCAAAGAGAAAATACAACCGTGGACGAGTGTTGCCTCAGCAATTGTTTTTCGGGGGCATATGTTGTTAGACCAAGGATTGTTTTATATACGCGGCATCCGACAGGAAAAAAGATACGTCGATCGAGACAATAAAAGTGCGATATTCCAAAGAGGAAATATCATTGGCATTGCCCGGGATTCGAACCCGGATCCCTCGATTTCCCGCCGAGTGATTTAAAGATAGCTTTGAAAAAGGTAAATACCGTCCCGGAATCTTCAAAATTGAGGCAATAAAAGCTTGCATCGAACCTGGTACCACGATCATTTCATATATGTGGAAGGCTTACACCAGTATTTCAGAACTGTATAGTCTGAACCACAAAAATTTTACAGTAAATCAAGGTGAATTTTGTTGGCTCTGCAACTGGCGCTCATACTCACAGCATAGAAAATCTCTTGAATCGTGCAAAACGGAGGAATAAAAAGGAGAGCGGTATGAGTCAAGCTTTCCTCGATTCATATTTGTGCGAAGTTTTATGGCGCCATAGTCACAGAAATAAGGGTTCATTTGAAGCGAGTTTGAAAAATAGTAGTGAGTGTTATCCAGTATAGTTTTTCAAGAAAGAATTCTGATTTCCGTATTTTAAAAAGTATGTGTTATTATCATGCATATTGAATTTGTATTTTGAATTTTAAATTTATATCTATAATTCGTGTTATTCAAATGTGTTTAAATTCTCATTGTCAAAGAAATGTTATGCTGAAACGCACCAAAAAGACAATGGGCTGCATATTCCGAATAAGTACCATCGCCTGCGCAAACATGAAGTCAAGGAGGGGAGGTCTCGATTAGACGGGGTCGGCTAAGTAGCGGAGGGGAGGGGACAGCATATGTTATACCACGCTGTCAACGTGACTGCATTGAAGGTAGTTTGAGCAAGTTAGTTCCCTAGTCATAATATTCAAATTATATATTTTTTAAATTAAGCGTTTGCAATAAGTATGTATTAAATATTGTAATATTAATGTTGCAAAAATATAGTTATATTTATGACAAAAATTCTCAGTAATTAAATAAATATAACCGCATAGGTCTCTAAATTGAATCATTTTTTCACGCCGTATGGTAAAATCGCCTTCACAAAGAAGGTTTTTTTTGCGATTCTATAAAAAGTACCGCGGTGAGTAATCGATTAATTTTGATAAATATTTGAGAAAACATACAACCTACACACCGTAAGATTTTTGACGAAATCTAGGGGTTAGAAGTTCCTAATATTTTCAATATTCTTCCTCTGGAGCGCACAGCCTTAATCCATCCCATGTAAAACAGCTTATATTTTTAGGCAAATTGCTCGAAAGGTAGTCCTGCAAGGGGTTAATATTTTGATAGCATTGAAAATATAGAAGTTTTATCTTTAAAATGTCAATTTCGAAAAATTCTACGTGAATTGATTTATCGCTCAAACTACCTTAACTGGGGAATGCGTTGAAGCAGCGCGTTTCACGACAATTCTTACGATCCAAACAAAGCTGGAAGAAAACGCTAATATTGGGTGCTTTCCAACCACCCATCTGCGCTAAACTGTTTTAATCTGTATAGCGAAAAGCGCGTTCAAATGGCATTTGTAACGTCATCTGCGCTAAGCAGATTGAAACACTTCACTATAGTTTGCCTGCGTTAGCGTGTGCGCTATGCCCTGTCCAAGATGATAGCGCAGTTGACAGAAATACAGCCAATTTGATAACTCGTCCAATGAATTTTTGGGAAGGGGATCACGTGACCGAAGAATCCATGATTGTGCCCTTTGTTTAAATCACACCATCGTGAAAATATTGTTTACTTTTCATTTCTTTCTAAGCCAAATCAGTATATTGTAACAGCGACACTATCTTGGACAGACAGATGAAACTCGTGAGGGCGGGGAAATATAGGGTGTTTCTAAATTAATATCGGGATTTCAAGACTATGTAGTATTTACACCATTTGACTTATAATTATAATGTATACATCAAATGAAAGAGCAAGTCAAACAGTTTCGTTGTACACTTGTACGCATGCGCATGCAGTGTTTCCTCTATCTTCCGTTAGAAAGCGCTTGTAGTAAAGATTGGCTCAAGGTCGATAGATATCTCGATTCGTTGCCTCTTCGATGCCTATCGAAGATGCAAATATATCGACCCTGGTCACGCACATACACCGGCGCACCAAGGTGGTGACGCCTCCCCGATTACGAAAGGAGAAATTGTCAAAGGATTGAAGGAGGGCGTCTTGCCAAACAACTCCCTCTACAGTCTCCTGAAGGAAGACTATGTCGACTTTCAAAGAATGCAAGCATTTACGGGGAGTGTAGGTAGTGTAGGTGGTTTTACGAAAAAACGGGGAGTGTAGTTACTATTTCGCCTGAGTGTACTATTTCAGATGTCTCGATGGATTTCAAAGGTTCCTATCCTGTTGTCTACCGTTGATAAATGTGATTGCTTTGTTACAAACCCACCCCTCCCTTGCATTTTACCACCAAGCCCCACTTTCCCACGTAACTTCTCCCCGACCCGTCCTCCTTCAAACCAACCGTCAATACCTGTCCTCCCCTCATTTCTTTATGTTCCCACCCCCTACCTTCTTTATTATATAAGGCTAGCAGTAGCAATATTTCCGTCTATTTGTCTTGTAAATGACGCTTTAGACGTCGAAACCGGTCGACAGCATTAACATAAATAGTGGAATTTTTACTGTGTTTTTGTCATAGTGAATTCCACTTATGTCATAATTTCTGGGCCGAGGCACAGCTTGCCTGAGAGGATATGGCTAGAGAACTCTTATTTGCGCAGAACGGCAACGGATGGAGTTGAGGTTACTGCTTGGGGAGGAAAATAGGATGGTTAGCACAGCCTACTCAATTGCCGATTTAAAATTAATGGGAATATCGGCTAATGGCCCCCTAGCGATGTTACTCTAGTTAAACTAAACTCTGAATAGAGACCCCATGGCCAAAAATGGATTTCTGTTTCGCGAGTTTCCAGAAAAGTTCTACTTCACATCTGTTCTCTCTTTGCTCTTTGTGATTCGAGATACCTTATAAAGAACTCAAATGTGGGCATGTTCCTATTTATAGTTCCTATGAAGGTTACGCGTCTATTAATTCAAACATTTTCTTAAAGCATTTTAAGTGGTTCTTCTGCTATCTTCTTGAATCTGTTAGACTTTTGAACCTTATAATGTTAGTATTTCGCGACCAAAAGAACTAAACTAAAATAAAAATATTGAACTAAAATTTATGTTGTACAATTGTTGAGTCTATATATATACGTTGGCTTATTATCAATGCAGTATGTAAAACACAAAATATCGCCAGTAGAATAAAGCATTCAATTACTGTTATAATTTAAAAATGTCAAATTCAGAAAGAATTCGTGACCACCACGAAACGATTTTTCATGGGGTCTGGGGCGGATGACGTCACTGGTCATACCCCAGCTATCATTTACCGCGTACCACTGCCCGCACACACCGAAATATTGCGTTTTTCCATGTTTGTGGGAGAAATACTTCAATACCGTGAAGCATGGAGGTTTTTAAAAGCTGATTCTGACCAACAAACACCCATAGATATTTTTTTATTTCTTTGTTTAAAAAAATAGGTGATCGGCTCGGTACTAAAGAGATCGGAACAAAAATGAAGACGTAAGCTTATCCTGCTGAGAAGGATATTTTATTTAATGTTCATTTATTGAATCTCGATCGTTTTTGCCTTGAAAAGGTAGTTCTACAAAAGTTTCTAAGAACTGGATTTAGATGTAGGCTTTTGTATTAGTTTCCTGTTCTACATTTACTGTGACGACTCCTTGGTGATTCTACTGTAGGGCATTTCATGGCAGTGCGTGTTAATACTAAATTGCGTGTTAAATTCACAAATTAGCTTTGCACATAAAATAAGAAGCAAATGCACAATGTTAAGCTGGTGATAAATGTAAAAGAAGACTAAGTTAAGGAGCTGAACTTACTTGAGACGTCACTTGTTTCATAATTGTGTCATCCGAGTTTGAAGCGTAATATCTCGAAAACCGGCATATATTGTTTTCAGCCACTAGCACATTAACTTAAAGTTTATTATTTTTTACGTTGATTTACGAGAAACTGATTTTAAATGTTGTTGTAGCACCGAGAATACGTGAATATTTGTAGAATTTCACAATGTTATTTTTATCATAATGAATTTCGATCATTTGGTGACAAATATTCAATCAAACATGTGTATCAGGAGTCATTCTCTGGTACAAATGTGTCTCATTATTATTGAATGGGTTAAGTTCAAAGTGAACCACTCGTAAGAGTATTCGAATGCTTCAGCAGTTAGATGTATACGTACTAGAATTGTATTAATACTCTGTCACAGCACTTGGTCAGAGGGGTTATTTTGTAATCTCACTTTTTTAATGACGCTCTTCGGGAAGGCGGGAGACCCGTTTCGCTCTCTTAATGATCGGGTCTCTATCACCCGTGGAGACTGGTGGCTCCATTTCACGTTCCTTATGACACGCGGGATGGAACTAATGAAAGGTGGGAGCAAATGACACGGATCAAGAGTCGAAAGAGCCAGTGAGTTGCCGGAAAGAGCTGGTGAGTCAAGGAAAAGTCCTGTAGATCACCACTTGATAGCCGCAGATGGTCACGCCGCGGCGCCTGGATATTGGAGTGTAACTACGAAAAATGACGTGATTTTACGTATTTTATGACGTATTCTCACTGCATTGGGACTACAAAAAAAAACCCCGGAGCTCTTAAATACAACATCCATTTCTCCCCACCAGACGACGGCGCAGTGATCCCCACCAGCCTGTGCGGCGTCCTGTCCTTCTTCCACTCCCTGCTGTTCAACGCCGGCGCCTGGGCGGCTGCGGCCATCAGTGTGGATCGGCGATTTTCCATCGTCTCGCCCATGGCCCATTCTGCCTTCATGACGTCACGCCGGGCCCTCCTGGGGGTTGCATTGGTAAGGGGGCTGTTAACTTGGGATCATTCAATTAATACGTCTGACGTTTTGGGAGGAGGGGGGCTGGGCTCTTTTTTTGTTTTCTTACTTGAAGGTGCAGAGGGGGTCCGAGACAATCTCAAGTTTCGATTTCAGTTATTTGGAGATCGTATTTTAATCATTTTTTCGTTTTGTCGCAGTTGCAGAGCTTTGTATCTCTGTAACAGCGTGATGTTTCCCTCCCGCGTCGCACCGCCGCGCCTGTCAGAAGCTTCTTGCACACAGATACTGAACATTGTTTCGCCTTTTGAGAGGCTATGCAACTTTGTGGTGTAACCCAAGTGCTCGTTAGTAAATGGCCGTATTTGCCTCCTCGCTATTCTGCATTGTTTCGCGTCCACGATGAGTTCATTTGTGGTCAACCTATGTCTCTTAAAGTGACAGATGACTTTCAGAGACTTTTCGATGTCTTTAAAAAATGCTTTTCCTAGAATCGGTGCAATGTTATTCTGAAGTAAAGCGAAAGAAAAATTTAAGACAAAGAGGATGTTCAAACTATATTGGCGAGAAAATTTTAAAACTCAACAAGCATGCTGCAAAAAATGAGCTGGCCGACTCACTTTTTATCTGAAGATTACTCATCTGCAAAATTAGGTATTTCTACCTCCGTTTTTTTTTCGTTATCATAGCCCTGAGGAGAAACATAAAAATGCAATTTTCAGCCGGATAACGAAAACTTTTTTCGAGAATTCACGATTCACACTAGAAGCGAATAGCAAAACACGTGGTCTTTATAAATTATATATCTCAAAAAATGTACGCAAAGAATTGGCCATACATTTTTTCCATGGTTTAGAATAAATTCAGGCGTCCCGGCGCGCCGCGGGGTTCAGATATAAAATATCTCCTGCAAATGGTCAAATAATCCAATCTTTTGTATTTTGCCTCGTGACCACGAATAATACCCAATTTTAATAACTAGCTAGTTTCGGATAACCTTAATTTAGCATACTTTCAATACTGAGAACTATGATCATAAAAATTGTACATATTGGTTAATCTATTTAAGGCCACTTTGCCGGTAGCATGAGTTTATATGCATACTCTTGGCCACTGATATATTCATGGCGGAAGACGGCAAACGTGTGTTCCTTGCCGCTCAAACAGCTTCAATATCTTGTAGTATGTATCCTTAAGGGTAATTACGCAAAACATCAGTTATCAAATAATTAGTCAACCTACGTGAATGGTTTCAAAAATTTATTACAACTTACGTTAGATTGGGAGGGTTAGGGAGGGGGGGAGTTCATGAAATCATACGTTATCTTACAGCCATCGCACCAGGGCGGAGGGGACTGCCTTGAGCCACGCAGTTCCAAAGTGACTGCTATAAATATTACTTATTGTTGGTAAAATTCTCTTCGCTCCGGAGCTGAGATGAGTTCACCAGGTCGCTCCTTTCCTAAGTAGAGCGATAGCATTCATTATTAAGGCTGGTTTACGATTAGAATCTACGTGAGCTTCAATTTCAAACCCGAGTTCAGTCCATTGGTGTTTACAGAAGAGTTTCCGATCGCTTTAAAGCGTCAGCCTTGAACGTTGGCCGTCAACATCTAAGTTTAGCCAGCTGCAATTTTCACGTTCGCGGTTGACACCATCGCATGAGCTGTGCGTCTCTTTAATACACTAATTCATTTGTCATTCTTTTGCTTTAATAGTATAGTGATTTCCGTGCACCTTTATTTAATCGTCCCCAATCGGTAATTACCGCAGTATTACTCGCTCACAATCAGAATTAACTGTATTAACAAAACTAATGGAAGGAGACGCTTTCTAACATATGAACTATATGATTCGACAGAATACGGACGGCGATTCCCGACAGACTTTTACCGCAGTCTAATGATGTTTCACTCCGATGGTCAATAGTGTACTGAAGTCGATAATCTCAGTCACGGTTAATGTTTAAAGCTGACGGCTTTCGCAAACCGGCCCTAATGCTACCAGGTGCTCAGGTTGCGTTGACCGTCGGAGCTATCTTGGAAATTTGGACGGGCATATGTTCGGTAGCTCTCCCTTCAAACAGTATTTGCCTCGCTGAGACTCCACGAATGCTACTCATTGTCAGTAGAACTCCGAAGAGGTATTCTCTGTATTCCTACCTATAGTCAAGTAGTAGCGGAGTAAGTCGGCTCATCTTCGGTTCCACTCCGAGCTCACTACGACCTCCGCTCCGGAAAGTGCTCTTCAGTTTAGTGAAATATTTTAAGCTCTTTCGGTAAATTTTCACGGTAAACACTGCTCGAGCCTTCCGCCAGGTAAGGTTCTTTGTTTTGGCCGACGTTTTAACTGATGTCTGTTTCATCTTCTTCAGGAATGTGAAGTCTGTGACGATGACAATTTCGACGAAAGTCTTTAGCCGTACGTTTGCCAAAAAGAAGAATCTAACGCCTTGGGATACTCCACAGTGTGCTCATGCCTGCACTGAACTGATGAAGTGTTATCGTCACTGAACAGGTTCAAGTAAAACCGGTAGAAAAGTTAATTTTTGCAATGGTTCAGCTCTAATTCCGTTCCCTTCTTTACATTCCCTAAAAGATGCATAAACCCAGATCCGCATGCAGAGTTTATAATCACTTGATAATCCACCAATTGATTAACGGGATTTAGAGACAATCTCTAAGTCAACTACCCAGTTTCGAGTGTGACCTCTGAACCGTCCTAAGCCTATGTTCCCGCTACTAAGGTTTTCTTGAACTCACTTATTTTCTACCATCCCTTATCCCATTTGAATGCCCCATCCATCTTATTCCTCCTGCGCTCACCCAACATTCCCCCTCAATATTTCCATTCAAAATTCCATCCCATATCAATAGTCACCCAACCACTTGTGCTGCCTTTTCTGCTTCTCCACCTGACTCCTTTCCTCTTCGGCACCTCTAATACTCCTACATTTGTCATCCTCGCAACCAACCTTATACCATCTTCATTTTTCTCCCCTACTACATCGCCGAAGCCTGCAGTCAACGCCTATGTTCTTTCCGCGATGACTAAGTCTCCAAACCTTCAATAGCCACGCTCTGTATTTACAGTGTTACTTATCTTTTCTAAACGTCTTGGCTCTGATTCCTTGTCATTAGCTCCCTGCTTCTCGTAAATGTTTCTCTGGGAATGTAATTCAACCCCTTATTCCCTCGCTGCAAAATCCCAGCATGACATGACCCACGAAATGGAAATTCAATGTGGAGACCAAAAGCCAAAAGTTTGCCAATCAGCTGGTAGAATCTCCAATTGTAGTGATGATGCAATTCCACCGAGAAACGCCTCGAAAACATTAAGTTTACCTGTACCTCTTTTATTTATTCCTCAGGTGTGGGTAACAGCGATACTCTTTTCCATCCTTCCTCACCTCTACAGGACGCAAAGTTCAAGCCTTCTCTTCAACTACACGAAATCGACCTCCATATCGATTATGTCAACTTCATCTTTGTCACTACATCCCGGCAGCTCCGGCAACCCCTCCGGCTTGAACCACGGCCCTGGCAGCGTCAACTCTTCGTCCACGATGCACCTGTCCTTCAACTCGTCCACTTCGGTGTCCACCGTGGCAACGAGCGACGTAGAGTGTCACCTGTGGAAGACGTGCGCCCTTATGTTCTCCCTTGACTGGTCCGACCCGGGGCAAGTATTCGCCTTGTTCGTCGGCTGCTACCTCCTCCCCACCAGCATCATGGTCTCCATGTACTTCAGCATCTTCAGGGTGGCGAGGAAATGCGGTCTGCGAGGGTATCCGTCTCCCGTAAGTGCCTTT
Organism: Pyrrhosoma nymphula; assembly: GCA_963573305.1. NCBI lineage: Eukaryota > Metazoa > Arthropoda > Insecta > Odonata > Coenagrionidae > Pyrrhosoma > Pyrrhosoma nymphula. Next base: position 54,922,125 of record OY754337.1, read on the forward strand.
CCTCGTTGTGTTACCGCATTCAGGACGATTCAAATAAAACAATCATTTAACACCACGTTGAATGATTTGATGTTTTCCTAGCTAATATTTTGATAGAAGGTTTCTTTTGTGTTCCTCTAGGTTAGTGGCTCCATGTCTGCCGACTTTAGTCGAGTAATAATAAGAAATACCTCGAAATCGATTATGAAATGCATTAACAATGTAAGAAAGGGCGGTAAAGTAAGACGACGGCAGAGCCAATCAATCCGACACCTAATCCAAAGACGAGAGTATTGTAATATATTTTTTTTTAAATCGTGTTACAAAACTTTCATGCATTGATACTATCTCTCGTTATCTGCACTTATCTTCGGTCAACCTTGCCGGCTGCCATGGTAAAAAACTGTCATCATTATCAGAAGTCATCAGTCCGAAGATTGATTTGCAGCAGCTCTCCATTCCACTCTCCTCTCTGCCAAACGCTTCATTTCATCATAATTATTTACTTTGACGTTCTTCATGAATTTCTTGATGCATGCCATTCAGTCTTTCCCTTCTCATTTACTTCTTCTTCCAATATTGTTTTCATACAACCTTGTGTCGCAAAATGTGTTCGATAAGTAGTCTCTCCATCTACGAATATTTTTCGTTTTACTTCTTTTCTCTCCAATTCTTCGTTGGACCCATTCTTTTGTGATTCTCTCCGTCCATTTAATCTTAATCATTCTTCAGTAACACCACAGTTCCATTGCTTACAATCTCCTTTGATCTGCTGTTGTTATTGTCCAGACTTCACTGCCATATAAGAGCATACTCCAAATATATGTTTCAATAAAGTGCTTCCTAACTTCCAGGCTTGTGTTACCAGCTGTCATCACCATTCTGGTATAATGATTTATTTTCTGCGGCTATTCTGCTCACAATGTCTTTCTTGCTTCTTCCATCGCTGGTGATCCTGCTTCCCAGATAACCAAATTCTTCCACTTGCGCAAGGTTTTGCTGGCCAATGTTAACGGTGATTCTGTATTATTGATATTTTCCACAAACCATAACTTTGGTTTTCATAACATTCATCTTCAAGTTGTATTTTTTCAGTGTTTTGTCCATGCAGTTCAGTATTATCGTTAGATCTTCTTTCTTATCAGCAAGAATTGCTATGTCATCAGCAAAGAGTGCAAACTGATTTTTCTCCTTACATTTGTATTTCATTTATGGATTTTTCCAAGTATATATTGAAGATCATGGGCAACAAAACGTATCCTTGTTGCACTCCATTCCTCCCTCCTACTTCCTCTGCATTTCCATTTGCATTCCACATTTAATCATTGCCAGCTGTTCCTCATACAGCCTACATATTGCTTTTCGGTCATTAAATGACGCTCCTATACTTTTTACTGCAGTCAGCATTCTGTTCCCATGCACATTTTTAAATGGTCCTTTTGAATCCTCTTCTCTGTGATCACCCACAGGGCTAAAATAGCTTCTCTTGTTCCCCTGCTTTTCCTAAAACCGAATTGGTCTTCATTCAGGAATTTTCCCATCTTCTGGTTCATCTTCCTGCAGATGATTTGGGTCAGAATTTTCGATGCAGTTGCTACAAGGCTAATTGTTCTAAAGCTTTCGCATATATAGGCTCTTTTCTTCTTCGGAATAGGGATGATTAAATCCTCTGTAAAGTCCGTTGGTATTTGCTTCTTAAACTCACGCTAAGCCTATCATCATTATCATAAGTCCAACTCTTTTCTCGTAACTCATCCATGTTCCCTGCTAAAAACCATTATGTCCTGATTGGTCCTCTGCTTTATGTACCGCTTTCCCTGCCAAACATACTAACCCCGCAGTCAACCATGTCTCTATAGGTAATAGAACGTCTAATGACGCTGAACGATGAATGATTTTATGGACGCTCTTTGGTCATCAGGTTAATTTCACCTTTAGTAATGACTTAAATGTAGAGTTAAATTTTCCATTTAACGGCCTCAATCCGATGGAAGATGCGAGCAGATTTAACGAAGGCGATTTGGCTGGAAAGTGTTAGATCTCACGTAAAACTGATCTCCATTAATTGTTTTCAGCTTCGACCTTGCAACTCGGCCATATCGACAGTGTCCGAAGAGGTGGACATAAGAGAAGATTGTGAGAGGAACAGCGGAGGGGGAAGAATAGGTGAGGATGGTATCGGGAATGGAGTGCACCAAAGCGTCGCCTCAGAACGGAACGGGAGCAGGATTTTCGGCGCGGACCTCAGCGAGAACACGCTGGACAGGACTGGGATACGGATCGCCGATAGGTCACAGTCGCGCGACGATACCGAGAAAGATGAAGTCACTCGCCACTGCATCTTCCAGCACCTCTTCCCGGAGGACAAGGGCCCCGCGCCAATAGAGGGGCCCTTTCTCACAGGGGACTCCTCCGTCCGACAGTCCTGTTTTAACAGTCAGGCAGGCCCTTCCAGGCCGGCCTCCAGGACATGCCGATGTTCCGGGAACGAAAAGTGCGCTAATTGCTCCAGGGTGTCCGTTTCCAAGACCTCATCATGTGTCAGTCCTGGAAATCTCGTAGGCTCATCGTCGGTGGCCGGTTACAAGGCGAAGAGGACCCTCTTGCTGATCCTGGGTCTCTCGTTGGCCTCCTTGAGTCCGTACTACATGCTCCACGCTTACTGCGCCACCACTGACGATTGCTGGATCCCGATCACCAGCTGCCCTCCTTGGGGCAATGAGACGGACGGCAAGGGATTCTTGAAATCTGGTGAGCTCAACAGCAAAATGTAAGATCTCAAATTTAAGCTGGTCGATCATTTTGTTTCATTTATTTTATGTTTGTAATTAAACGAGAGCCAGTTTTCTTGGCCTAGCAGCAGATAACTATGAGTTCTTGGACAGCCTACCCCAATAGGGATTGGCGTGATGAGTACGTATGTTTATTTCATTCATTGTCTTATTAATGGGCCAAAGGCCTAAAAAAAACAGGCCAAGTTCTTACCAGATACTCTGCTGAAAGCAGAGCATCTGGTTAAAACTTGGCATGTGATACCATGCATAAAAGGCATTACAATCAAGCTGTATACTATTCCATAAATCAGAATCTATCACAGTATGTGAGATAGACATGTAATTTGACATTAGCAGAATGGCTCTAATTGCATTATTTTCCATGCATCACCCTTTATAAAAAAATCATTGTTTTAAACCTTTCAGTTGGGATGGCGTAGTGTCAACAATTCAAAATAGCTGGTGGAGTGATTTACAGCTCTTTGTATTCTACCCATAGACTTATAATAACCGATTTGTATTTAATTCGTTTACGCTCATTGACGCTCATCTAATTTTAAGGTACATAATGGTCCTCGTCTCTGCAGTCTTGAAATCATTTACCCACAGCTTCCTACCTCTTTCCTTATACCGCTTACTCTTTATTAACATTTTTCTTTGTCGACTCTGGTTAATTCCTTTGGTATAGTTAAAACAACTAAGAGAACCTCGTGCCCATTGTCGTAACTAACTGTATCTTTTCATTACCCCCACATTCCCCAACATTTCTCTCTTCTCACGAAATACTCCTCAATTATTCCAAAACCGACAGACTTAAACAACATGTAAACTTACCCCAGTATAACTAATGCCCGTTCATGAAGGAAAAAGTCTTTTGAGTTCAAGTGGGCAGAGCAAAGAGCTCCCACATCTCTCTTACTCTCTTACTTGAAGTGAGAATCATACTGTTTTGACAAATGTACAAACTACTTTAGATCATTACTCAAGTTACTACCTCATAGCGGATGCGCCGAATGTCATAATCAAAACGATAGAAAAAACAAAGGTTTACAATCATGGAGGAAATGAGGTGAGGGAAGTAGCAATATTTAGCACAAAATACGAGTAAACCAGATATTAAAAAGGAGAAAAGAGTACAGTGATGAAAGGGGATTATTTCTCCCCACGTATGGTACTAATAATACAAGGTAGGTCGTTGTGGATCGTTTGAGCCGAACGCTGTGACCTATTTTGAATTACACGAAGTGCTAGCTTGGTACTGAGTGCATTGAATATTTGATACTTGTGTGGTATTTGGAAACAGCAGCAGTGCGAGGAAACATATGAGGGAAGAGAATATTTTTAGATATCCCATTGATACATCTGCACGGGTGAAGCGGGTTTATGTTTTCGGGACACAAGACAGCTTTAATGTTGAAAATGGTAAGACTTTCAGCTTTCATTTGTCACTAAATTGTTGCTAGGGTTATTTCCGTTTTAAAAAAAGATGGAATTCTCAAACTACACATTTTCTCATTATGACCGATCAAATATGTTTTAAGCCAGTACTTAAGGATGTAGAAATCTACTTGAATCCATTCTGTCGTTCCTAAAAACTAAATTATTGGAGCTTTCATTTCCTATGCTAATCATCGAGTCGTCTACTGCTCGTGTCATCCGGATGACGTCATGCGCAGAACGGACTCATTTTGGTCACGGGAACCTCCTGCCTTGTATTGGTAGTTCCATGCTTCCGCGGATACTCGAAATAACTGCGAAGGTTATTTCTACGGCAGCGCACTGTATATATCTATGCTATAAATACAATTATTCGTGTACCATTTGCCTTCCACGCTAATCATTTTCTTTTTAAATGGCCTTACTAGCTCAAATCAACCTTTTCCACTTTTCTCCTTCACATGCTATTTTTTTTATCAATCCAGCTATATTCCATGAGCTTTTGACCGAAATGATGTCATTCACTTGTTTTATCTCTTCCTAAAAATTCCCCATTTTAAATTTGTTTGTTTTTTTATCCCTAAGCAATAAATTGCAGTTTACTCTTTATCCGTCGTCATATTTATTGTTCATCTACATCTACATCTACATATTACCCCGCAAGCCGCCTCAATAGGCGTGTGGCGGGGGGTGTTAGGACACCAGCCGCTTAAAGATAAAAAGGAAACGCTCTAATGAAATTACGCCTAGCATTTATTGAAGTCCCTTATTGTTCGGGGGAAAAACGAATTCCCATACCTATCCGTTCGGCAAAATATCTCTCTTAATTTATCGTTTCTATCGGACCTGGAAATATAGTGGGGTTCTAATATGATGTTCTCCGTGTCGCTCTGAAAGATATCTATTCTCAATTGTTCAAGCAATCTAAGCCTAGCGCGCAGCCTCCGAGTCTCTAGCGGTTCCCAGCCTAATTCGTTTAACATCTGTGTAACGCTGTCAGTACGCCCGTAGCTGTTTTTGACGAATCGCGCAGCTTTCCTTTGTATTTTATTAAGTTCCCGGACTAAGTCTTTCTGCACCGGATCCCATATGCTCGCTGCATATTCAAGGTGTGGCCGGACGAGTGCGAAATAGCACCTCTCTTTTACTTTTTCATCCGAAAATCTTCCCACAATACGCTTGACGAATCCTAGCTTCTTCAGAGCTCTGCCACAAATATTTCTTATATGTGCTCCCCACGATAGGTCCGAAGTTATCGTAACTCCTAGATACTTCACTTCATCTGTCGCCTTTATGTTAACACCATCCACAGCATATACATGGGAATAGTTGGACGACTTCCGCAAGAAATGTACCGCCGTGCATTTGCTCAGATTAAGTTCGAGTCCCCACTCTTGGCTCCACACATGAACGTTGTTTAAATCCGATGATAGAGTTTCAAAGTCAGAGTGATCACTAATTTCACGATAGATGACAGCGTCGTCGGCGAATAGACGTATTTTACTGCTAATTCGAGAGCATAGATCATTTATGTATATAATGAACAAAAGGGGTCCGATCACGCTTCCTTGCGGGACACCTGATGTCACTTTAACGACATCAGAGCTAATTCCGTCAAGAACTACCTTTTGCTTACGATCACTCAGAAAGTCGCGTATCCAGTTTACTACTGTTTCGTTTAGGCCGCATGACTGTAATTTGTATAAAAGTTTGTTATGAGGTACCGTGTCGAAAGCTTTCTTAAAATCTAGAAATAATGCGTCAACTTGTCTTTTCGATTCGCCAGATTTGAGAACGTCATGAAGAAAGAGCGCGAGTTGTGTTTCACATGATCTACCTTTCCGGAAGCCGTGCTGACAGCCATGGAGGACGTTACGACTGTCCAGGAACGTCATGATATTGCTAACGACGATATGTTCGAGTATCTTGCCTATAATCGACGTTAATGAAATTGGTCGATAGTTCCCTGGGTCGTGTCTGTTTCCCTTTTTGAATATCGGTGTAACGTTTGCAATTTGAGCCGTTAGACCATAATACGTCGACCTGCCATAAGATTTTTGTGATTCATGAGCAAATTAAGCATTTGTTTCGAGTAAATACGGGTTACAAGTGTGAAATTCCACAAATGGAAAAATCATACGCCTAGACCGGAACTCGAACCCGGATTCCTCAATATCGCGCCCAGTGCTTTAGTCAGTTAAAGTTACCGAGGCGTCCTTCTACCAATTGGAGATTTGAGGAAATTTAAAGGAATAAGTTGCTCGGGACTGCCGGAAATATGGTGTAACAGAAGCAATCCAAAGCGGCACGCTTTGCGCCACCGTCCGCGAGGTCAAAGCCGAGCATGGAACACAGTGAAGTGTTGGCTCTTTTAACGAATTTTGAGGATACCGGGACCAGCCCCGGTATTACATTTACGGAATCACCCGCAGGTGCACATAAGTGCTTAATTCTACAGAGGAAAAATCATTTCTCCTCGCGGACGGTGGCGCTAAGCACACGCTCTGGATTTTTTCTGTTACATCACATGTCCGACAGTCCTGAACAACTTGTTCCGGGTTCGATTCCCGGTCAAGACAATTTTTTTCTCTATGGAATTCCGCACTTGTGTGCACTAGCGAGTGACTCCATCTTATGGCAATTCATAATTCGTGATTTATCCATCCAGACGCAGCGGGGCACCACATTCACCCGACCTGCGTGGTGCCGTGCACATCGGATTACTTCCCGCTCTCCTTCCTCGTCTACCACCGCTCGCTGGCAGCGCTCATAGTCGTCTGGCTCCTCTTCCTCTCGGCAGCATTCAACCCTATTCTCTACGGCCTCCTGAACAGGCCCGTCCGGGAGCAAATCCTCCTGAGGTGAGTTCCTTTATGTGTAATGATTTTGATAGTTCGGGCTGCAACAATTTTATTCATTTAAGTGTATCCCATCATCATCAGTAGTCATATTTCCCAGCATCGGTTGACTGGAGTCATCCAATCCACTCTCATTCAACCTCTGCATTCCTACGTAATATTTCACTTTGACGTCCTTCATAATTTGCATGATGTATTCCATTCTTGGTCTTCCTCTGTAATTCTTCCCATTAATTTGTTGAAAAATCTGAAGAGCTGATGCTCCTCGGAAGAATAACCTGGTGGTATATTGTTGCCTTACACTTCGCAGTACTGCAGCCGTTTAGGTAAATGACTTACCGCGCTTGAAATGTAATCATTGTCCCTGTACCGACCAATGCAGTCTTCATCTTCATTTATGTGAATGAGGGCTGCTGCTCCTTCCTCCGGGTTACTGGCTGCCTGTTAATTGGCGGCATCTATTCTCCATGTCACGGCATCTTCACTGGTATTCGTAACATTGCTGAGCCATCATAACCTAGGATGGCGCGTACACCTAATTACCGCCGATTTTGTCCGCGACTACTTAATCGTCAAGTGAACTCACTTATTTCGCAGCTAACCTCTATTTCTAAAGGTCAACCCACTATCCGCAACCCGTAGGAGGTAAGTTACCACCTAGAAATGTCTCCCATAGCCTATAGAACCTGATTGCAAATGTATCTCCTACAAATTATTTTGCCTCATATTGAATTATCCTCTTGCCTAAAATTACTTATAGTTTTTCTTGTTGACAAGGGACAAATGATTTTTTCTTTACTAAGCTTCTTTAAAACTTAAAGAGATTTTACTAGGCAAATATTTGCGTGATTCGCCTTTCAGAACTTGTCGATAAATTTTTCAGCATTCCTAAGAAGTAGGCGTTATTAACAGATATTCCTATTTCATTAATACGGCTATAAAATATGAGATTACTCAGAAATTAGCCCAACGTGCAAATGCGAGTTAGTATTGAAGCGAATTGAGCCTCAAGCGACATTTTGTGATAATATCCACGCAACTCTTTTGCTGCGCTTTCAAACAATATCGCCTATAAATGAGTCGAACAAATTCTATTCCAGAGAATGGAAACGGTTAAACGGTTTGGGCGGGGAAACTGCTGGTCATAATCAATAAGTCTCGCCAAAGTTAAGACCTAACATAAATTTACGATTACTAGCTCATTTAGCAATTGATATTAGAATATTCATTCCAATTCAGGGAACTGTAAATGCTTCACAAAATTGAAAGAATATATTTCGAAAAATTTTGAGATGTTGAAAGTGACATTTAGCACTGTAACAATTGCAAGTAAGGTCGAAACAAGTTTTATATTATCTGCTAGTTGAAAATTCAGGGTGAAATGTATATGTAATTAAGCGACGCAATGAAGGAACCTATCGCTCGATGTTCTTTTGAATGGTGGTAAAACGCGTTAATATCCTATGGGCCAGCTCATAAGCTAAGATTTCGACCGCTTAGGAAAAGAAAATATCACTTCAGTATTGGTATGGAACTTCTTGCTACTATAATCGGCCTCGTATTTTCTAAGGCCTTCAATTTTGGATTTAAAATCACTCTCATTTGAATTCCGTCCGTGGGAATATAATTCAGGCACAACAAATGCCTTTCACTTCTCGAGTTTCATAAAAAAAACTGGATTAGCTCAGCGTCCTTGGCAGAATCACCAGCTCTAAACATAACTTTACTACAAAACATTCCAATAGATGAAATTCTTGTCACTGCGGAATTACCACCTGCAAGTATGAGTTCCTTATGGACGCCATGATCTTTGCAAATGAGCCTTGGAAAAAATAACGAAATCTTGAATAATGTTTTAGTTGAAATGAACCGCACTGAAGCTTTCAGGCATTTATTGGAAGCGCTTTGGCCCTGGATTGGTGATTCAAAGGCTGGTTCAGGCGAATTCTTGGAGGCGAATTTCTACATTCATTTTCCGTTGAACCTAACCAAAATTATTAAAGCCTCGGTGAACATCCTCACTTCAAAAATTTCAACCACTTTTATTGATATTTCATGGTCTCCGATGGACGCTTTAATGCTTGCGGGCAGAAAGAATTTTTTTATTATAGGTTTAAGAGAATAGATAAAAAGTTAGATGCCTTTTTCTTTCAGAGTTCCAAAAAAATGTGAAATAATATTTTGCCTTCGTTTTAATCCCTTTATTTCTCTAACCTTTTGTTTTCTCCAATTGAAAGCGCATTTTCGCGGAAAAATTCATTGCTGGGTCTTCGAGGAACATGTACTTCTCGCGGCTGAAGTGAGGTTTGAAGAATCGAATAGGGCACTTACAGGCTACAAGAGGAAAGGGACCTACCTCTCTACACGTACACGTACGTGTAGAGAGGTAGGTCCCGTGCCTGTTATACACGTACGGCTTGGCTCATCCGGCTTAGCTCTGCCGTGGACGCTTCTTAACAATCTGTCGGCAAGTTGATAAAATTTGAAAGCAGTGAAGCGCAGCCGTCGCAGCTAATGTAAACATTGGGAATAGATGAACTCGATGAAGTATTTCGGAACGAAGTGTCTTCCAAAGATGATGATTAGTTGATTCCAGAGTTATATAATGTGGCAAGATTGAATTGACCCAAAAAATATAGTTTAATTTGCTGAATTTAGCAAATTTCCCTGCCTTCTTTTAGCTTGTTAATAGAATTGGAAGGAAAGCATTGGAAAGAGGAAGACGACGAAATGCGAGTCTTTCTTGTATCTTGATGAGGAAGCAACAATTGCGGAGGCTGGCATATCAGCTGTCAAACGCTCGAGAAAGAGAGCGGCAGTGATGGCTCCAGCCGGAACTGCACTACCTTCGCAATAAGAAAATAATATAGTTCGGAGGAAGGTTAGTAGCTACTGGAAGACAGTAGTTCTTTTTTTATACCGAAGAGCGATTCCGGAAAATGTTTCGTATGGGCCAGGATTTATTTTTCATCTTAGAGGGGACACTGTCTGGGTTAATGGAGAAGAAGGACACAATTATGAGGCGATACATCAAGGTCGATTAGCGGGTGGCTATAGTGCTACTTTGCCTCAAGGGTCATGCAGACTTTTGGTCTGTTGGGGATATCTTTCGCGTGGGTGCGAGTACTGTGTCTTCTATTTTATGCGACGCCATCAATGATGAAATATTCCCCAATATGATCCAGTGTTTTTCCAATCCCTCAAATTTTCTATCTGTTAAAAAACTGTTTTAAGTTATTATGAGGGCACTAGTTTCCCCGATCCCTCAATCCTTCGCACGATACAGTTCCTTCGCCATCACTCCAAAATCTTCAAATATTCTCACACCATAACACTCGCATCATTTTTCAAAAAATAAATAAATTTTGAATAATTCTAACGAACTGTCAAGGGCAATTTTTAAGATATTTTTTGAGAGCTGTTACGCCTGACATAATTTTTTAAGTTATTTTTTTGTTCATTTTTTCCTTATGAACTTTGCTCATTCACACCAACATTCAAGTTCCAACATTCACTTGCCGAACACATTGAACTACTTATCCTAAACACTTATATCGGGAATTGGAATAGGTCGCAGTCTTCATTCCACGACTTCACCTTGCCCCTACAACCACTGACTTGTCTTTCGTTTTGAGAAGAAGGCAATTCCCGGTGAAGTTACCTTTTTGGCATGAACATCAACAAATCTCAGGGACGGACACTGGATAAGGTCGGCATATATCTCCCACAACCCGCAATTAGCCACGGACAATTATATGTTGCATTCTCCCGTGCACGCAGGTCAGCAGATATAAAGGTCCACGAAATGAATAGGACTGAACTAGGGAAACCGCTTAGTGTCCGCCTGCATCACCAAAAATGTTGAACACAAATAAATCTTTGACAAATAGATATTATATATTGTTCACCATATTTGCATATACTTTTTTCATTAAAAATAAAAACCACACATTAATTTCTATTCAAATATTTACTTTATTAATTACTTTTTGGCTATTTCCCCAATATTTTAGCCTATTTCAGCAGGATCTTCAACTAATCTATTATAATCATCTTCGTACGCTGCCGGCCTCGGTGGCGGCGGGGTAACGTCCTCGCATGCTAATCCGAAGGTCGCGGGCTCGAGTCCTGCCTGGGTGGGTTATTCTACTCTCAGGGTATGGGTTTTCTTATGCGTGATAATGAGTTAAATGTAAGAGAGGACTATACTGTCCTAATTTCGCTCAAACTAAAGTAGTCATTATTATGATTGCACTTATCTTTCCAAGTGATTCTTGTACAGATATTATCTTATTAATATATAATATCTTATAATACAGATATTATTCTCTTCTTTAACCCCGTTTTATAAGCTCTGGCTAAACATTTTCTCGGTATGAAAACCAAGGTTAATATATTCTCCCATTGATGTCGCCCACATCAACCGATCGACATTCTAATTTAATGTATACAATACCTGAACTCTCAGCTATCATCAAGTTACCGAAAAGGCTTAAAAATACCGGCACTTAGACAGCGGTTCTATCTTGGGTATATCGACGGAGCTAACTACGAAAATTTACTAACTACATCAATTTTCAAATGTTCACGTAATATGTCTGTCTTTTTTCATATTTACATAACCATGAAGTTGAGATATTTTTGTTACTCTCACTCAGTGATTCAACCCGAAGGTTAGTTTTGATAGTTGAGGGTAGAGTTCAACCCGGACTAAGCCACAGGCGTGTGAATTTCACACATTCAGGGTAGGGGGGCCAGTTCCTTTCCCTGAGCCACCTCGCACTCCGAGGATTTTTGTTCGGGGGCGTCCAAAGTTATTTTCAAAGGCTTCACCCGGATTTGAACCCGGGATCAGTAGCCAAGTGCTCTACCCACTAGGCCACCACGCTCCCATATTTTTGTTATCATTATTGATATAATAGGTGAGTATAAATTTTTGACTCTTGCCGAACACCAGACAATCGATGATTTTGAACCGTATAAATACACATATTTATTCCTGTAGCCTAAACATTAGTGCGACCGCAAGGGTTGATCACTATAGCAGGGGATTTTACTTGACCACAACATCATGTATATTATTTGTAAAAACATGTAAAAAAAATGTATTTACTGAATAGCCGATGTATATTCCCCATGAATGTTCATTAAAAATGCCGATGGATAGAAATTTCTGTGTATCTTTCTGGACTGATATTTTAATCTGCCGAAATACCGGAAAATTAGGGTGAAAAATTTTAATTTATAATTAATTAAAATATTTAATTAATTATAATATATTTAATCAATTAAAATATTTAATCAATTACATAAATACCGGTAGACCGGTACTCCCGGGTGAGTAGTATTATTGCTTTTTAATACTCATCAAAAAAAATACCGGTACTTCTTTGAGTAGTACCCGTGCCTAGCTACATCATCATGCGGGTAATGTTAACGAGACATTATATAACCGGACGTTAGTGTGCTTTTAGCGAAATTAACGTAAGTGATGAGGTAAACCACACCATTGGCTGACGATCCATTTGTTTTGCGCTACAAGGAAAAAACGGAAGATGTTAAAATCGATCATAATACGGCATGAATTGAAATGTGCAAAGTTTTTATAAAGATTTACTTCATCACTATCGCCAGCTCAAGTAATCGTGTTTGTGTTACGATAACAATACGGTTGTAAGCCGTAAACTATGAAATTTCAGAGAAAATGAAAATTTCTTATTGAACTCCGCTTTAGTAGGTTCCTCCGCTACAATGTGAGTCAAAACAGATACTAAATTCCACTTTCTTTATTTGGTTTTATTAGGTTTGGTTTAACCAGATTTTGCTGATTAAATGCATTACTTATACGAAACCAAAATTAAGGTACAAAATAGGCAGATAATTACACAAATATATTTTTAATGTACATTTTTATAGCCATAGGAGCCAACTGCATCGCCATTTCTATGGAATTACCATATTTTGGCTTCAATTGCCGCATTTATTAACTTTTAACTCCAAACAAGGCGCTATGATGCCTATATTTTACTTTTAGTCAATTTTTCTGGGTTTTTAGATTCATATAAACAGTTTTCCGTGAAATTAGCATTTATATTAGAAAGAAAAATACCATTTTCTCCATATTTCTCCCATTTTCTTATTAGCACCATGGAATTTCAAGTTCAATGTGCGAAAAACAGCGTGGAAAGATAAGTTTTTGTTATTCATATAGGACGCGTTTTACTATAAGTACCCAGAATATGAATTAAATTATATTTATGTCAGATTACGGTGGAACAACCTTACTGATTTTTGTCTATACGACTGGGTATCGATACTTTATGCCATCTTCAGATCAAGAATACAAAATCTGGCAGTAATATGCATACAAAGTCATGGGAGGGAGGATAGGAGGTCACCAGGAATCAGTGCTGTGTGGAAGGGTTGGTGGCGTTGGGGGGGGTGTAAGAAGGGGGCGGGAGAGGGTAATCACAAGCCGCGTGTTTAGAGACCCACTTGCGACTGAGGAAGGTTTTGAGTGAGTGTTGGAAGGCTGGGGAAATGAGGGATGGGGTAGCACGCTCATTCACTCCTCCGACACATGTCCCGCTTTGCTTGACATTGCAAATGTCCTTGGATCACCATAGTCTTGGCGTTTCTTCACCGTTTTGACTCTCGGGAATGGAGAATAATGGAAGGTGGGATTATGAGAGCACTAGTTCGTTAAGGTGGTAGGAGAGATTTTTGTTTACATACAGATTTGCATGAAACTTTGCATACGTGTTCCGACTATTGATATCTATAGATAAAAGTGAAAAAATTATATCACACCAATTTGCTTTTTTGGTCATTCAATGTTCTTTTAACACAGAGCCTTATGGCGCATAAAATTTACCTATTTCGTAAAATTCGATTACATATTATCAGAATTTCTTCTAAACGCGAAATAATACATTTCTTACTTTCACAATTGTTGCTAACAAATACCAAGGTGTCACGCCGAGTTCAATATTCCAAAAAAAATAACATGATTTCGTCTAAATTTCGAATACTGCGCCAAAATATCTAGTCATAGCATGCTTTGTTGAGGGAAAAAAATTAAAATACGATGCTTGTATCATTCTCATTACTGCCTGTATTAAATACCCCAAATTAAAACAAAAATGAAGGTTCTACGATCTCTAGAAGCCGAGATATTGCACATTTTTCAAGTGCGCTCCGATTTGAAGATCCGTTCTCGGTTTTACTAGACGAGAAAAAAGCTATCCCCACCATGACCCCCCCAAGCTTTCAGCGCACATACTTACTTTAAACGGTTCGTGATATGCTAATTTTGTATGAATCAAACTCAATTACATTGTATTACAAAGATTAGATCTTCATTTATGAACTGTGAAAATGTCAACCCTTAATGTTTATAAACAATTGCTCTGTGATTAAAAGAAAAATAATTGCTATCTCCGGTGCTATTGGTTGTAGAAAGTTTTTATTTATTTTTTTATTGTTTTTAAGTCAGATTTTGAATGGTAAGCTTCATTAAATTATACAGTAAAAACAACGAAGGTATTCTAATTGTTTATTAGCTTAAAAAGTGCACTTCGTTCTTTTTCGATGTTTTATAAATAAATTGCATAAAATTTTAATTTTATTTAAATAAATGACACTTTGAGGCTTGAAAAAGAGAATGAGACTATGAAAAATGTTGTAGTCGTTGCCCAGACAATTGTAGAGCCAATTAAAAATGGCCAGTTTTAATGAAACCGGGATAAACAAATAGAATGTTGCTAAAACTACTTGACCGATCGGACCTATCTTTTGCACACTTTTTGAGTACATGAATACTTCAAATATTGGAGAGTTTGGTGAAGTTTTCATAGTTATTTCTAAAGTTATAAACAATTTTTAAAAATGCTTATTTTCCATTTGCTTTTGCGATAACGTGTTTGTTTAGAGACTGATTTTAATTCACAATATTTCATTTTTTACATCTGAACGTAAAATTAATCTGTACAACATTTTTCTCTAAATTCTATAGTTTTTTCACAATACCTACCATAAAGAACAGAAAAAATGATTTTTCGATCGAATCGTTCGAAAAAAAACAATGACGCACTACAAATTTCATGACCCACGAGATGATAAGTCTTTTATTTTAGCTTCCCCAAGGCATTTGCACAAAAAAATCGCCGCCAGTACTTTTTTCATTTCAAAAAATTTTATTGCGTATACTATGTGGTGAATTTCAACGCATAAACTAATGCACTAAAGTGAAATGTGGTCCAAGAATTTTTCTTCGACTTATTAAAGAAAATGTTATAATGTGCACTCAATGACCCACGATTACCGCTCCAGCCACCACAAATGATTTCGTTCTTCATCTCAGCATATGTCCTACCTCTTTTCATCCCAGCCATAAAGCCTATCCTCTTCATTCCCCTTCTTCATACACCCAACATTCTCCCCGCTATCACGGCCTTCAGCATTCGCTACCTCCTCATTATCTGTTCCAGCCACCTGCTTTGCCTCCTCCTAACATCCTACAGAAGTTTCCTCTTCTCAGATGCACTTAATTGAGTGTGGTCCATGATTTTCTTTCGACTTAATTAAAAGATTATTCAAATGTGAACTCAATGACCCACGATAACCGCTCCAACCACCTTAATGAGGAGGGCGTTGTTGATGGGGTGCTGTATTATGTCTAGAGTTTCTAAGGCATCCATTCTTGTCCTGTCTGGAAATGGAATGCCTTCAAAATGGAATTTTTTTTCTTAAAACTGCTCCGATAATTGTTATCCCTGAGTTTGTTAGCGAACATTGACTTCCGTTTCTTCTTCTTGTGACATTTTTTGTTCCTTTACCTTAGAGTACCTGCACTTCTCCCTGTCGTGCCGATATATTGTGCTGGGTAGTCGTCGCACCTCAGTGAATACGCTCCACTCTACTCGTGGCAATGATTTTATCTTTGATTTTAAATAAGATTTTCTAAAGGCTGAAAGTACGCGGTATACAGACTGCGAAATATTTTCCATAGTAAAAATTAGCTTACAGTAAGTAAATGAAGTGTTCCGTAAAAATGCAACTTTTCGCCACTTTCACTATTTTCCTTCTATGGTAAGGATGACAATGGCTAGCTTTTGACGGGATTAGTTCGATATCTTATCGATTAGTTCCGTTTTGAGACCTTTATGGAAGCAATGTAGCTTTATCACCTCCGATTCTTTGCTTTATTTGATTTTCCGGAGGAAAATGCTGATTAACCTGTTAATCAGTTCATGGAAGGCTGAAATCTTCTGCTGGAACAGGTGACCGAAATCCGCTGGGATAACTTCGTCCGTTGTAGTGGGATTTCGGTTACTTCCGAAGCCATCCTTTCCGTTTGATGAATATACCGTTAAATGAAGGTTATTAATTTATTGATCTGTGCTGATTGCGAACTTAATATTCTTGTGTATTGAATTTGGTGTGGAATATTTGGTACTTAAAAATACCAACAAGCCAAAAATATTTAACGTGCCGTGGAAAAATGTAGGATCAAAGATCGGTAAACAATTACTCTGATGGGTTGAAAGAAAGTGGTATATATTTCGTAAAATTCCACAGCTGTTTATTAGCATTGTACCAGTATCTTCAACCTTCCTGATTTTCTTCACTGTCTTATGTTTTCCTAAAATAATCAGGACCTGATGATGCCCTAACGGGTAAACCGGTTGTACGGTGTTCATGAACTGGGGGCCAATTGTGTAACTGTGGTGACTTCGTTCGGAACGGGCAGTTCGAAACACGTTACGAATGGAATCGGCAACGATTTTCGACCACAAAAAATAATGTTTAACAAATAAGATTCACAAAAGTGATCTGAAAAACTTGTCTCGAATGTTACATTGAAACATATTTATTTAGTTATTCCATTTATTTATTTTTCTACTGAATGGTGTGCATTAGTATTTTGCACACATTAGACTAAATTTAGTCGTAGATAAGTGAACCCTGTTTCCCTATGTAGAGCTAATTAATCTTAATTATTTCAATCAATCTTAATATTTTCATTACTTCGCCAGTATGAGGTCGTCATTGTAACTTATACATTATGCATACCTAACCATCACGCGATGCCCTTTCGGGGTCGGCAAAGTCGAATAATTTAGTTATTGCCGTTGGCTCTGCAAAACTGGCTCCCTTTCCATAATTTCCTCCACTATCCTTAAAAACCACTTTCGCTTGTCTTAAAAACATGCATTGGTTCATTTATGCTCTCCTATACTTATCTTAAGACTCTTAATATTTCTCCTCTTCAGAGTCTCTTCTACCACATTCACCCATGACTTTTGCGGTCTATCTCTCACACCATTCACTCTACTATCGTCTATTATGCTTCGCTATTCAACTCTCCCATTTTCACGACATGGCCAAACCAACGATGCACACATTGATGGATCATCCGACCCGCATTCTTTCATCACCCTCATTTCTAACCCTATCCATTGTACTTCATTATAACATATTATGCCAATAATTTAATTACAAAAGGCGAACTTCATTCTTGTAATTAATTTCTTCTGGAAGTTGGCATAACCGGAGTAAAGGAACAATTATATAATAGGGAAATTCTAATATTTTAACGCATTAGTTCACAATCAGACAATATGTTTTACCATTCATTATTCTGTCTGCCTATTTATATCGAAAAATGGAATTCTCTTGTCCATATCTGTGAATGGGGTCGTACAAAGATACTCTGCCAATTCTTGTAACACTTGTTACTATATCTATTTTTTTAGAATGAAAGTTAGAAAATCAAGGGAAGAGAGTTACAAAGAATTTTTCTTAAACCTATTAAGATATCGTTTATCCACACATAGATACAGTACTTCAGATTCACAGGAAGAATTCACTTTTTACGTTCTTCGAGTGAGAATTAAATTTGAAATGCTGATAATAACTTGCGATGTAATAATTTCCGTAAAATATCCGAGAAAATATTTTTGAAAAGTTCCAATATTTGGAATGATGTATCTTTTCCGGTGGAGAGAGTTCAAGATAGCTATTATCATTTTGACTCAACGTAATTTAATAGTATAATCCATTATATAATAGTTTTCTTGAATAAATCAACAAAAGAGTAAAATATATATTTCTGAATGGAATGGAAAAAATAATAACTCTTGCTGAATAGTCAACAGAGTCCCACAATTTTCTTGATGTCGCATTGAAAGCAAGAAAGTCGCTTACAAGGCCTACGACATTTTAAATAATGAAAATAGGTACGCGTAAATGATCAATGTTACTTCAAATTAATATTATCGTGGTATTCCTCAACCGGGAATAGTAGCAAAGTAAACCGATTGGTAATTGTTTGCTGTTTTGTGATGGATATTCCGATAGATTCAATTCCGACACCTCTTTGCGAAGTGGAATGATTCCTGTGCGTACGGAATTAAAAATTCCGTGTGGATCGGAATTGAGGCTTTCACAATCGCGTTTGCAAATTCCGCTCGGAATTCATCCAAAATGGCGGAGGTTCCGCAACGGAAGATCCGAATGGAAAGTCACACAATCGGCCCCCCTGTTGTAATTTTATAAAGTTGTCACTACTTTCTTTCAATATAAGAGGATTCCACCAACCTACTACGAGAATAATCCGTGTCACTTCTGATCGGTATGATGCGACGCAATATCGTTTCGCACCGCTCCAAACTCATCGTTTCTTCGCGATTTTTTTACCAGCCTTTCAAATTTTCAGGGCTATCCGCAAAACACTGTTGCAAAATCACTCCCTAAAGGGTTAAACACGTCCCGACGCGAGTGTTCTTTAAAGAGCTCTGAAACGCGGCCGCTCCGTAAAAGGAATCTGGAAGCGGGATCTCAATTAGTGCCGCTCCTCCCCACACTCCGACTGCCACCGAATTTGGCGCTAGCTGAGGGAAACGGAGAAAAAAGAGCCTGCATCTGGGCCGCGAAAATTAAAGCAGGCCTTGGAAATGTAAACGAATGACGTTACGCAAGATCCAGTCGCACCTCCCTCCATGCACCACACGGCCTAATAAGTATCAAACATTAAGAAGGAACGAGAACGTATCCACTCACCATCTCCTGTCCCCAAGCAGCCATTCATTCTTCAAACCGCAAATCTATCCATATTAGTTTAGAATGTACGGCAGCATGGAAAATATTTAGCAAATGGTTATGACTTGTGAAAAATTAAATTAGTGGTTTTCTTGGGAATTAATATTAACATGACTATCGTATCAAATTAATCGATTGTGGAGATACTTTGTGGAAATTGAAGATATAATTCATTGTTACAAAAACACAGTACAAATTTCACTAATTATTTTAATGCTGTCGACCGGTTTCGGCGTCTAAAGCGTCATTTACAAGACAAAACAGACGCATGACGCTTTAGACGTCAAAACCGGTCGACAGCATTAAAATAATTAGTGGAATTTGTACTGTTTTTTTGTAACAATGAATTCTATGCCTATCGTAAGTATTTTCAAGTAATCATAGAGAGCAAAAAAAATTTTAACAAGTCAATTTCTTACCCTAGTTTCTGAGTAATTTCCATTTGAGAATTTTAACTGCTAGCAAATCTTTTATTCATTCAAGTATTCTACCAGCTGATTGGTAGGTTCTTGGACAGTCCCCATTCTGCATCCCAACCTCATATACATTGTCTCGCTTTCCCTCCTAAGGATGGCGCGCTATTAGATCCCTCTTCAAATCTTCATATCTTCTACCTCCTCTTATTTCGTCCAGAATTCCTATCCTCTTCCTTCCACTTCCACGCTTCCCCAGTGTTCTCCCCTCTATCACTCTCTTCAACATGCCCTCTCCTCTCAAAACCTCTATCCATCTCTTCTGCCTTCTCCGAACCTCTGCCACAAGCTTCCTCTCCTCTCCGACCATATCCAATACCTACTCGTTTGTCTTCCTCGCCATCCAGCTCACCTTCCCCATCCTTCTCCAAACCCACATCTCAAACGCCTCAAGTCTACGCACATCCTCCATTCGCAATGACCAAGTTTCCGGCCCATGTAGCGCCACGCTCCATATTAAAGTTTTCACCAGCCTCTTCTTTACGTCTCTTCTCAGACCCCCCTCATCAATTCCCTTCTCTTCGAAAATCCTTCTTTAGCGAGCGCAATTCTGCATCTGATGTCCTTACCACTAAACCCATTCTCCTCCAAAATACTACCCAGATACGTAAACTGCTCGACCTGCTCTATCTTCTGCCCTCCCTCCCTTATATTCAGCCCCGCCTTCTTACTTCTAGAAAATCTCATTACTTTCGTTTTCTTGTGGTTGATCTTCATCCCATACCTTTCGTACTGCACCTCTAACGCATTCGCCATTGACTGTAACCCCTTGGCAGACTGGCTGACCAATGCTTGATCATCTGCAAATCTCACTGATTTTATCAGCTCCCCTCCTACCTTTATTCTTACCTCCCCCCATGCCTCCATTACCATTTCTTCTGAATACACGTTAAAAAGCAGCGGCGATAGTGGGCACCCCTGCCGCACTCCCCGTCCTGTCGTGGCCCATCCCGATTCTCCATTGGCTACCTTAACCTGCGCCGTCTGGTTCATACACAAATTCCGAATCAGACGCCTGTCCCTCCAATCGACCCCTAAATTCTTCAACACTCCCATTAATTTCGTCCATTCCACCCGATCAAAAGCCTTCTCGAAATCTACGAAGCATGCAAAAACATCCTGCCCATACTCTAGGTTTCTTTCTACTAGCATCCTCATCACCGCTATAGCGTCTCGCGTTCCCGTCCCTCTCCTAAACCTGAACTGGTCGTCACCCAGCTATTCATTTGCCTTCTTCTCTAGCCTTCTGTTTATAATTATCAGAACTACTTTGGCCGCGTGGGATATTAAGCTTATTGTCCCATAGTCTTCGTACGTTTTTGCCTTACTATTCTTTGGTATAGGAATAGGTATAGGGAAAGTCTTCGCTAAGTCTTCCGGCCACACTCCATCCTCATAAATCCTACGAATAAGCGCAAAAAGTTTTCCTCTTCCGTTCTTCCCCATGCTCTTTAAAAACTCTGCAGGTATGTCATCTATTCCCACCGCCTTATTCCTTTTCATGTCTCGTAGAGCTCTTTCGATTTCGCAACCTAGGATACTTGGTCCGATGCCATCTCTGTCGATATCGTCTTCCCTTTCTATATGTAACCTATTGGGCCTTATTTCTTTACCATACAGCTCTTCAACATACTCCTTCCACCTCTCCTGGATCTCTCTCGGTTCTACGATCACCTTTCCCGTCTTGTCTGTTATCGTTGTAATTCCCCTTCCCTTATTACCACCCGTCAGTTCCTTTACTTTCCTATATAATGCATCTGCTCTTCCCTCTTTTTGGTATTTCTCTAACGCGTTGTTCTGCTCCCTCCACCACGCCTCTCTTGCTTTCTTTGTTTCTCTTCTAAGCCTGTTATTTAATTCTCGGTATTTTCTCTTACCTAGCTTTGAGTTTACGCTCTTCCATTTCCTTCTCTCCTCCATCTCCCTGATCATCTCCTTCGTGATCCACGGTTTTCTAATTTTAGTTGCACTCACTACGCCTACCGTTGCTTTCGCCGCTTCTACAATTCCATTTTTCAAACTTCCCCATTCATCTTCGACTGATCTAACTCCATGATGATAACATTATCTCATCCACCTTCTCTCGATACTTCTTCTTCATTGCCCCAGTTAATGCCTCCGTATTCCACTTTCGTACCCTCATTCCCATTCCCTCTTCTCTTCGATTGGTCTAAATGTAGTTTTATAAATTTTAACATTAAAATACTATAAAATAATAAAAATATTATTATTATATTAATTTAAAATCTTGTATGATTCCATAGCATTTCTGATGATGGGAGACTCATCCACCGGGTGTATCTGACCCGTGCAAGAAGCTTAAAACTAAGAAAACAGGCAACAGAAAGATGAACAGAAAATATAGGTAATTTTTTTAATTAGATACACTCTCTTATGTATATTAATGTGAAAAAGGTAGATAACGATCCCATTAATTCGTTTCGAAATTGTTTTTAAATTTAACTGTCATTTTTTTAACCTCGCCGAATTTGCTAGAACTCCCGTGGCTTAGCACGGGTTTGATTCTCTGCCATTGATTTTCCAGAGGAGATTGCTTATTTATCCAGCAAAGAGAGTCGGAGAAATGATAACTATGGCGCTATCTCTCCGTTCGTTCCTAAATTCTTATCTTCGTGCTCTATGCACATCCCTCGCTGTGTGACACGCCCAATCCAAAGCAGAGAGATGACGTAGGTAGATGACGCTTCGCAGTGGGGTAGATTCGAAAAAAGCTGGCCAAAATTCATATCTCCTATGTTTTTGAAACTAGAGCAATGAAATTTTAACAATATCATGTTGGTTAGGTCTCAAACTTAAATCCAATGATTCGAGATCGTAGATTAGTCAGGGATCACTTCAAAACAAAATGGTGGAAACCTTGAAATCCACTTCACCAGCAATCATAATCGTGGTCAATTAAAATTTAATTTCACTGGAGGAGAATCTTTTCAACATCTAAAAACATCTATCATTCACTAGAGGATTTCGATGTTTGACGCACACTGCTTACCCCATAGAGTATCGATGCATATATCGTTACAAAAAACTATTGAATGTACTTATAAAATTAGCATAAGAATTTATTTAAATGTGAGAGATGGGTTGAATTTTGATTCAACTCGGAATAATAAGAAAGAAAGCGCTTTTAAGAATACTTTATCTATACAGTTTATCAGTATTTACCTCACAAAATCTCTTCATTTGAGTCCGAGTCCACATTATCACTGTCCTCTGAATCTGTTGACCCCTCAGACCCTATCAGAAAAAGAATCCGTACCTCCTTGGATATTCTCCGTTTGTTTTTCGGTATTTCTCTTGTTAAAATTAGTGGATCCAAACTTGGAGCAATCTTCGGAAAATGTCCTCGAATTCTTCTTTTCTAGACATCTTCCTCGAGTGCTGCTCCCTGAACCTTTTGATGTCCTTGTGCCTGGATTCCAGAGCTTCCTCCAAGAGTTGCCCAATTGGAAGTACTGCTGCCTTCACAATTGATGCTCCATGAAGTAGCACCTTGTGAAGTGTTGGTGGCATGAAATACCAAGGTTACACATTTACCCAACGGGTAGCAGTGGGGAGCCGTATGATTGAGATGGGCTTGAAGGTTCACCTCACATTTTGTTTCTGCAATTGATATTCCCTCTGGATATGCTGCACTCTTTTCAAATCTTACTCTCTCGTAGCTAGGGTATATCATGTGCCCGCTTCTTTTCACAATATGACGTAGTGTTTTGTACTGTTGTTTTCTTAGGAGACAATTTATGATTGATTACAGAGCCTCCGCTGGCGTCAATTCCTTCTGAGGGACAGCTTTTGATCTCCACTTTGACAGCATCTGCTTCTCTTTCGGTGGAGTTGTTGTCGTAACCTCTGTAATAATCTTGGCTGCTGCATTATCTTCTTCAGATCGAAGCTTCATACTTGTGACAAACTATAACTTCGCTGCCGATGTTTTCTCCCTCAATCCTGTTGTTTTCCTTCGCTTAGATCTTGCACTAGATCACTAAATAGGCTTTTCCGGTCGTCCCACACCAGAATATGCGATTGAGAAGGGAATTGAATTGCAATAATTGTATGACTTGGAGGATTCAGAATAATAGCATTTTAACTCTTTAACATCAATTCGGTTCTTCTCTGAGTCAGAAGTTCCAGGAAGATTTTGACATATATCAATAGGAAAAATTATATTGTTCATCAGCCACATTTTTTTTCAAATCTAATATTAGTCCTGTTGCAGGCATCCCAACAACGAAAGTATGGAATGAAAAATATTTATCGATGAACTGTGCCAATACTTTATATTCATTGGCATCTATAGCCATCTTAAATTTTTCGCACATATATTGTAGCGCAGCTGACTTATTTGACTGAACAGACTGTCCCGCAACTGTCAGCATAATGTCATGAATTTCTTTGTGAGGAACTTTTTCAGGATTCATCATCTCCTTTATGTCGGTGTAATGAATCTAAACCAACATAAAAGCTATTGATAATTTAAAAAATAAATATAAAATTTCCTTTGTTGTGCGACAAGACAACTTACCTGAGAAGTAATGTAGTTCTGAAGCACTCTGTCTTCGTTCTCTACCACTCTTCTGATAGATGGCTAACTCCGTAACAACTCCTCGTTTCCTTGTCGATGAGCCAAAAACACTTGAGTACTTCCACTCACAGCAGCAAAATATGATCGAATCACTCCGCGAAAACGAGTGTGAGAGAAATTTTCATAACCAATGGGAAACGTACATTTTTGGAAAAACCCTCAAATTATTTTGGCGAACCCGGACCACACACGTGCCTGAGAGAAACGATGCTCTGGGCCACATAAATCGATTTGCATGTGAAGGGGTAATAAACATATTAGCGGCATCTTTAGAGAATTTTTTAAATGTTGCTGCGGAGTTTTAAGTGTTGTCTTATCAAGCAAAGTGCTGTTCAGGGAACTAATACATGAGTGTAGGTGAGGGATCTTACTTGGAACAAAAGGCTGGGGGAATATCTCAGGGCCGCGGAGGATTACCGCGGTCGGCCCGGGTATGACCACGCTCGGTCATCAGTATTGTGACTTGTCCTTTTGGAATGGTGAAGTGACCGCTGCAGGGAAGGATCTACATTTCGTTGAATACAAGAGAATATGCTGCTGTTTCATACGCCTACTTCATGAGGCTGTTAAGTGCCCAGCCAGGAGCCACGAAGGTTCTTACCAAGGAGACTAGATAACTCTCTCTCTATTCTTGTCCTCCAATATTTGTTCTATATTATTCGTGTTTCTTACTGCACTAAAATATTTTGGCACATCATTGGTTCTTGGTCCAAAGTCATAGAGAAAAGAATAAAATTCTGAGTACAGGTTAGTAGAAATAAAATAAAAATATTCACTACGCTAATTTCGGTGCCAGACAGTTGCCCCGCCTCACAATACATATTTAATCTAAAATGGATCGGGGACAAGTTGGGGCAAGGTTTTTTTTAAACATAGTAGAGATGTTGTACTTTATGTGTCATAAGTATTTCAGTGTCGTTTTGTGTCGTTCTTAAAGTGTTTGTTAACATTATAAGAAAATCAGGCAAAATACAGGGAATTTTAATTGTTTAATAATTATCAACAAAAATTTATTTAAAAACTAAAACGACTGCGTGTTGTCTTTTAAAAAGATGCTAACTGATCATTAATACTTTTAAAATAACCATACTTGCTTTCAGATGGCTATACGAGTAAAGAGAATACACGAGATTTCGCGAAAAACCTGCTTCGTAGGATTTTGACAATTTTTTATCAACTTTAACGGGCTCTGCTGATCTAAAAAATTGCTGAAAAATTAAAACAGTTATGGTTCTCTGTAGCATAGATGTTGTAAATGCAAGCTGCCATGCTGCGGGGTTTCAATTTAGAAGTCGACACTTTGAATTTGGCCAGCTTTTTTCCATTTCAGCCCACTGTGCGCTGGGTGGTTAATAGGCGGAAAAAAAGTTCTACTCAATACCAAAAGCATGGATCTTTTTTTACTTTCAACCTTAGTTTTACTAATTTCATGAGTTTGATAGATGCAGCCGATATCCTGTTAAACTCCTATGTCGGAGTAGATTAAATCAAGTTTTAGCAATCCGAAGCTTCAGTATAGTATTCATTTCAACTAGTTTCACGACACCATACAATCTTCAGGTAGTGCGATATTATGCAGATGAAAAATCGTTCGCCTTGACCGGAACTCGAAACCGGATCCCTCGATTTCGCCCAGAGTGCTTTAGCTAGTTAAGCTACCGAGGCGTCTTACTCCCCTGTGGATTTATGAGGGCTTTATAGAAACAAGTTGTTCTGAACTACCGGACATATGATGTCATTGAATCAGTCCAAAGCGTGTGCTAAGCGCCACAGCCCACGTGGATAGAGCCAAACATTGAAATTCTAATCGGATTTAAACAACGTTCATGTGTGGAGCCAAGAGTGGGGACTCGAACTTAATCTGAGCAAATGCACGGCGGTACATTTCTTGCGGAGGTCGTCCAACTATCCCCATGTATATGCTGTGGATGGTGTTAACATAAAGGCGACAGATGAAGTGAAGTATCTGGGAGTTACGATAACCTCGAACCTATGGTGGGGAACACATATAAGAAATATTTGTGGCAGAGCTCTGAAGAAGCTAGGATTCGTCAAGTGTATTGTGGGAAGATTTTCGGATGAAAAAGTAAAAGAGAGGTGCTATTTCGCACTCGTCCGGCCACACCTTGAATATGCAGCGTGCATATGGGATCCGGAGCAGAAAGACTTAATCCGGGAACTTAATAAAATACAAAGGAAACCGGCGCGATTCGTCAAAAACTGCTACGGGCGTACAGACAGCATTACACAGATGTTAAACGAATTAGGCTGGGAGCCGCTAGAGACTCGGTTGCTGCGCGCTAGGCTTAGATTACTTGAGCAATTAAGAATAGATATCTTTAGGAGCGACACGGATAACATCATGTTAGAACCCCACTATATTTCCAGGTCCGACAGAAACGATAAATTAAGAGAGATATTTTTCCGAACGGATAGGTATGGGAATTCGTTTTTCCCCCGAACAATAAGGGACTTTAATAAATGCTAGGCGTAATTTCATTAGAGCGTTTCCTTTTTATATGTAAACGCCTGGTGTCCTAATACCCCCCGCCACACGCCTATTGAGGCGGCTTGCGGGGTAGTGTGTAGATGTAGATGAAACATGAAACACAGTGAGGTGTTCGCTCTTTTTGACAAATTTTGAGAATACCGGGACTAGCCTCGAAATAACCTTCAACGGAGTCACCCGCAAGTGCACATAAGTGCGATATTCCACAGGGGAAAAATCATTTGCCTTGTCCGGGATTCTAACCCGGATCCCTCGATTTCGCGCCGAGTGCTTTAACCACCTCCACACGCGAGGAGGACGCCTCGGTAGCTTAACTGGTTAAAGTACTCGGCGCGAAATCGTGGGATCCGGGTTCGAATCCCGGTCAAGGTGAATTATGAACATGACTAGTCCCAGTATCCTCAAAATTTGATCTTCAGTTAGTGTCTGAGGGTAGGATGTGGTCGAAGAGAGGCGATATACGGCAGTAAAGCGAAACTATTTGTCATCGTGAGCGAAGATTGGTTTGCTACAGCTCTCTATTCCACTCTCCTATTGGCTTACCATTTCATTCGACTTCATGTTATAGTCTCTCATATGCTTCATGCATTCCATTTTTGGTCTTCCTCCATAAATCTACCCGTTCATATCTCATTCCAGCGCTGTATTCAAAAGGCTTTTTTGACTCAGAGTGTGTGCAGTAAGTTGGCGAATTCCACTTCAGATAGCATTTCTTAGGCATCTTTGTTCTTCAGCTCTTTGAAGGGCATTTTCATGGTGACTCTCGCCATCCTTTTGATATTTATCATTCTTCGAATACACCACACTTCCGTTGTTTCCTATCTTTTTCGTTCTGAAGATGTTATTTTCTCTGGATAGACTACATCTCGGATACGCCGCAAGTATTCGGGACCCCGCACAGAAAGATTCAATTCGCGAAATACAGGCAGTCCTCGCTTTTTCGTCAGGTTACGTTCACAAAAGTTGTAACGAAAAGCGGATCACTGAACCCCACTCGCGTTACCTACATCGAAATGAATCATGTACCTATGTACGCTTTTAAACATGCGCAAAAAATACAAAATTATTTTTTTTACTATTTATATATTATTTTTACTCGCATTCCTCAAATAAGTATATGTGATTAATTCTTCTTCCAATGAATAATAACGGATGACGATAAGTGGACACTGGAAATAAACGAAAAGTATCCCATCTTTTTTGGTAATGTACAAATAAATGTATTGCATAATAGATTAAATAAGTTTATAAAATATTAGGCATTTTAAGATAAAAAGTTTTTGAATCACTATAATTTTTTATATTCATCCAGGGTTTTTGTTACTTTTTCACGATACAGCTTGAATTTAAAAAAGTGAAAATAAAGCCCAGCACATTGACAAGATCTTTGCATGAGGAGATGCAAAACTCAAAGGAATGTAAGCCAGTAAAACATCAATATGAAGGCCACCCGGGAGACTATGAGAAAAAATCGCTATTCCGCACCTAATATCAATCAAGTCGCTACAGGAAACGAAGTTCCCCCTCTTTAAAATTGCACGATTGATATATTCACTTACACAGTAGCACACTTCGGCACTTTCATAAATAATGTAAGGGATCAAAGGTGTGACGTCTCTTGGTTTTTTTCCTTCTTGCCTGCATGCTAGTGAAGCAGGCACAAATCCAGTTAAACGTTTATGCCTTCTAAAAATTTCTCCGGCGTAAGCTGCCCACGCGACGGAGAAAGCTCAAGCGATCCAGGAAGTGGTCGCGAACGAACTATCTCTTGCATGTGCGGGCGTTACCGATGACCCGACGGGTTCGATCCCCCCTACGAATATAACTTTCTCTTCTTTGGATTCGGATGTGTTTTGATTCGGATGTTCGGTTGATCGTAATCCTTCTTCTCTTTCTTCTACAATGCAGACACCATGGTACTACAAATACAAGGTAGGATGTTCCCGTGACCAAAATTAGTCCGTTCTGTGCATGACGTCATCCGGATGACACGAACAGGAGACGACTCGAGAATTACGAAATAGGAAAAATGGATGAAAGCTCCGATGATTTAGTTTTTAGCAGTGACTGAATGCAGTCAAGTACATACTTGCATACTTAAATACTGATATGCAACATATTTGGCCGGTTATAATTAGTTAATGTGTAAATGAAATTGCAATACGGGTCTATGCCGCAAGTTGTTTCGGTTTGGCCCGACGTTTCGTGACCCACTGCTGGTTACTTCTTCATGGGAGTGACCAGCAGTGGGTCACGAAACGTCGGGCCAAACTGAAACAACACGCGGGGTACACCCGTATTATAATTTTATTTAGTTATTATGAGCCGCGACCTTTCCCTTGGACTACAACCTTGTCGTGGTGGAAGGGCTTGCGTGCTCCGATGACCCCTAGAGATGAACTGACGGGAGCAATGTTCCTGGTAGGGCCACCCAAGCCAGTTTGGTCGAGGGTTAGGAGACAGACGAATGGTAGTCCGCGCAGCGTCTGTACCTCAGTGAGGCGGCTGCAAAAGGCGTGTGACCCCAGTGGGGCGGTCCCTGAAGTTATGGTGTCACGTAAAAAATACTATTGAGTAAGGTCACGGAATATATTCTCAATCAAAACAAAAACCTTGAAATTATGGACAGTTCTCAAATGATGAAATTGGGATGCAGAATGGGGACTGTCCAAGAACCTACCAATCAGCTGGTAGAATACTTGAATGAGATGAAATGATGAGCCGCGAAAGCTTGAATGAAGATAAAAGTTGCTGTGTAGATTGAGAATCTAATCTTTTTTAAAGCGGAAATAACCCTAGCAACAATTGAATGACAAATTGATGACAGTTGAAACTCTTACCATTCATTTCCAACATTAAAATTGTCTTGTCTCAGGAAAACTTGGACACGCGTCACCCGTGTAGATGTATCAATAGGATTTATACAAAAATCTCTTCCCTCATATGTTTCCTCGCGTCGCTGTTTTATCCAAATACCACACAATTTTCAAACACACAATGCACTCCGTACCTTTCTAACGTTTGATCTAATCCGAACTGCGTCACAGCGTTCGATCCAAACGATGCGCAACGACCTTCCGGGTATTAGCAGTAACATGCCCAATACATTCATGAGACCCTCTCACTTAGGAATAAACAAATAATCAAGCTTTTCATGAAAAGCAAGTTGGACGAATAAATAGTGGTTTTGCCACACAAGTGGGGAAATGGAGAAGAAAATATAATCAAGAACTATATAACCTCTATAGAGACAACACCGTAGTAGGATTATTAAGAAGCAGGAGATTGGAATGGATGGGACATATAGAACGGATGAACGATATCCTAAGCTAGCAAATTATACGAGCCTGGAGGGGAAAAGACCAAGGGGAAGACCAAAGAAAAGATGGATAGATAACATAAGAGAGGATCTGCAGCAAATATAAGCCTGGGAAAATTGGAGGGAAATGGCCAGAAGAAGAGAAGATTGGAGAGCCTTGATCCTGACATCGCGCGGTCCACTGGGCCTGATCGCGTAAAGTAAAGTAAGTATGCCACACAAAAGCCAAAGAGGCATACTTCTGCTCTTGTTCCTCATAATTTTTTTTCATCGCTAACAAATTCAACCAGTGCTGATATTCGATTACTCAACTCGTTTATTCTCGGAATTATTCCGCCAATGAAGGAAGATATAATTTAAAATGTAAGATGAGGTAGTAAAATAGACCAATCTGAATATAAATGAGAAAAAGGCAATTTTTTTATAAGTTGTATTAACATTCAGTCATACTTCATGAATAATTTATAAAACATGCATTAAATTCAAATTTTTAATCTATTCAGCCATTAAAGTTTTAAAGACAAAGTCGTTAAAAACAGAAGCATTGTAATTAACATGGTATTTTTCTTCCAAATGCCAACTCATTAGCGCATATTCCCATTATCGCTTTTTAACTGTAAAGATTTTCTAACTATATAACCGAAGTGCTTTAGAACCCAATAGAAAGACACTTTCCGCAATACCATTATTTGAAGATCCACCAATAGCTTATGGCAACGGATACCCAGAGCGCTACGTCACGGTGAATGCGAGTCTAGTGGGAGGGATTAGGAGAAGGGAAAGATGGGGAAGGTTAGCAGTGGAAGTGAAAAGGCTTTACCTCTCTTAATCTGATTTTCTTTACAAAATGCTCCCGCGATTTTAACTATAGAGCATTTTCGAAGACTGTATACGTTAAAATGTATGAATTATGAGAAAATTGGTCGGTAAATATCTGTTTATATAATAACGCTCTTCACTGACTGACTGACTCTGTAACGCTGCAAGATGGAGCCACAGTCACGAAATCGCATTTAAGCTCTGAGAACTGCCTATTTCTTCAAGGAAGCGATATACCGGTGGTTAATTGTAAAGATTAGTTTGTCATGTAACAAAATTTGTAAAGATTGCAAGCGTAAGGTTAATTGTAAAGATTAGAAATGCCAATTTCAGATTGTGGAGTGGAAGGTATGGAGTTTAATGCCCTTGTGTGGTAAATATTTTTTTCTATGTTTCATGGTTTTTTCGCTTATCTTTTTCGATATTGTGCTTTCTTCACGATAACTTCCATTAAAAATATTTTCACGCAATGTACTCTCTAAAGTGATTCACTCAATAATTCCTGGGAGCAGAGCGAGTTAGATGGAGCCACAAATCAAAGTGTTTGTTATACTCATCATCATTCAACGGGGGCCTTACAACCAACTAGTTAAAATATATTTGTGATTTGGAAAAACCATTTATAGAAGGAAGCAACAGAAAACTTCCTCATTGCTAAGCTAGGTTCTTCTGGGTGAGTCAGTGTCTGAGACTCCCCTTGGGTCCTTCTCTGACCAGCTGGGTTTGAGTATCTGCTGGCCGCACCTCTCATGGGATGTCGAGGGCCGGTTCTATTCTTTCAAATTCGACGAGGATTGACGACTCTTCAAAATAAAATTATCCTTAGTATTGACAAACATAATTAGTGAAAAACAGCGGAGGCGAAATCCCAAAAAATCTTAACTTAGGCAGCCTATCTCATTTTGTGCGAAACTTCAAAATTTGCGTAAATCCACAAATAACTGAGTTCCATTAGGGTACTGTACCACCATATTGTGATTTTGCCGACCGATAATTTGCAGCTAGAGAATAAGGAAGCGAGACAATGCTTGCTTTGATTTCCACATCATATCGATGTCAGCTTAATTATGGGTGAACTAACATTGAAGTTACTCATCTATTAAATAATGACAAGGCCAACTATGTTTAAATCCACCGAGTATTTTATTGGTACAACTAGTTTCAACGCTACGGCGTCATCATCAGGTACCATGATGATGGTACCTGATGGTCCCCATGGTACCTGATGGTACCCATCTGGTACCGCTACAAACAGTACCTGATGATGACGCCGTAGCGTTGAAACTAGTTGTACCAATAAAATACTCTGTGGATTTAAACATAGGTGGCCTTGTCATTATTTGAAAATGGACTTCCACAAAGTTACGCCAGAACGGATTGAATACACATCTATTGTTTTCCTATCAAACACAATTTCGAAATATTTCTTCAGTCCTGACAAGGACATTATTTTTAAACCGTATGCTAAACATTGTTACTTAAAGCAATAGCAGTACCTTTTAACATTGTTTTAAAGGAGGTTCCGACGTGACCGTGTGTGTCAAAACCAATGCTACTAAATTCCACTTTTTCGTTTGGATTGTTCAAAAAATACTGCTTTCACTGATGACAAGCCTTAGCTATTAGGAAACAAAAGATAAAAATATGCCGATTATTTTGACGCATAATGTTATCTCCATACAATTCTAGGAGATATTTCGCTTTTTATAAACAGTTTTTCGCGAAAATGGTATTCATATTATTGAGAAAAATTCCATTTCCCCATTCTCGTAATTAACATCATGCAATTTCAAGTTCAATTTATAAAACGATAGCGAAGAAAGGCATGATTTTGTTTTTCATGTCAAACGGAGGACACACTTTTCTATTAGAGGTCAGAATATGGATGAAATGCCATTTAAGTCATTTTGCGGCTAACCACCGTAACTAAACTAAAATTCAACGACGTACCGCTTCTTTCTTTAAAATTTATTTCAACCTCAACTTAAGCCAATTCTATCCCTATGGTCATCAAAGCTCCTGCCGAATTGAATCAAATCGGTGACCTTCGCCATGGCCGTTGGAGGCCAGTCACAACCGTTAGTGGTTAGTCGTCAACTCGACGGCGACCGGCTGTGTCACCGAGTCGGCTATAGCTCGGAAGTCACCGGCGCCACGAATATCCACTCCGCCCACTCAGCCAGTTCGTCTGCTTTCGCTTCCAGGGTCAGCACCTTAGCCAGAGCCCTCTCCCACGCTAAGCGGTACGTGTGGCGGCGGGTCTGCGGTTCCGATGCGGGCCCGGAGGTGGCGAACCCGGTCCGGAAGCCAGAGGAGGAGACCGAATGCGGCGAGGAGGACTTCTTGCAGTTCCTCGAGCGGACCTCGTCGCTCTCCGAGTGCCTCGGGCCGCGGAGCCCGGTTGCTGCCGGCTCGTCCTCGGCCACACTCCCGCGACCCCCGAGGGTCGAATCTCCGCTTCCCGGGAGAAGCGGGAGCGAGTGAGTGGGAACACATCCGTTCGACACTCGACGGAAACATCGGCAATCAGCGATCTGGAAAGGCTGGCCCCGTGGACTTGGGGCCAGTTCCAACATCGGCATTATTTACGAATTCGTAAATAATTCGAGTCTTAAATTTTACGAGTAATTTTCCCATTCACTACTGCCGTAGCTAAGGTGCGTTCCGAGATACGGTTTTGTATATTACTCGTTAGGTAGGTGCATGAATACGGTTTGCCAATCAGCTTATAGAGATTTAAGAAATTTCCATGAACAAATGAGCAACATCTTCTCGTAAATTTTACCTCGAGTTACGTAAATTGTACGTGACGCAACTAACCGAAAATCAACGTTTTTAAAACACTTTGCAAAAAATTAAGTCACCTTCTTGAGTTGTTCATTGCGACAGACCACTGATCAGCAAACAGAAAATAATAAGTGTTTGGAATGGCAAACAATACGAAACCTGCGAGTACAGTTGTGTACATAGGAAAGCTCTCCCTGGACTGGGCGTAAGTCCATCTGTTTAAAATACCAATGCAATATTGGAACCAATTCCTGGTTTGCATCGGAGTTTAAGGACAGCGAATATTTTCTCGTAGAAATGAGGTTTTCTTTATCAGGATTCAGAGATTTTAATGTAAATTTTCTACGAATAAACCATATTGCTTATTCCAGGGTTAAATGCCATATCAGTGTTACAAAGCTGAGGATAGTAGAAAGATTCAAATACTGGGCAGGTTTTCTTTGCCAAGTAACACTTAAGATAGTTCTTTTTCGAAGGGAGATTGATGGGTGTTGTGCCAAGGGGTTTACCAAGATTACGGGGCGGAAAACCGTGAAATCAGACGGTGGCAAACGCATCAGCTGGTGTACCATCTATGGCATCTGGGGTGCCAACTTTGTGTCATTTCCGGAGGAGTAAGGCTGGTACATATATAATTGAGACTCTGTGTAATTACTTGTTCTATATTTTTGGGAAAGCCAAAATTACTTAGTCTCTCCTCTTCAAAATTGGTGCCATAATCCGGCAAGCTACCTTCTCTTCGTGAAATATTAAATATTAAGGGATGAGTTCTTTGAATATTGACTTGTACATAAGGTTAAACGATCTATAAGCAATTTTTCACATAATTATCAATGATTTCCACGCAACCCTAGTACATTTCAAATTAGAATAATTTTTTTAAGCTTTAACGCCCAAGTATACAAGTCGTCGCTAAATTATCGTGGCCAATATCTCATACCAAAATTGCAACCATCGCATGGTGTCATTTGCATACAGAAGCTGATATTGACGCATCTTTTTCAACTACTACATTGTGACTGGGTTTTTGGTAAATGACATTGGATTCGTTTGTAGGTGTGATTAAAGGATTTAGCTAAATTAATTCGTAAAATGATTTTGGATGAGGTAGGAATGTGGCAATATATGGTACTTAGTGTTGCATTTGTTCTCCTAAAGTACGTGCAGATGAGGGCATATCCGGAATGAGGTTTCAATAAATGACAATGCGTTCTTCGTGGAACCAAGATACCTACATATGGAACCACGATTGCTAAGTTTCTGACATGCTGGCCATACGGCTGGCTCTGTGGCGTACATGGATGTAGACATGGGACCGAAAATACTATTATCCTAGAAAGGAACAGTTTTCCTCCTGTCTGCGATGGCAACACTCTTGCTGAAAGACTTCTTAATGGTCATCATTCATTTGAAATTCTTAATATTGATGGAAATCACTGTAAATAATAACTATTCTCTCATTAACCATTGGCCTGTAAATATTTAGTGTATATTTTGAAAACAAAATTAGTTAGTACATTTATGTTACTTAAGTAGTCTACCTTATCGATATAATTAATGAGTTTCTCTGTATTTTAGTTTGATAGGTAATCTGGGCAAATAAGTTATGCTCAGTTGTACTGCATTTTCATGGTTAATGTCAATGGATAAATTACTCGCAGTGGCGTGAAGAGGAAAGACAGAATTCTGACTTTTCAAGAAAAATTGTGTAAAATAATATGGTAGGGAGTATTTACTCCCTAGTAGAAGAGAGTAGGAAGTAAAAGCCTTAAGGCCTAATAATTATTACAGATTACTTAATTACAGTTCAGTAAGATTCTCTGAATATGACACAGAAAATAAGGGCATGTTCTCTCCCAGTGCTAAGGGTTGTCAATAGTTTCAAAAGCCTATTTTATGTGTTGATTAAGTTTTACGACTTGGTCTTACATGCCTCCTAGTGATCAGATATATGTGTATTTTGTTACAAATGAAGCCATTGTTAAGGAAATATCCTTAAACTCTAGGAAAACAGCCTTCTTATAAATGCAAGGCGATTCTAAAATACGGTGATCCGGTCGGCGCTCTGACTAAACTACACCCATCCAGAGAGATGGGAAGCCAGTAGTCTAGTCACAGCCCGGGATGGGAAGCCAGTACTCCCCAATTATCTAGTCAACGAAATTCAAAAATACCTCTTTTTATTATATAATCAATTCATTTTACCTGTTAAAACGATATGTTAAATTATTTACATTAGTAAGTTGAAGGTATATACCTATTAACACATTCAATGCGGGCCCGATTATCATGAAAGTCGTCAAAATCGGCTTTAAAAAATTTAAAGGGCTTCGGAATGGAACGACCACGTCAATTGACGTGCTCCGTCAGTCGGTGTAGCCAGGAGCACGTCTATTGACGTGCTCCGCATTGAATGTGTTAATTCTTGAAGAAAAAAGGCATTACTCCATCTCATGAAGCCAGATGATTCACGATATTCAACATTCAGGCATTGAAATCTCCAACACAATTTCTATTCCTCCATTTACGTGAAACATTCTCCAAGACTCTTGGTTAAAAAAGTTCTAATGGAATATATTTATTTGAAATGAACCAATTCAATCAGAAATTCTAATAGTGGGCTTAGTTTTCAAGGTTTCAGATCGCCAAAGCGTTTGGAATATTAATGAGGGGAGATTAATCGTTTAGGCACAGTTTTACCTCAAAATATGAGCTGTAAATTGAAAACTTAACATAAATTCTTTCCATGGTATTATATGGAATTAATTCCCGTAACAAATTAGGTGGAATATATCTGAAGCTATTTTTCTACCGTTGGATGTATCTGCTTGTATAAACAATTTGAAACTGTTATAAACTTGTGCAAATGTGAATAAATTGAGCATGAAGGTTAAAAAATACATTTTCGACGTACGTTTTTTTACTACTATTGCCTTGATTATAATGAATGCCCATGGAAAACTTTATGAGTATTTTTTGGTAGTTGTAGCAAATGGGGTGTTAAATTAGGCAAGGATAAAAATGTACAAATCTACTGTCTACCGATTCG
Source organism: Pyrrhosoma nymphula (assembly GCA_963573305.1). Classification (NCBI taxonomy): domain Eukaryota; kingdom Metazoa; phylum Arthropoda; class Insecta; order Odonata; family Coenagrionidae; genus Pyrrhosoma; species Pyrrhosoma nymphula. Next base: position 54,958,831 of record OY754337.1, read on the forward strand.
GTTTCTTCGAATGAAGTTGCACCATGCAGCAGATTAATACGATATGAATGCGAGAGGGCCATGGTAGAAACTAAGAGCAAACTATTTAGCTCCTTTTTTTATTCCATTTCATTCTTAAATTATCTCCCCTTTCGTCTAAAACGTAACCACAAAAGGCTAAAACGGTTGAGAGATATTTCTTCAAATCCTAGGTTTCAAAATTCCAAAAAAAAGTAAGTCTTATTATTTTCCGAAGGTTACCATGGTACTAATACCACGATGAAAAGTTACTCCCACTCCAAGCTCGGGTCGGGATGGGTTGGGCTGGGTATGGTTTGTTTTGGTGGGGTTTGTTTGGGTTGGATAACTTTGGGTAGTTCGGGGAAACATTCTGAGAAAATTTTGGAATTTAGAGCAAAATTAGTGAAATTTGGGGAAAATATGTGGATTTAGAGAGAAATTGGCAACATTCAGGAGCATCAGGAAAATCTGTGAAAAAATTATAATTTCAGTTTAACTTGGGTAATATCACGATAATCCTATCAGTATCAAAAATGCCCTCCAAAATAAAAAAGTTCGTATTTTAAGAAAGAAAAACTAGTAATATGAACAAAGCCTTAGACTCTACGTCTAGCAATACTGGGTAAACAAAAGAAAAACGGTGCTGTTAACCTTGGCAACAGAGCGGAATTGTACAACGGTAGTAGCAATGCTAGAATTCCAAGAAGAGGTGTTTCATCACCCAATGGTATTTCAGGGTAGCTTTTGGCAACAATCCTTCCGTTAAAAGCCTTCTTATTTATCTATGTTGGTGAGAGTGAACAAGCCAAGAGAAAGAACCATTCCTCAAAACATAAACACGTGATCGATCTTTATGTTTTACTCCCTCTACATCAAATGTGCAGTCACTCTTTTTACTTCAGCCTTATACGTTATTTATAAAAATCATGTCAGTGTATAGATGGTCAATTACACATAAATTCCATGAATTACAACAAGCATATAAATGTCATGAGCTACGCCTAGCATGCATTGTTGAAGGAGTTCCAATTGAATAAGATGATAAATAAATTTATTTCTGAACTTTTTTATTATTTACCTTTTTAACAGTTACCTCTTGAGTAACGATTACCTAAAAAACCTTCAAGGTGTTATAGGATTTGTGCATGCAATCCCTTTCTGACAAAACTTTCTAGGAACTTAGTGGTACAGCCTAGAAAATGAATAGGGTAGGTCAATTACTCCATTTTAGAGAATTATGAACTAATAGTCGTTACTCTTTCCTCTGACGTGCCACACGAAAGAATAGAGGGAAATAGACAACCGTAATATTTTCTTAATTAAAATATCAGTACCCTACCGTGGGTTAAATACCGTTACCGTTGAATACCATGGGTTAAAAGTTATCTCAATATATTTAGTAAGTTTTTAGCTGATCTCTTTTATGCTCACGTCGAAAATATTTTGAAAACCTCAAAATTGCAGTAAATTATACCCTGAGCGGCAATCAGGAAATTAGTCTGCAGAACAGGCAGGTAAAAAATATATTTTTTTGCGAACGATTATAAACCATTAGAGCTGCCATTAAGACTATCAATTTTTATTCAAAACGTAGTATAGTTTATTTACTGTTTAAAGCTCTTTCATTAATATGATAGCTAGTGCTAATAGTACGTCTCGCGTGCTTCCTTTGCAATGGGAATACTTATACATCTTATAATCTCAATTCATGGATACATTTGCCATCCTCTCTTTTCAGAGTCCAGTTCTCTGCTCCATGCAAATGCTGCACTCTTTATACTCTTTGCCTATCATTTCTTTACATTCATACACAATGTCCTTGTCATCAGTTCTTTTTTCAATAAACATCTCTTTTGGCAACGTAATTCTCCTCCTAAATATACCACTATGTCAATTGCCCTACTAGTAATGTACTACCCAAGTAATGAAATACTTTCACCTGCTCCAGTTTGTGCCCTTCTATTCTTATGGTGTCTCACCTACCTAGTAAATCTCATAACTATAATTTTCTGATGAATAATCCTCATCCCATGTTCCTAGCACTGACATACTAATGCATGCTGTACAATGCTTTGGATGACTGGCTAACTAATCAACATGTTTTATCGCAAAACTTGTTGGCATTATCCAACGGTGAGTTTGAATTCAGTGAAAGTGAATCCAGAATGAGTGAGCGGACAAAGATGCAAATTGACACATATTTTCATCTCTCTAACGTCAAGCTCTTCACAAGTAAGTCCCAAAATAGGCAAGCGATTGATGTTTTCGGTCTTGCAGAGTTTTAAGTTAGCAATACAATGAAGTCAAATTGAGGATTTTCATGACATGACATTGAACCTATTCAATCCGAAGACTACAGTTAGAGCAGTCTTTGTTCTCTTGCCACTGGTCAGCCATGATCAGGTAACGAGAGAGCAAGGAAGTAAGGGATATTGCGCAAACCACGGCCTATGCAGTGGTATTGAGCTATAGTGACGAAAAAACTCATCAATTGTGGGGATTTATTCATATTTATAGAAAAATTAGTTCTCTTAAATTTCTAATTAGAAATGCGAAGTAGTTGTGTGCACATATAGGTGTATTTTTGTGTTACTGAGTGATTGAGTGAAATATTATACATGGCGTTTACTGAAAGCGCTCAGAAATTAGTGAAGTGGTACACCTCAAGTATTTTCCTTTTCTATTCCACGGCAGTAGTGTTCATGCTCTCTATTCTCCCCATTGCATGTCTCTATTGACTTTTCCCGAGGAACGGTGATTCATGTAAATGTGATAATCGTTATCTAATACCAAGTATCCCTCAGAGTAGGTACTCACAGGAACAACATGGAAGTGAAAAAATGCGTCGGATGACTACAATGAGTGGACGATTCTCCAGATAATGAAGGTGAGTAGTTAATACATGAAGAAGAGCGGTGGAAAAGAAAAACTATTATTTCTACCTTAATTGTCGAATGTCTTGTTTTCTACTCTCGGAGCGTATAAAAATAAAGTAGTAACCCTAAAAATGGTACCTATTTTACGACTGAAATATCGGAATATAAAATTAACTCGCAATATGTATCATTTTCTCCAGCCGTTTTGGTGACAAAAATCGGCTTGAAGCAACGGAAAAAAATATCCGTTTGCTAAACTATGAGGAATTTCAATTTATATCATACGCGTAAAATTATAATCCATTTTTATTATATTTCATTCAGTACGGACCGCGTGGTATGAAGACGCTCATTCAATGTCATAGAATGGTAGATGGGATAAGATTTGAAGTGGGGGAGCAATCAAGATTTATTTGAGCATGTGGAGGGAAAAATCACCATTAAAATAATTTGTTAATACACCTTTCGTCTGAATTGTATTCTCTTAAGGCAATTTTAAGGACAACTTTTCCAGGACGCAAGTGGAGAAAGGCATTTCTGATTCCATCACCATTAATGTGTTTTTATTAATCCGTGATACCTATCAAGCAAAATGAATTAAAACCTTCCTAGAATTAACAAAAAAAAGAGGTCAGATTATTTTCCTAATGTCGTGAAATATAAATGTGGACAACAACTACCAAACTTAGATTAATTTTCTCAGAAGCTAATGGTTTTTATGTCAATCCAGTTAATTCTAATATAAAATGTATTTATAGTGGATTGACCATGAAATTTCCCGATTACACATTCCCCATTAAATATATTCATACAGTCAAGATCTTATGATCCCAGATTCAAGAAATTATCCGGTAAAATTTCAATTCTGCAGTGTTTTGGACATATGTGGGTATTACCTTTTCCAAAAGGTTTTCATGCTGAAATGTTTGAATTTTTGGGACAATATAGAGAACGTAAATCCATTTTTATAAGCTCGACTCGCGCTTTACTATAAGGAATTAATTTTAAAAAGAGATCAAAAGAACAACTCCTTCAAAAGACTACATAAAAAGTTCAATATACACTATTTGGTGACTAATTCGCTGGCACATGTTACTAGCAGTCCCATGGATAACACAGGTGTAAGATTTGGCTCTAAAAATCAACAACTGCCTTTGAAGAATGATATCGCTTTCTTAGGAAGAAATTGACCGTGAAAATAAGCAAAGATTTGCGTGATCTACCTCCCTTTTGATGAACTAGACTCCGTACTAAAGAAAAACCGAAATTTCGGATAGGATGGAACACTAGGGGTCTCCTGATTGAATGGATGAAAATCGATAAATGGAATGACCTCGGATGAAAAAGTGAAAGAGAGATATCATCTCACATTCGTAAGGCCTCATCTCGATACGCTGAATATACATGTGGGATACAGAACAGAAAGATTTAGTACAGCAATAAAATGCAAAGGAAAGTTACACATTTCTTTGAAAACTGTAAGTGGCGTGCAGAGAGTGTAGCACAGCTAATGGAGGGACTAGGCAAGGACCCACTAGAGATTCGGAGGCCATACGATAGGCTAAGATTATTTTAAAATTTCAGATCGGGCGAGTTTGCAAATGACGCGGAGCGTATTGTTTAAGTCCCGCACAGCATTTGTAGAATTGACGGGAGCGACAGTATAAGACAGATATATAGAACAGATTGGTAAAAATATTCATTTCCTCGCACCATCAACGACTATAACAAAAACCGCAGAACGCCAAGACGCTCCATTAACTCCCAATTCACTTTTCATCCTCCTCCTCTCCCAATTCCCTTTGCTTCTTTCTCCCCTTCTCCATGGCTAGCGTCCTAATATCCCTTTGCTACTCGCCCCTGCGGCGACTCCCAGGGTAACATGTACTCCTTCCTTTTCCTCATTCCCATGATGGAATTCCCTCCCTCCCCTTTCATGACCGGTATCTTAATACCCCCTGCCATAAGTCTCTGCGGCGGCTCGCAGTGTGGTATGTAGGTGTACTATGTACCAGGGTTTTACAGTATTTTCGTCCGTCTCTCTCATCGTAATTTCAACTTCGATAAATTCCAATCACCTTCCTTCACCCCTCTCTCGTGACATCCTTCCATTGGTTCCTCTCTTCCTTTTCTTGCTCCCTCTTTCGTTTTCCATTCCATATTCTCAGTGGCAACCTCTCCTCCTCCATTCTGTGCATGGGTCCACACCTCATAAACTTTTTCTGGTATATCCTCTCAGTTATTATCTCTTCTATATTCATTCTCCTTCTATATTCTCCGTTTCTTACTCTTTTACTCTACCTGCAATAGTGAGGCAACAGCTTCTTCGTCAGAATTTTATTTCAGCTACTTCGTTTTGTGGTTTTATTCACAACCCTGGTTTCCAATACATATGCAACGCTGCTTTCCATTGTTGTATGTTTCTGTTCGTTTTTTTTGTTACACATTTATTCCACAGTGTGGCACGTAGTCATCCTACAATTATTTTTCCTCCAGCTTTTTTTTTAATTTATTTATCACCTCTTCCATCTACACTCATTTATTTCTGATATCTTGAAAATTGACGATGAAAGAAGACTATATGTAGATATCTTCATCCATTTCAGAAATCATCTTTTTTCCCTCCCTCATCTCCACTTACACAGCATTCTCTCTCCTATCTAAAGCGAACAGAATTCGAGTACAACTTCGCGTAGAAATCTGGAAATCAAATTATTCTGCGAGAATATTCATATGATAATACTGCACGATACACAGCTACCCTGCCCATGAAACTCTCCACTGTCCGGGAGTTTACGGTCTACAAGTGTCTAGAAGAGCCACACAATGTTTCATTCGGCCAATCTGTTATTCTGGACTGGAGTAAATACTAGTATCCTGTATACGGGAAAAAAACGTTCACGAACACAGTGACAATCGCCAGATTTATTAAAGTAATCCTAGATATCAGTGATTACTAATCACTGATTAGATTTCACGAAATAAGTTGAAGTTATTCATGACTACCGCTAAATACGGCTTGTTTGCTCCTAAATTGCCACGGGAGTTAGGAAGCGTAGTGGTCTGCGAATAGAGTATTTGCACAATTTTTGGAAACTATGTTAAATTTTACTTTGGTGCGTAAAAACCATAAATCAAAAATTTTACTGTCGTAACTTTTCTACTTTGTAAACAATATGCGATTTAAAATCACATTTCGAACCTTGCGCACAAACGGACAGCGGCCATATTGAGTCTGCTGTGACGTAATCGCCCTTACTCCACAATCGCTGCCGGGTGTGTTTACATTCGTTCTGTGTTGTATTTACTGCCTTGTGTGGTAAATATCCTTTTTTACAGGCTAAATAGTTCCAAAAATTACCATGTAGATGCCTGATGATATCAATTAAAAATTACTGCGAAAAAGAAGAGCTACAAAGAGTATTGTTTCGTGTCATAATGCGATGTTGCTCAGGAAATTTCCGATCATTAACGCGTCCACACCCGGAAGATTATTGGAACTTGCCTTTGCGAATCCAACTTTTATGATGAGCACCAAAGTTTTATTTCAAATATCGAAATAACTTCGAAAAGGCAAATACTATTTCACTCTCAACGCTCAGCTAGGCTATTATGCTTCTGCTAATATGGGAGATGACGTCACACTACGTTTAGACCTTGGAAATTTCGATGCTAAAACAATGCATATTAAAAGCTATTTATTAAATTAATCAGTAGGAATTATACCTTGGTATTTCGTACGTGGCCTTTCGAAACCAAACACTACTCGCTACAATAAATTTCAACAAAATACCTCACTTACGCAAATACTCTATTGGCTCGGCAAGCCAAAGATCCGTGGTTCGATTCTTGGTCCAAACCGATTTTTTTCCTGTGGGAATTAATCCACGAAATAAGTTGCCATAATCGCGATGATGACGATAGTAAAATTAGAGTAAAAATATTCACCAATCATTAAAGTAGCATCAGTCACCACTCATGGGGACAAATGAATATTGGAAGGCATTGATGAATCATAATTCGACTGTTCCCGTCATATAGTATAGTAGCTGATAGTAGTTAATACAAAAGGAGAAGGCGGAATAACACTCGGATCAGTCACAGAAATGAACTCGATATGAGATTGTTCGAAAAACTCCTCCAAACAATTGTGCCGGCGAACAGACATCAAAATGATATCGATCTGTTAGATGAGGTGGAGATCGACGTAACGATTATCCCAAATCAAGATAACCGGGTGATGGTGATATCGGCGCAGTATTTCGTGAAAATTTCTTCTCTTCAAGTGTAGTGCCATATCCACGTGTTGAGGCGTTTCATGGCCAACGAGTGTTAAGTTCCGCACCAACGGAAGCGTAACGAGGCTTGTAGGTTTCGAGCGTGAGGGAACAATGGTCACTTACGTGATCCCCTCATTAGCCAAGGGTTGTCCAAGCCCTAAGGTTTAGGCACCGAATTAGAGGAATAGGTCGCTCGTAATGGGCTGTTCAAGTATTACTTAGGCGACATTTGCTACTTTATAACACCCCTCTACCCAATTGTAAAACATACATACATACCGTTAACGACAATTTCTTTGGGGGTAAACTTAGTGAAAAGAGCTTAAATCTCAGTTTTGGGCCTAGAAGCCTGGCGAAGTTTTTATAATTTCGTCCATACTGCCCCAACCTTAAATACAAACCTCTATGTATAAAATTTTCCGGCAAAAGGTACTTTGAGCGAGATAGTTCCTCTATTCATAATGGAGACCATACTTATTTGAATTTTATTTTCTAATTTCAGCATCTGTAAGAAGTATGAAGTAAATATTGTAATATAAATGGTGCAAAATATAGTTATATATTTAAAAAATTCTCAGTAATTAAATAAATAAATCTACATAAGTCTCTATCTGGACTCATTTTTCCACGCCGTAGGGTGAAATCGCCCTCACAATAGGATTTTTTTGCGATTCTGTAAAAATTAATGTGGTGAGTAATTGATTATTTTTTATTAATAGTTGAGAAAACATACAAACTACACATCGTTAGTTTTTTTACGAAATCTAGATGTTAGAAGTTCCTAATTTTTTTCAATATTCTCCCTCTGGAGCTCACAGCCGTAATCTATCTCGGGGACTAATGGGAATATTACGCACTGGTATCAAAGATTTTTTTCTAGTGTTGCGCGGCATTGGATGAAATGTTTTCCGCCTGCCAACATGATACAATAGTGCACAAATTATAGGTAGAGAATACCCAAATGAGCTCATGCTACAGGTCTAGGGGATGGTTTCAAAAAATATACCGTAATTGGCCATATTGGATGGATGTTGTGTAATAAATTTGCCGAAAACATAGATATTAGTAACGGAATCGTCGCGGTAGCGTATTGGCTTACCTAGAAATAATACAAAACGGAAATTGTTTCCAAATAGTACTGCAATATTCATAAAATTCATGGACTAATTGACCGAGCTAGAGTCGGAGTATTCTCAAAGCGTCAATAAAATGAAGATAGAACTCAGCCATTAAGGAAAAATTGGGTATTTAATAGAAGATAGCGGAAGCGCCTGATCACACGCACCCCGTGCCAATGCAGGGCGTCTGCTGTGGCGATATCACAAGTAGAGGTAGTACCTATGTATGCAGGAGCAATCATCTAATAATCCGTCACAATTAGACGCCCCAGGCGGACGAACACAGCAGTTGACGATCGGATTCTCTCCGCTCGAAACATGAAACTCCATTCAACTTAAAGTACTCCATCTATCACGCATGGCAGCCATGCTTTGTTATCAAAGCATGGCTACCACATGGCTTTGTTTGCATCATTTTTCGCAAAAAACAGACTACACTTTGTGCACCACGATGCCATCTACTCTCTTCTTCAATCTACTAAAATATGAAACAACTAAAAAAAAAGAATGCATTAGTAAGTAGTTGTAGTATCCAAGGAGGTTAGAAAAGAAATGGAGGCGACATAGTACTTGATTCTTGAAGCCAATTCCGCCATTGCAGTCGGCACAGTTTAGACCTTCCTCTGGCTTACGTGTCCGGCGGTCGCGTTCGATTTTTGTCAAATCTAATTTAAAAACCACAGGCAAGGCGATGCTTTGTGACTGGTGTGGCAACACCTACTCGGCACAAAATCCCTCCCAAGCACCCCTATTCTTGCCTCACTCTCACCCATGAGCGTTTACGGGCATGCCTCCTCCATTTCATATTAACTTTCTTGGTAGTATCAGTATGATATGACAGCTTGGGGTGTTCATTTCTGGCAATTGTACTCGGGACTGTTCCGCAACCGATCGAAATCAACGTTGTACTCTCGAGCCGTCCAAATTAATTTTCTATGCAGATGTCGAGCAATTGGTCAGAGCGGAGAGATAATTTTTACCTAACCCTGGCCATTGCACAAATCCATTCAATCCATATTCCAGCCCGCAACAGATTGAGAAGTCAGTGGGCGTTTTCTGACCTTGAAATTGGAATCGCGTGCACATTTTTTAGACGTCTGCCTGAAGGACACGAACATTATACGGGCAAATAGTTTTCTTTAACAAACGCCGGAGTTATGAAATGTGCTTCGAAGAGAGACGAAACAATCTTAGACACGCGCAACCGCAATGTCGTCATTTTGAGCATCCTTCGTGCCAAAAGTTGAATCCCCGCCAAATGTTATGATGTTTCTTTACAACCATTATTTTTGCGCCGCTTTTATTAGCGTTCTGTGAAGGACACTTTTCAAAAGTAAAACTTTTTTGAACTAATTCGCTGTCTATGGAGCATTTATTGCTGACTCGCCTCGATGTAGCCAACATGGAAGACCAGTGAAGAAACTAAAACAATTAAAACTAATTTGCCTTATACGACCAAACGTTTACGTGATTGTTCTCCAGTATAAGGTTGAAGAAGCAAATGATTTCTTCTGGAAGAGCAATGGTAATTTAGACCAAAGCAGAACACACTAGAGGTGGAGCGATGTATTGCCGTGAGACCAGAGCAAACCCGCAATTCTGACGTCAGACACGGTAAGAATTCGTAGTTCTTACGTGTTGGAGCCTGGAGACCTAACTAAGAGTGAGTTTATAATGGCAAGTTACTTCCGCACGTTTCTTCTGCAATAGCTTGCGGAGGATCTTACTCTGACGAAAAATGTTTCACGAGTTAGTGCAGAGCCAGATTGGTTCCTGTTTACACTGGCAGCTAGACACTTCTGCAAGCGACTTGCCGAAACTTTTAAAGTTTCTGAAAGCTGACTTACTGTTTAGACCTGCAATGTACGTTAATAGTCGCTCGCTGCAAGTAACTTGCGAAATTAACTTGCCAATGTAAACCCACCTTAATAAACGAAAAAGCAAGGTATCCTCGGATCATGGAAGCAAATCGTTTTTTTTTTAAGTACAAACGGAACCTTGTCTATGACGACAATATTACCGTATCTAACGTCACACGCCAGGGATTAAAATTACTCACGGCAATTTTATCGGCGTCTGGTGTGTAGCTCGCAGCATATAACGATTAAAAAAACGATAACAGCTGAACTTAAGGTTGCCAAGGTATGTACCGTACTTAGTTACGAGATAAACAGAATCATTATACCGAGCCCCGCCCTTTTCTAAATTCCATTTCGCATTCGGTACACAACGCTTTGCACGTATCGTACATCACAATTCTTACGTTACTCCATTCTTTTTTGGCGGCCGCTTTCCCTTGGACGTCTTCCTACGTCTTTCTCGACATGCTCTGATTTTTTTCTTGGGCTCTCGTGACTCGAGGTGCACGCCCACCGTCTTTTCCTACTTCGTGGATACCATTCGCCGACCGAAGTGGAGAATTGAGTTTACACAAAAAACTAACTTGGCCATTAGGAGCTTCATTGCAGTGGAGAAGAATGGGATACAGCTTTTTTGAAAGCTAGAATACTGGAGAGGAAGAAGGGAAAAGGCTATTTGGATTTAATAGAGTAAATGCTTCTGTCTTAAACGTAATTTTTTAATTTTTACTGGATATTGTTTCTATAAATACTATGCATTTGTGTATTTTTATGCTATTGTTACTGTACGGTTTAGCTGAGAGTGGATGGGTCGCACATGCAAAGGAAAATGAAACTGTATTAGCAGTTAAATTTTATTTATTTATGCATTTGTTGCCTAAAGTTATAAAAAAATTATATTTTCTATACATTGTACGTATTTTGACCCCCGTCATTTTCTATATGTTCGATGTTTTTTTATATAAATCAGTTTTCCTGAAAGGCATACTTGAAGTAACTGCACATACATTTGTTAATTGCACGGTTTTGCTGATGGTAGTTACACAACAGGAATGCTTTAGAGCAGTGCTTTCCAAACTAGGTGTCGCGACACTCCGGGATGTTGCAAAGTAGCATCAAGGGTCAAATTTTCAGCATTCATGTAGTACATAGAGCCTTCATGGTCATGAAGGGCGTTGTTGCGAAGGCTTCATGGGTGGCGCCATGATGGAAAGTTTGGGAAGCATTGCCTTAGAGGTTACCTGAAATGTCATATAGCTATTTCTTTTAGCCAAAATAATGGAAAGCAATTTTTAAAAATATTATTAAGAAAATGAGCGGAACTGAAGAGAGAAATCACGTGAGAAAATAACGAGACCCTAGAATGGGCAAAAGGAGAGTCAGACGAAACCTACAACACCGATGGAACACCTAAATAAGCTTATCAATTAGAACAGCTGCAATCGTAGAATCTAAGGAAGCTAATAGTCCCCGTGATAGTCAACGAAAATGTGTTTCTTGAATCATTTTATTCTCTAATACTCGTACGTACATTTTATACAAATCTTGAGGTTCTTGGTCGACAGTAAAACGAAATATTACTTCCATAACGATTTACACACATCATTAGGGCTTCGGCGTTACACTCGATAAATAATAGCATTTTAATCTTGTTCAATAGTCAGCCAATTGATAAAATCAATTAAATGAGACATCATTACGATTTAAACTTGCTTTGTAGCGAGCGTTTTCTAGATGCAGCAAGTAACAGATAAAGATAAGGTAAGTAAACCAAGATATCGGTAAACCAGAATACTGTTACTTCTCGAGTTTTCACAACGATTCACACTCAATTATTTTAAGTTTTTCACTAAGATACAAATTCTTAAATTTTTCAAATTCGCTTCAATATTTTGATACATATAATTACAGAAAAACACATACCTACGTCCTAGCTCTGAGCGGGAAAAACCTCTTTAAGTGCGGTTAAAATCACTTAGTAAGCAAGCCATTGTTTCTATTGAAAGTGCCCAGCAATCGCAAAATATGACAGCATAGAGAAATTTCAGTAAAAAATATTTCATCTCTGCATTTCATGCAATTTTCAGTCTGCCAAGATGGCCAATTCTCTTGTTCGTATTTGCCACACAGTTATCTGTGCACGGGAAATACATATTGCCGATGTCGGTAGAGAATGAGAAACGAAAGTGATTGGTTGCATTATTGCAGCAAGCCATAACTTTGTAATCCAAGTAATACGAGCTTCAGCTATTAACAAGAATGGAATCAATGGAGTATAGTACCTACTACTGGTGTGGGGTGGATGCCTAGTCGTTGGAAAGTAGATTGGGCAACTGAAGAATTTACTCGATTTATCGGTAAAGAATGAATTCGATGGAATCCAAGCAAATAAAGTGCATTACACTAGCTGCATAAATATTGAAACCCAGGAACGGAGCATGATAGTTGAGGGAAAAAAGAGCACATTTAGTTTATTTAGAAGATACTTAGTTGTTTAATAAAAATTAGCATCTATTCATTAACACGCATTTGATCAAAGCGTTTTTCAGTTACATAAATCAAGAAATTAAAATGAAACTGACACTAAATAAAGTTTGTGAGTATTGCCTCATTTTAGGTGATACATTTTTTGGCTATCAATGTTGAGAATATTTTTTATTATTCAAGAAATGGGATCCTTACAAAGTTACCTCCACCTCGTAATGTATCTAAAAAGATATTCCTCGCATAGTTCTCACGATAGGCACGATAGACGAGCTCACGATAGGCAAATACATTCTAACTTCTACATACTGCCTACATTTTTGAAAGGACGCATTACAAAAACTTCAAGATATTGGCTGACAAGCTGATGGGAGAAGTGAGTATTTTTTCCCAAATCGTTTTCAAATCGATGATGAAACTAGAAATGCATTCGGAGAGAGAGAGATTCACTCCATCGGCTGAAAGCATGATTCCCGACGGATACCTGACGGAATGGATTTACTCGGAGAAGCAACGAACACACCATCACCTCTCTTCATTTTCACTCGAAACGAGGAGCTCCTCGATTACCGCGAGTAGAAATTTAAATTTTGAGAAGCATTCGTCCGTGCGAGACCGAGCTTTCCCGAGGCGTTCGAAAGTCTGCACGACTCAATCACTACCGTGGCACATCCGAATCTGGACAGAACGAAAAAAAGAGGTCGAATTCTGAAAAATCGTTGATTACTACACACTTTAATAAGAGGGTAAGAGTACCAGTAGGTTTTGTCCTCTTCTCCGGAGTCACGCGGGGTGGACTTGTCCTTGTGTGAAGTTTGGTTTCGTGGCAACTTGGTCCATCGACAATTAATCCATGGAGATAATCTCCACTTGAGATCTTTGTTGCCGCTTGATTTTTTACTTCATTTGGTTCACAAAAACACCTAAATTTGGGTTTCATTGGATGGTTATTCTTTTCACAACGTTTAAAAATAAGTACTCAAGCTTAGATTGGTGAAGGTAATTGTCTTTATCGGTAAATCAATATCGGTTCCATGCATGGAAGAGAGCCGTCGAAAAATGTGCTCATGTAACGGTACCGTTTAAAATGCCATATATTCGCTAAAAATTAAGATATGAAAATAATTTTACCAGTTATGGAAATTAAATTAACTTTTACAATTTTTATGACTCTATTAACCTTTTCGTATATCTCAAAATAAAAAAGTTATTCTAAAAAATAATTTTTTGAAGATGAAAAATACTGACAATTTCAGTGACCATTTTAGAAAATGTAAGCAATACTTATGCGTAAATTTTGGCAGAAAAAGAAAGATACAAACTTAAAGTACAATTTAGACCAGTTTTTATTTGTAAGGATTGCTGGATGCCACTTCTTTTGGGGGTTTTCATGGTAACTGCAGAATGCTTGTGAAAAAATGTTTGCGTTGCCATAGCTCGGTAACTAAGGAGTTGCGACCTTAGTTCATAGGACAAAAAATGCTTAAAATAACGTCTCCAACCTCCTCCAGAAATATTGCTCTTTCCTCCTGAAACACCCTGTATAATGATAAAATGAATAATGTATAGGCTCTAAAGGACTTTCAATGCACGTGGGCTTAAATTATTTAATGGTCATTTAGAATTATGACCACTTCTACCATCCATTACAGAAAGTACGCATTGACTAGAGAGGCATCGCAATATATTAGTTCCATAGACCATGATAAATGAAGGGCTTTTTGAGAAAAATGCTTAACTGTTATGAATGTAAGGGCTCACCGTAAGGTTTGCAAATACGTCATTTAATTGAATTCCATAATCAAAGGTATAGCTATTGACTGAACGAGTTTAAGAGAAAATCCAAAAAAGCTTCCCAAGGACGTTCAGCTAGAATAAGCATACTTTAAATAATACGAATAATTTTTACAATCAATTTTTTTTAATCAGAAAATATAACTTACGCCACAGCAGGTGAAGGATAACCTTGTTTTCAAATTTACATATATCTTGATATAAAATTTATTCATGTACGTATTACCATAGAGTAAGTACATCATATACTTACTCTAGTATTACGTAGCAGCAAAATTGGCTAATTGAACGAACAAAAACGCCGAGGTATTTCCATTATATATGAGAGTTCCAAGATATAAGTAATTACCCAAATGTTTTTCTTAAAGATCGATGCTAGACCGATCTAGATTAAATGAGCGGGTATCAATAAAAATGACCACCACTACTATAATAAAAATAATTTTAAGTCATATCGGAGTGAAAGCTTTGTGTTAAAATATATCTATAATATAATATTTATTTATCCATTGAATCAGCATAACAAGCACACCTTTACCTATCAAAGAGAAAAGGATAAATTAAGACACCCTTTTAGACATTGCCTGTACTTTGGACACCTCATAATACCTTACATTGCGAAGAACTGAAAAATAAATAAACTGAGACCAGATACGTGACATAAATATATACATGAAAACATTATTCATTGTTTGTTTAATCTCAACCTGTCGTGCATATAGTTTATAGTGAGTGTTAACCATACTATTACCAAAAAAATACATCTGGATTTTCTACATCGAATAACCATCTTTGTACCATGTTCAAAAATGATGATTAACTAATTGTACCTCTTATATCATCAGACAATCGAAGAAATAATTTTGGCCCTATATATAGATAAATGAGCGTTTGAACAGAGACAAATTGGGCTTGGGCAAAATATACATTGTTGTATACATTGGCCTTTGGTTCTACCTTAGGCTCATTACCGCTTTTGAGGTAGAATAATTTCAATACCTAATAAACGTATAAATGACGTAAAGGGAGTAGGTAACTGTAAAGCCACAAATATGGAGAAAGACGGTTCAATTTGGTATTTTTTAGCAATCAATCTCACGATTCCTTTTTGGAGAATCAGCATCGGATTGAGCGATTTTTGATAGGCAACTCCCCAGCAGATTATCCCGTAGTTTAATATAGATTGTACCAAAGCATAATAAATTGTTTTAATGAATTGCCATGGGCATTTAATTCAAAGGAAATAAAACTTCGCGTGGCTATCATCTTAAGGTTCCTGATTGTTTTCGATAGGGAACGGTTCAACTAATATATAATTACATTTTGGTCAACATTGTTTTGGCGTTTTTTTTATATTGATTTCTGATCTCTAATAGCTTTTTGTGGATGGAGTGGCTTTTGTATTAATATACCGTTTATTTTAGATATATCAATTCGTGAATATACGAGCAGTCCTTAGTCAATGCTTCAGTCCTTAACGAGCATTGGGTTGTGTATAACCGTTTTCCCTTGTCTCTCCACGTACCTCTTTAACGAGCCTATTCTTTAGCTACCTGTATAAAAGATGCAATAGAATCGATCGTATTTTTAATTCAGCCATATAATAGTCCGCAGAATCTCTTGTTAATTCAACTTCACGAAATGTATTTGAGTAGAACGATGTACTCTTCCATTTCCAGCTACAGCATCCCAAGGATAACAGAATATCGAATTTATGGTGATATATAATGGATGACGACAGTATCGTCCGCAGTGCAAAGTAATCAACCGCATATCCTTTATGTAAATGCGATTTCGTTTATTCAGTCTGGCATTTTGCGTAATTCAATTAAGACGGCAATTGGGTGTTCGAATTCTTGCACCGCGAAGCCCTAATGTCGATGTCCCAGATCCGACGAATGAAAAGGAATGGACGTCAAACAATGACTCGAGTTCCGACGCGATGTTTAGAGAAGATGTTTCGCAAGGCGACCGGCAGTTGTCGGATTGCCTCTGATTGAATCGGTCCTCTTCGCCCGGGGATCCATTATGAATAAGCGAAGAGGCCACTTTGGCCGATGGGAGGGAGAAGAGTGTGTGAGGTGCCCCCTCCTTGTAAGATGCATTGTCCGCCAATTTCCACCCGCCCCGTCATCCCAAGGGCCCGACCCAATCATCTCAAGAGGGGGCAGCACAAGCGATCCTTTGCGTGGGACGTCTCGACCTTCCTTTTAGCGGAGCCCAAGACTTCCTCGTCAACGTCCCCCGCAACCAGCCCACTCGCCCGCCTATGCGTCCCCGGGAAGGAATTATTCAACAAAGTTTAAACATAGATTTGAAACTATATGAAATAGTATTGGTACTAAACTACTAGCATGTCTAGTTCTCAGATTTCCGAATGGGAGATGGTGTTCAACTGCTCCCACGTTTCGATGACGTAATTTCTTCACCCTGACGACGAGGGCAGAGGTCTTCGAAACATTAGTGCACTTCTACGCCATCACCCGGTTGGAAGCCCGAGAACTTCACATCATAAGGTGGTTGGAGCAATTTTTGTTTAAGTACAGATTTGCGTGAGACTTTACACTCCTGTCCTCATAAGTTATATCCATAGATAAAAGTGAAAAAATTGCATCATACCGATTTGTTTTTTCGGCAATTAAATACTATTTTCACAAGTAGCCTTAAGGCACAGGACATGTATTTCGTAATAATTCGATTACATGTGTACTGATTTTCTTATAGATGCGAAATAATACATTTACTACTATTATTCTTAGTGTTACTAACAAATATCAAGGTGTCACGCCGACTCTAATATTCGAAGAAAACATATGTCAATATAAAGTCATCGAAATTTCGAATTCCACACCGAAAACTCTAGTCATAACATGCTTCAATTAAGGAAAAAAATATAATATGTTCTTAGCATCCTTCCAGTACTGCCTGTATGGTGCGTTTCAACGCATGAACTTATGCACTAAAATGAAATTTGGCCCAAGAATTTTTTTCCGTCTTAAAAAATTATTAAATTGTGCACTCAATGACCCACAATTACCGCACCAGCCACCTTTAGCATTCTCGGTAAAGCTTCAGATCTTATGTTGGAACTTCCCTTGTGGAAACGATAGATATCCATTTTCAAGTCAGAGAAACACTGGTATAATTTCCACACTTTTGTTCATCGTCAACCAAGATTTCCGCACGTCATGCTAAAATATGCCTTATGATGCCATAACGTGCCGAAACCTTGGTCGGCGGTGAGTATTAGTGTGAAAATTTTACCAGTGTTTTTCTATTTTGAATATGGAGAGATGTGAAAGATTGAATCCGATCAAATTGCGTGGAGTAAATAGGTACAAGATTTTATAAAGTTTAATGAAACATTATAAATTCATAAGTGTTCCAGTATTCAGCCCTCGATTCAGCCACTGCGAGGAATAATTTTCTTAATTCTAATCCCCTGTGGGCACGTCCACCATTTTTCATATTAGCATTTTCTGACTGTGATAAAAGTAATGGCACGCATTTTTCCATCTATTGCCTATTTCTTAAGTTATATACAAACAACACATGGAATTAGTTTTCAGGTGGGGGGGTCGAGTCATCTACACCAGAACTACGTCACTTGCCTTTCAACCAAACGTGGCGACCGCTGCGAAGCTCTTGCAGCTAAAGCCCTTGATTACCGTAATCTACAACTTTACTTGCAGCCATGGACGTAGATTTAACTTGCAGCCATAAGTCTCCCTGTGACCGCGAGCCGTTCTTGTATTCGTGCGCGTTAAATCTGCGTCCGTGTGTGAATCGCTAAGTGAATGCAAAACGGCATGCAGTCTACCTCATGCCTCTCTCAGATCATGACTAAATTGCAGTCAACTTGATTGCTTTTTAAAATCATGTAGCAGAAAGTAAAGATTTCTCCCTTAATTTCACTCTCGCGAGTGATTTACTCGTTCAATGAACCGTTCTCCTTGAGTCAGGTAAGTGACCGGATCTTTGATGACGTAATAACTCGATTGAGTGGGAGAAGCTTCAGAAGTTCTTTATTGTTTTATATTTGTGAGTGAAAGGATGAGACAAAACTAATTTTGCTTGAAATATTTTCATGAATAAAATGGCGATTTAGTAGTTGGAGTAAACTACTCCAATCTTTGGTTTATGCTCTTTCTCTTCTTCTTTTATCTTACATTTTGGCCATAATAATCAACGAATTTATGAGACAATTGTCCTAAGAGGTCATTTGCAATCATTTCGTTTATAAATATTATTTTCCTGGTCTCTGTGCATTTTAATATCACTCGATTTCCATGTTCTTTCTAGGACTACTCTGTATAGTAGTGCCGTGTGACCAATTTTTTTATCGTTTCCCTCGCAGAATTTATTTCCGCTACTGGCTACATGTACTTAGTGATATTGGAGCATTGATCTAATGCAAGTCTATTTAGTTAGTTAGTTTCCAATAGTTTGTAGTTTCACTCTTTAATCAGTCCCACCCTGGCCGGAGCTGTACATCTTCAGTTCAAAGACCTATTATTATTACTAGCCTTTCGTTAATTTATGTATTAGTCCATTTGGATTTTCATTATTTTTTGTACTGATCCTTATTTCGTTTTCATCCCGATATATTTTCTAATGACCTTTTCATTTGCTTTTCTTTTTGTCTTTTAGGTTTCTGTCTTATCTTTTCCATGTTTAATTTTTGGTCAAGCCGCACCTCAAGGTTGTCCGCCTTATTTTTTCAATATGCCGACCGGTGACAATGAAAATCACAGCCTGCGTCTTTTTTGCTCTGATCAAAGAGTATATGCGTCCAATATTTATTAGGCCCTTCAGCATTCAGCCCTCGCTTATGATGAAGCATACTTTGAGAATACACCGTTCAAGAGGCTTGCGGGTTACTCAATAGAGATAGATGTAGATTAATCATTTTCATTATTTTAATCCTCGATTCTCATGCCATAATTCCCTATTCAAACACGTATCATATTAACAGGCAATATTAAATTAGGGGATTCGGTTTTTAATGAAAGGGCACTGATGTGTTTGCCATTAATTTTTTATGACGAAAAACTTTAGAATACACGATATTTGAAGAATAATTCAATAAAGGAGATAAAAATGCGTTAATTTTTAAAGTATATATTCTTAGTTTTGAAAAACTGACATTACAAAGCTATACCTATTGCAAAAAATGTTATCCTTGTACAACGATTTACTTATTTTTATGTTATTTTGTGAATAAGTAATTTTAAATAAACATGGAATACTCTGCCTTCCTGATGCCTGAATATGTATTTAAAATTTATTACGGAATCACCAGTTACCTCTTAGGGACCGCATATGCATTAGAGACGTTTAAAAGTTCAAGTTTTTTCTCCTGATTGTTATGCCTCCTAATTTATTTTTTCCGAATTAAACTAAAAATTTAGCATTAAAGACTTTCTGTCCCACAAAATATGAGATTATCTGTATTACAAAATTCTTTTGGTAAAATGCAATATTGGCGGAGTAATTGGTTGTGTGAACTTAACTCCCCGAGAAGGGCGTACAGTCCGGTGGGATCGACCTAATTCATCCGTATGGGTTTATTATCTTAGAGCGGTGTTTTCCTTTTTTTTTCGAGCATTATTTAGTAAAGGTGAGAATTGGAAAGTGTTCGTGCCAAGGTTTCACCCACAGAAAAATCTCAGATGAGCTAATTTGTAAGATTCTATGAAGCCTAATATTTCGCATTCCTCGAGGGAGAAATTCGTTCAGCTTTTTAACGATTGGAGAATGTGAGTGTCCTGTAATGATATTGATGACAACGCAGATAAGCAAATAACCAAACGCAAGCATCTCTTTTAGTTCTTAAATATCCTTTCCCAAACTCTTATTCGATTAAAATTAAACTAAAATTCTACCGAAGAATAAAATGTTACCATAGCATAAGATACTACTTCCCGAAGATATTAAAAAATGTCAGAATGCCAACAGGTTTAAAAATGAATATTATAAAATGTTGTTTAATATGCGTTAATGGATGTGCTACTTCGTGTAACACTTACAATATATTATTTATAGTGTTTTTTTTTCTTTTCTTGATGTCTCTGCTTATTGCATTCCAATAGTATTGTAATATTGTAACAAAACGCTGTCCCAATTCAATTGAATATTGTTTTCTGCAACACCTATGAGGTGTATTTTTTCATTGCTTTTTCATTTTCTTGTACTTACTGTTTACATTCTATGGCAATAATGCCAAATGTGTATTATTAATTTTGTATCACCTATGTATTCAATGATATAATATATTCCTTGTAATTGAGGGTCTGACTCTAAATTATGTACACCAATTATGTTCCTAAGGGACATTTTGTCCCGGAATAATAAATCTTATTTCTATTTCTATTCTACTTCAATGACCGAGTAATAATTTGTTGTACAACTAGTATAATAAAGGATAATTGAAAGGCAGACATAATTTTGAATTGCTCATGATGATACTTCATTCCGACAGTTACCATTGCAAAAATCAATAAATTAAATACGAAAATTAATTGGTGCATCCAGATTAGTCAAGCGGATGTGTTCTCTTAATTGTACTAAATATTTTTAAATATGAATTGCGATAATTAAGAGAAACATTATTAGATGACAAGTTTCTTAGAAAAAGCCAATAGTATTATGTCTTTAGGCACAGTATAATTTAGACTGTTCTAAGACATAATTGGGTAATTTACAATTGGCTCATATTTGGTGTTATTTTTTGGATGCGAAAATTTAAACATGAAAGTATGTTCACTACTGATTGAGTTTAAATAAAATATTTACCGTACAAGGGTGTCTGCCATCAGATTTTTGTATCATATGAGCTATAAAAAGATAGTTCTAGTTAGCATTTAATTGGATTCAACTGTTTTGGCTAGTACTAGAGGAAATGTTTCCAAAAATAAAACGTACAGTCATACTAAGTAACTATCACGTGTTACTATTTTATATATAACTTTGTGGCTCCGCATATAACTTTGTGGCTCCGCATGAATATGTATAAATAATTTATCTGTCGCAATTTGGTGTTATCATATTTCATCATTGAACAGCTAATGGAATAAACTGCATCCGTAAACATAGTTGATAACATTCAAATATATGGCCCGATACTGTACGATTTTCCGGCTTATTTTATTAGTTTTTGCTTTTCTCCATTCTTGAGTTGAGCGAGTATTGTATTATCTTCGAAATAAAATGTCAAACTCTAAAGAGAGAGAATATTCACAGTTTCAGAAGAGAGTTCTCTAAGGCTCTAGGTGATAATAATATGTTGCGAGATAAACATTCATTTTTCAACGATTCCCGCAATAGCCAACGTATTATTGGAATCCCTCGGCGCAAACGTTAGTGCCTGAAGAAAATAATGAAAAATTAGTGGGTTTTCATAATTTTTGAACATATTTCATCGGCATATTCCCTCTCATTTGACGGCTAATTTGTATAAAATCGGAATTTATGCCGTGAAATCCGAATCGCATGCTGCCAGCAGCGTAACCGTAGCTCCCGGCGGCAAGGCTCCTTTCTCTCGAAGAATGTTGCGCAAGCGTATTTAATATATAAAACGTCTATGCCGCAAGAAAAATTGGATAACGAGTCACTAGCCATATTCTTGCGTGCTCTCTTTTTCTCTCTCGCTAGCGGTCGTTGAAAGTTCCGACCACTTCCGCCTCCACGGGTGGCTCTGCTGTTGCGCTGCCGCCGCTGCTACTAGCCTACCTGTCCGCTGGAAAAAAAATAATTAAAATTCTCCCAGCTCTCACTCTTCACAACCGTGTTCGAAATCGCTTTCTATGTGACTTCCTCTGGCTCCTCACAGGTGGTTCATCTTATTTCGAGCGTGGAGAACTTCTGAGAGACTTCAGCTTAGGGTCGGGACTCGGCAGGTAAACTGTGATCCGTTCTTTCGTCAGCCCGCTTTGCTTGGCTCTTGCGCGACCACTTTCATCCGTGTGAGAAGGCGTTTCGAAAGCTTTCTTCCCACCCGTCCTTGAGGTTCCGAGACACACGAGGGCGGCAAGGAGGGGGGATTCTGAGAGGAGGAGACAGCAAGAGGAGGAAGGAGGAGAAGTAGAGGTAGTAGTCATTCGAAGGAGAACCGTTGAAGAAGACGAAAGCAACGAGCTTACGAAGCCATCCTTGGTCGCGCCTAACGTTTGAAGGATAAATAGCCGAAATGGGTGAGTCCGCATTGCTGTATATTTGCGCAAATCCGGATTTGTGAGGTGAACCTTTGGAGTCAGGTGTGTGACGAGTGAATTGTGCACGTAGCGCTTGGGGTCATCGTCATGGGAACCCAACCGTTCACCCACGCAGTGCAAAATGTGTTCGTGAAGCCTTTTTAGGATGTAACGGCAGTTTATTTTTTTCCATTGGTTGAAAGAAACTGCACACAGTATCCATTTGGTCATGCAATTCCATTTACTTTTGATGCAGTTTTCATCATAAATGGTGCTCGGTAGTGTAAGATTTTTCATTTCGAGTGAAAACGTTTTCATATTTGTTGGTGACTCATGAGTGACCGATGAGAGACTTCCGACGAATTATTCGCGCTGGAATTCCTTAGTTAGGCGCATCACAGTGTGTCTATTGGATATAAGTAACTACTCATGAAGTTGTAATTAGTATTGTTTTCCAACCCGGAACCCCCAAGGTTTATTATTCGTATCCCACCACGAAGTTCAATTTCAGTTTTGATCTGCCAAATCTGCATAAAAATTGATGTTATAACTTTTATTGCCCCTCCCAATAAAATAATAGCCAATTATTGGTATTAACATGCAGCAGATAATTATACTTTGTTGCTGTATCGTAAACTATATTTTAATTTATCTGAATTGCTATTACAATTGCCTGTTCGTATAAGCAGGTGCCTAAGCTCTGACGTGATCAGCTGATGGCTAAAGACGGGGCCAATTTAAAATTCGGAAGAGGATTTCATAGCTTTTATAGTGGCATGGGAACAGTGGAGCTCATGCAGTCACGGTAGATTTGAGTATTTTGAAACAAACTTGACGCGAGATGTTTGCTCGATTAGCCCAATAAGCGACACTACTGCCATATTTTTGCTTACCTTTGTTTTTATAAAAATGTAATTTCCAAATATTGATAAACAGTTAATCAGAAATATGTAATTTTGCGTGATGTTTGCCCCATTATTACAAAAAATCACGAAAAACTTGATGGGTAAGGGTAATATATATTCTTTTCCGATCAAGTTTTGGTGCTGGTGCTGTTAAATACGATTATGTTGCTGTAGATGCTGTTCTTTGTTTAAGTGAACAGCCATGACGTGTTCACATGAAAATAGTGAAACAGGAGTTAGTTTATTTTGCGTGATTTGTGCGCCACTCTTTATCCTTACCACCATTGTAAAGGAAATAATTAAATATTTAGCGAGATTGATTTTAATTATTTCGCGGGAAAGCCATTAACTGCTCAATAAAATACGCAAATATATTGTTTTGGGCAGTCGCGCCTCTAATTCATCAACTAGGTACGACTGTGCCCTTTCAATCTCTCTAAGGTATGAGAGTGACCTCCAGATACACAAAAGCTGTCACCACCCACGTTGTTCCCTGTACGTTCCATTTTGGACAAGAGGAGATTGAGTTGACGCCCTTGAAACTTTAATTTCTTGACGAGAATCTCCCCGCGTTTTTTTTTCAACGGTACAATCTTCGTTTCTTCGTCTTCCCTCAGTCCAGTTGTGGGCAACAAACCGTACAAGGAGAGGCCGGCCAGCGGGCATCGTGTTTTATAATGGCTAGTCGATCACAGCTTTCTCCCGGCTTGTTTGCGGACTCAGTAGATTAGAGCCGAGGAGTAACGGGAACACGGACCGGCAGCTACAGGAAAGGAGTTCGGCGGAGAGAAGATCTCCTATGACAGTTGTTCCCACACTTTTTTGGCCCTGCTTTTTCCTCGAAAAAGGTTCACGCCCACCTGAGAGAGTGGTAGAGTCGAAAGCGAGACCGTCTTCCAGAACAACAATGGCTCCTCCACAATCCCGTGAAACTCGTTTCCTTTTCCCTTCAACTGTTCTCGGACTCCACCTCCTCCGTCCGACCCCGTTCTGCAGCTAGCGCACTCCCATTGTGCGGATTTATGAAAACGTTTTCATAAATTGCCAGTGCAAGATTTAATCATCTCCTGCGATTAATGGCTGGGAATGCGTTGTATGTTTCTCGAAGAGAACGGTTTCCTAGTCCGGGAATCAAAACATGGACCTCATGAATGCATTTAAAATTGCCAGAGAGACCATATTTCCTTGACCGGGATGGGAACCACGAACCCTATACCGCATTGCAATAGTTTGTCATCCATATTTGTGGGCAGAAGCCTTCTTGAAACACTATTAATGCCTTATGATAGTTTGAGCGTCATGTCACTTCCCATAAAATTCTAAGAATTTGACCTCATTATAAAGAAAAAAGGCCTATATTTCTAATCATACCAAAAAATATGAGCCACTTACGCACTACTTCTTGAGATATTTACCAAAAAAATGGAAAGACGTTTTCCGAAGGATATGGTTCCTACGGCAGTGCGCTCCGGACAGATATTATTCATGTTGTTAATAAAATGAGGACGTTTTGACATACAGATCGCGACAGAAATATAATGGTGTGTAGTTCGTATATTTTTTCAATTATTTTTTAAATAAAATTTATTGCTCATCAAAATAGTATTTATAAAAACGCAAAAAAAACTTTGGTTAAGCCTGATTCACGCGATCATTTTTTCCGTCCCACAGCAGGGATCACTTTAGGGACGCTTTCTGCGATTGCTCAAATGATAGGGAGAGTGATCACTCAAGCTATCATTTTCTGATTAACACGATCACTTGCGTCCTCCCTGAGAACATCATTTTCGCACCCGAGATTTTCAGTTCAAATCTAGTTTACGAGAAGAAAAAAAGGGCGATTTGCTTGAAATTGGCTAAATGACGGAGTCCGGGAAGGCTCGAGGGACGGAAAAAGGGACCGCTCAAATGATGAAAAAAAGTGACAGGGATCCCTATCACAGCAGCTATCTCTGAAAGTGATCGCGAAAACCTTCATTTTGAGCCATCATTTGAGCTATCACTTGAGCTATCTTTGGAGCTATCCCTGAAAAGGGACGGAAAAAATGATTGCGTGAAAAGTATTTTTAGCGTACGACGTGAAACAAATAAGTCAATACACAATCCCAATTATGCATATTAAGTTAATCACTGTAGAATTCAGTCACAAAAACGTTTTTTCTTCATTAATGTTACAACATTTACTTTGGCTTCTTAAAACTTTAAAATAAAATACAAATAAGGTCTCTGTAATGACTTGAGAAAAACCATACAAAGAGAGTCATTCTTGTTGGTCCAAACGGTACACGACAGCCATTTCTCATACATTCTCTAAAATTGTCCTTGGAATTTGAAATCCTGAGTAGCGTTGTGAACTGCGCATTTTCCCGGAAAGACGAAGGTTAAAACAGATTCTCACGCGTCGTTATAATTTATAATATCTATCCGCTAGGACATTGCCTTCCATTAAGCGTGACCGCACCTTAAAGAGTGCCAATCTGGATGGGCCGTAATGTCCGTGGTTTGATTCCCCGTCCAGGATGCCTTTTTCCTCTGTCCACTGCCAGCATGATCGGTAACAACGGTCCTCCTAAGAGTAGGGAAAACACAACAACAATGAAACAGAGGAAATAAATTTACTTGAAATACTGGCTCAAATAGTATATTGTGTCTGCTCTTAATAAGCGGAATTACTCATCAGATGCATTACAAAGTTGGCTTCAGAAATATGGGAAGTTAAGTCCTTGAGAACATGATAATACGTCCGTAAGGTGTCCAAATTAATTGAAAATTAGAATGGAGTGTATTAATATTGGACAATTACGAGGGCAGAAGAAGTGGAACGATTTGGGGAGGCTGATGATATTCGTGCTCCAAAAAAATTAAGGATGTTTAGAGAAAATTATTAATTACAGAAAATGACTAATGAATTCAGATAAGGAAAATATTTATGATAAATAGCTAAAATGTTACTTTCTCCTTAATGTTGGACAATTACGCAGAAGAAAATGGGGTAAAAGTGTGGATTAAGAAAAAAAAAGATAAAAATTTTACTATCGCTCTATTAATGTTCCCGGCGGAATATGTTTTGATATCACTCAAAATAAGCCTGCGCGGGCATCCTCCTCAAGAAGCGGGTATCTAAGTCTCCATTATGTTAATATCATTATTTTTATTCAAACTTTATTGTGAGAACGGAAAGACAGAAGTGTTTAGCTGCACTCACACTTTTGTATCATGATTTATAGACCACAATCATTTACAGCGGAAGACATGAAATCAAGTGCTGAATTATTTAAAAATATTTGTTTACGAACATGTAAAATACTTTAAAGGGTTTATTACGATAGGCTTACCGAAATAAAACTAAGAGCTAGTAATTTACGTGGAACTACATTGAATAAATCAGCATTTATGACTATTTTAGTAGGAAAAGAGGGGGATGAAAGTGAGGATTGATGTTATTTATCTTTGCTCAAATTTCTGAAAAACATGTTACGATAGTTTTGAAGCCATCTCATAAAACAGTAATTCTAGATCTGTATAAATTATAAATAGATGACTCATGTTTACCAAAATAATACTGTCCAGACTACTATATGTATATCAGTTCACAAATTATAGAACGTAATTGCCTAAAGAAGTGGGGAATAACAGAGAGATTAACATTATCGCTTAGATTTTGCACGAGTTTGCTCCATAGATCAAGGAAGGTATCCTATTTCTACACTTCTCCGACAAGTCTCAATAATCAGAACACGATTCGATTCGCATAACTACATTCCGGTGAGGATTTAGGCCATGGAAAGCCCTTGAAGCGCATTAAGTGGGCATGCCAAACATAATGGACTTTCCCGCCTCCTCGTGATTGGTGAAAAAATGAAGCATTCGGCCCCTGTTTACTTTTGAATCCGTCCAAAGCTATGTGGACCGTTATTCACGTGCTTTTAAATTTCCGTTGACCCGACGAATGAAGTATACTGGGGCTGAAGTGGTGAATATGCAACTGCCTGAGCAAGAGATAATTAGTAGAAACGGTGATACAATCGACACGTCCGTATTACCGAATGTGGATAGATCCATGAGATAATTACCAACAATTCTGAATTTTTACCATAATATTTGATAATTTCCAGGCAAAAGTATCTACTTCTAGGAATAGGATGAATGTAATAATAACATTATATCATTACCTCAATCTTTTAAATGGCCTTATTTTTAATATGCGCATTATTGAAACAGATATGTAGTGCAAATTAAACATTATTTCCCTTTTTCGATCCTGAGGGTTGTTGAATGATCGCTAACTTTCCCATTAGCGATATCAGAAGGCTAGATTGCCTCTGCATTTGTAGTTCATGCTATATTTCAATTAGAATGTTCGTTGTTAATGCGTAAATGGCTCTGTTTAAAACATCATTCCATTTACGCTTGAAGCCATTGACCTCCCAATTCACTTTTTCATGACGCAATGAATGTTTCATGCCCGGTTGCATAAACGAAGAGTTAAAAAGAGTTTTTCTTCAACGTGTTCGCTAAATTCACGTTGCAGAAACATTCGATAAATTTCTTCGTTTACAAAATGGACACTTATTTGTCCTGGTGGAATGGAGATAAATACTACTGATTGTGAGATCTATGAGTAACAAAGATGTTGGGTGTGCAATGTACCGCTTGGAGGCTAAATTACTTGATAAAAGGGTTATTATGCTACGGATAAAGACTTTATTTACTCATGCGGACTATCGATTTTGCGCATAAGTAATTTAATGCATAACATATGTATATATACATACATAAAATTTATCCTGGGATAGGAGAATACACCAAACATTCGAAGCAATTACCATGTGGGGGATAAGTTAGTAATCGATAGTTCCTGTAATCCGGATTTGATAAACTTTATGGAACTCATAACAATCGATCCCATAGCTAAATCTTTGTGCAACTGGCCATATCACTCCAAATTCAAATAAATACCTTAATAGTCGAGAATGACTATGATTAATCCTGATGACTTACTTCAAATAAAAAAGACGCCGTAATTTAACCATTCACAGCTGGAAAGCATTATCACTTTTCGCGGTATCTTGTGGGCCTCCGGCACTGGGACAAAGAAAATGTCATATTATAATTTGAGAAGAGTGGAACATGCAACTGGTTGAAGCTATCCGTGGTTCCGAGGTCAGAGGAAGCGCTAAGACAGGCGTGTTTATTGAGTTCGGAGGGCGATACGTTGAAGATTACAGAAAAGATTGCGTGTTGATAACGGGTGGATGAACCACACCGGGAGAATTCTCATTCACTATGACCTTAAGTTTAAGGCAATGACCCGCTTACGAGAGAGAAAAAGGTGAGAATCAAGTATGCCGTAATTATTTCATGCCAATAAAACATCCATAGGGTTCGGTTAAGTGTATTGACTACATTATTCCCATTGCGAAGTTCGTTTATTGGAAGTGGCAGAGAATTTTCTACGTATTATCCCAAAGTGGGGCGATGTGGAGAACACTCGGTCCGTCGGGTAGGACGTTAAACAGTTGACCTCTTGGTACCTTTCGCCAATGCCGACTCCGGATTCCTCCCCACGAATCCTCAATTCCTCAAACAATCCTTCCCATACCAATCTCTTCGTCTATTACTCCGTCCTCCGAAGGAGACGTTAAACCCGTTGACACTTTTGTGTCATTCTCTAAAAGTATACACCCTCCCTCACACCTTCATTACCCTAGTAATCCTTCCCTTATCACCTGCAAACCTATCCTTAATGGCGCAATGACCTCAGTTGTCGGTCGCCTTCCAAAGTAACAATCCAATCATCCAGAAACTGTATGTAAATACTCACTGCTCCTTATATGTTGATAATTCTGTGTTTTGAACTCAGTAAAGGATGAATCCTTGGATATCCTTTAATGTAATGTTGCATCCGACGATCAGGATTCACGACTCCCTAACAACTATTTGCCCTATCGTTGCAGCAAAGAGTGATATTAAGAAGGATATTTTCCATGACAGAATTCTGTGCTAAGAAAACGTGCCTTTGGGCCTTGGTGCCTTTCGTTAACCGTAGGCTAATGCTGATGCCGGGTTTCTATCCACGCTTTCTACATTCCTCAAATAATCCTTCCCTCGACAACCTCTTCAAGTCTACTACTGTGTCTGCCGAATTGGATGTTAAACTGTTGATCCCTTGGCGTCCTTCTCTCTGCCCCTCCATACCGCTAGTGCTCATTCCCTTATCAACCTATCTTTAATGGCGTAATGACTTCAGTTGTCGGTTTCCTGCCGAAACAGCAATCCAATCTTCCAGAAACTGTATGAAACTTCTTAATGCTCTTAGGATGTTTATGATTCCGGACATAAAACTTAGTGCAAGATGAATACTGTGTTCTCCTAGATTATTTTGACCCCGCACCATATATCTATAATTGATAGAAGCGTCAAAATAAGATGGATACGCTACCGAACTGATACGTTCAAAAATTCCTTTTTTCCAAGCACCATTAGTGTCTATGAAAAAATCAGTGTGTGGCACTGATTTTTCCACTGTCGTACAATTCACATTTGTCCTCTCGGTTTTCCTAATCCCTTCCCTTACATGGTTTTTGTCCTAATAACCCTTGTCATACGCCCTAACGGCAGCACACAGGGTATTATGTAGATCCTAAATGCAATGTTTTCTTCGACAATGAGGATTCATGACGCCCAAACGACTCCGTTTACCCGGTCGCAGCGACCGGGTTAAGGGTGCAATTGGGAAGGCCAATGAAAGAATTCTTGGAAGGAATGTTTCGAGGATGACGTTAAAGTCGGGTGTGTCCAGTGAGATAGTGGGAAAGCGTTTGGATGTACAAGACATTGAGCATTTGGAGAAAAAATAATGCGTACATCTTTTCCAACGACGTAGTCGTTGTATACGTTCCTGATGGTTGCAGAATCGAACCTCAAGTTTTCATGGCGTAAGGAAAAGCGAAGCGCCGGAAATTCCTTTTTTTCTGGTAAATAAAAAAATATAAATAAAATTTAATTTATTAATTTTTTCTGATAATTAGGTCATATATTTGATATTTTGTGATGTGAAAGAAACGGCACCAACCTATTACATTTTATGTGGACTTGAACGTAGTGAATGTTTAAACCACCATGGGCAAGAACGTTTCTCTCTCGAAAGATCTTTGTCCATTTATGAGTGTGGCTGGATTTGTCCTTCGTACTATCCAAGTCCAAATTTCATGTCGATGTTCTCAATAATTGAATATCTCAGTAACTAAACTACGAACCCGATTATCCTATCGTTTTTTTGCATGAAAAACCTTTTATTCCGATCATATTTTTAGTCTTCTGAGAGACAGATGGCAGCTGGTT
Organism: Pyrrhosoma nymphula; assembly: GCA_963573305.1. Lineage (NCBI taxonomy): Eukaryota > Metazoa > Arthropoda > Insecta > Odonata > Coenagrionidae > Pyrrhosoma > Pyrrhosoma nymphula. The sequence continues at coordinate 54,989,683 of OY754337.1, forward strand.
ATCTACCTCATTAAGTGCGTGTAGGTAGTTAGGATGAGATTTCAAGGAAATTAGAAAGGGTAAGGAGAAAGCCTTGAGCTGGCTTAAGCCCGTACTAGCAACGGAAGGCTTTAACAGGGTCTGCGGCTATACATTCCATTCGACGAACAGTGCGGTTCGAATCACTCTAAGATCGTTCCGTATAGCACTCCAGCAAGAATCGGAATACTTAGGAAAACACTTACAATCAGTTGTCGCGAGATTAGAAACATATTGTACGAATGATAGCAATTCACGCTCTCAACCAAGCCAGTTCCCAATTATCTTGTCAGCACGAGTTAAAATCATGGCGTGATTGCATTTCCATGACATTAATGCGTCTTATTTACCTATAACGATTATATCATGTACATTTTAGTCATCTAAGGGCATAACGCGGTATTCTAACATCCTATTAGCCAAAAGTAAGCACTTCGAAACCTTCTTCTCTAGGGTCTTGGGAGTAGCTCGGCCAGTGATTTTGAATCGGTACGATACCTTATAACTATATGGATATAGATGCTGCTCTTACATAGCTATAAAGCTAGGACGATAAAATCGGCACCACAGAGATTGGATGATATGGAAATGTGGTGTTATCGATTAATGATAATCATGAAATAGAAAGAGAATCGTCTATGAAGAGGTCCAAGGAAGGCCTGGGAAGAAAGGATATTTCATGAAGAACAAAGTTGAAAATACAATAATAAATGGCACATTCTGATACATAACCACCTTAAAACAATAATGGAGGAAGCAAAACGCGAAGAAATTCGGAGGAAGGCTAGGGTTAGAATTCATGAATAAAATCATGAGGGATGTAATAATTTACACTTACGAAGGAGTGAAGTGATTAGCTGATAGAAGAGGAGACTTGAGAGCTGCAGAAAATCTATCTTCGGATTGACGACTGATGATGAAGGCTACGAATGATGCGCAATCAATTTGATTCAACTGAGGATTTAACGCGGTATTCTAGCCCTTCATTTTCCCAAATATAACTGCTACAGTGCATTCTTCTCTGAGTTTAAGAGAACGTCGGTTTATGATTTTTTATCGGTATATACTATAAAATACGAGCAACTTGGTTTTAATAATTTAGTATAAACATTATTGTCCCTTGAAGAATTACTGTTGCCTCCTAATGAGACGTTTGATTTTGCGTAGGAATAGATATTTTTGTTTTCTCTTCATGTGGAAATAATCGTAGGTGCGCCAGAGAAACATTTCGTAATCGCGCGTAATTTTTCTCCTGCGCGCAGAAATTGATGGAGTATAATACTGAATTGCGGTTAGCGAATCCACGGTTAGCAGATATTTTCGAAAAAGGGTAGGGATCTAATGAAGGATGGAGAGAACCCTGGTATTGGAATTAGTGAATCATCAACGAATCAACGTCGAATCGACATCGAATAGACATAAAATTGCTCTTCATGTGAATACTCTACATATTACACTCGAGTAAATTTCGGACAACGTATTAACCACCACTCTGGAACGTAATCTGCTTCCCACGGGCCTTGAATCCAGGTCTTCCGCGAGGAAACACGACGCGAAAGCAATAACGCCACCGGATCGACAGTCGCTAATAAAAGCGAGTTGCATGTGTTGCGGGTCAGAGATTATGTGGAAAACATCATGGCCACTTTCGCACTCCGATTCACACACTTCCGTGTGTTTACTCGATTCGATGCATTCGAATGAACACGTGCTACGTCAAAGCTTTTACGAACGTTTGTCCTTGACTGCTCGCGTTATCTCTTCGTTTCGGACTTGTAACTCCGTTTGCAAGTCGGTCTTATCGCCATTGCGAGGGCTCGCCGCTGATTTATATCTTCCCTTCGCGATGAGATCAATTTAATAGTAAAATTTAATAATCCTTTAATTCAAACGTATTTTCATTGGCCAAGGGGAAAACCTCTCTTTCACTGGACACAAAAATTGTATTAATGGAAACATTAGATCTCGCCAAGCATGGCATAACATGACTTAAATATCGCTGATTGAATGTTCGATAAGCGAAGGATACCTACTTGACAATAAAATATTTTATAAAATAAACTCACAAACCACATAAAAAATCATCGAACTCACGACCCGGGTTTCAGAGCTTAAACATCATCATCAGAACTAAGGAGCCTGTAACCCTTACAGGCTCCTTAATCAGAACACTATCATCATCAAATGATGCTTAAGCGCCGAAACCCGGGTCGTGAGTTCTAAGATGTTTTATGTGGTTCGTAAAAGTTTATTTTAAATAAATATTTAATATGGAATACCACAAAGTTACGAGAGGAAGTCTTTTATTCTTACTTGATAATAAGATCGATGAAAACATTCGCTAAGCCTTATTAACACGAATGAATATGGGAGTTATTTTCTAATAGTTCTCAATTAAAATATAATCCACATTCCGCCACTTGACTCTGAATAAACGTAATCCTTACGTTCAGACTAAGGTTCGTCTCCGTTAGTATAGGTGAAAAGTTGATTATATTCGAGAATATTGTGAGACAAAAGAAGATATGCATCCAAAAATATTCCCTATTTGATAATAGCAGGTGAGGAAAGGGAACTGATAGGAAAAATTAGGAGGCGACAAAATTGACTAAAGGACGTATAGAGGGGTAAAAATATACTGAAGAGGGCAATAGAAGGGAGGATGTTGGATAATCGTGTAAGAAGGGGGAAAATAATAAAAGCCGTATGAAGGGAGACCAAAGATAAGAGTTTAAAGGAGATTTGATGTAGGAAAATACGCAAATTACAAGAAGAAAACGTTGGAGAAAACTCTCCCCTTTCGGAGGGAAATCATAGACAAGATTGACCATGGATCCACTATTTATTTGGTAGAATAAATATGATGATGATGATGATGGTCATACAGGAGGAAAGTAGAAGTGAAAATAGGCTACAGTATTTCCTTAATCGTAGCGGAAAGTGCCAAATGGTCATTGATGTCACGTGTGATATGACGGATCGAGCATTAAACTTAAGTGCGATATTCCACAGAGCAAAAATCATTCGCCTTGACCGGGATGATTTTTCCTCTGTGGAATGATTTTTCCTCTGTGGAATATCGCACTTATGTGCACTTGCGGGTGACTCCGTAAATGTAACTACCGTGGCTAGCCCCGGTATCCTCAAAATTAAACTTGAGGTTTACTCCGTACGAGACGAAGTTTTTGATAGGAAAAATACGGCTCACCGACTCAGACCTTGCACAAAGAAAGCAATTGCCATTAATTTATTAAAATACCTATGATAATAATACTGATGTTGGCTGCTCCTTATGACACAGCTCTTCTTTCCTAGCGAGAACAGTTGGACATAACATGGCCGATTCCAAGCAGCTCACAAACCCGCTTTCTCGTCTCACTTCCGAGGCGGAAAACTCCTTAAAAGTGTATTCACATTTTTTCTTAATTTCTTTGACCAGCTACACCCAGCGCATTTCCTCATTTGGAGATGAAACCGATGAGAACTGCTTTCATGGACGTGGGTGATGTGCAATGTTTATCGTCGATGTGAGTACCATGTTCTTTTGGCCCATCAGGACTCGTGTTCGAGGCATAGTTGACTAATTCCGCGCGTGCTCCTCGGCCAAAAACGATATCTGAGCATAGCAGTATTTCAAACGATGGGAAAAGCCTTAAGTCCCGACAAAACATGCGTGGGAGGATACTTTTAAGGCATGCAATAATTTCTAGTGTGAATGGGATACTCCACCCAAACATCTCAAATCTTGAAGAATACTCGTAATTCGAAAATATAATCTTTCAGATTTTTACCTCATTTGAATCTATCGACTATTGCCCTCTACAAACCCATTAAACTTTTGAACTCCATTCCGAAAATATTTGTTTTATTGACTTCCATTGGAAGCTTTCACTAAAGAATAAATATTTGGATTGTGCATTTAATTTCATGCATTTTATACAAATATTTTTATGAATGTGGGTGTATTTTTCAAAACTTAATCACCAGAATTTCTTTTCAGTCAACGCGTAACCAATTGTGCTTCTAGAAAGATTTTTTTTATTTGAGTGAAAGATTATTTTCTTCTTCTTACCATTCCTGTGTTGAGGATTCGAGAATATTTTCAAATTCGAGAAAGTAAAGGATTCGTCCCAACCCTAGTTTTTAGTCAGTGTATACTTTCAGGGATGAGTTTGCGAAAGTACATTTTGCTTCAGCGAGGCCCTGTATCAGGGACTCCATAAAAGAAATAGACGTGGCCCTGTCTCTCCTGTATTCGCAACACCGCTGAAAACAACTACAGAGCAATAAAGTTTAACATGCGGAGAAATCGGACATTATTTTTCTCACCTTAACTTTCACAATTCCGACAAATTAACACGAGGTTTTATCACAGGAGAAAAGGAGCAATGAAATAATTTATTGATGAAAGTATTCGAGGCTGATAAAGTAGCAAACAGCAAGTGCGGTACATTCCTTGTAGCTCCCTACAAATCTTAAAGAGCATCCTTCGTTATTTTATGGGTATTTCTTGTATCTCAGCTCACTGTATATTGTTAATGGCTTTCATATATGCGTTACAATTGCCTTTATAATTGTGCATAGTAAATAGCTTATTTGATTAACAAAGAGAATAAACTGAGAGAATATATCTGGAACATGTTTCTTAAATATGCAAATGAGTCAATAGACCTATGGAAAGTGTCGCAAGTATGGTAAAAGTAAAATTGACTGCATATGATGTGAAATGTGGGCATGATGAGAGTTAGAAAAAATTCAGTTTCGTTAGTTTCACTTCGCGTCGTGTGGATAAACTAAAGGAGCTTGTTAATCACTGTTGGAAAGATAGATACAAGAATTATTTCTTCCCTAGAGCAGAATGAAACCCTTGCCAATCATCCTTTTTCTCCTCCGGTTCCTTTTTCCTGTACCCTTCCTCTCCTTTCCATGGCTGGTGTGATATGACATCCTCTGCCGTAAGCCCTTGCGGCGGCTATCGAGAGTAGTTCTTAGGTGTGATGAATTGCTTTGTACGCTTGAAAGGGGGCAATGACCTCAAGTAACTGGAAGTATCATTCTGAAATATTTAGGATATAGGTAGGTACATATTTGTAGGAACAGACAAGTGTTTATGACAAAGGAAAATGCCTAATACTTTCCTTAAAGTTCGCTGCAAAAAATCATGTATCTTCTTTCGTGTCAATAATTCCTCAACCTCCATCGGCGCAAGTGATCGCCTTCCGCTGCTACCAGAGATCACCAGATGGCACGTAAACTGCACGCATTTCAACGCGTCCTCCACCTCCGTCATTTCTATTCATTTACTGTACGCAGTTTGTACTTGTGTGCGCTCAGTCTCACCGACGCTCGACCTCGGCGTCAATAAACTCTCGCGTCAAACGGTACTGAACGAGTTGCAGCATGAGAAGAATTCAGATCATTTTAACGCATCGCTGAGACTACTCATTGAACACACGTATTGTTTGATAACAAAGCTCCCATTATCCTCCGCTTATAGAAAGAACTTTTGAATCAAAATAAGATGTACGGATAAACCGTAAAATCACGTGGACAAAACACGAACGCTGAGGATCACATGAGGTTGATTTCACCTTCTTTGGCCCTAAATGCGACAGGAATTTCATGAAATGAATGAACCAAGTCATTGTACGGTATGTTTGCACTCTAGCAACTAAAAATGCAGGCTTTTGGTAATTTTAATTAATATCGCTATGCAAAGGATAAATACATAATTTATAAACATAGCTTAGGTTAAAACTTGAAGCCGCGTCACCCCATAAAGTTGAGCAATTAATTTATATGATACCTTGGGTACGATTTTACTTAACTGTTGTTGCTGGCTTATGTGAAGATTATTTGTATCTTGAGAATTTTTATCCTCTGGGGCCCAAATTTTAGAATCTCGTGCGAAATTGAGAAAATCTCCACGTTGAGAATAAGTCGTTGGAGTATACTCCATCGCCGTATGCGGTGATGTATGCATCACCACATACGGCAATGCAGTTCAGTTATCTTATAAAAACATTCGCTCATGCCACTGATGTGGATTCATGTACGTTACAAGTATTGTCATCGGTTAGGTCTTCATTTGTACTCGAATGGACTTAAATCTTCTCGTACTTGAAATAAATAAGATCCGGGAGATTTCAGCCCGCTAAAAATTCTTTCTTTAGTAGGTACATGCATCGATCGTCAGACACAGACGATGCAACATATTCAAATACTGTCTACGTTGCAATTCAATATTTTAAAGAAGCATTTCTTTTCTCAAAAGATCCTCGTGTTTCCAGAATTATAGTGATCCCAGGATGATATGTTTAGAGGCTCAAGTTGAGAGTGCAGTTTTCAGTGAAATGTCATACATTTGTACGCATTCCCGCGTCTGAATTTATCCCTCAAACAATATTTTGAACTCGGATCTCGCCTCCGTGACGCATGTGCCTCCCCGTCTCTGCCGGGACCCATGGCAACCACCCTGTTTCTCAGCCTTCGGTTTTCCTTTCCACAAATGTACCACCCTCTGGCGAAGAAGAAAGAGAATCCCTCGACTCTAGCGCACAGTCCCACGAAACGCTATCCTCTCTCTCGAAGTCAGTCGCCGTAGAGAAAGGTTAATAGAAGGGGACGCTTGCTGGCAGGCGAAGGCATAAATCTCGCCTTTCACCCGATAGTCTTCGCGGCGAGGAATACCTCCTCCGTTCAATTAATTCACGTGAAATTTCTCTTTTTCAATTTCACTCCACCACCGCGTGTATAATTTTTTTATGAACCCCTACGCATCTCTCGAGCGGGTGGTTGACCGTTCGTCGGGAGGATTTCAAACGGGGATCTTGAAAAAACTTGACTCGTGGGAAATACATGTAGGTGTAACCTTTCAGCCAGTCTTCGTTTTCTTTCGCACTCGCAAGGAGGTGCTCACTAGACGGGAAACTCGCCTCGGGCACTCCTCAACGAGTCAATTCGAATGGCACTCTCATCGGCATTGAGCATTCAATCCTAAGATTGGTTGACTACAGCCCTACAATCTTCCCTCATCCTCAGTATTTAGTCTTAGGATTGGTCAACACCAGCCCTCCATTCTTCTCTATTCATAGCAAGTACCCTAACTCCCGGACAATTCTTCTTTATTACATTCCTCTTTATTTGGTATGCGTACTTATCTCTTGGTATTCCTCCAGGCATATTAATTTTCCTAATCTGTTGTGCCCTAGGACATGTTCAACGCACCTGGTTCTTTTCCGTCCAATTACATTATTTATGGTCCTACCCTCTTCTGCACTTCATTTTATCCGTCCATTTGATCTTCAGCATCCGTCTCCAACACCAGATCTTGAAGGCTTCTATTCTTTTCTAGCCAGCCTCTTCAATGGTTCAAGTCTTTGGACATTAAGACACTCACTCTACACGGATGGTCTTGTCTCAAACTTTATCTTGTTTGAGCACACTAATGATTTCTTCGTCATGCATGCCTTTTTGGCGTGAGATATTCTGCGGTTGATGTTCGATGGAATTCTTCCATTCCGTGTGACACTATCCACTCTTCCCCGTCCCCTGTTAATTCCTTTATAAGTGCCCTTATGGCTGGTCTACACCATATGTATTCAGTTTTACCTGCCTAACTTATTTATCCCTCGGCCTTCTTCGCGGGACCTTGCCTTCAATTTTCTCCATTGTGACCTATTCATCCGGATTTTCTCATCCTGACAGTGTACCATATGGTTTTTCTCCTATATTCTTCTGCGTACTTCATCGTTTTTGATTTAATTCGTCAATTTGATCATCAGCCTCCTTAAGCGTCGATTCTCTTCTGATCAGTTTTTCTAATGGTCCTTTTCACCGATCCGTAAAGCGCAAGACTCCACACGAATTTTTTACATGCCTACTGCCTTCTTATTGGTAACCTTATATTCTCCGAACAAAACAGTTGTTTTTTAAGCACCCAAGGTGTGTTACATTAGTGGGGTCAATTGTAACACCCCTTGGGTGGGGTGAAAGTTGACTCTGGCATACAGATACTATATACCCTGGCAGGTACTCGAATTAGATATAATTTAATAACCGTAAGGTCATTACATGGAATCTCATAGTTGGCACAGGTATGAAGAAGCCTATTCTAAAAATTGTGGCATCATTGTCCAGTAAATGTGGGAATGAAAAATTATTATAATATTTGTTACAATTGAAACCAGTCTCCCCTACATGTGTACTCTCTTCAGCTATGATTCCGTCCCCTAAACCGTACTCATTCCAATGTCATGCAAAGAAAGAATCAGCCTCAATCGGTATCATGATTGGCGCGTGTCGGCAGTAGCTTTCCCCAAAATGTGAACTCATTAGCATCATTCATTAGTTCAGTGAGGGCTGTAAATGACTGCTGAAAAAGTATCGGCTCTCGAGCTCAATAAAAATATAAGGGTGATTGATTGTTCATGATATTATTGGCTTTCGTACTCTTGGCCCTCCGTAAAGTAGGCCGAAGACTCCGTTCTAGTCTATTGAATTTAGGTAACACAAGTGGTAAATAAAACGTTGGAATTTCTCCGTATTTATGTATTTGGTCGGGCGTAAGACCTTTGGCACATACGTGAGATTCTGAAAATATGCTTGAGACTATATGTAACCAAGAGACATTCATGATTTCCAAAGAGACCAAACTATGAAAGAGGCATAGGTACCTTAACCCCAGCGTAACGTCGTAAGCGCCACGCTCGCGTCGCGATTTAAGTATAAATCAGGATATCATTTAATGTTCTACAACTGTACTAATGTCAATGATAGGCCGTGGTTCACATTTTGTCTGTAGATGGCCTCCTGAAACCCGTTTAAAAGGGTAATTGCTGCAATTTCGAGATATAATATTCCGTACAGTCATCTGTAACCGAAGTAATTGTCATGAGGACCTTCCGACGCTGTAGTTGAGATTGAGGACTATTTTCAGGTGCCAACCCACTACATAATTATTTTCCAAATCCCTTGTCGTGATATAGTTGCTCCAAAATTTACATGCGCTAAGATACAAATATAATAGAGCTATAGTCGATTTAACGTTTGATAAGTGGAACAGTAAAATACGCTCAATAATTGAAATTGGGGAAGTCTGTAAATAATATAATACATAAAAAACACTTGTTTTAAACCACGCTTATATTCAAGTGTACTAAAAAGTAAAAAAAACTTTTTAGTCTTCAACGAATCTTGTAATCGTTTGTACTTTTTAGTCTAAAATTGATTGTTTTGAAATTTGAATTATTAGCATTTCTTCTAAAATGATGGTTGCAATGAATTGCAACAGCGCTGACTGCGAGTAGACAATGCGATGCGGGTTGCGTCATGTTAGGATAAATATACATATAATGTAAACCATTTAATTTTAGTAGATTAACTTAGTAATTAGTAAATTCAATGACTGACTCATGTATTATCATCGACATTAAGTAAGTGTACAAAATTTCGGCTCAATTGAACATTGGGAAGTGGGTTAGATTTCGATTACAAGATTCCTTCCAGACAAACAACAAACAGGACAATTTAAAATAAGCGTGGTAAAATGGCGTAGTTATAATGCATGAAATATTTGTGTGTATATACTCTTTGGTGCACTTGGTAGGTTGGTGTTTGGTTCGCGAATGTGATTTACTGAATTACTAAAAAAACGAAGAAAAAGCTAGAAAACATGAGTTGATGACTGAAATAAATCATCAAAAACTTAGAAAAGGGAAACTCATAATAGGAGTCATAAAAAGCCTCATAAGAGGAGTAAGAGGGAGAGGACAGTGTAATGTAGGTATGTTCCATTTAGGATCGTGTGGAACAGTGTAAAGAATGAGGGATGGATGCAAGGGTAGGCGATCTAGGTTTTGAGAGGCATTTACTTAGTGGCTATGAATGCCGCAGGGAACTGATATGGGTCCGGCACAGATAAAATATGCTATATCTAACCATCAAAGGCCATTTATTGGGTCGTTGAATGAAAGTCTATGAGCTTTTGACAAGCTTTCTTCCCACTAAAAAGTATGAGGGTAGGAAAGAGATGCTATGGTAGGTTTTCTTACCATTTGAGGAGTTCTCGGGTTTCCGGCCGGGTGATGGTGCTGAACTGAACCGACGTTTCGATGACGTAGTCTGCCGTCTTCATGGTGAATGTGAGCATTCACCCTTAATTGTCTTGTCATCGCCATGTTCACATTTACCGCAAAGACGATGGCTGATTCATTCACATTAAGCTGCCGAATTCTACATTTTAATTTTACCCGCTTGCAAAGAATGATTCTTAGCTGCTGCCAATTTATGACATCATTTTTTGAGTCCTCAATATCCTAGCCTAGTTTTCAAGCTGCAAATCGAAGCAGGGAAGTATAGTTGGTTGCATCGTAGCAGGAGTAAAAAAAGCTATGAAATTTGAAATAAAGCCTGAGTCAATTGGACTTTTTAATGCTGTAATAGTTTCTTCAGTGCCTATAATGGGGGCTGAGCTCAGCGAAATAATTTGGGTATAATTTTAATACTTGATACTTAAGATTAACTACCATGGAAATGAGCTGAGCTCAATGATCCGACCCAAGCAGGGGACACAGATCCTTTTGATACATATTTCAAACTATTTTCACATTATTAAATAATTTATACATCAGAAATAGTATGTATATATAATATCTTTACCAGATATCAATGCTGAATCTGCAGAACATGTTTCATTTGGGAAAAAAGAATCCAGGGTTTCTATTTAAACTGAATGATTTTTGTATTATATTGATAGGTGCGTACTTAGTGGGAAAACGTCATTGATGAGCATGGAAATAACCACTTATTCCTCTGATCATTCAATAAATTCAACAAAATAACATGCCAAATGAAAGGTATTTCCCCTGTTCTTCTCTTTAATTCACATTTAAGGCTTGGCAATGGTAGCTGAAGTACTTGCCTCTCATTCTACAAGTCTGGTACTAATCCTTGCAGTGACATTGATTTTTCAGCACAATTCTGATCCCCTCTTGAGTGCCCTGTGGAGGGCATCTAAAGTACCTATTTCATCTGTTGAATGGGACATCTGTGGGCCTCTTGGTGCCTTTAATTAAGAGTAGGCTGATACTGACAGCGTTTTTCTGCCCATCCTTCCTCCATTCCATAAAAAAATCCTCCCCGTACCAACCTACCCTCATGTTCTTCATGGTAGGAATTACCTCAGCTGTCAGTCACCTCACCTAAATAACCAACCAAATAATTAATCCCTACCTATGGGAGTTCTCACTTTATCAAATGAAATACTTGCTCTGATATTGCATTCTCTGCCACTGAAAAATTGTATAAAATGTTTAAAGTCATATCACCTCAAAGAAGACATAGTTCAATAAATTAATTGTTGATGAATCTCAAGTTATTGTACACCTAACATGTAAAGTGAAATGTCAAATGGAGTTGGTAAAGTCTTACAGTAACTGAAAAATTGAAGATAGGTGCCCCAAGGAATACAGTTTAACTTTATTGTTATATAACTTCATATCTGTAGTACAATTATATTGTACCCAGTGAATTTTCTTGGGAAATCGCATTTAACACAATTTTGATAGTTACATATACGTACATAATTCACACTATTGATGAACAATTATGAAAAATATTTGTATAATTTATAATTGCATTACTGTTCATTTAATTAACCTCAAACCATCTTTTTTTCAGCTAAACTCATAATTCCTATGTTGGCAGCTTTGGGGCTGGTTAGTATACCTATTTATCATATGCCACATCATTCTTATACTAATTCTTCAAAGAGCTTCTTCCATTCAAAAGAGCATTGTTAATACTTACAGGTGTTACTATGCTCTGAAACAATTGCTGCTGTGAGTGATGGAATGATGAGGAAATCGATTGTGTTCGACAAAGCCACACCAGATGTGTTTTATTGCCCACAGCAGAAGCCTACAAGGTTAGGGAATGGAAAAGGGAAAGGAGGGCAAGGAATGCTTGTGAAGGTGAGTTACCAATTTGACATACAACTGGATCTTCCATCCATTTAACAGGCAAAAAGCCTTTCGATTATACACCTTCAGAGCAAAACATTGAATGAGCATGATCCTCATTTGATTTTCCAAGTGTGAACAGAAAGAGATTTTTCTCAAAGCTGTGGGAAAGGATCAGACCTTAATCTCTTTAAGTTTTACCCACAGTGTGACGTGCTCTCAGAGCTTTACTTCAGTGCATTTTTGAAGATGCATCAATAAAACTGCAGGTTATGTATTGTTTTAAAAAATAGTGAACTGAATGATACCATAATATCCCTTTCAGGCAAGGCCTTTGTCTAAGCTGTGTGAGTTTGATGGTAAATTGCCTCTGCCAGCTGATTATAAGAGCGATTGCTACAAGGACATTGATGAGACAGATTTTGCTTGCAAAGAGAAGAAGAGGATTATGGTGAGAAACTAACCTTTCATGGATTGCTAAACTGTATCCCTTAAAATGTAATTTTATTTGGGAGAGAAATGTGGTTACATAGAAGCAGTGGTGTACCTTATGGGTGGCAGGGCTGGCCCCCACTAGGGATACCATCATGGCGGAGGTCATGCGATGATTTTCTCTTCCCCCCAAAGATAGGATAATGTTGAAGAAAACAATCTTATCTGCATATCCAATTAGAAAATTTTTTTGAAGATAAAGTAATAACAAAAATAAGAACATAGGTAATGGGATAAAAGTAGGGGGCAGGGGGATGGGTGCACCACCCCTTCCATTTTGCCTAGGGTGCCAGGAACCCTAGGTACACCACCGCATATAAGAGCAAATTATTGAAGCGAATCACTGCATAGCATTGCCTATTAAATCTTGCAAAATGTGACAAGTTCCCACCAAGGTGTCCCTTAACACTTTCAACGTGACGACAATATTTTTTATTTTTGCCGGTGACTGAAATTTTTAAATACCAACTCAGACGCTAATGATCACAGTCTGCAGACACCAGATAGCATCCAGTGGACGATGATTGTTGTCTGCCAGCATTGAACATGTTAATGATTGTTTATATCAATGAAAATTTCATACACTAGGGAAAATAATTTTATCCCTTTATAAATTATAATCAGAATGGAATGCTAACACATGAAATACCCACATATGTAGCCTTCAGATAGTTAAATTGATTTTAAAAGATGCATTGGTAGAGCAACTTAGAGAGAAATTTTAGTTTCACCCTGGCACCAATTTACTAGTCTCATAAATGTGAAAAACAATTTTGGGAAAATAAAAAAAATTATGTCATAGTACAAGGTGCATGCATAAAGTTGCTTCACATGGGCATGATCATGGATCAAACTAATATGTGCATATATCTGCATTTGTATTAATATAATGCTACGCATAATGAAAGCATAATTATACACTGCATTTACCAATCGTTCTGAACTCAGACCGATCTGAAAGTTCAGAGGCGAGCTGACTCAGATCGCCTGGTTTACCAAAATGGTCTGAAAATATAGATATTGAACTATCGAATCCAGTAGTCTAAATTATTTTGAAATTTCTTGCTTATTTCAGCAGCACACTTATCTCCCTTCTCTTCTTCAAAAAAACCATGCCATAAATGATATTGATTATATTTTGTTTGCCATCAGCCACTAAAAGAAGAACAAGGAGAGCCATGCTCCGACCTTTTAGGATCGATCTGAGATCTCAGACCGGTTAGGGAAAGCGGACTGATTCGGCTCGCTTTTCTGATTGATTTGGCCAGTCTGTTCCATTTACCATACCAAGCTGAGCCGGTCAGATCTATCTGAGATCGATTGGTAAATTTAGTTATAGTCATTTGCTTCACCATTCTCACCCAGTACAAAAAGTGCATATAACAACTGTTTTGGAGTGAGCACTGCAGGATAAGTTTGCTTTATGGATAGCGATAGATGTATGTAATTGCACACTAGAGAAGATGCATGATCATGCCTCTTACATTTGGTAAACATTGATACCTACTTCCTCATATATATTCATAGCTTAGAAAAATATTCACATTTAATAGGCTTTGATATAGTAAGCTAAAAGTAAAGCATTCTGCCCAAAGGTGAACATTTGAGTTGTTAATTCATAACTAGGTGATTTACAGATGTTTTTCTAGATTGCTACTATGCTCTGCTGATGGTCTTATGTCTTTTTAAAGTTCTAAATCATGGTTTTAACAGTTAGGAATGTTATCAAAGCATTTGTGGCACACTCACATCTGGTCTTATAATTTTCATCACCACATTCTGTATTTAAGGGTAGTATTTTCCTTTTGTATATTTCATCCATCATTATCATGTCTCTTTATTCTCGGCATGGTAATTGTTTGTCCATTTTTATGTTTCTACCTGTTGTTATTAACACTAATAGGAAATCCTAAAAATAGTAATTATATTTCCTTTGAAAGAGAAAACATATACATAGGTAGTATGTATGATTGTAACATGGTGAATGTAAGTAAGGAGAGTTTCTATTTAATGCCATAAATAGAAAGAAGTTGGTGATTTAAAAAAGCAGCACTGAAATATTTATGTAGGTACAATTACAAGCAATGAAAAAATAGAGCTACACATTAGAAAGTCATGGCCCCTTTGATCATGATCTGAACTGCAGTTATAACATTTTTATCACCTTGTAAAAATTGATTGAACCCTCCGATAGACCTTGCTAATAGACAGATGAGTTTCAGGAAAATTTCTGAAATATCAAAGACCGAGAGGGTTCCATTAATGGGCCATTAGAGGAGTCAGACAATGCCTTGAATGTACATTTGGAATCCTGTTTTCTGAGACATAATTTTGTCTTTACATGCCCAGGAGCTCTAGAAGGAAAGAAAAAAATAATTGATCTCATTTCAAAATTTGAATATTTCAAGAAAGTCGAGGTGCAGACGCTGCCAAGGCTTTTCTGACCTGGTCAAAGAAAGATATGTTTTACTAACATTATCTCTTTGGGTCAACTGACAAGTTTCACACAATGCAATTTTTCGTTCAATTGCATTATCTAAATATTCCCACCAAACGTGTGACCTAGCGAACATCTTGGCTCTCACAATACCTATGTGGTCACAGTGTAGAATGTCACATACTTTTTCTTGAAGACTTTTCGGTATCACTACTTTATTGCCAAACATGAGACATCCATTTTGAATTGACATTTTTTTATTGAAATTTTGAATGATTTGTTGCGGATTTTAAACAATCTTGTAAATTCAGGAGAAACTTTTTTTGGCCAACCATTCATCACCCATTTCACAACATCATCTGATTCCAGTATTACGTTGTCGGCTTTGGGATAAGGCTGAACAAATTCGAGCAACTCCGGTTTCCAAGTTCTTTTATTCTTGGACACAAGAAACAAAACACACAGGACTGCTCATGGGAACTGACTGTGCGCGACTGACCAGCAGGGCTGGGACAAGCAGTCCTCAGTGACTATAGTGCAGTGATCGGTGCAGCTGCCAACCTTACAATACACAACAGAAATGACACAGTGTATCACTCTATTTGAAGAGGGCTTCATTTAAGTTCACAATGGCTACTTCACTACAACCTCACGACTGGGCTTTTGCACCAAAAAACAAAGCAAAATAAAAATGCCCCAAAAATACAAAATGTAAAAAAGACATTTGCAAGTATAACTACGCAATACTTAATATAATAAAACAACTAACACCTTAGAGGATGTGAGTTTACTGTCCCAACTTTACCCATATTGTTACATGAATAGCTAACAATTTGTAGATGATCTGTGAGATATGATTTTATCCAACTCAGAGCAACTCCAGATATTCCTATGTTATAAATTAATCTCCACAGCTTACAAAGTATTGAATCAGTCACTTTGCCATGAGTTATTGCAGTTTATAGCATCTCCTCATTGTCAGGGGCTTCTTTGAAGCACAGCATTGCCTTAACCCCTCCAATTTCGTCTTATTGACTTGCAAATGGGAGTCTTTTTCGTCTTATTGACTTGCAAGTATGTAATATTACTGAAAGAAAAATTTTTTTGAGCATAACGTTTTAATGTCCCTGTATTGCTAAATTATTTAAATATTTTTTTAAACAAAAATTTTGTTCAAACAATTTA
This sequence comes from Pyrrhosoma nymphula, assembly GCA_963573305.1. Classification (NCBI taxonomy): domain Eukaryota; kingdom Metazoa; phylum Arthropoda; class Insecta; order Odonata; family Coenagrionidae; genus Pyrrhosoma; species Pyrrhosoma nymphula. Next base: position 55,005,775 of record OY754337.1, read on the forward strand.
GCAGGATGGGTGTATTAAAACAGGGGAGCGCATCTATAGACACTCTTCCCATAAAAGGGGTTAATAGTGCCATTTTGAATAGATCATGGTATCACACAGCAGTTATAGTTCCTGTATATTGGCCAAAAATTGCTTTTGGAATTAGAAATTCTTGGTAGCTTAGTGGTCTGCGAGTTGGCCAGGAAAACCAATAGTCCAAGGTCCAAATTATGTGAAGTAAAGTTTCCCCGGTGTCCCACCAGGTTAGAGGCTCTATGTCTGCCAACATTTCGAAGAGCAAGTTGTTCTTCAAGATGTCAGTAGACATGGAGCCTCCAACCTGGTGGAACACCCAAGAACATTTTCTCCACATAATTTTCCAGGAAAACATCAGATCATTCGTCCAAGGTTTGGTTTCCAGTCCATGAAACCAGTTTTTCCTCTTGCATTTCTCAACCCATTCTTAGCTGTTCATTGCAGCAGTTAAGAAAAAATTGGGATCTGAGAAAAAACCTGTCCCCAGCATTTGAGCTATAATATTTAAAGGTTGTGGATATCATTAGTTACAAGATTAGTATGTAGCCTTGTGCACATGTGGATTTGGATACAGCTAAGCAACCAATTCTGGGGAATTTGGTCTGTGCTCACTTCATGTTGAAGGGAAAAGTTTGGAGCAGCTGTCTTGTGTGAATGAGCCTTTTAATGCACTAATACTGATGTCAGGGTGCTTGATGCAAATTTTATGTTATTTTATTGCAGAAGAGGCTGGTTAAGGCAGATGATCCATTGGATGCAGAAACAGCTACTGAAATGTTAGCACAGGAATGAGTAAATGTGCACCTAATAGGTACCTGTGTGGGATTCGGAATGGGAGGAAAGCAAATATCAACTAACTACTTTTGTAATTACTTTTATTTGTTTTGAATGAATTCATATTTCTTACATTTAATTGAAGGTGCTGCCCATAGGCCTTTACCTAAACATTAAGGAGTGGCATTGTGACATTACTTCATGGAATTTATATTTATTGATGTAATAACACACCAAGTACAAGTGAAATATATATATTACATGACAATTTGTTGGGAATTTATTGTTTTTGGTAGAATTAGGTGATGGTCAATTTACTACTTAACAGTCCTAATAGCACATTCTTTGGGTTATTTGCTTAATCTCAACTAACTACAGCATGCACATAATAAAAAAATCACTCCTGACTACTTTCATCCGTATTGAGAACTAATACCAAATAAGCATAATTTAGCTAGGTATCATTTGAAAGCATTTTCACTGAGCCATTTTTCTAGCCAATGACAAAAATGTAGAGCTCAGATAGACTGAATTGAGTTGCCCATCAACATTAAGCCAGGAACTAAAGAAATAGCTATGCACCATTTTACCTCTGCCAGTCCATCATTAGTCATTCAATTCCAAGAATGGTTGTCTTAAGCCCTCCAATTCTACTCTTTTCCCCTGCTAACTCTGCCAGTCATTAATTAAATTACATTGTTACTACTATTAAATGCATCCATTACCCATTAACTTTGTTGATATAACAGCGGGATGAAAGTGAGAAATCTGCAATGTTTGTGGAAACCAACCAGAAGGTGGGAGGAAAGAGAGGGCCACCCTGACCTGATTCTCCCTTGAAACTCAGTGGCAAACACATTGGTTTTAATAAACTAGAATCCATTCAAGTTTCTGAATAATTTGTAGATTATCCCTGCGTAGATAATGAAGAGACATTATATTCCATAGAAAAACTTACTCTTAGTTCCCTTCTCCGTTGGACAACTTCCCCTTTGACTCCCGAATTATATGTGATTGTACTAAGTCTCAGAACTTTGGCCTCAGCCTCTGTTGCAAAGATAAATTTGACTTTTCAGCAAGTCTCCCAAGGGTTAAACTGGCCATGTCAAATTCTATACCTCAATTATGGATGGATAACCCTCAGTCCTATTTCTCCTAAATATATACCAGTCCGCGCTGTCCGTGTATTTCATTTGAGGTACTTTTACAATACTTCACTTAGCTCTTAGTTTAATATTTGGACTTGGCAGTAAAGTGAATCATCAAGGCAAAGCATTGAAGACACTTTGAAAAAAAAGAGGTTAAAATAATGGCACAGTGGAATTTTCCTAAAGCTTAATGCATTTACTTCTTCTAATACTTTACCTTTAATTTCCAGATCTACTACCGACTGAATTATCTGTATTGACCATCAGACATTGTTATCAACTTCATTCACTTCATTTTCTGTTCATTGTAACTTAACTTTTTTAGTATTTTCTTACAGCCTTTTGTATCTTCAATTTTGTCTATGCTCTTTAAAAATTTGCTAGCTATTCTCTTATTAAGCCATTTGGTAGTTCAATTTCTTCCCTTGAGATCTTTACAATCTTGAATTTCTTTACTACCTTTTTTCACAGATGAGACTGCACCCTCCTGGCAGTGAGAATATTTAAATCAGGATGTTCTGACTATTTCTACACTGGCCAACCTCTTTAGGGCATGCTTTTTCCATGATGAGTGAGATTCTTGATTCCTTAAGAAATTCATCATCCATCGGAAATCATTTAGTCTCATTCTTCTAAATTGCCTATAAATTACAGTGTTGTTGATGGAAAGAAAGTTATTTATATTTTGATATTATTTACTTATGACGCCTGACCATTGTAATACTCAGTGAAACTTTCTTTTAAAGAGTTTTACCTTGACAAAGTCTAAATCTCTCTAATTTTATATACTTAAATTTCTTAAATATTTTTCTACATATTGTACAAGTATTTTATGTGACATGTAGTTTTAGCCATACTTTTGTCAGCTAAATTATTCTAAAAAATTGTGAATTGTTAGTGATATTACCAATAAAAATACTCAATGAAAGCAGCAGTGGCTTGCATAGTAATTAATCATACTTTTACATTAAACTATTCTTACTGAGAGCACTGGTGCTAAAAGATAGTAATTAATTTGTTCTTTCACGCAGGGCTTCCTAATCAATTACAGAAATTACGAATGGTAAAAAAAAACTTAATACCAAAGTTATCAACATCATTGAGAACATAGGTATTATAAATTAGACTGAGAAATTTCCTCCATTATTGTGATTCCCATTTAGACTCAACATCATTCAACTGAAGAAAAGAGAAGAAATTGAAAAAGACTATCCCAAAAGGTAACAGTATGCAGCATCCTAAGGATGCTGCGAGCATTCCTTAAATCCTGCATAAGTATGTATTTCAAAAATCCTTCAAGAATTCCTTGAAAAGCCACAGTGATTCACATAGAAGAACATACTCTACCTACTCACTCTGCATTTTTACACTAAAGTCAACATAATCACAAAAAAAAACAGAATGAGATGAAGAAGGGTCCCTACATGGTTGACATGTGACCAAAGAATCCTGAAGGAATGACATGCTACCAAATACTTTGGCCCCAACAGGTAGATAATCACTACGTTTACCAATCGATCTGACTGGCTCAGCTCGGTATGGTAAACGGAGCGCGCTGGCCAGATCGATCTGAGAAGCGAGCCGAGTCAGCCCGCTTTCCCTAACCGGTCTGAGATCTCAGATCGATCCGAAGAGGCCGGAGCGTGGCACTCATCGTTCTTCTTTTGGTTGCCGATGGTAAACAAAATGTAATCGATATCATTTACGGCGTGACTTGTTGCAAGAAGGGAAAGGAGAGAAGTGTGCATCTGAAATACGCAAGAAATCTCAAAATAATTCAAACTACTGAAAACGATAGTTCAATATCGATATTTTCAGACCGTGTTGGTAAACCAGGCGATCCGAGTCAGCTCCCTGCTGAACTTTCAGATCAGACTGAACTCAGACCGATCTGAGATCGATTGGTAAACGTAGTGATAGATACATCTACCCTGAGTCCTGGTGTCAGGTCATGTGGCAGGGGGGTGTTACAACATCAGCCTTAAAGTGGGAATTATTGAAAGGGGGAAAGATTAAAAAGAAAAATGTTTGACAGGGTGTATTATTGCCTCACCATGTTATTATTGCAGTAATCAATGGTGTGTGGGAAGAGGGAATTTCCACACCTGTTTGATGGAGTGGCTCTCAAATTTTTTCGCTTACATCAGATTTAGAGATGTAGCGTGAGAGTAAAAAAACCTCTGTCACCCTGAAACTCGAATAATGAGTTTTTCATCTTAGCTTAGCCTATAATGTAGGCTCCTAGTCTCCAGCAACTCAGAGCCTATTTCTTTCTTTATCTGCGTTACGCTCTCCATTCACTTGTCACCATTTTGAATGAAGATTGTAGCTTCCCTTTATATTTTGAAACAGGGAACTTATTTGACTTGGACAAAATTTATTGCACCAGCAAATTTTACAAGGTAGGGCACTTAATAACCACTCTCTGACTAAGGTCTGAAAGGAAGTTGCAGAGGATAGAACAGAAGGAACCATTAACACAGATTAACAAATTTGTAAATTAAAAGAGTGTGGTTCACAGAGTCGAAAACTTAGGCAAAGTCAGAGTGGCAAATGTCAACTTAGGCTTCAAGGGCAGCAGTGATGTATGCTAGTTAAGATTCTATCAGTGACTTAGAGAACTTGTAAGTGGTGGCGACGAATGATGTAGCCAGGATTTTGGTTTGGGAGGGGGGCTTAGATTTTCTGTAGGGGGTCCTTCGACAGGAGCCCGGGCACTTAGACCTTCTTGGTCAATTGTGCCAACCCCATTCCTGTCTGCCACATGCAGACAGGGGACAAGAGCAAGGTGAAGATATGTATGGTCACCCATCCAACCCCCATCCAGGCCCAATATTGCTTAACTTCTGTGATCCTACGGGAACTGGTGTGTCCATGTAGCTGGGCCCTTGCCCTACAAGGAGGGGGGGGCTTAATCTGAACCCTGCAGGGTCCTCTCTTGGTACAATTTTATTTGTTATTGCAGTTTATTTATGGCTATTTTTTTTATAGAAAACTGCTTTGTTCTTAACTTTTCCCCTCTTGAACCCTTGTGTTTTTCATCCAATATAATACATACATAGTAAAACTAAATTCACAATATGATTTGAAATTTCAGGGGGGGGCTGAAGCCCCTCCCCCTGGCTACATGTCAGGTGGTGAAGTATCAATGTCGCTTTACTAGCCACAATACTTGCATTACTTTTCAGAGTTTAGATTTTTAATGTTAAAACAGAGCAATACAAACATTCAGTCAAAACTTAAATGAATAGTCAAACAAATTAACTGACTGCTTGAAAAAAATCATTGGCATTCTCCAGCATGAAATGTCTCAAGGTCGTACACAAAATCGATCTACAGGAAGCATATGGACCTTTGCCTGATTGCTTCCTCTCACCACCTACGAATACAAAAGGTCGGATTGCTGAAAATCCTGATCCATCTGGCTATCACTATTTCCGATGTAGACTTCCTCAAGAAATATAAATAACACCTCGTCAAAGGACTGAATGAAAGTGACTGGCCTGAGGAGATTGTCCTGAAAAGGACCTTCTGGAGAGAAAGGAACACTCTGATGAAGAATCTCCGAAGGAAAGTCCACCTGCTTAAGCCACTCTTTCATATGCTGGGGGAACCACCAAGAGAATTTCAAGGACTCTCTCAAAAACATTCAGATTTACTTTTTGCAGAAAGACAGCCGACCATATGCTCAAGCCCAAGGATAAGCACACTCTTTGAGGGAGTGCATAAGTAATCATGCACTTGCGGCATATCCTACGTCAGGCAGACAGGTCTACATATAATGCAGATTACGGGAACATGAATGGGCCACGGAGATGAAGCAGTACTCCCTCTCCACCAACTTGGAACACATTTGGTCAGAGCCTGGCTACAGGTTTGACTTCAAGGAAACAAAAGTATTATGTAACGAAAGCCACTGCTACCTCAGATTGATCAGGGAGGCTATGGAGGCAGTGAAACACCTGAACAACTACAACCAGGAGAATGGGTAAAATCTATCCAGTGCCTGGAGGAGAATTTTCAAGGCAAAGGATGCAGGAAACCAGTCCACCAATCTAGACGATCCAACTGATTCATGTACATGTAGTCATCATTATTAAGTTTACCCCAAGATACATTACAACTGATAAAACCCAAGTTATTCCAATATTATGACTGAAACCTCCAATGAAGCCTGCTATTCTTTATACTCCTTGCACACAAAAGACAAAAATTATGTCCAATTAAGATATCCAGCTCCAGATGGTGAGTGAGAACTCCACAATCAGGTAGGTAGCACACTTCAAGTGGGTGCTCCTGATATGTTCTCTTATCTGCCTACAATTGTCTCTACATGTTACCCCAGGTAAAAATATATGGTCTGTAGCTAATCTGGAACTGGCTTTTAACTGGTCTGGACCAAGTGATCTGTAACTAGGAAGAATTTGAAACACCGTTCCAGACCAGTCTGGAACAGTCTCCAACACTTTACTAGGCCAACAAGTTCTCCTTACAGATACATATGGGAATGAGGCTATTTCTTCAGAAAATCAGAGTTAATATACGCAATGACTGACAGTAATTTCGCAAAGGTGGACAAAGAGTGCTTGCTATTTTTTGACCATACATACAAACAAAAGTCATTAACCAGCAGAAATAAAACTTGGAGCTTTTAGAGATAGGTGCTTAAAGATATATATGCGTAGGAGGATATTTCTTCTGAAAGTTAGAGTTAATGCAAGCAATGACTGACAGTAATTTGCACTGATAACACTAATATAATATCTAACACCCCTGCACTAATAACACCTACTTCACATATTTCGCTATGCTATATATGCACTCTTCATGCTCACATCAGTACCTTTCATTTTACCTAGTTCCATATATGGTGCTAATGCCTGAAATTTATTCTAATCACAGATTAGTTCAACTCAAATTTCAGAGTAGTCGCAGATCGTGGAATCAAATATTGCAGGGCAGTTATAGACCATCAAGTATTACAGAGCAGTTCCATCACAGTTTCCACATCAGTTACAGACCATTGAATATTACAGAGCAGTTACAGACCATCAAATATTACAGAGCAGTTCCAGACCAGTTTGTTTTACCCATTCAAATTCCAGTCACAGACCACTTACAGACCAGTTCCAGATTAGTTTCAGACCATATATTTTTACCTAGGCACTTACTGCTACATGGTAGATGTTGTCATACCAGCAATGTAAAAGGAAAGGAAGAAAGAGGCATTGGGTTGACGAAAATAAGGTCCAAATACATGAAATTATTACGGGTCTCTGCCGCAGAAGAATATTCAGAAATGTGAGGGACAGAAAGACACAAAATATAGCATGGCAAACTGTGGCTCAGGAGCCACATGTGGACGTACGACTGAGGTAAAAATGTAACTGTAATTTGACACTAACTTGATGACCGTCTTAGAATTACCTAATACATAACATTTTTAAAAGATTTTCTTCATATGATGGTGATTTTTTCTTCAATTTAAGAAATATATCATGTTAAAACTTTTAATGCATTTCTCGGAATTTTCTGCATTTGAGAAAACTTTTATCCCAAATTTGATCTCAAATAATTTTGTTACTAATAATGGAAGCAATTATTACCATTACTACCCCGTCGAACTTTAATAAAGACGGTTGGCAAATGGGATACTTTTGACAACTACAAAAACATACGTGAATGCATGGAATTCCTCCGTGGAAAGTTATCTCAAATATATAACACGAGTCGCACTTTTAACCAGGCAACTGTCTTCCTCATGCTCTACTCGAATGATCTTCTTCGAATTAAAAATCCTTTCAACCTCAGTGATAGCTTGATAAAAATTTCCATCTCCAAATGTTTATAACGTTTATAAATTCTCTCCCATCATCCCCGTTCTCTGGGTATGCTCGTCTGCACTTCCGGCAACTTGGCTGGCAACGCATGGCAACACTGCGAAGGACCTTGTAAAAGCACTCATTTGTTTTGATGGCATCGAGGATACTGTTAAAATATATTTAATTTATCGCAGGGATCGCTTTGAATGTTGGCTCAGTCATTTACTCCCACTATAAAATTCCAGTCTATGGAAAAAGTAATGCCTCAGCGTTACATATCGTCTAAAATTTTACTTTCAAGGTTTACACAGTGGAATTTTAATGACTGAGAAATGAAAATGTTGTGGAACACAACAATACATTGTTAAAGAAACCATTATCGTAGCGCACAACGCGAATCTGACAACAATCGGCGAAAACGACAATGACCCGGTGAACATACCAGCCGTAACATGGCACTACCACAGAAAACTTTAGAAATTAGCAGCTTTCAGTCAATATTCAGATCAATATTTACACTGATAGCTATCCTCAAAAGTTGCCCTTTCAAAGAAGTCACACCTAGGCGTAAAAACATTAAAAATCTCCCAGTAATTTCCTCAGAAATACTGAAGGCTTTGGTCCCCGAGGTTTCTCCAAAGAAAGGAATAAACAACTCTTAAAAAGCAAGCAATGGAAGCCACTGCGGCTTTTGTAGAGAAGTATTTAATTTGAGTTGGATATCGATAACAAAATAAAAACCATACTTTAGGTATTTTCTCATTCCTCCTGGTTGTTTACCCGCGAGAAAAATCGCCTAACATTTTGGAAAGCAGTCAGTAAAAAAAAAGAATTTCGCTTCATAAAAATCATTTTTTTGCGGCCCATCAAAAAAAAAAGAATGTCAGTTGGTACGCCTGGAAAGTTGGACATGTATGTTGATTTCCGTTGCCGATTGTTAGCTTCTGAAATAAGGTCAATAACTTCAGTTCAATAACTTAACCAGCCTCTAAGGTAAGTTGTAATTATGTTCTAAATGCATTATGCGCTCTTTTAATTTTTGAGTGAGGGCGCTAACGATTGCTGTATTCACAGTTAAAACGTATGGGCGCAGGTAGTGGAGCTGGAGTACGCTGAGCACATCTTTGCTCTAGGGTCAAATATTTATATCAAGTGGCATTCCATGATGACTGTCTCTATGCTTAGGCTTGTAGCTAATGCATTCCGATAGTCGGAATTAGTATTCTCAGTATTTTATGTTTTTTCCAATTATTGCTATCTTATTGTGCAGCGATTGGCGATATTGTCGTTTTAAATGCGATACTTTCTTTTGTGAATACCTGCCAGGTGCTAAGTGCACCATTTGTTTTGAGATTCAAATAATTTGGAAATTAATTTTTGTGTACTAATTTTTATACATCCTGTAATTCTTCCGTTACATTTTATTAAACCATTTAACAGTTATTTCATTGAATTACAGTGAAAACTGCTCTCAACCATGTTAATATTAAAATGCACAATTGGTCTTCTTCGAACGTCTTGAACAGAAATGGAAGAGGTAAGTTTTATGCAGCTAATTCCCTGTGCGTTGCCTAGGTCTTCAATTGGTCAACCGTCAATGATTTTCACCAGTATATTTTGCACATATGTAGCGGAATGTCTGAGATCTTGAAGTAGAGTGACATTTATCTAACATTAAGATATGACATCTGCATGTAACTTATATATTTTATGAAAATTTGAACTAGAAAGTCCCATTTCATGATATATGTTTATATAGCCTTTTAATATATCTGGCGGTTTTCTGTGCGTTAATACCCAAAAGTTAACTGATATTCTAAGAATGTTGTTAAAGTCTGTCATTTTACATCAAAATCACTTCGTTTGTCACTGTGGGCATATTAACGAATGTGGTGCTATTTTCAGCATCACACAGCATGTTTTCTGCTGTTGTATTGGAAGTGAAGTAGAGCCTTGTCTTCATTGCAGGTATTGTGAAAACGCAATGCTTCAAATGTAATAAAAGAGGAGATATTTCAAAATTTTGCTGATGAGTATCATATTGCGACCATACTAGTCAGAAAACTAGGGATGAGAATGTGTAATGGAAACAAGAAAGCTCTTATCGCTAGATCTTATAATTTCTTTTTTGCCTCAACCATTTGAGTTCTTTCTTAGGTCTTAAATTTTATTTGAAGGGTGGATAAATCACACGAAACTTATACTAGCCTTCAATAAATTTGTCTTACTTTTTTTCACAAATTGTATTAATTTCACAGTGACAAGATTATTATAATGAAACAAAATCTTATTTAATGAAATGGCATGTAATTTCACTACCAGAGCTCTTTCTATATCCAGTCTGTTTATAAAATAACCTCGTCTTGGCAACTCTTTAAGCTTTCCTCTTAGTTCAGTGGTACACAACCTGTGGTGTGTATACTCCTATGGAATATGTAGCTTGTGGTTTAGGGGTATGTGAGAGAAGCTGAGTAATGGTGGAAATGTATCCAGCATATTTCCTTACTGTAAGGGGTCCAAATGATGGTGTGCCTGACACTTTGGGGTACTCTAAGGGAAATGGGCTATCAAGAAGTATGCTAGTTGAAATGGTTGCTGTCATAGTCAAATATCACATTAAACTTCTCAGTTGCACTACCTTTGATTAAAATTTAATTGGCAGAAAATATTAGAATACTACTTTGAAAATGTGGGATATTTGAAACAATAACTTGCTATGATTTTAAATTTTCTGTGCATAGAAGTACCTTTTAACTTTTGCCCATTGTAATGTAAACGAATAGTGATGTCTTTTTCAAGGTACATATCCATACATTGTTTGAGAGATAGGTACTCTGTTGAGAATGGGGTGGCATTAACAATTTCTCAGTTCCATAGGACTTATTATTTAGTGTCTGCAGTTGTCCATTTTAGCTGATGCGTTGTAGATATGCATATGGTATTCTTCTCTGCTGGCAATTACATGTAGTCCTCCAGGTTTGGTTCTTTGGTTTCCATGATTCCTCAAAGTATGTAGCTCAGCTTTTGGGATTCATTTGGCGTTTTATTTTTTTATGTCCTCAGATGAAGACAATTTCTCCATTGATCCTCCTAAATCCTGAGTTCAGAAATGTCTATGCAGGTTTCTCATCCATCATATATGCCCTAGCTAGGGGGAAACAATAGATTTGTGGTGCTGTATTAAAGAAACTAGGAATTATTATTGAATATGTAGTAGGAAGATTCTACAATGAAAAAGTGAAAGAGAGCTACTTTTCTCTAGATAGGCCACATCTTGAATATGTTTTGAGCATTTGGGACCCTACAGAGCAAGATTTAATTTCTGAAGTGAATGAAATACAAAGGTATGCCACATGCATTGTTAAAAATTGCTATGAGTGAACAGAGAGTGCTACACAGGTGCTGGAAGGACTAGATTGGGAGCCACTAAAGACTTGGAGGCTACACACTTGGCTTAGATTACTTGAAAAATTCAGATCAAGCCAATTTCAGTGTGATGTGGAGGATATTATTTTGACCCTGTACTATATCTCTAGAACTGATAATAGCGACAAAATAGGTGAAATACATTGCTTTACTGATAGGCATAAGGGTTCCTCCTTTTTTCTCTCACCATTAGTGATTATAAAAGAAACACTGACATAATACACACTGTTAACATGCAATTCACCTTTGTCCTATCCCCCTCCCTATTTCCTCCCATATCATGGCTGTGCAGTGCATGGCTGGAGAGGGATTTTATTTTCTCATGGATAACACCCATCTAGAAACACTTTCTAAGAAAGCTTTCTTGAAGAGAAAGAAAGAAAGCTATCCACGCTCTGGTGAAAAATTGAAGAAATAGGTATTAAAAAGCCTGAATAAGTATTCTCAATCATTAACTGAAATAAATAGGTATATTTCTCAAAACTGATCAAATTTCAAATCAGCAATTTAAGGGCCAGTCTACTGTTTACAAACTTTCACTCCAGAATCAGTTACAAAATTTGTATAAGTATGAGAGGTCATGCTCTCTAAGTAAAATGACAAAGAGCTGTGTGGAATGATGTGTGATCCTCAATGTACAGCTCTCGCGAAAGCTTATGGTGTTCGGATGCGTGGCGTTTGTGTTGTCCGCGTCAAACAAATTCTATTTTTTGAAATGCATTCATGCATGGCATAAATACCATGTCTTCGCTTTCCCATACATCCATTTTCCCTACCCCTTCCACCAAAATGTATCCCTCCACGACGTCTTCTTCTGCGAATCCGAACTCCATAAGCTTTCGCGAGAGCTGTATTGTCGTGAACAGAGAATGTTGACAGCAGGAATCAGCCGAGGAGGGGATTTTTTTTGGCAAAGATGAGGTGGAGTAGGTGAGCTTAGGATATTGGCGATTGGTGGCCTTGGAGGGGAGGGAATAGTGGGATGGGTGCATAGATGTGGAGGAAGCTTTCCGTTGAAGCATCAGGAACTGGCTTGTCTCCAGCCTAGGAATACAGGGTCATGGCCTTTGTGCCATGGTCAGAGTGATCATGGTGCTGAGATTCTTTTTGTGTTCATTGCTATAAAAATGATTGTTGACCTGGAAAGAGAAAGACAGGCCAAAGTAGCTGGCAAGAAAAAGTCACTGCAATTTTAGGCCATAGGCTTTGTTAGTGTTTTTGCCACAATGTCGTATGTGCAATGGGCAAGTCCTCAGATAAGTCTGGAGGGTAAACAGTCCACAGAGGGGAAGGAAGCCTGTCCAAGAGGGGAATTAAGGGAAAAAAGAGAGGGAAATGCTTAAATGTCACAGTTGGTGTCCTAACACCCCCTGCCACATGCCCCTGTGGCAGTTCACAGGGTAGTATGGTAGTGTAGGTTTGGAGGTGGCCAAGTCCTTCCTAGCCCTTGATTGGTGGATTGTTAAGAAACTAGCATTATCTAAGGACAACATAATCAGTGATGGGAAGTAAATGTTTACAAGTAATCTGATTACTATTACATTTGACTTACTTGCACTTGTAATTGCTACTTTTTCCAAATTGTAATTTCACTTTTAATCTACTCCCAAAGTAATTGTTACATTTGTATAAATGTTACTTTCAGGATAATTAATAATCGGCACATATATCAGGGATAATGTTGATTACTCCAGTTTCCGATTGTTTTTGACTGCAAGAAAATTTGTTCACAATCATTTATTTTGACTCCTTGTTAAGGCCTTCACCCCTTTCAGAACATTTTAATGCCTCAACGCTTTTATGGCAAAAGGTTTCACAATTTTCAAGAGCTGTGTATGCCGTATGGTAACATTATGTTGGGTGCACTATCGTAGATACAGGTCACTACAGATCCTTGCCTTGGGTAGTGCACAGCCTCCTTAGTGAGGCCATAGTTCGTTAGTTTCCTGCTAGGTGTGCTTGCATCCTTAGGCTGAAATTAGCATTGTGGCAGGTCAGTAAACAGCGATTATGTGAAATTTTCTACAATAAAGTTGGGGAAGTTTTTCCCTACATCCTTTTAACTGTGAAGCTGTAATGATTTCCTTAATGTCGGAGTAATACCGTGATGAATATTTGGTCAAAAATGCGGATTACTAATTAAAGTGCATTTAAGTTTGGTGTGTGAGTTGGTATGACAAATCTATGAAGTTAAAATTCTGTTTGTTTGAATGCCATAAACTTTCACACCCCTTAACAGATTTGAACTAAATTTGGCACGCATATTCCTCAGGAATTAGGAAGATTAATATGCTAGATAAGATAGGCCTCAGAGCCCCAAGATCCCTTAGGCCTTTCAGTGGTTTTAGATTGTACATACCTATATGTACTCAAACTTTAAAAAATGTTGAAGATATATGTGCAAAAGCTTTAAAATCTTAATAAGATCCTAGAGCACAGAAGTAAGGAGAGAGCTGATAGGCCCTGGGGCCTCAAACCGTGGCTTTTAATGTCAACTCATAATTGATGAGCTTTGTTGGAGGTGAGCTGATGAGCTATTATCTTGAAATTGTGCATCCAGGTACTTGCTAGCATTGGGAATGACACAGACTATATAAAAAATGGCCCAGGGCCCATAGTGAGATCTCAGGGGATTATAAAATGTTACTTATCTTGCAAACTGTTATGCACACACACCGATCTACATCTAAAGCCATGATAAAGTCCAAGAGCTCAGAATTATGATTGGGGCACTGATATACCCTAGGGCCCTATACCTGTTTTGTCTATGTTACCTCATAATGGATCATCTGATGAACAGATAACTCTTAAAGAATTGTGCCCTTGTACATAATGGAATGGGAAAGGGTTTAGGGTATACACAAAAGGCTCTAGGGCCCCAAGGTGGGCCATCAGGTGATTCAAAAAGGTTGCTCAACTAGGATTTTGCACACTGTGGGAGATATACATTTTAAACCTTCAACACCATAATAAGGTCCACATTTCAGAAGTATGGGTGGGACCCTGATCTGCCCTCAGACCCCAAACTGATACTGTCTTTGTTATCTCATAACGAATGAGCTAATGAACCGATATTCTTTAAATTTTGCACCTTTATACGTGATAGCACTGGGAAGGACTGAGGCTACACGAGGAAGACCCTTGGGGCCCCAAAGGGAGCCCTTGGGTGGTTTTAGAATGTTTGCTCAACTAGGATTTTCCGTACTGATGGGAGAATCCTTTGCAGAGCTCACATTTAACCCTTTCCTGCCGGCGACTACGAAAGGAAAATGTTTTCCGTGCTAAGGGTAGCTTGAGAAAAAATTTTAAACCTCTAATCACTTTTTTGGGGTGGAGTGGCCCAGGTACTCTCGTCCCTCCGATTAGGGACCCTACTCAACGGGGCGCCCGGCTATTACCCCGGCCACTGGACTCGACTCTCCAACCCTTTCTTAGCGGGAGTCCACGGTCAACTCATTGCATAAGCAGTGTTTTTTTAAAAGAAAATATTGTCTATGATTTTCAACAATTTACACTTATATAAGAATAACTTAAATTATTTTAAGCATTGTAGAATTTTAAACAGATTTCTAGCGTTGATAATAACAAAGTTAGGACTTTTCCATTTTTACAGCAAGTTAGGACGTCTCGAAATTTTCTTTTCTTTCACGTGAGACATCACTGTGGGAGTGGAAGGGATGGTTTTTCCAAGTAGGTTATAAGAGACATCGCCAGGCAGCCAAGCAAATGTTCAACCCAGAATGAGTAGCTAACATTAGCGCACCAGCGTAAGAATGATATTGGCTATTCAATATACATTGCCTAAAAATACCGGCGTATGAGTAATTGCTAAGAGGATCAATGAAGAAATCGGAAAATAGAGGACATATAGTGTAAATAGGCATTCAGATTGTAACAAAAACGTACGATATAGACAATAAAACGACAACATTTCTCTTTTTGTGTATTTTTCATCGCATATGATCACACAAGGTACTAAGGCTTTCACACAAGAAGTCCGTTAATAATAACACTAAAATTTTGTTTAAAAATTGCTTGTGCACAGAAAAAAATGAATAATTCATTTCAAAATATAAAAAATTGGAGTATGCCATAAATTTTTCTTTGTAAAAATCATTGAAAATTCAACCACTTCACCACGGATTCCTGCTTTGATGAGGATCGTAAATGAGTAGGAGGGTCGGGCCTAATGGCCGAGGATTAGCTCTAAGGTCTCGCTAAGCTGGGTCTCAGGCAGGGCCTGAATACCTCTAACAATTGCTACCTCAGCAGTCACTTCCCTTCCCCCGCGACAGCTATAGCCGACGTCAGTTCGTTTGCGTTGAAAAATCCACGCCAGCTATAGCCGACATTCGGTCGTTTGCGTATGAAAATGCTCGTCGGCTATGGTCCGGCGCGAAAGGGTTAAAGTAAGGTCATAAGGCACCCTGAAGCCCTTGTGAGTGCTCCATTGATATTGTTGAATTTCTCCTACCATCGTAGTCATTGGAAGCATATGCTGGCAGGAGGAAGAAAATCTCAGCCCTTAAGAATTAGAAGGGGCATCATCATGAGGGCCAAGCCCTTATAAGCTCCCGTGGCCTGTAATTGAGTGCTCAATTTTTATGATTCGATCTCGTACTCCATCAGAGTTAGCAGCACTAAATTTCCTCCCGGAGGGTTAAAGATATTGATGTAGTGCATTAAAGGAGATATCAAGATTATTCGAGATGCCCTGCCAATTGCACCTAAGGTCACAAAGCCATGGTTAATGGGGTTTTATTGCTGACCATGTATTTTATGCATCTATATATATACGAGGGGGGACCCAAAAATAACGGGAATTGCGTCATAAAATTTTTACTAATCAATATTTTTACACCAAATTTTGATCACCTTCAAAGTAAACCCTATTGACTGTAACACATTTATCTAATCGTTTCTTCCATTGTTCAAAACAGTTTTTAAATTCACTTATTTTAATGTTTTTTAGGCCTTCCAGCAATTTTTGTTTCACCTCTTCTACAGTCCCAAAACGATTTCCTTTCATGTCCCTTTTGAGTCTAGGAAATAAAAAGAAGTCGCAGGGGGCAAGGTCCGGTGAATAGGGAGGGTTAACAATTGGCGTCATGCCGTTTTTGGTCAAAAACTGCTTCACAGACAGCGCGGTGTGGGCAGGGACGTTGTCCTGGTGGATGAACCAATCACCTGTGCGCCAAAGATCCGCCCTTTTCTTCCGGATGTTCTCCCTTAACCTCCTCAAAAC
The DNA here is from genome assembly GCA_963573305.1 of Pyrrhosoma nymphula. Classification (NCBI taxonomy): domain Eukaryota; kingdom Metazoa; phylum Arthropoda; class Insecta; order Odonata; family Coenagrionidae; genus Pyrrhosoma; species Pyrrhosoma nymphula. The sequence goes on from OY754337.1 coordinate 55,022,205, forward strand.
CTCTAGGTAGAATTTCTGGTTGACCGTCTGGCCCGGAGGAACAAATTCCACGTGCACAACACCTATGAAATCGAAGAAACAAATGAGCATTGTCTTGATGTTGCAACATTGTCGTCCATTCTTGAAGTTGACGGGCACCCAGAACGAGGTTGGTCTTCAATCGACATCTCTCCATTCTTGTAACGCGAAAACCAGTCGTAGACACGTGTTTTACTTAGGGCCTTATCCCCATAAGCTGTTTTAAGCATCACAAGAGTTTCTGCGGGAGTTTTACCCAACAGAAAACAAAACTTCACAGCGGCGCGTTGCTCCTGGCAGTCAGCCATTCCACGTTTTCGCCACAACCGAAAAAGTTGGTTTACTGAAAAAAATCCCACAGACGAACGGATGCACTCAGAGCGACCAGACTTCGTACACTGACTCAAGAAAAGTCATTGCTTAGAACCATCTACTGGAGAACCCGATCCCTCCCTCTGCCGCCCCCCCACCGTGCAATTCCCGTTACTTTTGGGTCCCCCCTCGTATAATGCACTTGTAATGGCAGGAGGATCCAAGTGTCTCTGTCTTTAGTTGAGGCAAAGTTCGGGTGTGAGATCCCCTGAGGTCCCTATAACTTACAAGGTATAAAATTCTCCAATGGCAATAATAAATTGGCACCACTTGTCAAAAATATGCCACAATTACTGTGTTGGTTTTCGGGAAAAAATGGGGGGAAATCCACGCCAGTGACCTACCACAACCTCTTGACCAGAAAACCCCTGTGGTAATTTACGGGAATGTTACTTCCTCGCCAGTGACAACCACAGACACACACAATCAACCTGAATAGGGGTACTTTGCTGGGCTAATGGGACCCTGCTAAGGATGCCTGGGTCATGAACACACACACACTCAACCCAAAGAGGGATTCTTTGCTGGGCTAATGGGACCCAACTAAGGATGCCTGGGTTATGAACACAAACACACTCACAAGCACTCAAGAACTCACTCACTCACACACTCAACGGGCCCAACTTCTGGGAGAATCTAGCTCAAAAGAGCGTAATCAAAAAACGGCACAAAAACAAGAAAAGATGAGGGTGTGCGTCGGCTACGCGTATTAAACATAAACATTGTATTGTACAACCCTTGTAACTTTAAGAGGCCGTAGAGCTCACGTTCCCTAGTCCCTATAACTGATAATATTTTATGATTTTCGTTTTACCACCAATTCATTATCTATTTAAGTTTCATTTTGACATAATCCAGATTCTGTTCTTCAGTTTCGAAGAATTTTGAATGACTGCAACTAGCAAATAATTAGTTCTTCCTCATGATAAGTTGGATACTTCAGCTAGTGTCCCAATAGTTTGTGTTTGGCAGACCGAAAAACGAAGATTTAAGACCAGAGGTAAGACAAGTGGCAGAGGATGAGGAAGAGAAGTATTCCATGAAAAGATAATGATCTTGCAACGAAGCATTTTGTTTTTGAAAAAACATTTTCAAGAGTGTGATATCATACGCAGAAAGAGTTTAAGGACGGTGATGAAGGAAAGTGACAACTGAGAGGCATCTCCCAAATTTTAAGTGCCCACATTTCAGGAACCACTACACTCAGGAGGCTAAAATTTTACCAGTTTCTGTCCAAAAAAAGGACCACAAATGCTGTGGAAACCTCAACTGGTTTTATGGCCTGATTGAATTGGCATAGAGTTGGCAGCATTAGTTGCATCTTCTTCGAGCTTTCTAGCTACAAACGAAGATGTGAAAAAAATCGCAATATGTAACATTCCTCCCATTATTGAATATAGATCCATGAGTTTTAAAACAATATTGTCTCTCAGTCAGAACTTGAGGTCCCACATCATCTGAATTGAAATGAGGAAATTAATTTAGTACATGATCTCCACTTTTAGTCACCAGGAGCCCTATGGTGGGATCCCATTATTGAATATAGATTATTGAGCCTATTATTGAATATAGATCCATGAGTTTTAAAACAATATTGTCTCTCAGTCAGAACTTGAGGTCCCACATCATCTGAATTTAAATGAGGAAATTAATTTAGTACATAATCTCCACTTTTAGTCACCAGGAGCCCTATGGTGGGATCTGGACACTAATCCCCACAGCTTGGTCACAACAAGAGGAGCTGGGATAGTGGCACTGCCTTCGCTATCGCCATGCTAGTCTTCGACATAATTATTATCATCTGGGAGCAATACATACAATATTTGCTTGATTTTTCCTGCACAACACCAACGTATGTCTTCTCCACGACCTTTGTTCCAAATCAGCTGTTTTTTGAACAAAAATAAAAATAAACTGCCAAAACTCAAACTATCTCTGAATTTGAACCAGGAGTTGACCTCTATCTCTATTTCTACATTTCAGATGTATTAATAGAGGAATGGTTGGTGATTTGCTGTAGTAGGCAATGCGATTATATGTACTTTCTTCCACAAATTATAAATTTCTTATGCTGCATGTAGCCAACACATCATCCGGCTCACTGTGGAATGTCATTTAAGAAATATCAGACTCATCTGAGAGTGCCTTCCTCAGTGCTGCTATTTCTTTTGGGCTGATAAGTATGCTCTGCCCTAAGATTGCCCACCACTAACCCTGAACTGACACCTAAGACGCTTATGGACCTTAAGGAGAGCACTAAAGAGATATACTCTGCGACTTTTAAAATCTTGCTCACATTACAGCAGGAAGTTTTATCAATGACATACATATATGTTTGTATCTTTTGCTATGAAGTTCATAACACTCCATGTGCCAACATTGATAATGCTGAGCATTGAGTGTGAAATTTTACACAAAAAAGATAAGAGAATTTTCTTGAAACAATGTATATACATTCTCACTTTAAATGTATGAAAAGTCATTACATCGCAAGGTCTCAAAGCGAAAAATATCCTCCCATTACAAATCGAAAATGTTGAATGTGCCCAAAATGGCATGTCAAGCATCCCAGTGATATGCAGTGTCGTTAATGCAACTATTCTTCAGTTTTTAAAGCCCCTGAATTATTACTTATTGTTAAATGAAATTCTCTGTCATTGGAGGTGTATAGTATAAGAAATGCACCCTATGACACCAGCTACTGTTAGCTATAGCTAACGAGCAACTGTGAAATACAGCCTCACTAAGGACACAGTCTCTGTGGCCGAGTGACCAGACCTGTATTCTAAGATCGTGATTTCGTGCAACAAAATATAATATATGTGATTTTTTTATATCCACCTGGTTGGATGTACTAGGCACATTTCTACGCAATATCCTCTCTCTGCATCGCAGTCAGTGAGTCCATCTCGTCTCCAAATAGCCAAAATGAATTTATTTTTGCTAAGCAGACTAGATTAGGAAAAAAATACAAAAATATTGGGCTCATAGGTGAGTTCTAAAGAATCCAGCAGTAATTAATGAGATCCCATCACAGCATATTTTAGATGTTTGCTTGGAAAAAGACTAGAAGAAAAAAAATCACTCTGCAACTCTTATGTTTTAGAATACAGAATAGTTGGAAGACTTGTTGAAAACTGAATAGATTCTCCTACTAAAGAAGAAATAAACAAATAAACGCAAAAAGCATACGAGTTTGGCTGTTCATGATGTGAAAACCCACTTGAGAGTGATAAACAGGAGAATGATGAGGTTTTTGAAAGAGTAAGTGGGAGAAGAGCTTTCAGTTTTTGAAATGGGAGGGGGACTAGGGATGCTATTGAAGATATGAGATCTATAGTGGACAGGTATTTGTGTACAGATCGAGAGTTTTTATATGCTTAGCCTTTGATTTCGACCTTAAAACCTAATTGAAAATGCATTTGATTACATTTTTAGAGGAAAATTGTTAGACTAACTGAAAAGAAAGAGATTTGAATGAAAAAAGACCAAGCTGTATTTGGAGCTGGTGTTAATGAGATGCTGTGCATTGGAGGTGGATGATGGTGGGCGATAACATCTCATTCACTCAGCTCTGTTAAATCAGCCCAAACCCACATTCTACATTTCTTTCTGGGTAGGAATGTCTCATAGACATTGATACATTGGACTCGTTGTTTTTTGGCAATTCTATTGAAACATCAAGTGCTAGCAAATTAATGCTACTTCAACTGGATGTTTTAAAGACCCTGTTTTACAGCCTGATATTTTTAATAAGCAAAACCATGAGCCTTTGTACATTTTTATGGAGGTCAATCTCCGGCTTAAGTCGATTGCTAAAATTTGTTTCTTCTTATTTATCTTCTCCAGTCATGTTTGTTGGGCACAACGACAGAAGAATGCCATGAAAATGAGTTGGGATTACAAAATACTACTAATTGTGGGATCGATTTTATTTGAAGCTTTAAAATTTTTTATCATTTTGAGTACATATGTTGAAAATTGCCAAAAGGAAAATAGTCCTGGACCGAGAATGGAACTACAGGCCTTTACCTTGCTGGGTCATTGCATCACTACATTACCAAATTTGGAGTCTATGCACATTAGAGTCTCAGGACCACCCATAGGAATTTCATTTTCAGATTGATGGGTGCCTCAATGTTTCCTCCTTAAGATTGTTATGTGCAGAGCTCATTTCCCAGACCAGTTCTGTTCAAAATACCAGACTTTTTAGACGGAAGGAGCCATATTCTAAAATATTTATCTTTTTCACTTAATACATATAGGAAATAGTCTCTGTGAAATTTAATTGCTAGTGCTTCTATTTCTATGGATCAAAACTACCATGCTTAATGGAGTGACTTGGTAAACTCGAGATTCTTTTAAAATGGGCTACATATTTACTTTAGGAGAGCCCACTTAAAAATAAAAATGTTTAAGGGTCATTCAAAGGATTTTATTAAGCTGTGATCAATATTGCTCAAGACCTGGCAGCTGGATAGCCTTTCACTTGATGAGTACCCCACAATATAGTTACATTTCAATGTAGTTTTTACCTCATAATTAGTTAAGATACACAGAAGTAAGTCTGGGATCAAATCCCATTTATTTGGTTCTCTCTTGGAGATAAGGAATATAGGACTTGCTTATGAGTGATGCTAAAATTCATCATGATAATTTTCCAATGATTGCATTGAATATATGATGTGGGATGGAGTTACACACACAGGTGTCAATGATATACTCCCAAGGGAATGAAATTTGCCATGAAAAAATCATTCGATTTGACCAGGAATTTAAGCCTGGATCTCCTGATTGCCAGTCAGGTGTGTTTACCAGTTACACCACCAAGTTCCCCTGCCACCATTTGGAATTCAGATAAAAACACTTAGTTCGCATAAACCTCTGCCAAAATTTACCTTGAATTAAGTTAGTGTAACTGACAAACACACACGACCAGCAATCTGGGTTTGAATCCTGGTCAAGTAACATGAATTTTTCACGGTGAATTTCATCCCCTTGGTGTGCATAATCTTGACAAATAATCTTTTTTTAAAGGACTGGATAAATTACAATTACATATTTTATTTTTTAAAAAGGTAATACTTTAGAATTCAATGTTGTTGTAAACCCAGAGTTTGCTGTTAGTGGTAAAGTGGTTTTAATGTACATACTTATAAATATAATTGATTACTTTTTGAGAAAGCAATTTCTGCTTGTAATTGATTTCTTTTTTGCTGAAATAATTTTAACCCTTTCGCTGCTGTGCACGTAGGAGCTATGTTCACCCCATGGACTGCTTTGAATGTAGCTCCTACGTTCCTACCCACCGTTCACTTTTTTGCCGTACACGGGCTGGGAAGTCTCCGCAGGTTGACCACAGCAAAAGGGTTAATCTGCCCCAACTACATTTTTTGGGTAATTTTCCTAACCCTAAACATAATGTGGGGGGATTTCCAAAAGCTGAGCTTCATGTATCTATTTCCCCTGCATTTCTGGTAGAAATGCCGTGAGAATCTGGGAGCATGGGTATTTTGGTGGCATGTGGCCAGCCAAGACAAGAATCAGAATTTCGATTTCCGGCCCTGGTGATTTTTTTCTCATAGATTTCCACTTACATTTGTACACTTGATTGGTCCAGAAATTCTGTTTGTGCAAGGAAAACCATGAATGCTGAACATTTGCTTAATCTGTTACAGTTCCCATCCCACTTGCAAAAATTATTTTTTTGGTATTCTCCAAAAGCAGATATCATGAAAATCAGTAATTGAGGAAAATGGGAATCATCCTTGGAGAGGTCATGTTAAACCCAGTTGCAGGTTGTGGTTTTAAAGTAATCTCTTAAAAGTGAAATAGGTACGTAGGGATTCTCTGTGCTCACCAACCAAGTGGCACCAACATTGTAGTTGAGAGGATATCTTTGAAGTCAATAAGAAGCTGCATCTATTAGGGATGCTAATGTGTTTGATTACTGTTGCCTTCCACATGCAGCACTTTGGTTGACTTTGTGGACTTCAATCTCACCTACAGATGCAGCAAATAATTCCAGATTGAAGACCTTGATCTGCCCCTTCACTCCTTACTGGTAAAGCTACTGATGTACTTTCAGTATTTAGGCTAAAATTTGAAAAAATAATTGGCATCACCAGCATTCAAAGTCAGGCCCCCAGGGTAGTTTACCAGGTTGTAGTTTAGCACTCTGCCTTAGGCTAATTTGTATCCTATTTATATTTATATATGGGGATAAGATTCCTTCAATATGTATCTGAAAGCATCTGGCCATTAGTTAAACACTCTAACCCCTATGCTACATACCTTAACCTCACGGAAAAATCCTTCACATTAAAAACTTTGCAGTGTACATTGGCTGACAGTGAGATGTTACATTATTTACGCTATAGAGGGTGAGATTTGTCATGAAAAAATCAGTTGACTTGATCGGGATTGGAACCTGAATCTCTCAATTGCCAGTCTGGTATGTTAGCCAGTAACACCACCAATAACAGTTAGGATGGCTTGTCCTAATTCATGGTGAATTTCTGTAGCACAGGAGATATGGCCGTGCTTGATAAGTCACATTCGTGGAGGAATAACCCAAATTTTTGCTTTATAAAGATTAACTTATGAATTTTTTACCTATCATTGCAGTTGCACAAATGAGGGTGTGAAAAGTTGAATGATAATTTTTAAAAAATATGGAGAAGTCAAAAAAAATTTTCAGAATACACACATGGCTTTTATTTATATTTTATTTCCTTCGAAGTGCAACATTTTTCACCTTTCAATTCGAAAATGTACACATATTCTTTTAAAAATCAACCTTGTTTGAAGAAATTAGTATGTAAATTTTTTTTAACTACAGGCAAAAAATATGCGAAAATCGCCTAGGCAAATTTAAGCATTTCGCACCTGGAATTTGCTGGCAGTGAAAGGGTTATTGTTGTCCACTTGATGTGTCATGCTTTAGTTTTATCATTTTCTCTGCTTATTTATTCTATAGTTATTGTTTCTTCCAATCATCACTACATTCTTTTTTTAATGTCATTTTATTTGCTGCAAGAAGAGAGTCTATAATTGGCAAATTAAGAATTTTATAATAGGTATCTGTTCTTTACTCCCCATTTCAATTGTTTTTGTCCTTATATGCACAAACGAAAAATAATCCATTTTTTTAGAATAAAAAGTAAAATACTTTAACGAACAACAGTGCTGGAATATGAGTGCAGCACTCATGGCTAATTACAAGCGCTGAAATTTTCTCTTTTGTAAATTTATCATGTAAATTTAACACCATTAAGAGTATAATATATATGTACTGTATTTTATTGTAAGACTATGATGTATATATTATTTTATCCACCATTTTCTCCTATAATCTCAGTAAATGTGATATTTTCAGGACCAGAACCGTCTTCATGGTCAGGGGAAGAATTTTTATCAAAATTGAACAATCCCTTGTGGAGGCCACAGAACTGTCACCATGTTTGAGCACGGTGGTCTCCAAGGACCACCACAGCGAATGTATGCAGATGATGGCAGCAAGGTTGGTGTTGATTTAACTGGCTGTGTGAGGCATGAATTTTTATTCACACTGTTTTCTCCTATATATGTTCTCAATGCTATTAATTACATATATAGGTTTTTGGGAAATTTGGAATTTCTGAGCCATTAAGGCATAGATGTTATGGTGAATTATGCTGTACATATATTCCATTCACTAATTGTGACTTTGGCTTACCAAAACCTGACATTTTGACAACAAGTGGAAAATTAAAAAATGTTTGCTAACCCCAACTTAACTAATCATTCATCACCTCCATGACAGTTTTACTAACTTAATGGTTTTGTTCATCGGGCAGTATTAGGTTACGTAAATGATTCCTGAACATCTAACACCATGGACTGATGTGGAGTGATCAAGAGGGACTGCTGACCTAAAATGAACCCGCGTTGCTCAGTACACTGTCAGTTTATGGTTTTATTATTAAAGCAGCCTGTTTAACATTACTTAGTTGGTGAAAGTTGACGTAGTTAGCCATAACCTGACACTTTGACTAGTAGTTGCACATACTTGTACAGTACAAAGATTTAATCATCCTTGGTGGACTGACCTTACCTGGATTGTGGCCAAGTTATAGCCCGTGGACAGCAGACATATCCCTGTCTAGATTTACGTACGTCACTCAGTCTTCATTCAAAAGATATTGACTTGCTGGAATCATGCGTTTTGTTTTCAGGTGTTTGATTTCCAAGCTAAACAGCAGAAGGAAATGGAAGACAAGTACAAGGTTGAAATGGGGGTAGTTGCGGCTGGTGGAGGGCCTGTTAAGGAGTTCCCCTTTTGCTACAATATGAATATGCTGCAGAAGGGAGTCGGGGCGATCACTGGGCCCCCCCCGGATGACCTAAAGCAGCCACAACATGTAAAAGGATAAGGATTAGATGCTACCTAAGTGCATTGAGAGTTCTGCAAGTTGTCAAAGAATGTTGGGGTTTGGAAGCATTGTATTTTTTTAAACAAACAAAAGATTTTGGTTTGATTGAAACATGCATAAGCATGAAAGTAGCCAATGACAAGGTGTTCCTCTAATGTCACGTTTCAAGAACTAACATATTTGACAATTTCATGTGGAAAAGTATTTCAATGAGAACATTTGCTGCAATTTGGGTGAGTAATGAATGAATGAATGCCAGTCATATGCCTTTTCTTGTTCAAGGTACAGCAGCAAGCACAATCAGTGGTTCAACAACAGCAACCCCAACAGCAGCAGCCCCAGCAATGCTATAGGTTTGACGTATGCAGTCAGCAATTTAGTTACAACTATGCCCTGGTTAATCAGATGTCACTAGCTGCTCCGTACAAATGTGATGTATGTGGTCTGGGGTTTGCTCATTCATCATTGTTGTCCCACCATAAGAGGGTGCATGCTGCAGCTGCAGTGGCATCCGCAGCAGCCACATCTGGGAGCAGTGGTGGTGAAGGTGCATCAGGTGAGTTTTCTCTCTTTCTGGTGCTCATCATAAAGTGGTCAGGGTGGCATACATGGCACAGGGTGGTAGTACATTCATGCTCATGGTACCAAATACCACGGAGTTGAAGCCAATTTTACCACGTTTTAATAAGTATCTTTCTTGTTTGTTTGTCCTTCCGGGCAAAATCTAGCAACTCAAATTTAACCCACTTCCTGAATAGCTATCGACTTAATATTTTCAGTACAGATCAGATCCAGATGACAATGCATTCTTACGCTATAACTAGCACTTCAGGGGTAATATGAGCCACTATTTTCGACAATTTTAAATATGTATTAATCGCTCAGCTGTTTAATTTGACAGCCATTTCCTCGCGTTGCGAGGTGGCCCAGGGAAAGGAACTGGCCCCCCTACCCTGAATGTGTGAAACTCACTTGCCTTTGGCTTAGTCTGAGGTGAGCTGTACCCTCACCTACCCCAAACCAACCTTCGGGTTGAAGCACTGAGTGAGCCACTTCACCACATTTTTATTGTCGCTTTCTTGTTTGTTTGTCCTTCCGACTTGCCACCCGACAAAAAGATCCTGAGCGGAAGGCGTCTGCTGCTCGAAATCGAAATGCAAGCAATCAAATTTCTCACCTTGCTAAAGATCAAAAGCGAAAGTTCTTAGCTCGAGTGAATGAGTCTCCAGATGCCTAAAAAGAAGAAAAATATGTAATGCAATAGATTAAAAAATTAATCTAAAAAACCACGTTTTTATTTAAACTAAAAAGAAGAAAATAAACCACCTTGCTCTAAGGTCCCACGATTAAATTTTACAGATAAAAGACTATATGTTCAAAACCAAAAACGTGGTGCGCATCAATTTCAATATCTTGAATCAAATTCTTTCTCTGTAAATATTCATTACAATAGTACAACTAAAATCTGAAATATATGATGATGAATTTATATCACTCCTCTGTCAAATGTAAAGCGTCATAAAATTTGCTTCAGAGTTGAATCATAATTCTAATACTTATGACATTTCATATGCCTTTACGACAAAACGATTTTAATAGCGATAGGAGATGAACATGAGAGAAAAAACAGACAACTTGATTCCTCAAAGCTACTTCTGGGGAAGTCACTTAATCATCAAGGCAGCTCAGGGCTCCATAATAAATAGATATTGAAATTGATGCGCACCAAGTTTTTGATTTTGAACATATAGTCTTTTATCTGTAAAATTTAATCGTGGGTCCTCAGGCCAAGGCAGGGTGGTTTATTTTCTTCTTTTTAGTTTTATTAAAAACGTGGTTTTTTGATTAATTTTTTAATCTTCTGTATTATATATTTAAACACATGGCTATTTACCTTAGACGTGCAGTCCAACTTGAATTGGAGTCACCTGGGCTAGCTGGGATAAGAAAAAAAGTATTAAGAATAAACTGAGTACATATTTTAAAAAAAAGCTACTCTTAGTTACCTTTTACATTATCATACATGCAGGAGCCCAAATTGATTATTCTGATAGTGTAATTAATTTAGGATATACTCTAAACAAAACATTAACGTGGAATGAACTCATAAAATCCATTTCACATAGGGTGTGTAAGATTTTGATACCAGTTTAAATAATTTAGACACCTTATCCCTGTCTCCCTTTACCAAACATTAGTGGATACTCTTGTTGTCCCAAACACTACTTCTGTGTGGTATACTCTGACCTTACAAACGAACTGAATTTAAAACTCCAAGAGGGTTCAGAACTCCTGTGTGAGGTATATCTTTGACATCACATATTATGAACACGTGACACCGTATTTTGAAAAACTCAGATGGCTAAAAATACTACCGTATTTACTCGTGTAAGCCGGGCCCTCGTGTATCCCGCACACCCCTATTTTTGGGCAGGCTCGTGAGGAAAAAAAATATTTTTATCAAAAAATCAATTTTTTGCCCTTGAGCCTGCATCATTTTGTCATAACATGAATGCACGTTCTTTAATAGAAATTCTGTGCCAAAGTTAAGTGCTGATGTACATTTTTCTCATGAATTTATTGCGTTACGTTTTAATATTGTCACGATACACAGCCCGTTTTACTGTGCATCTTTTTCTCCTAACATCACACAGTAATCAGTTGTGTACAATCACATCATCCAGCTATAAAAATGGTATCTGTTTGAAATGAATATCCAACTAAAATAATTGCAGAACTATATGCAATTTCAACCCGTGATCATTCGATTATGGAAATCTGTCGGCGATTCAACAAATAAAAGCAGAATGCCGTCCGTACCTGATAGCGGTGGTCTTGTCTGCTTTCTTTGCAGTAGCTGTGGGCTGGGACGAATTAACAACACGGGAACGTCTTGGAAACACGCGGAAAAACTAAACTCAATGTAATAGGATTTATCATTCTATTGAACTAAAGAAAAGCACATTCGTGGAAATAGAATCGTGAATCACTAATGAATATTTATATCATAATAGTTCTCATTTTTAGTTTTCGTCACTGCTACTAAGATCTGAGAAAATCATGTCCTCACTTTCACTGTCCCACACCTCACTGTCTTTATTGCCATCCATGTCATTTGAAATGTAACATTTCTTAAAGCTTTTTACGACTAAATCCTCTGGAATCATCTTCCATGATGCCAAAATCCACTGACAAATTTGCGTCAACTCTGGTTTTTTTATTTTTCCCGTGGGAGTTTCTTCATGTATAGTGCTTGCCATCCACTCTCTGTACAGGCTCTTCATGTTTGCTTTGAATGGTGTATTTATGCAGACATCTAATGGCTGCAACATAGACGTCATGCCACCTGGAATTGTCACCTGGTCAGTCTTTCCCTCTTGCAGCCTTTGTTTTACAGTGATTTTTCTCCTGTGGAATATCGCACTTATGTGCACTTGCGGGTGACTTCGTAAAGGTTACTACCGTGGCTAGTCCCGGTTTCCTCAAAATTTGTTTTATAGGCTCTTTAAGATGCCCACGAAAACTGTTGAGTACTAACATGCTCCACAGCCGTAGCAAGGCACCAGAACGGGATTCCCACATACATTTAATCCAATCTAAGACCATATTACTGTCCCTCCAACCATTTTCTTGCGCTCTTACTATTATACCAGCTGGAAATATCACTTTCTTGGGTAGAGTTTTTCGTTTAAAAATAACATACGGTGGGAGTTTTTTCCCATCTGCCAGTACTGTCAACATCACTGTACAATGCTGTTTTTCATAACCACCACTTCGTACTTGCACAGACTTCTGGCCAGTTTCATTCACAGTTGTTTCTAATGGCATCTCGAAGTACACTGGTGTTTGGTCTGCATTTCCAATTTGTCCTAATAAGTAGCAATGTTTTTTCCTCAGCTGAATTACATACCTCTGAAAGCTCTCCAGCTTAACTTCATATGCATCAGGTAAGCGCTGGGAAATCGTTGTCCTTCTCCAAATTGATAGACTGTTTCTGATAAAAAACCGTTGTAACCATCCTCTGCTCGCCTTAAAGTCTGCCAGAGCAACACCTAATTCTCTCGCTATTTCTCTTGCTTTCACCTGGCACATTTCTGTTGACACTGCACATGCATACTGTCATCAATCAAAGATGTATGAAGCCAGTCGCTTTTCTAGTTCAGGGTATTTTGCACTTTTACCCCTAAAAGCTCTCATACCTTTTTTTGCAGATTGCAGTTTTTCCCTCATCTTCCTCCACTCAGTCTCTGATGCATGATTCAGATACACCATATTTCCTTCCTGCAGCTCGATTTCCTATTTTTTCGGTATCGCTTATACAGGCAGTCTCCGAGTTACGTAAGCCTCGACTTATGTAAATCCGCACTTATGTAAGTGGCAACCTTACCCAAAAAAGATGAGAATTACAAAAGATACCGGTTTGGAAGGATGGTTGCCTTCTTTCAAGGAGCGCATGTGCCGGAATGTTAGTAAGAGCTAAAAGCGTGATACAAATAAAAACCACTATAAAGTAAACCTTTACTTTAATGTATTTATATTTACGTGGATCGTAATGCAGAAATCGCGGCAAAGCCAATGGTGTTACGCAAATCTCTTTACATGCCGTGAGAACAGAGACTAAGTTGTTCCGCAAAAATAAAGTCAACGTTTAAAAAAAAATAAAGTTAGAGCTTTTAAATTTTACAGAAGCACTAACAGAAGATTGAGAAATAAAGTGTTTAAGTTTGACTTCCATCGAATCAACAGGATATGCGTAGTAATCCTCGAAAGTTGGACATTGCTACTCATGGGCCGAAAAACTGGCTCTTTTTTCATTTTCTCCAAGAAACGAACTGTTATTATAATGTTGAAAAAGTTATTTTGTAATAGCTTAATGTAGATTGAAATAAGCTAAATGTTGATGTGAATTTCATAAAAATAGGCTGAGCCGTTTTAGAGATTTAAAGTCTCAAACTCAGGGTTGTATACTCTCTGTGCCGACAGTAGATACCAAATAGATACATGAAGGCAACTTCATAAACAAAAGAATCACTAGCTAGCGAAAGTTTAATACTAACCTATGAATTTCACAATATAGGTAACCGATATGAAAGAGTTCTTGAATTTTGCAGTGAACTGAATAAATTTTGGCCTAAAATTATTCCCCGAAATATTTGAGAGCACGGACTCAGTTACGGAGTAATTTTCGACTAACGTATTTTTTGACTTCCGGTAAATTTTGACTCACGCTGCTAGTGTCGGAATGCATCTATTACGTAACTCAGGGACTGCCTGTAATATGTAGTTTTGTACTCACAGGATACGATTGCAATTTCACTTCAGAATTCATTTTTAGGTTGGTAACTGCAAATTATTTTAAAGTGCCAAATGACTCGAACTCGTTTACTCCTCTCACGCATGGAGCGGATAGCACGGAGAGAAAAGCACGTATAGTAAGAAGGTACAATCTCTGAGCATAAGAGTTGCCACAACGTAACAATTACTTTGTCATGTTTTTACTATGTAGCATTAATGTGTACACAAAAGTGGCTATCTATTTCGTGAGAAATGTTGCTACTGATAAGTGATACCGAAACAAACTCCAATTACGATTTGAAAAGATTTCAAGGCACCACACCCCCTTGCGACAGCTTACAGGATACAATGTAGATACAGATTTGAATACATATCAGTCCTAAAATATGTTATCTTCTGTACGATCTATACACGGTAAGTGCTTTGTCACGTGATGTTTCTGATACAGCCTTTCTTCAAGTACCGTTGTACGCTCAGACTTTGATAAACGATGATTTGTATTTCTAATTACTTCAAAATACTTTACGGGTTTACAACCACACCATACTTACCATTTCACATCAATATACATATTCACTTTAGAGAAACAAATGACAGGAATTTGAGGTAAAATGGTGCTTACATGAAAATCTGGAGGATTCGTGTAAGCCACCTACCCCCATTTTTTCACTGGCAATTTTGGAAAAAATGTGTGCGGCTTACATGAGTAAATACGGTAAATACGCGCCTACTTAACAAGGCAACATTCATTTACAAGTTAATAATGACAGAACTTCCCACATATTTACACCAGAATGTACAATTCAATGCAAGAAAAAATAAACGTCCTACATGCTGCGATGAAGAACTCTATATACTACACTATTGAACGTCTGCATATGCTAGGTCTTTCCATATCACCTCTTGCAAAGTATGGAATCACTTGTCAGATGACGTCAAACAATCTGAAAATGCAAATAAATTTAAAAAGAAATATCATGAAATATTACTTTAAGTGAACTAAATATTGTGCTACTCTGTACAGTCCCGAAGAAAAAATTCTCACCACCTCGGGATGGAAAATTTTCTAAGTCTCGAGTTGACATCGATGTGGCAACAAGGCCGATCCACACCCCCACCCAGAGATTAACAAACACTCGGACCGGAACGAGGACTGGGGAGAGTCCGTGTGAGGGACGAAGGAAGAATTTGACCTGAGGTATTTTTTTGAGGGGAGGGGTAGGGTTCTGGGCTTGCGTTTGCTTACGGGAGAGCGACAAACAGAGGAAGGTCGGCGAAGTTGTCGCCTAGGTCTCTTCTTCTTTAAAGTTACTTGAAGGAAAAGGATGTATGTATGTTTTCAAGAATCCACCACAGTAGGGTAGATACTCCTCTCCTCGTAATACTCCTTGCCTGTCTTGGATCACAAATCAGGGAAACCGGACCCTTTCCTCGATCACTGGGCAGAGGTGATAACGACCCTCTTCTCAGTACCATCCCCACTCATGGCCATCTATTCGTTTACTCAGTGCATTTACTAAAAATATTTGCTTCTGGACCTATTTTTTTATTAAAGGCTCAGAAGTTCATTCCTTATGTTTTGTTCTGCATTTACTAATTTTAAACGGAACTTTACCGTTATTACCTACTAAGAAAGTTCTTGTATAATGAACACTCCTGACAATTATGTTTATAACAGAGTTCCATTCCGTTTCATGGAAATGCACAGAAAAAACATAATAAATGTCATTGTGAGCTTATATTTTCCCAGCATGCTACAAATATTGTTATAGTTAATCCTCTGAGTATGTTAGCAAATGCTTGACCACGGACACACACAGTGAAGGCATCTACCACTGAGATGAAAGGTTGGAGATTACCTCTACCTGCAGGCCACGGAAGGGTCTGGCGACCAGTGGGTTAGGGAAACGATAAAGTTGTCATTTTTAGGGTCTACATACTACCCCGCAATCTCTCAGTCGGGTCTACATAATTGATGCATCTAAACCGGTTTTCCCCAAAAGACTCCTCACTCACGGAACAACGAAATTCATCTGCACGTGACTCATTCAGCAAGAAAGAGAAGGGAGTAACCTGAGAAGATCGCTCCTTCTCCTTATCTGTTATTGTCTAGCCCCACCCAGCTTCCCTTCGACACAGATGGCTTCCACTAGTGGAGGAGGGGTTGGACCTCTTTTTTGGGGCTTGGCAGCCAACACTGTTGAAGCTCAAACTAAACAAGGGGAACCTTTATTTTGGTTGATTCATATCAGAACCTTACCCTTCAACCCTTAAATGCTGAAAGTGCCAATATTAGCACGTGGTTTGGTGCTTCTCCCTCCCGAAAGTGCCATTTTTGGCTTGGACACAACAAGAAAACCTTCCAAGGGCCAATTATAATCCAGTAGGGAGGGACTTCTAAGGAAATTGAAATCCAGTGTTTAAAGGTTAATTACCCCTGGGACTTTTTTTTGCTTGCTTGCATCTCGCTTAGCCGCAGAGCTATTGACATACCGTTTGCTCTCTTGTGTTGAAAGATTTACACCGTTTATAAATGGCATTCTTTTGCCTCCATTGAAAAATCTATGTGTGAGCAACATTAACTTCTTAGCGAAAGGGTGGAATACGAAATTTTACCATTAATAGTGTCGCTTGGATTTATTTGTTATTCTGTCTCTTAGATGAAATTTATTTTGAGAATAGTGAATCTTCCTCATCGAAACGGAAACCACTGCATCTCAAAGACTGGGCTTAGCCAGTGATTTTGCTGACTATTTTAATCGTTAGGGAGCACCACAGACTTCAAGTCTAGAGTACATAGGGCTGGATGATGACACCCTGAAAAGTTATCATGGACAAAAAATGAAGGAGATGGCTGTAACCATGAAATTTTGGGTTTTTCTATGCAATTTTATTTAACTTTTATTGAGTGGTATACTTTTCTAATTAATATCTTAGAAAACTTTTTTTAAATGTCTTATTTTCAAATTTTGTCTCTCAGTACAATTCACACTCCCACAGGCATGATTGTTTAATTATGAACACTCTTGAATTAGCCTTACATTTAATTGATTTACTTATACTTCAGCCTGAGCAGCCTAAAAGTTTTGATTATGTTCTGAAATTCTATTGTGCATTTTGGTTTTAAATATAATTATATCTCAAACACAAAAGTTTGATTTTCTACCGCAGAATATAATATATAACGATCTCTTTATAGTGAAAATAGTTTCAACGTCATTGTGTTCTCATATGCTGTGAAATCTGAGCACATTTTTCATAATTCGCTTATATCTTGATTTTGCATAACACCCCATTTTTGGGTCCCAAGGTGTTACGTAAAATCAAGACTCTACTGTATGTTCCTAAGGGACACATTTGTCCAAGAATAATAAATCTATTATTTTATTTATTTAATATTCTATTTATGGAACTTCCTGTCAATCTGGGGAGGGGAGGTGGGAAAATCACACTGTGGTGCTCGGATTTCTCCTTTGAACAGCAAATATGCAATTTTTGTGTGAGACACTGTGGGTGGGCGGGGAAGCAAACCCACTGCAGTAGAGTAGGAACAATGACATTAACAATTCTTAGACTAAACATAAAAGGATTTATTGGGTGCAAAACCTTGAGGGTTATTCAGAATTGACATTACAACGTTAATTGCACAGATAACTTTTCTTCTGAGTGAAAATGAACAAACAGCTTAAAAATGTCCTTTTTTTTCTCCTTCGATCACATTTTCTCTCTCTCACCCCCCAGCAGAACACTGGTGGCACTATTGGTGCTTAACATGGTCCGAACACTTATGACAAGTACCAATTATTGCTAAGCTACAACATCCATTCTCCATGCACGCTTTCATGCAACATTTGCCTGGGCGGTGGGGTAAGATTAAACTGAATAACGAAAAAAAAATCATACGAAATTGAAAAAAAAAAGTTTCACTGGGGAAAAATAGGGAGGGGGGGACAGTACTTATCGTGGCTCTCTCGTGTTGATGGTGGTTGCTCTAGGTGAACGGCGGGGGCTGACCTGTTTTCTTGGCATCCTCGAATTGTGGCGGCATTGGTGAGGGACAGCGTTGATCATCTCCTCAATATCGGTGACTCTGAGCGAAATCTCTCTGTCTGCTTTCTACTTCTGTTATTCTTGCCGTCAGCGGGGGTCCTCCATGGCTGACTTCTTGTCACTGCCTCCCGGTGTCCTCTGCTGATTCAAAACATCTTTCTTCCTATTAATTTCTTTTGTCTCTGCCACCCTCTCTGCTGGTGGATGCCATTAACTCTCCCATTTTTCACGTCAACTCCCTTCTTACAAATAGTGATGGTCACTCCCATCTAGTCATTTTCCCTTGTCCTTTTCTCCGCTTAAATACGTGTTTTCAGGGTGAGGGGGGGATCACAGGACTGCATTCCGGAACAGACAGAAAAAAATGGTAGGGGGAGATGATTCACCTCCTGCATTCCAGCAGTCTGGGAAAAGAAGGGGGGGGGGGAAGGTCGTGGGCTGGTCATTTTGCTTATCAGTAAAGGGGGAGAAGTCCACTTCTTCGTTGCTCGTTTGAAAAAGGAGGAGGAAGGCACTTCACACTGCTTTATAGGAGAGGAGGGTGGGGTTGGTGAAAAGGACGGGATACTCTCGCACAAATTCGTTCAGGCTCACGCATCATACAACGCACTTAAATTTGAACACGCCCGTAACCAAAATAAACAAAAATATCACTAAATCTCCCTACAATATATTGGTGCCAATCTGGACCGGTTATTTTATAGAAAAAATTTTATATATCTTCAGCAGAATATATTCTAAATCAGCACTTAAACTATTGACCCAATGCTGAATTGCGCTGTGAATAATGTACGCGGGGCAAACTACACCTACTATATTTTTACTTACATAGGCTTTTAATTTGCTGAATAAGTTCTGTCCCTCAGCTCATTTGATACAACCAAAATTCGTATTCGTGTTGTCAGCAGCAAATGCTACACATATTTTGTGATATCAAGACACGATAGTATATCCCTAATGTAAGATGAAATTCTTTCAGCAGTTTCACGAGAATTAGTTTTAACATCAACCACATTTGTCTGTAAACCTCTTAAGTACTACCGTATTTCTCTGAATATAAGCCGCACTTTTTTTCCCGATTTTGGGGCCTCAAAATTGAGGTCCAGCTTAAATTCGAGAACTTTCTTGAAAAATCATAATAATGACCAATTTGAGCAAACCAGCCATTCTGATTCACGTGGACGCCTGCTAAACTCGCCTAAGCCACGGGGAAAGTAAGAAATAATGCTGAAAAAGTTCAAATTGGTGCAGAATTTATTCATATATTAAAGGATAATATAGGTAACATTGTGTCATGTCATAGTAATGTAAAAACAGATATAAAATTGTAGGTAGTACGGGATTCACTAAAAAAGTGATGCAGTTTAAATTCACATATTAACTTTTTTCCCTGTTTGAGACCCCAAAAACAGGGTGTGGCTTATATTCGGAGAAATACGGTAATTTAAAATCGGAAAGATTCTCTGTGAACCATGATTGCTGCCGTCAGTACATACTAACCCCAAAATTAGAAATCCCTTCTAAGCCACTGACTAGCCACATCAACAGAATGTGGTCCAAGAATTTTATTTGCAATTGCTTCAGTTTTTGTCTACATGCATGACATTTTCTTTGCAACATTAGAATCACAATAGATTTTGGAATTTAATGTAGGTGTGCAATCTATGGTTTTAAAGGATGAGTGATGTTGCACTGTGTGGTACGCAAGCAATTCCTCGGCTGCACTCACACGTTGTGGGCTGAAAAAAAATTGTTTCATGTGCATAGTTGTTGCAAGAACTTTGTTCACTAAAATATTATATTTAAATATGTACTGTAGAGTAAGTTATCATATTATTATTTATTGCTGGATTACCCAAAAACAGGATAAAAGTATAATTACTTACTTACCTTCTAAATATAATTATAAAGCTTACCTTCATGTGTTATAGAAACATACATTTCTTAGGGACAAATCAGACATTTTGCATCATGTTTGTTTCTTCCTGTTTTAAAATTTTTATCCTTTCTCACTAAACTGTCATTAAATTTGCAATTTCTCTTTGGTATTTTGGCAAAAAGCCTGAATACGTGTGACCATACTCTCACGATACAATAGGTCGTGACCATGCACTGCAAACATCAAATAGCAGATAGTGAACTACTCAGTGATTTCGATATCGAGTTTCTTGTTGATGTCGAAGCACCACAATGCTACAGAGTGTACAGAGAAGACAGATAACATTTTAACCTGTAATCGGGAATGCGCCTATGAGCCAGGAAGTGCAGTGCTCTCATTTGTTTACTCACAAGGAGACATCGCGTGACTGATTTTCGGGATCCAAACGAGGCAATTATTTTCCGAAACTATAGAGAGATTTTGGGAAAAGTGTCACGCTTTCTTCCAGATAGTCCCAGGTTCGAAAGAAAAATGCTGTTAAAGAATCTTCCTCCGTATAAATCTTTTATACTTAATGCCTCTCTCAATAGAGGCCGTAGTCCAGTGGGTTGAGGTGCTGAGCCGGTTATCCTCATATGGTTGCTGGGGTTCGATCCCAGGTTGAGGCATTTTTTTTCGAATATTTTATGGAATTACTGTAAATTGCCCACTCCTATACATTTACGGCAGTAGCAACAAATTTTTTGAAATTTTCAGCCTATTTGCTGGATTTTCAATCAATTCCCCTGGGAGACTTTTGAAGCTAATTTCGTGATTCTTGTTTGGCCAAAAAGAGACTACACATGCTGACAGACCTAGTATGATTAGATTTTGAAATTACCCGGATACTTCCGTGAATAGGATGGGCTTCGATTGGTCGTGGGTGTTTCTCAAGGCAATAAACAATGAACGGATTATTACTTTTTTATTAGCAACGATGTACTCACTTAAAATTTCCCAGGAGCCGCGCTCGAGTAATTACATTTGTCATCCGAAAGTATGCAATTCCACGCCATGAATGAAAAGTTAAATTCCTTCAATTGAAATAAACATGAGGTGGGAAAAGAAATAGTGTTATCGTTAAGTGATATTTTTTTGTGCTAAAATATCTTCCTCTCCCCCACGATACAGACTTTGCTTCAATATAATATGTTGCTCCACAAAAAGATCATAGCAAAATTGTTTTACATAACCTCGGAAACAGTTACCATCTCTTTTTTACCCCTATCATGTTCACTATTGAGCAAGAAATAGAGTTACAGAAGTCATTACTCGAACGCGGCTCCTGAGAAATTTTAAGTGAGTACATCGTTGCTAATTAAATAGTAATAATCCATTCATTGTTTACTGCCTTGAGAAAGACATACGACCAATAAAAGCCCATCCTATTCACGGAAGTATCCTTGTGTTTTCAAAATCTAAATATACTAGGTCTGTCAGCATGCGAAGCCTCTTTTCGGCTTAACAAGAATCCCGAAATTGGCTACGAAAGTCTCCGAAGGGGATTGATTGAAAATCCAGCAAATAGGCTGAAAATTTAAAAAAAATTTTGCTACTGCCGTAAATGTATGGGAATGGGAAATTTACGGTAATTCCGTAAAATATTCGAAAGAAAAAAAATGCAACCTGGGATCGAACCCCAGCCACCATATGAGGATAACTGGTTCAGCGCCTCAACCCACTGGGCTACCACCTCTGTTGAGAGAGGCGTTAACTGTAAAGGATTTATACAGAGGAAGATTCTTTAATAGTGTTTTTCTCTCGAACCCGGGCCTATGTGGAAGAAAGCCATGACACTTTTCCCGCATTCTCTCTATAGTTTCAGAAAATAATTGCCTCGTTTTGATCCTGACCATAAGTCACGCGATGTCTCCTTGTCATTAAAATTTAACAGTTTAACAGTTAAATCATAATGGTGTATAAAATGGAGAGTAACACCAGAGATGCATGAATTTTAAAACATTCATGTGCACCATGTAAGATTTCAGGCTTTCCCAGTGAATACTTGTGATGTAGATTTCTTGAGTTTCCATCTGGGTGATGTTGGTGTGTTGCACAGATGTTTCGATGGCGTAGTTTGCCATCGTCGATTCACCCTGCGATTCACCATCAACAGCTATTCACCCTGTGAGTACGATGGTGGACTATGCCATCGAAACGTTGGTCCAACATACCAACATCACCCGGATGGAAACCTGAGAAATTACATTACATGTGCACCGTTAACCTGCATTTAAAATTTTGCAATCTCATAAACCGCCTGTCACTGGTCATGAGACAGAAATTGCCTGTCACTGGTGAAGGATTGACATTTCAAAATACCAGTAACATGCGTATAAATACTTAGCACATATGTCCCAATGTTAGCATCTAGGATGTGAGGTATTTATGCGTTAAGATGGCAGTGAAATAATAGATGATATCTGAGTGCATATGTCTTAGTACAGGCAGTCCCAGACTTACGTAATAGATGCATTTTGACCCTCCCTGCATAAGTAGAAATTTATGTACGTAAAAAATTACTCCGGAATTGACTACGTTCTCCGGAGATTACAGTCAATGCAGAGAAATGTGGGGAAGAATTTTAGGCTAAATTTCATTCAGTTCACTGCAAAATTCAAGAATACCTTATGTGTTTCTTTAATTAATGAAACAAAATGTTAAAATGGCCTGAAAGTTGCACCTAGTAAATTTCTTGTCAAAATGCTTAACATCATAACTATGTATTAAACAATTGCCCAGATGTGCAAAAGCACAGATACTCTATGACTGCTTACCTGGTCAATTTACTGTTGTTCACCCTCTCAGATCGGGCGGGTCTGGCCAATGTGTCGGCATATGTGCTCCTTGAACATAGGCAACTATTTTTTGCATTCTATAATTCTCTTATATTTGGGTAACGTTACGTAAGTATGGATTTGTGTAAGTCGAAGCTAACGTAACTCGGGGACTGCCTGTAATTTATTTTAGATATAATTTTCAGTGATGATTGCTTATTGATTCATGCTCACTCATGTCAATCGGTGAAATTCTATCCATTTCATCCAATTCTTTTCGTGCTCTTTCCCATGTATGTTATCCAGGTGAAAAGGCCTATGGTACTGGAAAGCAGAACAAGTGCGAGACGTGTGGTGTGGACATAGAGAGTCCTATTATTGGGGGCTCTAGTTCTAAGAAAAAACACGGGAAGTTTACATCAATAGGGGACAGGGTGAAGTGTGAGTCTTGCGAGGCGACGGCATTTGCAGAGGCGGCTGTTGGGGGAGGACATCACCCTCAGAACAATCACAACAGCCCCGTTGCAGGAACATTGCCTGGGGGGAAACTGCACAATAATAGGAGGGTGGGGATAGTCGTGGGAGGTCATCATCCACAGGTTCGGAAGTGCCAGAAATGTAATGGGTCAGGAATGATATTCATGGGGGGTGCTCATGGGGCTGGGACAGGGTCAACGATCTCGAGTGGGACTGGAAGGGGTGGAGGAAGTGGTGGGGGTGAGAAGCCGTTCACCTGCTCTGTATGTGATAACACCTTCTCGAGGTATGTTACCCCTCAGTGCTCCCATTATTGCCGTAGAAGCCATCAAAAGTTATTATTATCCTCGCTTTGGCTTTTTGCTCTTGGTCATCTCCCGCCTTTTATTTTTGCTTGCCTTTTCCTTATGCTTTTAATTCATTAGTCCTAATCAATGAACTTATTATTTAATATATCCGGATCTAGTGAACTCAAAACATTTCATATAAGTCCAAGCTTACCAAATTTGTGTCAAAAACACCTTTTAAGAGCAACTGAAATGATTAGTAACAAAAATTAATCACTGTGGCTAATTTTCGTAATGACTAAGTTTTTCCTAGATGCTGAAGAAGCCCTTAGAATATGTCTCTGGTGACATACTATTTTTCATGCATAATATGTTAGCTACATTTAGATTCTGAAGCTTGATTTCATGCTGCCTGTCTACTTGTGCTGCTTTTTACTCAATTATTTGTAATTACTTAAATGACATTTTGTGTTGGAATTAAATTTCAATTTGCTATTTAATATATTTGTACTATTCTGACTTACATGCAGGATACTATTTCATAAAGTAATAGTGCTAACATTTAGGCTCAGTTGCATTATAAGGACATATATTTCAATCCCTCCTTTCTTTGAACAAAAAATTCAAGTTATACATTGAAGGGTCAAGTCAGGAAATTTTTATTTATAATTTTAGTTTTTTTAATGAACAGAACGAAGCATTGCCCTAAAAAAATTATCCTTCATTTTAATCACATAGTTGAAAAAATATAGATAGCTATACTTGTCTCAATTTCATTGCAGCAGATTTTGTTATATCATGCTTATTTCACAAAGGTTTCCTGCTGTCTCGTATTTGTACCAATACCTCAAAACCAGTTAAAGAATGTAATGAGCCGAGTATCAATCACCTAATCATACTTCTTGTTATTAAATTAGCCTGTTTCAATTAAAGGTGGGGCATGTAGATTATTTATTATTGATGAAACATTTTGTGGCATAATGAAGTGTACTCAACAATGTTTAGCCTCTTACATGCTTGATCAATTTAGGCTGTCATAATTGATGATTTAGTGTGATTTACTATATGTATATTACATTACATTGGTATCTAATTTCCCTTTTAGACTTGAAACTATGTATTAGAATTATATTCTGCTTTTTGTTTCCATTACTGTGATTAGAACTGTTGGCCATTAAGTTGATTGATTTTTTAGTGATTTCTTTGCCATTAGAATTTTGTTTTTTCTTAGATGTAGTGTTTTCTTGTGTCTTAATTGAACAAGCTCAGAATAAAATATAAATGAACTCCACCATTTCTCCCTCAGTTAGTACCTATTTCCACTTTGAAGAGAAGGACTAACACTGAAATTAACAGTGGACACTATTTTGGCGCATATAACCAAATTAAAGAACATATGCATTACCTTAATTAATTGATATGCTTATCCAAAACCTTATAATTGTTAATCTGCAGAGAATATTATTTATGAGATAAACTTGAAGTTGAGTATATCAATTTTAAAATAATATTTTATTGTTTTATAATTTTCCTTGCAAATAATTGTAAAAGCTTGAGAAAAATTATTTTCAGAATTATATTTGTCAATATTTTCTGAGTGCTTTATAGCTTATGCTGTATTTATTTATTTTGAATTTCATTATTTCTGACTCACAAAACCTGATGGAGAATACTTCACATGTTAAATACATCTTGCAATAAACATCAACAACATTACATAATAAAATTGCTATGCTATCAGCATATAAAATTATAGCACTATAAAATATGAAAAAATTTGTATTCTGAAGTTCAGCTCCGTTTTTTGCAGAAATTACACAAATATGGAGATGAGCAATGACCAGGTTCATGATCAGCATACCAAATTCATTAAGCTAAGAAGTCTTTTCTTTCATTTGGTTCTTTGTACTGAAATAAGTGTCCATCTGAGTAGAGTAAAGCAGACTTGGTCCCTTTTTTTGAAGTCAGAAACGATATTGTAACGACTTCATACTGAAATAGATAGTTCTTTTATGTTGCACATCATTATTTGAATTCCAGTTTTTAATATTATTTTATTTAACTTATTAAATCAGTACCTCTAAATTTTATTTTGCTGAGGAATCACATTATTTATCTGCCATTATGAATGATTTTTATCAAATATTATTTTCAAGTAAGATACATTGGTAATTTGAAATTAAGTATTTTCTTTGTAATGTGAATAGTTTCCTGAATGCTTAAGCCTTTAAGACATGCCTAAGTTGAATATCAACTAAAATATTTGCTATGACCAATAAAATTAATAGTCTGAAAGAAGTCTTTAGTTTCTTTTCGTTTTAGTAATTGGCAGTTACAATTCAACTATTAGCTTCTTTCATTAATTTGTAATGTCTTATTGTTAGTAGTCTTGTAGATAAATTACTTTGGTGGTGAAAATTGTATTTCATCAGTCACATTAGTTAAAACTAAGGTAATTGTTTAGTTGGTAAGTTGTTGGTAAGTAGGTGGTGATTTTTCAATTTTGCTTTGTGTTCTGCTTTAAAGCTGCTGTGACACTGATAAGCTTTCTGGCAAATTAGTGTGATATAACCTTTCATTTGCTTGATACATTTTCAAAGTTTGGCACATCAAATGTAAAATAAATGATGGTACTTATGTAGACTTTATTTTAAATGAATTAGGTGAATATGAGATATAGAGCTAATCCCCAAAAACTTTGTGTGGTCTATCATGTGTTATCTTGTCTAGTAATTAAGAGAGTTCCCTTGCAGTTTCTCTTCTGGGGAAATTTTTATTAAAAATTTTCCTTGTGAGTCATGAGTCCTTTCAAATATTCAGCCAGGATATGACTTTTTTAATTCTTTGATTTAAATTTGAATTTTTTTGCCTTTTCTATAACTTTGCGTTATAGGTCATTAAATTAAGTTTTTAATGTGAAGCTATATTTTCCAATAAGAAGTCAATATGTGCATTGTTGAAATCATTCATAAGAGATTTTTTTTAAATATTATAGTGATTTTCATTATTTTCTTTCAAGGATTTTATGAATTACTTTGTGATTGCTGTAGCCATTAATTTAATGGTGATTTTTTAATCAAAATGGAATTGATACATTCCATCTTGTTGGCTTTATTTATGTGGATCAGGCATTTTTAAGTTTTTCACTTTACCTTAGGGATGACTCCAGCCAAGGCGATTGTCAGGACAAAGCAAATGTGGAAATGCATAAGTATGTTATCCCTTAGTTTTTCTTAACATATTTTTTTCAGATATTATTTTAAGTTTGAGCTGATTCTGTTGCAGTCACTCAATTGATGATTTTCTTTGCTAGTTTTCCTAATGTATGTCTTTAGCCCTACACGTTCAGCATTGCAGAGTGCAGGTTAATTTATTTTAGCATTAATTTATCCTTAAACAAGAGGCTGTAAACTTGGTCAAAGAGTCCAATACACTACATTATGGTCCCCATGGTAATAGGGTAAATCATAGCATGCAGGTAAATAATTACATTGAACTTAGCATCATTTCTGCCTCTCATTTTCACTTAATATAATCACATTGGAGCCTTAAATCTAATATTTTATTGATATGCAAGTATTGCTTAAGCTTTGGCATGTACATATTTCCAAAATCTGTTTTTGAGTGGTGTTATGTAATTTTTGCCATCACTTACATTACCAATTCTCATCTCAAGTTTTCTGAACTTTCCAGATTTATATAGACCTTAAGATAAGTGACATTTTAGTTTTGACGATTGCCATATTTGCACAAATCTAAGACAATGTTTTTTTCCCATCTGGACTTCCAAAGAAAAGTGGGTTCATCTTACAATCATAAGCAAAATCTTCAACTTCAGCTGGATTGCATAATTTAGAAACATATTTATGCTTACCGTTGTAGGTACATAATTTCTAAATTTAAGTTAAAGTGTTAAAGTTTCATATATATTATCTCAACTCACTCTGCCGACAGAATTTATAGCTAGTCGATCTTGGGTTCAAAAGTTCATGACTCAATAGGGATTTTCTCTTCATCAGTGAACTTCAATTTGCCAAAAACTCCCACGGAATACTGAAGAGAAACTTGTTGAATTCCATCGTTTTTTGATAAGAAAATTACAAGAATAAGGATATCTTCTCGGCCAAATTGGTAATGCCGACGAGACACAAGTTTATTTTGATATGCCCTGTGTATACACTTTGACAAAGATGGGGGATAAGGAAGTGAATGTACTTTCGGCTGGTGATGAAAAACGAAGACTGACTGTGATGCTGCACTGTTTTGCCGACGGCTTTAACCCTTTGTGCCGGAGCCTTGCAGAGGGAAATGCTTCCCCCATTACAAGAGTATTGACCATTTCCTGTACTCCCCTGTACAAAGCTTTCTTGCAGCGATGTTAGGCAGAGGTATGCTCCTCTTCCATCTTGGGACCCAACTCAGCAGGACACCTAACCCTTTCCTTCACCCCTGGCCTCGACCCTTCAACACATCAAAAGCTTCTTTTGCTGCTGGAGTCCACAGTCAACTGTTTGCTAGCAGTGGCTTTTTTAAACAAATATTTGTTGCATACACCAATTATTTAATCCTTTTAACCCATTCGCTACAAACATCAGAAATATGCGACAGTAGAGTTCCTGTCCAGGAAGACGAACGTCGAAAATATGTGACAGTAATTTTCTTACGCAAACAAATGAATGTCACATATTTGCGATGCTATGCTTTCCCCCCTTTCTGGCGCTCGCAGGTACACAGCTTCTACGTTTCAGAACCCAACGCAGCGGGGGTCAGGCCTTTCCCTTGGAATCCGGGAGCAGGTACCTGGACTCTTCATCGCAATAACACCCTCTTTGCGGCAAGGGTCCGCGGTCATATGATTGTTTATTCAGTGATGTTGCTAAATAAATATTTGTTGCTTTCGCAAAAAATACAAATTCAGAATTGAACTCCTTGTTTTATGGTGTGTGTTTAGAATTTTTAAGCGTGATTCTACCATCAATATTTACTAGTATCTTGATTTCAAGATATGAGTCAAGATGTTTTGCATTGGAATAGGTTTATGCAATAAATCCATTAATATTGTTGATAGAATTTCTTTTAAAATTTGTAAATGCACAGTAAAAAACGAGAAATTTAATTCAAAGTCTATAATTTGAGAGCAAGCGACAAATATACATGTGGTAAAACCAATAAATTAACAATTAGTTGATCCCGAACGCTTGCCGCTGGGAAGGTTGTAAACCTGTGACAGATTGAGCGTAACTGTGCCCGGCATCCGAGATAATGGTGAGGTCCCCATTAGGAGGGGTCAAAAAAGGTAGGAGCTGTGTGTGAGTGTATACCTGCGAGA